>CM050169.1:160051770-161251770 GCA_027410445.1 Discoglossus pictus
AAAAATATAAAAAATTTAAAATGCAATTTTATAAACTAATTTTGTATCTATGACCCGCTTAATAGCACAATAACAAATATCTTTATTTTTCTTAATCATGTAAATAGATCCAAAATAAGTGGAAGGTATATTGTAATATGATTCAATTTAAAACTGATTTGGTGGTTAAATGTAGTTATTTGCTAGCTTGAATTGTGGATTTGTGTTATTTAAAATATTATTTTCTAGGATACCTTCCTGTTGGATGGAAGCACTGTACTAATCCAAGAAAGAAGGCTTCACATTGGAGTTCACAATGGGTGGGGATTTGTTCAAAAGCCACAAGTTGTTGTTGTAGTCCCAGAGGTGGAAGTGCACAGAGGATGGACCCCCACCTTGAAAAGGAAACAAATCTCCCAACAAAAACCAAGGTAGGAAAACTTAACCAAGGAACATATGACTTAATGTTTACTTAGCAGTCATATATTGTCATAAAAGTAAGATTGTAAGATGTTTTGCAGCCTCTATATTTGTATTTAAGTCCAGCCATTTAGGCAGTAATATCAGAATGTGCTTTATTTATTAAAGTAAGACTTTCTCACTAGTGATTTCTACAATTCCTATTGTTCTTTGGCGACTATTTCAAGTTGGAGGAGTTGTCTTTAAACTTTAAAGCATAGGCTCCCCAGAGTAATCTAAGAGATAGAGATGACTCAAGTTACCAGTAAGCAGTATATCACAGTGCACTATATTATTAAAATATGAGTAAATCCCATAGATCAGCAGATAATTTATGCTAAGCACACACAATATTGTGGCTAGGTTTCAAGATCTTCCTCTCTTTCTCAAGTCAGGAGTATTTTTTAGGGTATAGGTGTGCCAGTAAAATTGATTTTGAATGTATTCTATTTTAATATTATTTTTTTCAAATTTTTTTTATTGTAATTAAAACAAAATACAATTAATTAACAATTATGTTGTAGATATACATAAATACAAAAATATCTTTGTTCTTTTATATAATTTTTCATAACATTAACATTTATAATTTTTTTTTAAATTACTGGGGAGGAGAGGAATAATGGGGTACTTTAAGAAATTATTCACTTTCTCTTTTTTCTAAATTATTTGTGTTATTAATTCATTTAATTTTGTTTATTTTCAGTGTCCAAATGTTCCAACAGGATATCCATTTATTTATTTTTTATCTAGAATTGCAGATATCATGTACATAGTGTATATATATTGATTTTTTTTTATCTCTTCTGTTGTGGGTTTATCTGATTTCCAGTTTTTGGTTATGATAATTCTAGTAGCTAAAAATATTTCATTATTAGGAGTTGTGAGTCATTTGATGTACGTAATCCTTTTTTAAATTTTTATTTTATTTTATACAAAATGGTACAAAACATTAAATTACAATACAAACATACAATCTTTTTTTTTTCTAACAGTTTATATAGAGAAAAATAAGAAGTAGAGTTTTGTTTTATAATACATTTGTCTTAATCTATTTACGTCATAATAAAATATATTTAATACAAGAAAGTAATTACAATTTCATTTATTTAATTGTTTACAAGATATTTATCCCAAAGTTCCCATATTTTATTTATTTATTTTAATGGGATAATACGTAATGCTAATAATGCCTCTTCTGGTTTTATATTGGTAGGGAATCCTGTGAGTGTTTGTAATATTGAATATGTCTCTTCCCATCTATTTTGATATTCTGAAACACAAAGCAAAGTATACAGATGTACACTTTGTATAATAGACTAGAAGTGAAAATCTTATGTCCCAGATTTCAGGGTTTGCTACTTACATTGTTGTGAAAGAAATGTAGGCTTTCTTGCAAAAGTAATACCATGAAGTTGGTCATTTTGTTTGATTGCTTCAAGAATCTTTCCTTTTCTAGAACAAAACTACTTATAGTAAATCATGGTCTGATCACTCCAATGTAGAGTATGTTTCAGATAAATGGCTGCCGGGAAGAACAAACATCATAAAAGAAGATAAAAAGTAAACACATAAATAAAGCCCTTAAACACACTGCAAAAGAACATTTGTCTTGTAGTTAGTTGTTAACAATTTTATACTTCTTTGGACTTCCACGTAGGATCTATATTAGCTGTATTTTTCTTCAGTAACGCTTAGCCCTCTAGTGCAAAAGGAAACATCTCTAAATAACATTTGCTTCAAGAGAAGAAATAGGACACACAAAAAATCTTTATAATATAATTTAAAATATATTTGTTTCTCAACAGCGCTACAGTACAAGCACTGGTATTAAGGAGTCGTATACGTCTTCCTGAAATGGTCAGTCACCCTGACGTTGCAGTTGTCTTTCAGCTCGAATATGTCTTCTGTATTCCTGGTGGAGTCGGTAACAAGGTATTGTGGGATTTAGACGTTTCCATAATAATTGCATCCATTTATACCGTTTTTGGTGGAGTGCTACACCTTAAATGGTTTTATATTATCATGTAGCGATTCTATCCTCATGCTTAGTAAATACAATATGTTGCTGTATGTCACCACACATTTCACATTCTCATTGTACACCAATGTAATTATTAATTCAAAAGAAATAACAGTACAGCCTGCACAGTATATGTTCATCATGGCCAGTGGTATTGATTACTTTATATGCTTTAGAATTTTTCTTTCTTGAACCTCAGATAAATGATGGGCAATAATGTGTCACTGTGGCTCTATTGTATTCTCTTTGAAGACAATTGGTAGCAAATTTAGGACATATTATTATGTCACAATATTTCCTCTTATTTTATAATGGAGATATTTTGTATCTCTTCCATTATACAGGGTTTAAAGTTAAAGGGTCAATTCAGGCATTTATTATTTGTTGTATTTTGAAAGGGGGCATTTTGATCATGTTAAACCATGTGTTTCTTTTTTTTAAATGAAGCTCCTGAAGCAGAATATACTGATTTGAATGTCTTTGGGGGCATGTCACTGTCATCCAATGTGCAGCAATATAGCTGTATGAGTCATAAGTATCTGCCAATGAGATCTGGAGTTGTCCTGTAGCACTTTCTGTTAGTCTCCAATCAGTTAAATTAAGTTTAAAAGTGTTACAAAATTTTTTTGTCATGAAAAAAGACTTGTTTCTTTCAAATGCAAAATAGAAAATATTGCAGTCCCTGTTCCTTTCATAATTTTCTGTCGAAACATTCTATGTTTTGGGCTCCAAAAGAGGGCGACCTTAAAAAATTTAAACATGCATGGAATAAGCATAACTTTATACTGGTTCTTAATTAAGTCAAACTTCTAGGTTGCCAGAATGGGTGGATTCTATGGGCCTATGTGGTTGTAATCTCCTGTCATATCTATGCTTCTAATTGATTCCTCTCCAAACCTAGAATAATATCCTAACTTACTCTTCATACTTTTAGCAGTGAGCAGTAATGTTGATTAACCATTACTATGGGGAATAAACTTCTATTTCATCTAAAATTTGGAAAGCTAACTTGATATAGTTATTCCAGTGATATGGTAGTGTTTTTAAATACGTTTAATTAATGTAGATTCCTTTATTGATCACTGAAAGGAATCTAAGGTGGGTAAAAATATACTCCTTCTCATAAGAGGATTAAGTTTGTCGCTTTAATTTTGAATAACCACCGGTACTTAACTCTATATTTTGCAAAGAGTCATTAGAAACAGAGATCACTCAAAGAATGCCACAAATAAAATAATATTACTCCCAATAGTCAAACTCATGCAGAAAAAAAAGTTTTTTGCTGGATACTATTTCTATTTTCATCTGTCCACCATTGTGTATAAATGTTTCGTAGAAGGGAGGTAGTTATTAAAATGAAGTGGGCATGAGCTGCTGGTAAAGTATGTACCCGAAGACAGGAAATTGTTACGTGCACTAAATCGTCTCAGTGCACACTTGCGCTGCTTGAACACATCGGGAAGTGCTTGACGAAGTCCTGTTGTTTTCTAGAAGTGCTTCTTGATGTGCATGAGCAGCCAGTACCCAATAAGGCTGGATGGCATTTGCTTCTTTTCGGTAGCTTCTTATGATTTAGTCTTTGTCTTGGCCTACATTGTTGGGTGGTGTGGAATATTATAAAATGGATTATAATAGAATTGGAAATCTTCTGCCATATCTTCTGTTTTATATTTTAGTTGCCCTGTAAAAGAATGTTTGATTTGGCTGGTGAAGGTCTTAGACACCATTCCTTTTATATGGTTTGCTAATATTCTTCTTCCTTGTTAGTGCCATGGAAGTATCTTGTTTTTGTCTTGAAAAATTATTTTTGAGTATTCTAATTTAGCAATCGTTTCAATTCCATTCACATTACTGCTAATTCCCAGCCTTTCTCTCTGCATTTACTTTATTTGTGGTTACTTTCCAACTTTTTAAATTTGTTTAAAGGTTTTGAAAGTTTATTTATTCACTCTTTCTATTTGATTAATTCCCCCTGACTGTGCATGTATGTGTTTCTCATATAGTAGCAGAGATAATCCCCATGTATTGTTTACGGTCAAATACTCTTGGATACTTTTGCATTATCTTCCATTGCTCCTTGGATTTTAAATTAAGTCGGGTCAAGTGAACATTTTACTATCTTACATTTACAATGCGCCAACATATTCCGCAGTGCCATACATAGGATGAGCACAAGGTAAAATAATTTCAATACAAATTAAATGAATAAAGGGCCCATTCTTTGAACTTATAGTTTTGTATATAGAGTGCTTTCACAAGAATCCTATATGATCAAAAATTGCAAACTTACAATCTAAAGGATTTAGTTGTGAAAAAGGAGGGTGATAGATACATTGGGCATATTCAGGATTAAGGTGATAAGCTTCATTAAATAGATGTGTCTTTAGTGAGGTTTTGAAGGACTTGAGACAGTAGGAAACTCTAGTGGAGCGAGGTATGGGGTTCCAAAGAGTAGGGGCAACATGCAAAAGTCCTTATGGTGAGAATGAGAGGAGGTGATAAGAGGAGGAAAGAAGGTCATTAGCAGAGCGGAGGGGGAAGGTGGGGAGTATTTTGACATGAGAGAAGAGATCTAAGGGTGTGCGTTATTGTTGAGGTCTCTAAACATTAGGGTCCTGATTTTACATTTTATTCTGGAGGTTATGGCACCATTTCTTTATGCGAGGGGATTTGTAGGTTGGGAAATGCAAAAAGTACTCCAGCATGCTGTAATACTTTTGGACTCGACAGTAGTAGGTATAATGCCTGTTCAGCGGATGTAAGTACCGTCATATATTTGTCAGGCAACCATTCTATATATCACATATTATAATTGTCTAACTACGATTCGTCGTCACTCTGCGTTGCGTAGTGCGTACGACTTAGCGATGAGCGCCGAGTTACAAAGATCGAAAATCGGCTAAGCGAGAAAAAAATGGCCGCCGAAAAAAATGAAAACGAGGCCATACTACTACGAACTGTGTAAAACACAGCCACAGACGTATGTGTTCGAAAAACAACGAGATAAAGGATGTGGACTAACCGCGCAATGAGTAAAAAGACAGTAGCGAGTATATTTTACGAAACGATATTACCGATTTACGCATTAACACAGATTTCCCGCCTTTGTCTCGCGCCTTATAGGATTTCCCGCCTAATCCAACGCATTTGATGAAATATAAGTTGAAAGTTACAAAAATAAAAAGTTAAATTTTTTATTTATTTATTTATTTATTTTAAGAAGAAAAAAAAGGGACAAATGTAGCGTCATGTTGTGTGGCAAACAAATTTCACAACATTTAATTTTTATTAACCGTCATTTGACCGTTTGACCATATTTACTGTTAAACCGTAGTACTTTAGCGGGCTTAGCGATGAGCGCCGCAGGCGTTCATTGCCTGGCGAGCCGTTAAACCGTAGTACTTTGGCAATGAGCGCCGCAGAAAAAATGGCGGACGAACAAAACGAAAACGAGGCTACAGCACTATAACCACGGAAAACACGTACCGATAATCCGCTAAGACGCATACCACACATTATGCGCCATTTTAGGATAATGTGGAAGTACACAGCTACGTTAACGGTTTCGGCTCGCGCACGCACACTATTACACTGCACACGTTCATCACGCTTACACAGTACCTCCACACCACTAATGCTGCAGCAACATCAACACAGATTGCCAGCTTTTCAACGCAATGCATAAAAATACGTAAATTCATTTATTAATGTGAATTCTATATTTCAGTAGTACACAGAAAACAACATTAGCTACCTTACAATTCCATATGTATATTAATAACTAAACAACTTTTAAAACATACACATCTCATTGCCGTCATTTTTTGACGGGCAATACGCTAGTTCTTATATAGTTTATGCTTATAAAAGATTTACTGGTTGTTTTAGGAACATAATGAAAGTTAAAATCTCCTCCTATTATAGTTATCCCATCTGTAAATCATTCCAAATAGAGGGAAACATTGTTTTAGTGTATTTACGTGAAGATGATTCATTTTTACACTTTTGTATTTATTATTTTCATTTTTGAGGCATGACATCTGTTGTTGGAGATACGGTAAAAGTGAATATTTCTGGTAGATGGGACTTGTTCCTTTTCTGTTCTTTACACACAACTAGTTTCAATCAATTGCAACTATTATTTCTTTCAATATCTGAAAGAATTTTGAGTGTTTATTATTTTTGCTTCTCAACTCAACCATTTTCGGTGGTTGCGTTAATCAGTTTGGCTTTTAATAAAAGCTTCTGCTTCTCTTAACAATTTAAGTGCTATTATATAATAAAATAGTTTTCTGGTTTCAAGCAAGCATTACATTCATACATTGCTGCTGTTCTTCTCTTTCCATACACTGAGAAAATTATATTTTCTAACCTTTTTCAGCAGTTTCCCACAAGACATTTGGTACAGTCTTTTAATTTGAATTCCTTTTGCTATAATTCCTCTAAACTGGCAACAGAAAAGCAATGTCTATGGCTTGTCATACTTGGAAAAATATCAGTTAATCTCCCTGGGTTATTTTACTTCTCATATATATACTAGAGACTTGCCCGTCAAAAAATGACGGTCAATAAAATTTTAAAGCGGAAAATGCTGTTTGTGACACAATGTTATTCTCTAACACTCTAAATTTTTTTCTTATCTACAAAGAAGTACAAAAATGTTTCTTTATTTTTTTTTAACAATGTACTGTTAAACCATATCCAACTTTTTAATTGTCATGTATGGAATAATAATATAACAGTCCATTCAATTTCTATGAAAACGTATTTTAAACCATTACATGAAGTTTTCTAATATTGAAGTCATATTGTAAACAGCGTGTAAGTTTTTTTTTTTTTTTTTAACAATACTAACATGAAATTGTTGAACTTTTTGTAAATGAGTCTCTTCAACCATGACAGAATGCTTTTTAACATACAAACTTTAATTTAAACTCCTATTAAAACACATAGGTATTGAATCCAGAGTAAGGAAAACAGTAAAAAAAAACATTGCAACTTAGCCAATTGTCTCAAAAGGGGGAAAAATGAATTCCTTCCTGACCCCATTAAATGGCGATCGGATTACTCCCTGAATGAATACTTTCTATTTAATTATAAATTGAATTTTGTTAACAAAAGTTTCTGCTGCAAATGACATAAATCTTTTTTTAACATTTGCTAAATGAATTTTGTGAACTTTTGAACATACAATGCTAACAATGCAAACATTAACATAAGATACTAACATTCAACCTTAATTTATTTTAAACTATGTTGAGCTTGAATATTGAATCCAGAGGAAGACAAATTTCAATAAATGTAATTTAACTGTGTAAATTTTTTGAAAGTGTTGTCCAAAAAGAATTCCTTTCTGACTCCATTAACTGGATCAATAATCTATATATCATGCACCATTTTAATTAGCGAAGAAATGACGGTGCTGCTGCTAACATTAAACCTTAATTACAAAGCATGCATCAACCTATCATTCCTTTTCAAACATATTTTTAAGCTTACAAACCTGTAGGAAACATTAAATTTTAAACAATTTCTAAATTGCAAACTTATTGTTTTGTGGAGCCAATCATGTCTAAACTGACTTCCAAGACATTTAAATTTTTTAATTTTCCTTGAAACTGTTTGTTTTCCTTTCAAAGAGCACAGCAGCCTTTTATTTCTATATATGTGATGTAAGTCCTTTTTTTTATTTTATTTTTTCCTTTCTTCCTTTTGTGTTGGTTATTACTACTAGTTATTTTCTGAAATTGTTGACATATTTGTGTAACTGAAATAGTGTTCCACTAAGAAGAGGGCAATTGACCTTTAAATTCTTCCTTCAAATGAAACCACTATTATCTGTGATTACAAAACCTCGTAGTACACAATTTTTTTTGTAAAAATACAGCCATTGTGTAGTAGATCACCCTGACTTGTGTTGTCTTCAACTGAAACTTTTATTGCATCTGGATTTGTGCACCTTGAAAAAGCAACATAGAGTTGTCCATGTGCAAAAAAAGGTTCTTAAAAGTTTGTCCATGGGATTTATTGATGGTTATGGCAAATGCCATGATAACTGGAAATTGTCTCCTTTGAAGGACAAAAGGCAAACCACTCTCACTTCGAGCTAAATCAATTCTTGGTATAAAAACTCGTTCACCTTTATAGGTCCCAGTCATAATTTCTGCATGTATAAAATGATCTTTTAACTCGTGCACAATTAATCTGGTCCCATTACAAAGTCCTTTTTTTGGATTCATATTTCTCAATAACATGACAATTGCCCTTTTTTTCAATTGCAAAACATGTGGTTGCGTTCCAGAGGGTGTTAAAGATTTAATAAATTTGATACTAAAATTCGATGCACTGTCTTTATCATCAGCCAGAACTGAATCTGCACTGTAATAATTATTTTGTGGTGCGTTGATGAATTTAAAAATTTGTTATTTAGATTCAAGGCATCTATATTTTTTGATGTTAATATTACTTTGTTTGCAATGTCTGAGTAATCGTCGTTATTCAGAGTGTTTAGAAAGATTGCTGATATGAGTGATTCCTTGCAAACAATTTGTGATGGAATTTCAATGGTATCATTGGGTAAATCATGTATTTGTGGATGTTTTCCTTCTCCAATTTGAATGAGCCAATCATTGAATACATTTTGGCCGTCAGGTCTCATATTTAATTCTAATTTGAGATGTGTAAATATTTTCCACAGTTTTTTTGTCTTGATACATGTTTCAATGATCTCCGTTCAATTTCCATGTGGCACAACAGGTAATGTTTGCCTAAAATCTCCTCCTAACAGCATCACCTTTATACCAAGTGGCAAATTATTATCCATCACTTCTTTTCAGAATCTAGCTATACATTGCAAAGCATGGCATGACATCATTGTTGCCTCGTCTATGATAAGTAATTGACTTTTTTTTAATTTTTTGCTTGTAAAGAATTCAGTCGAATATCTGACACTGATGTTTCCAAAATGGGAACTGGCAGCTTAAATCCACTATGCACAGTTCTACCACCATCTAACAAAAGTGCTGCAATTCCAGTTGTTGCAAATGGCATAGCGATCTGACCCAGTGCTCGAATGTAACTCATCAAACAATTGTACAGATACGTTTTTCATGATCCACCCGGGCCGTCTTTGACCATTTCATCATCTGTAGCATTTGTGATGGAATTAAATGCTTGTAACTGTAAAATATTTAAAGTTGCCAGTTTTTCTTCAGTTTTTTGTTTTTGTAGCTCAGTGTCATAATCATCAAAGTTGATGTCATCTATAAGTCCTGGATCAGGCAAATTAAAACTTGCACAATTTAATCCATGAGCCAACAATATTTCTTGAATTTCCATTAAAGTTTTTAACAGTGCTATTGGCTTATTGTAACGTTTCAAGAAGTCTTTATATATTTAATTTTTAATATTTAATTTAAATGTTTCCCACAAAGTAAATGCATCAGGTACATTGCAAAAGGTGCAAATGAATGCAAATTGTTGTCTCATTTGCTTTGGCATTTGACATAGTGCATCTTCTTCCAGACACCTCTCCCATTCTGTATCATCAGCTATGAAGTTTTGATGTCTTGCAGCTAATAGGAAAGTATCATAAACTATGTAATTCAGTGTGTGTAAATGTTCAAAACTTTGTGCACCGGGAACATGTAAAAGAAATAATCTTAAACTGAAACGTTCAATGTCCCTTGAACTGGCGGTATAAATTTATGGTATAATTTTATGTGTATCTCTTCTTCATTGTCGCCATAGCCCATTTACAAATACATAGTGATATGGAATCTCAATGTATACAAATTGTCTGGCCTGATTATCCTAGCAGTTTAATTTAAACTATGCAGTAAGTTTTGTATCTCGGTGTTCACTTTGAGCTAAGGCAGTTCTTTCATTGCCTGCAGTAAAGCAAACAAACTGACTTTGAGGCAAATATACATCTAAACGATAGACAGCACATTGCTTCAGGAGCACTGACATAGCGAGCATCTAAATAATTTGAAAGTTAGTCATGTAAAATTGGATTTTCCTTTTCGTTTGCAGCACCTTGCACAACAACAGTTGCTGCATCATATCCTTTGTATATATATATATATATATATATATATATATATATATATGTATACACATATACGTGCAAGCTTCCACATTTATGTGTGCATGTACTTGATGAGCAAATGTGGATTGTATGGAACGACAAATCTATTATCAACCTTTTGTCCACGGATAATAGCTGTTTGTACTTGTCTTATTTTATACAAAGGGTATCCATCACAATTCGCATAAGTTTGCAACTGAAATTGTTTAGGAAATTTTTAGTACATTTTTTATTTTCCATACATGGTGAATTAGGATTCATATCTCCACATGGCCCATGAATCATTCTGTGTGTAACAATCTCCCAAAGTTTGGAATATTTTTCTGGCTCTGGCAATTCAGCAGTAATGACTGAATCCACTCTCTCTTCAGTATACAACTTATCTTTTTCCTGCAGGATTAAAAGTATGTGAGCATGTGGCAGTCCTCTTTTTTTAAATTCAATGGAATAAACAAAAGTCACACATTTTCCAAATAACTGTGCTTTAGTTAGATCATGTATTAATGAATTGAGTTTGATTTTAAATACTCTTGCCACTAAATCTGGTCGGTCAGAAGTAGTTTGTGCCAGATTCAAATTTTCCTTAATCTCTGACCATTGAGGATTACATGTGAATGTAATGAATAAATCTGGTTTTCCAAATTTTGTGACCATCACCATGGCATCATTATATCTTTCTCGCATATTGCGAGGAGATCCTTGGAAAGTGGATGGCAAAATAATTGCTCTTCCAGCTGTAATGTCCCTGTTGTTAGCCAATTCAGCGACATAATCCATCAATCCACAATACTGTTCTACTCGTAGCTTATTTTGTTGAAATTTTATGAAATTTAGATAATTTGCTTCGACTTGTAGATAGTAATCAATAATCCATTGTTGAGTGAGTTTGCCCCCACTTAAAACTAGATTAAAAGAATCCCGAATAGCAGTTTGTGCCACTTTATATTCCAGCATAAAAATATTGCATCTGACACAAACTTTACTATTGGGATAACTTTACAATTGTAATTTTGGTTCCCATCCAGGTTCACCATTTGGAAAGAAAATGGGATATGTAATTGGATCTAAATTACAACTTAATATATTTATGTTTATAAAAGGTTGTTCTTCATTGCATGGATATATTCTAATATCCCGCTGAAAAGGTGGTTCACCATCTTCATTTTTAAACACCATGGCAACCTCATTGACAGTTGGGAAATTATACCGTCTTTAATCAGTGTTGCAATCTCTTTTTTAAGTCCATATTTACTCTTGGCGTTGTCAATTGATGTCTTTGAGCATGTTCCTGTTGTTCTTTTTCAAGCTGTGCTAATTGTTTGTATGCTTGACTGTATGGGTTGTTGGCCATAATTTTATCCAGCTGTTCAAAGACAATGCGCAAACACTTTATTTTCTGGAAGCATCAT
Source organism: Discoglossus pictus (assembly GCA_027410445.1). NCBI lineage: Eukaryota > Metazoa > Chordata > Amphibia > Anura > Alytidae > Discoglossus > Discoglossus pictus. The sequence goes on from CM050169.1 coordinate 160,063,730, forward strand.
TCTTTGTTCTATAGCTTCCATTGTATCTAAGACATATAACTGTCCAAATTTCCTTTGCTCGCCTTCTTGTGGGTGTAAATGTGAAGTTTGGTGGTAAATTTTTCCTTTAACTCTAAAACAGTAAGGACCATTTCCTGGGACATTTTCGGCTAATGTGGCACCCATTGAAGCAAATGAAATTGCTCTGTTATAAGACCTTATGTTTTTTTTTTAAATTTGTATAATTTGGAAATGTTGGATCGCTCATGAAGTCTTACCTTTCCTTTCTGACAGCAACTAATGAAATCTCCGTCAGTTGGTCTTTCCTTTAGAAAATGATATGCCCCACAAAACTGACAAACAACATTAAGTAATCCACAATAATGAGTGTCTACTTTTAGTGCTCTACTAAACACATTCTCATGCGCTTCCTCAACATAGATATCACTACAACTTTCTATATCTATATTGGTGTCATGTGTCTGAACATTGGTGTCAGTAGGCAATATAGTATCATTGGGCAATGGTTCACAGACATGTTTTAGTTTACTTTTTCGTTTCTTGGAAGCCCCAGCACACGCACTTTGTGCTTTCTTATTTATTTTTCTTTTATTTAAAATTCTATGTTGGTCTTCTTCTCTTAAGCGTTGGGAAGTTTCAGGTGACTTTGCATCTCTCTTTCCTCTGCTTCCTTTCCCTTGCCAATCTTCTTTTGCGTTCAATGTTTTCTTCTCCATTATCCGCCATTGTAATCTGTAATTGTAAATAGAGATATAATTTGTTTTTTGTTTTGTTTTCTGTACATATTGTTTGTAGCTGGTTTCAATCTAAAAGTAAATCAGATTAATGTAAAAATGCAAACATTTTAAAATCTTTTACTTTTTTTCAATGCAATTAATGAAACCATTTTTGTAGTTTTTTATTCACATACATTAAATAGCAAAGGCCTGCACATATATATATTTTGACTACTGAATTATCAATTCATTACTAAATGAATATACGTTAGTGAATTAATGCAAAAATTAGATCAATGTGAAACCTAAAAAGTTTCTTATATTGTCATAAAGAACATCAAACAAACCGCTATTATCAAAGTATAGATGTGTTGTAAAAGAATGTTCAATTTTCTTAAAGATGCAATGAATGTAGATATGATGTCTAATTGATGTTCTTTAAAATGTAATTACTTAAGCATATATATATCTTCCTCTTTTATTTTATTTTTTATAGTAATGACCAATTAAAATCTCCAAACCTCCTTCATCTTTGTTTTTTTTTTTTTTGCAAAGTTACATCCTAAAAACCTCATTTATTTGCAAGTTGTTCCAATCAATCTGGCACTATATAAACACCTTTTTTTTATATTTTTTATTCAAACGTTATTTTTGCATAGATGTTCATTCCCTAAAATGTTCATTTTAAATAATATGCTATGTGGTTATATCGCTCCCTATGAATCCCTAATATACTTTTCTAAATTAATCATTAAGTGTCATCAATCCCAAACCATAAGGGCATGGTAAAATCATATACCTGTGAAGTTGCAGTTATTTGTGACCAAATCCTTGCAAATTCACTCTCTGTCTTGAGTCTGGTCCAGAGATGATTAATCTGTCAAATAACATTAAAATATGTTTTAATCATTGAATTCCATTCCTTCTTGATTGAATGAACTCCATATATTTAAGTGCTTAGTAAAATGTACATTTTTTTCGAAAATTCTTCAAACCGCATCTTGTTTTTTATCTTATTATTAATTAATATTTCCCAAACAAATGCACATAAATCAGCTGTAAGACAGATATATAAGTCCATGTTAAAAATTGTTCTTACTTTTATTGCATTTTTTTTTTTTTAAAGGATGACTAATTATTAATTAATTTAAATATTATTATACGTTAATTAATCAATAACGGTTATCCATTTTAGTAACATTTAATGTAGCCTTTTTTGTTCCCTAACTCCATAATTAAATGATATACCTGTCAAGGTGATCTTTATGGTGTTCAAAGGCTGCAAACGTCACTCTCTGTGTTGAGTCTGTCTGCAGATCCGATGAAACTGTGAAATAAAATTGAAATCCTTTTTAATATTTTGCTACATCCCTATCGGTCAATCACCAGCAACACACATATATTGGCATAGATGCAAAACATAAAAGCATATTTCTCAATGTATTGTTAAATCAAACCATTTTTTTAGAATGATTACTAATTATTAATTAATTTATTAATATACATTAATTAATCAATAATTGTTATTAATTAAAATTTAAATAAAGTTCCTTTTTTTTTTTTTGCTGTAAAAATATAATTTAATTCTATACCTGTCAAGATTATCCTTATGCTGTTGAATGCCTGCAAACGTCACTCTCTGTGTTCAGTCAGCTGCAGGTACGCTAAAACTGTGCAACAAGATATAAATATATTTTGTAATATGTTGCTTCATCCCTATCAATCAATCAGCATCAACACAGATATATTAGCATAGATTGAAAACATACACTGTCATCAATTCACACTAGGAAGACTTAAATCCTTTTTTTGTCCACAAGAACATAATTTAATGATATACCTGTAAAGGTGCTGTTTATGTTGTTGAAAGGCTGCAAACGTCACTCTCTGTGTTGACTTAATCCCAATTAGTCAATCCGCATCATCACAGATATGTCAGTGCATCTTAAAATATACTTTTTTTTTTTACCTTTTTTTTTATCGTAGTCTTTGCAGATTAATAAATTAATGTACATTAATAGTAAATTAATCACTGAATAAATATAATCTAAAGATAAATATAATCTAAAGATGTAAGCATCAATATATTCCTAAACTAAAGGCATTGTATACATTTTTGGGGGGGTTTATAATGATTACTAATAATTAATTAATTAAATAATGTACATTAATAATTAATGTGTCAATGTGTCAATGGCATTAATCATGTATTAATAAACGTTTACCTTTTTTTTCTTAATGATTACTAATTAATTAAAGTACATTATTAATTAATTATTCAATGAATTAATATCTTACAAACAGGTAAGCGTGAAAGTATTGCTAAACTAAATCAAGCGTCAATTCTTGTTTCCTCTTTTTTTTTTTATTAATTATTAATTAATTATTTAATAATGGTTATTAGTATAATGTACCTTTTTGAATTAAATATTCATCAAGCAGTATCCTGAACAGCTAACAATCTCTTTCCGGTAGCAGAAAATGTCCAGTCAGGCTGTCATCACCTGAGGAGAAAGTGTCAGTTCTGTGTCAAGTGTGCCCTATATATAGGCTGCGTGCGTGAGACAAAACCGCTGTTTTATGCGGGAAATCCGCCATTTCACAATGTTAATGTGTAAATGTGTAAGTTAGTGTTGTAAAATGGCGCCGTTAGTCTATGTTTTACGCGTTCCGTGGTTATTTTTCGGCCTTCCTATTAATATTTTTCGACCACATACAAGTCTGTGTTTTACGCGCTTCGTGGTCGTGTAGCCTCGTTTTCATTTTTTTTCGGCTGCCATTTTTTTTTCTCGCTTAGGCGATTTTCGATTGGCGAAAATCATCTAAATTGAGTTTAATTGGCGTTCCACCTCACTCACAGACGTCCTGGCTGTTGCCCCATGCTGTTTGTGATGTTTTTGTAATTTTTTTAGGTGTAGTTAGTGTTTTTTCCGGGTTTTTGGTTCGGCCGCTAATCTCGTAATTTTTTGCGTCTCGTATCTTTTTTTTTTTCTAAGTTCCGCGTCTCTTATTTTTTTCGTCTTGTATTTTGTTTGGCTAAATCCCGCTAAAAGTGCTCCGGGTTTAACGGCTCGCCTGCGGCGCTCATCGCTAAGTTGTACGGACCACTCAAACAGCGTGATGACGATTCGTAGTTGGACAATTATAATATGTGATGACAGAACTGACAATCAAGTAAAAAAAAACTTGTTGAATTTTTAAAATTGGTTCATATTGCTGTTTTCTTAGAACTTTTATATAGGAACTTTATAGGTTCTGCAAGGACCAAAAATCACAAGACCCTTGCAAATGGCAGTACAACTCTGATTTCTGTAACTGTAAAATGTAAGTTGCTTCCTTTGTGTTCTTTGAACATTCCAATCACAAAGTAAAACAATATGGAATTTCTTAACATGGTAAAGATAAATGTGAGTATTTAGAAGAAGTTTGTCATTTTTGGTCCCATTGAAGAAATGATTGAATATACCTATAAGTCAGTGTATCTTGCCATTCAGAGACTTCAGTTTAGGATCAGGTTCAATGAATAATTTGAAAGCGCCAACATTTTTAAATAAAAACAAAACAGGGAAAATAGCTTCAAATGAAAATGTATGTAACCCTCTTTTGTTTCTTTTTAACTGCTGATGGTGTAAAGTTTTAATGATTTCAGTTGCCATTTAAAAAATTTTTACTTTGTAGCAGATTCTTAATTTCCTCATGATTTTGGCCCATAAAATGTCTAGGATATTTATTTTTTTGACAGAAGTAGATCTATTGTTCTTCAATTTTATCCTTACAATACCTGTACATAGTAACATTATCAGGCAGTTTATCTTAACTTCTAGTGATATGTGTATTTAGCGAAGAAGTGAACACAGGAATCAAAAAGGCTTTCAATACAGATTTTGCATCCTATGTATCAAAAAAGCTAAAATGTTTTTTTCTTCAGTGATATATGCTAACTAATTACAAAAACTACTAATAACTTGCTCGTCATAAATTATGGTATCATATGTTATATTCAATTGTTTTTTCTGTCTCTCTGTGTTCTGTCTCTCTGTGTGCCCTCATCCTCATCCTCTCATGAGCATTCGAAACTGCACGAAGAAGATGTAAGAGTTGCTTGAGTAGGGTTACTCACAAGCTGAAAACTATTATAAAGGATTCACTAAAATGCCTGAAATACAAATTAAATCCCCTAGCAATATATTTAGAGAATATAATCGACTGAAATGTGTGTGCCCTAGAAACGGTTTCCTGGATAGATACAGTAAGCCTGGATTTCCATTGATTACAGAATTAAGGTTAGTCTATAAGCAATTCAGTAGATGCTGCTCATCCACATAGCAGCAGATGCTCTATGATAAATACACCAAATAATACACAATGTAATTCAACCCAATAAACAATAGTTAAAAACGTAATACTCCTCTCATGCAGGAAGTTCTGGAAAATGTACAGTGCAAGACAGACACATGTAAGTGCAGCTGCTCATCTTGAGTAATAGCTAAATTACCATAAAGGCATCTGGAATTATGTTACTGGCAGACACAGGACATTATGTTTATCCTTTGTATTACACCTCTACTAGCATTTCAAGAGGACAAAGAGGGGCACATTTAAAAAAAACAAAGAAACAAACAAGTTTTTAGTTAGTACCACACTGTACCAAGTGTTTGAATAGTAGCAATGTATGTGTTTAATACATGTCCACTGCTCTAGAAGCTTGTGGCCAAAAAACACCATCAAATGAACAAAGAAACTGGGATGTGGCTATGGGATGTGTACTATAAATACTTTCTTACCTGCCCGGTGCTGCACTCCACTTCCTGGGGTGAGAAGGGTCCACTGCAGGTCAGAGGGCTGAGGGGGGCCACAGAGTTCCAAGGGGGCTGCAGGGGCTAGCAAGGAATGAGGGGGCAGAGGGAGGCCACAGGTGGCTGTGGGGGCCACAGGGGGCTGAGGGAGGCCTCAGAAGTCCGTGAGGGGCCACAAGTGGTCTGTGGGGGTCACAGGGTCTGCAGGGGGCACAGTGGGGGGCCCAAGTTGGTCATAAGAGGCTGCAGGTGACCCACGGAAGGTCAGCAGGTGCCGTGGGGGCCACAGGACTTTCAGGGGGGCCCTGGTGTCTGCGGGGGGCCACAGTGAGCCACAAGGGGCTGCAGGGGACCCACTGGAGGACCGCCAGGGCCATAAGGTGCCGTGGGGGGCACAGGGGCTGATTGGGGCCTGTGGGGGGCCTTAAGGGCTGCAGGAGATGCACAGGAGGTCTGCGGTGGCCATAAGGGGCTGTGGGGGCAACTCGGCCATGTTGGCGGCCACAGTGGGCCATAAGGGGCATCACAGGGGACCCATGGGAGGTCCGCAGGGGCCATTTGGGGCTGTGGGGCTCACTGGGCCGGCACATGGCACAGCGGGTCCCCTGGAGTCTGTGAGGGGCCACAGAAGACCTGCAGGGGCCACAGGGGTCCCGGGGGAGGTCTGCGGGGGTCCCTCAGAGGTCAAGGGCCTCAGTGCCTTGCACTGTTTGCACCGGCAGTAGCTCTGCCTATGCATATATGTGCGGAAACTATCTTTACAATATCAGTAAACAATATACTGTGTAGGGGGCTCCTACTATGGCTTTTAAGGCATTATGCATATTTTATTTTGCCTGTGATGTGGATATTATAATACTGTGCTTGGAATATCCCACTGGTATAGTTTCTCATCTCAAGATGAAAAAGTGTATCAGACAATTAAGTTCACTTTGGAGTCTAGCAAGTCTGAGATTCAATTCTTAGATATAGCCATTAAATTGTTTGATAATGAAGTTGCAACTGATATGTATGTGAAACATAGTGACCAAAACAATAGACTCCTGGCCTATAGCTGCCACCCCACTGGGGCAATAAAAAGACTCCCTAGGAGCCAGATAATTAGAATCTGTAGTTTTGATTCCAAAGGCTCTGCATTTCTCGACAGGGCAGAGCAAATCATCAATAACTTTATTGAGTGAGGCTATTATAGCAACGGCTTGTTAATGAAAAGAAAACGCAAATTAGTTAACGCATAATGTGCCACAAACCGTTATACTTTTTTTCTGTTTTTTTTTAACCGTCAGGTATTAAAAGAACTATAATTGAAATGGTATTACTGGGAAAACCTGAAGAACGGTACATTTGATAACATTTCTCAAGGACTGCCTTCAGTTTAAAAAGCTAGGAAAGGAAACTGGTAGTTACCAACCAAAGATGATAATAGATTACCTAAAGGAAAACATATTCACACGTAATTCTCAGAATAGGGTTATGTATTTATGTATTTATATATATATATATATATATATATATATATATATATATATACAGTCAGGTCCATAAATATTGGGACATCAACACAATTCTAAACTTTTTGGCTCTATACACCACCACAATGGATTTGAAATGAAACTAACAAGATGTGCTTTAACTGCAGACTTTCAGCTTTAATTTGAGGGTATTTACATCCAAATCAGGTGAACGGTGTAGGAATTACAACAGTTTGTATATGTGCCTCCCACTTTTTGAGGGACCAAAAGTAATGGGACAATTGGCTGCTCAGCTGTTCCATGGCCAGGTGTGTGTTATTCCCTCATTATCCCATTTACAAAGAGCAGATACAAGCTCCAGTGTTCATTTCAAGTGTGCTATTTGCATTTGTCGCTTTTAACTCTCAATATGAGATCCAAAGAGCTGTCACTATCAGTGAAACAAGCCATCATTAGGCTGAAAAAACAAAACAAACCCATCAGAGAGATAGCAAAAACATTAGGTGTGGCCAAATCAACTGTTTGGAACATACTTAAAAAGAAAGAACGCACCAGTGAGCTCAGCAACACCAAAAGACCCGGAAGACCACGGAAAACAACTGTGGTGGATGACCGAAGAATTCTTTCCCTGGTGAAGAAAACACCCTTCACAACAGTTGGCCAGATCAAGAACACTCTCCAGGAGGTAGGTGTATGCGTGTCAAAGTCAACAATCAAAAGAACACTTCACCAGAGTAAATCCAGAGGGTTCACCACAAGATGTAAACCATTGGTGAACCTCAAAAACAGGAAGGCCAGATTAGAGTTTTTCAAACAACACCTAAAAAAGCCTTCACAGTTCTGGAACAACATCCTATGGACAGATGAGACTAAGATCAACTTGTACCAGAGTGATGGGAAGAGAAGAGTATGAAGAAGGAAAGGAACTGCTCATGATCCAAAGCATACCACCTCATCAGTGAAGCATGGTGGTGGTAGTGTCATGGCATGGGCATGTATGGCTGCCAATGGAACTGGTTCTCTTGTATTTATTGATGATGTGACTGCTGACAAAAGCAGCAGGATGAATTCTGAAGTGTTTCGGGCAATATTATCTGCTCATATTCAGCCAAATGCTTCAGAACTCATTGGACGGCGCTTCACAGGGCAGATGGACAATGACCCGAAGCATACTGCAAAAGCATCCAAAGAGTTTTTTAAGGGAAAGAAGTGGAATGTTATGCAATGGCCAAGTCAATCACCTGACCTGAATCCGATTGAGCATGCATTTCACTTGCTGAAGACAAAACTGAAGGGAAAATGCCCCAAGAACAAGCAGGAACTGAAGACCGTTAGAGGTCTGGCAGAGCATCACCAGGGATGAAACCCAGCGCCTGGTGATGTCAATGCATTCCAGACTTCAGGCTGTAATTGACTGCAAAGGATTTGCAACCAAGTATTAAAAAGTGAAAGTTTGTTTTATGACTGTTAATCTGTCCAATTACTTTTGGTCCCCTAAAAAGTGGGAGGCACATATACAAACTGTTGTAATTTCTACACCGTTCATCTGATTCGGATGTAAATACCCTCAAATTAAAGCTGAAAGTCTGCAGTTAAAGCACATCTTGTTCGTTTCATTTCAAATCCATTGTGGTGGTGTATAGAGCCAAAAAGATTAGAATTATGTCGATGTCCCAATATTTATGGACCTGACTGTATATGTATATATACATATATATATATATATATATATATATATATATATATATATATATATATACATATATATATATATATATATATATATATATATAAATAAATAAAAATAAAGACTTTTGCTACAGAGGTAATGTTGTATCTTTAGAGTCTGACTGAGAGACAAGATTTAAGCATTGGTAAAAAATCACCAAATGCTGTGTCTATATGCTATGGTTCCCCACATTGTTCCTCAAGACACTGCATCAAACTAGGATTTGAGGATATCCTTAATATGTTTGGGATATGCTTGAGATAATTGTACAAATCAGTGACTCAACCATCAGTTCTCATGTAGAAATATATAGGACCATTGCCTGTGGCCTTGTATTGAGCTCTAGGCTTGCTAACCAAGTAATTAGAAAAAAAGAAAACAGTAAGAAAGGTATGGTTAATATTTATAGGTTCAGGAAAACGAGCACTTTCTTAATATAAATAAAATACTGTACCAAGTGATTATAATAATAATGTTGGATGGCAGAAGATCCATTCGTAATTACCAATTGAAAGGAAGGGTTGTAGTTAAATGTTATTACCTTTTTTAGACCATGTTGTTGGCGGGTCATATTATTATGACCACCACCTAATATCCCGAAATAGGTATCGCATATATAGTTCTCAGCAGCGCAGGCTTGCCAAATACCGTTGGTAACGTAACGTTAAAAGCGAGGGCCGCGGTTGGCGCTCCTTGCGCTGGTGGAGATGAGCGCCATAGGCGCTCATCTCTCCGACCCTATAGGACTTAGGCTGGGAGCGCCGAAGGCGCTCACTGCGCTGATGTATATGAGCGCCATAGGCGCTCATTCCTACGGCCCCGCACGCCTTGCGCATCATACCTACACCCGCGGGACTACACATCAACACAAAACTCAAAAACACAATTCAAAGTGCGAGACCCGTAGCACTTTGAAAAACTCGTCTTTAAAAATTACGTCCCGTACCACCTAGAAAATAAAACCACCACTAAGGGGGGAAAAAATACGAGTCGCAAAAAATACGAACTTAACGGCCGCAACACACACAGCGAAAAACATAATAAATACAAAATAAAATAAAAAACAAATTACACACACAGCAAGGGGGGACAGCTAGGACGTCTGGGAATGAGGTTACACGCCAATTTAAATAAAACTTAAAGATTTTCACCACTCGAAAATCCCATAAGCAAGAGAAAAAATGGCTGCCGAAAAACGCGGCTACACAACCCCTAAGCATGCAAAACCCTGCCAAGCACATACGCCTTTTACACAGACCCATATGACCTACTAAATACATTATTAGGAAGCACGCTAAATGCTCCATACCCGCCTAACACATACACAATCACAGCCATTTTACAACTCTAACTGCACACTAATAACATTAACATTACAAAATGCAGAAATACACAGCTAAACAAACGGCTTTCCCTCCCGCACGCAGCCTATTTACAGTACACACTGCACACATTGCGGACACCTCGGCTCACCAACAGTGCAAATATACATTGTGTGCTGCAGGAACATCAAAACAGATTGTTAGCTCTGCATATTGATTCCTGCATATATTAATTACAAATAGGTAAAGTATATTAATTTATAACTTTACTAATTAATTAACATAAAAAAATATATACACAGTGAAAACAAAATAAAAAAATTATAGAATCACAATAAACGCTAAAGGCAAGCAGCCAGCGCCAACTGTGTTTACAGGACCACAACTACACCAGGGGAGAGGCTTGCAATGTGAGCCAAAAGCCCATCAGCACAAACCTTACAATGAGCGCCAAAGGAGCTCTCATAACCAAACATACACCAACCAAGGGGCTCGCAATGAGCACCGAAGGTACTCACACAATCAAAATACTCTGTGTACCAAACAGCATTACCTGCCTTACAATTCTATTGCCGTAATTTTTTGACGGGCAATTCGCTTGTAATCACATATATAGTTGTGAGCGTACGATTTGTTGCTAACCCTTGCGGGCTCGCGAAGGCGCTCCTTGCCAGCAACTGCGACACTCGCAAACTTCATGTCGTAACGCGACCCTCGCGAAGCGAGGCTCGCAGTTGCTGGCAAAAAGCGCCGCAGGCGCTCCTTGCCAGCAACTGCGACACTCGCAAACTTCACGTCGTAATGCGACCCTCGGAAAGCGAGGGTCGCAGTTGCTGGCAAGGAGCGCCACAGGTGCTCCTTGCCAGCAACTGCAACACTCGCAAACTTCACGTCGTAACGCAAAAAACATACAAGACACGTTACCACACATTACGACCTCGCAAAAATCGTCCGCAACACAATAAATACACACAACACATACATAAAAAGCTTACCTACAGCAAGAGGGAGCATCCACGACCTCAAAAAAAGCAACGTACACCTTCATTTAACTCAAAATAAAAGAGTTTAGACACTAAAAAATTCTCTAAGCGAGAGAAAAAATGGCTGCCGAACAAAACTAAAACTAGGCTACAGCCCTCTAAACACGCAAAACACCACAAGAAACTCACAAAACACCACAAAAGACCTACGGATAATCCGCTTAGACGCATACCACACATTACCCGCAATTTTACGACAATGCTGAAGTACACAACTACGCTAACGGCTTGGTCTCGCGCATGCACAGTATTACACTGCACACATTCAGCACGCTTACACAGCAGCTCCACACCACTAATGCTCCAGCAACATCAAAACAGATTGCCAGCTCTTCAACACAATGCTTCAAAATAGGTAAAGTATACTCATTTATTAATGTATTATAGATTTCATTATTATTCACCAAACAGCATTAGCTACCTTACAATTTCATTGCTGTAATTTTTTGACGGGCAATTCTCTAGTGTAATAATAATGTGAAGTACTAGAGGGGCTGATTATGGACTGATTGTTTGTGGTTTGTCTGACTTGAAGAAAGACACACACACACAGTGAAACAGCAGACCGCAGCTTATGACAACTAGGAGAAGAGTGGAGACCTGCAATTTTACAAACTATTTGACTATTTGTTTTGGTCTACCAAGGTTTAGCTGGATGAAATTTGGAGCATGATTCAATTCGAAGCCCGCATCTTGCGGTATGTAGGACATATGTCTGCGGGCTTGAACTCCGCTACATTTCCAGTGCTATTTAATTGAACAAGCCCGCAAGTTAGGGGCTGAAAGCCAATACTGTAAACCAATCACTTGTATATAGCATTTTAGTGCGGGAACATGATCAATTAAGCAAAGCCTTAACTACCCATTTAGAAACAGCCAATAGAAAATGAGACAGTCATCTTTAGGTCAGTAAAACATGGAGGTTACATGTCAGTCAATTAGCGTTTGGGGGTCTGATATGCGATCAGACTCGCAAAACCACAAAATAATAAAAATGAATGCCAATACTGTTCTAGTCCATATGGGTGGCCTGATATGTATTAACTCATTGATTCCCAAGATCAATATAACCCAGATTTGTGAGCTTGAGACTGCAATTAATTCTAATGTGTTTCATCGATTTCCCTGTCATTTACAGTGCAGTACTGATTTTTTTATTTGCATTTACGATGCTGCAGACAAGAGTTAAACCCCCTTGCGAGTCGTATCTGGTAACTGTAGGATTACTCCTACATTTGCTGTTTACGGGTCTGAAAACATTTGCAAACTTGGGGAATTGTAGCGATTGAATAGCGCTTTGCGATTTTAGCGATCATAACACTTGCGGACGTGAAAGATCAAAGGCTGCGGGAGGCTGTAAGTTCCAGGTTTAACAACCGGAAAGTTTTCAAGCCTGTAACACCTAAGCCGTTTATGGCTCGCAAAAAAACCCTAATTAAATAGCAAATTAGTTTAGTGGCTCTGTTACGGGCTCCAGTAACTTCCAATTGCTCAATTGACTCCTGGATAGTATTATTTTCATTGATTTGTTTTATTTGTTATTTTTGGAAAATTATTACACTTGGAAAAGTATTACAGCCTCCAGTATTGTGTCCCTCCATTAAATTGCCTGAAAAATGAATACAAACCCAGAGGAGACTGTTAACTTGTCACAATATATATACGATCCAAGATTAGATGTGCAGTAGAGAATAAATTGTATGTTTTCTATATCCTTTTTTGCAGAACTTAATTTGAGTGTCATTCCTGATGTTTAATAGAAACTACTGATGGGATCTAAGTCCCTCTGTGTTAGGCCATTTGTGGGTCTGTCATTAGGTTCCTATGTGAGAGGATATTGACTGTTTTTTTATGTGTCCATCAGTTAGAGTTGTTGTTTTTTTGCATATCATATACAGAGTCCTTTCTTGATCAATCTGTTTTTGTTCTTAATATTACTTTTTGGACAGTTATCTATAACAATTAGACATTTTCCTTTATGTATCAAGAGAAAAAAGCCAGTTTAAATAGGAACATCATAAAAAGGAGCTTTCCAAAAGGAGGTTTCTAATCCCCATGTATTTCAGACTATTATGAATCGGTAATGTTAGCACACTTGGTTAAAGGGTCCATGACAGACATTGAAGTTGGTTGGGGTTATATAGAAAAAGCTTTTGCCCCTGATAGGGACATGATGTACTGGTTATGGGAAGATAATTCTAAATTAACAATTGATAATCCTATTCCCATAATAAAACATGGTTTAAAGTTTTGGAATAGATGCAACAAAAAATATAACCTAGTTCATCTTCCTTCTCTAGCTCCTCCACCTAAATTTATCGCAAAGAAACTCAATTCCCTTTCTTTACTAGAATGGGAGAATTGGAATACATATAAACTGGGTGATTTATACGTAAATGGAGTATTTAAATCTTTTGAAAGTTGTTGTTGAGAATACAATATTCCAAAGAATATATGGCTACAATATGGAACTAGAAAATCAAAAATTAAGTCCTCACCTTTCAATATTAAGACTGAATCCACCCATGTATCAGATTTGTTGAACTTATGTTCTTTAAAAAAAGATAAATACCTAATTTCAAAGTGTTATACACTATTAAGAAGAGAACATCTCTTGAAGAAATCTGAGAATATGGTAAAATGAGAGACCTAGCAGTACATTTTTCCTCAGAGATTTGGTTTGGAGCTTTTGAGCCAACGCATAAGCTAATCATTAACCAGACATATAGAGAAGTTTTTTGTTTTTTCTGTTTAAAATTGCATGTATATCTTAAACTATTAATCTTATGGAACGTTGGAGCTATTGCGAAGAACCAGGAACGTATCCCATATTATAATTGTCTAACTACCAGACGTTGTCACGCTGTTTGCATGGTGCGTACGACTTAGCGATAAGCGCCGCAGGCACTCATCGCTGGCGAGCCTCGCCTAGCGAGGCGAGCCTTTAAACTCTGAGCACTTAGGCAATGAGCGCCTAAGCTCGGAGCACTTAAGCAATGAGCGCCAAGGGCGCTCGGCGAGCCGTTGAACTCGGAGCACATAGCGAGACTTAGGAAAACAAATATGAGACGAGAGACTTAGAAAAAAAAAAAAAATACGAGAAAAATTTACAAGATTAGCGGCCAAAACCCAAAACTCCCAAAACACACTAAATACACCCCCAAAAATTCCCAAAACATCACAGACACCATGGGGCAGCAGCCAGGACTTCTGTGAGTGAGCTGGAAGACAAATTTAACTCGATTTAGACGGTTTTTGCCACACGAAAATCGCCTAAGCGAGGAAAAAAATGTCCGCTGGAAAAAATGAAAACGAGTCTACACCACCCCGGACCCCGCAAAACACTGCAAAACGTGTAGCGCTTTACACATCATACTACGACCTACAAGATACACTTTTAGAAAAGCAGGATACTGCTCACGAGACGCGTACCACATTAATAACATTACTATACAATGCTGCTTTACACAATAAACCAACGGCTTTACCTTGCGCACGCAGCCTATTTAGATTGCACACTTCAAACATTCATTACACTTTATAAGCAGGGCACTAACACTCACAATGTATATTCTATACAGATGCAAAATACAAACAGAGTGTTAGCTCTTCAGCCTATTGCTCGCTGCATATATCAATTATAAATAATTAAAGTATATTAATTTATTGCAGAAATAATTAATAATGATTTAATTAATTGAATAAATCATTCATTATTATTTAACTACATATACATAGAAATATATATCTCTCTCAGAGGACCAAAAGTACATGGCATGAGAGGCTCGCAATGAGCGCCAAAGGTCCTGAGCCTTGCAATGAGCGCCGAAGGTCCTCACAGTACAAAACGGTTTCAATTATGTCTCAAACAGGATTCCCATGGCTTCAAATTTTATTGACCGTAATATTTTGATGTGCAAGTCGCTAGTAAAGATATATGGTGGGATTGCTTAGCTGTAAAAAATCTTTGGCATAATTGCTTTGACTATATATCAGAACATTTAAACAAAGCAATAATTCGAACACCAGAAATGGTATTGCTTCATATTATGCAAGAAGATCTTAAGTTCCCTGAAAAAGCATATATTATTCAATTGGTAGTAGTGATTAAATGGCTTTTGGACAAAACATTTAAACAACCAGAGATCTCTCTGATGAGTGAGGTTTTAACAGTCAAATAAATAGACAACTAGAACAGAATGTATACACTTTGGGTATACCAGTTCATAATATAAACAAATGATCCATATGGGATAAAAGCAATGCCATAAACTGAAATAATTTCAAGTAATATATTATAGTGATTATTCCCCTCTGAATATGATTATGCACTTAGACCCTACAGTTCTCTTTTATCCATGTATTTTGTATAATTATGTATGAATTGTTTTATGTGTTGTTTATGTTTTTTGATATTTAAAAAAAATAAATAATAAAAAGATTTAAAAAAAAGAAATGTTTTACTCCATAGATGTTCTTAATATATATATCCTCATTATGCTGAAGAAAATCTCAGAAATAATGTTTGCGCCAGTAATCACAGTTGAAGTGTGAGAGAAGAGGAACTTCTGAAATCGTAAAGCCAGGGGGTAATTTGATTTCCAGTTGCGGAAGAAGCCTGAACGTGTTAAAGTGATTCAATAGAAATGCCGATATCACAGCACTGAAGCAAGAACCTGTGTTAGGTTAACTGCTGAAATTAGTGTATGAATCAAAGGGGTTACAGCGGATGACCTTTCCTTTTTCTCTGAAACCTAGATCGCCTATTTCTTTCATTAGGAAACAGAAAGAAAATTGGGTGCCATGTAATTGTGAAACAAGTTTCCATTTTTTATTTGCATTGTTGATTGAAAGTATTGAGAGCTTTGTGCCTTGTAGAGCATTGCCATTCAGCCGTTTGGTTGTGGGGCCTGGTGGGTTACTTTCCATGGGCAGTGGTGTTGAGATAAAGATTATTTTGAACAAAGTAAATGTTACAGGTTTAATTTTAATTTGGTTTTGCACTGTTTGAATAGAGTACAGCAGCTAGAGGAACATGGATGATTTCTGGATTGTACTAATAATATCACATACATATGCATCTGTTTACATGCGTACTTTATTTTATTTAGACATAAAAGCTGTTTTTTCTGTTTAAAATCTTAATAGTGGGTTTCTTCCATATGCATCTTCTAAGTACAGGGGTTGCACTGTCTCAATCAGTGACAACATTCTGCAACATGCTCCTTGAGAGAGGTCACTGACAGCCTAATTTTGAAACACTGCATTTCAGTCTGTGATTTCGTGAGCATAAGTCAGGATTCACAGATGTGTGCTGAGCTCTGTAATATTGTGAGTGAAAAGATTAAAATAAACGGGTAACGCAGGGAAAAACATTTCCTGCATTGATGTACGGGTGTACCGCAAATCACACCGCTCGATTAGCATGAGGGCCCAAGTTGGGGTTTGGCAAGTCCCCTTTGTAGGTAGTGCTATACGGCATGGTTTAAGTAACCAAGCCATATCCTCTGCTATGTTGTGGTAGCTGATGGTCTAATTAAACGGATTTCCCTTTAATGAGTTTTGTGATGGAACTTATGTTTCTAATATGTTTGCACTGAATGTGTATTAAAGAACGAGCCTCTAAGTCATTTTCTGTAAGTCAGTATAGAGTGATCCCTATGTCTGTGTCTTTTTTAATGAAAGAGAAATATATTTGAGTTTGTTATATCATAAATAATGATCTCTGACTTACAGTTTAACAGAAGCAGTGTTTGAGGATTATGTTTAGTTCTCTGGGTCTGTCATTTAAATCAGTATAGAATCCTATTTATGGCATTTTACCAACAACACATTGCAATGCAAACTTTAATATAGTTTTCTGGATTATTGCATTTGATGCTTATTTATGTTGCCCGCAATCACGAGTGACAACAGTGCTGAATAATATTTCAGTTTACATTTTCGTTTAAATGTGAATTAGGTGGTAAAGTAAACTGTCACTTTGTGACAAACTGCGCTCTCTGTTTCCTTATCTACTAATCCTAAAGCTGCTTTCCAATGTAATCCGGATGCTCTATCCAGCATCCTATGCAAAACACTTTCACAAATCTAGTGAGAGCCATGAAAGTCATGACATGCACTGAGACCTTGAACTTTGGGGTGATTGTTGTCCTGCTTTGACAAAAATATTGGTAGGAAATTTTAAAACAACTTGCTTTTTGAAGAATATTTTAAAAGATAGGTAAGTTAAATATTGTTTATCAGTATATTAGAAGTAATGTAGCTTAATTTAACTGCACTATTTACATCAAACCAAATTCATTTTACCTTGGAATATGAAGATGCGCAGCAAGTTTTCTCTATTTCTTCTTTTCTATCCTCTTTCTGTATCAGTATCTCTATTCCTGTACTTCTCTCTCTATTCTCTCTCTTTCCATCTTTATTCTTCTCCTCTCATTATCTAGCAATAACCAGTATTAAACAATATATTTATATATATATATATATATATATATATATATATATATATATATATATATAATTCATGATATAGCTCACATTGAATCTCTGCTCTGTATTCCAGTGCTTACGTTTATTCAGCATTGCTCTGACTTGAGAAACAGAAGCTTGAAAGCTTGTCATTTCAATGAATGTTTGTCCAATAAAAAAGCTCACTATATTCTGTCATACTCTGATAATTCATTTATTATATATATATATATATGAGATAGATAGATATGTGTGTGTGTGTATATATATATATATATATATATATATATATATACCGTATTGGTCTGAATAGAAGCCGCACCCGTAAAGTTCAAGGGGGAAAAATAGAAAAAAGATAGTACTCAAATATAAGCCGCACTCGTAAAATTGGAGAGAAAAAGACTCTCAAAGTGATCAGCCATTGCAAGAAACAGGCTTTCTAATTAGCACTGTACCTTTTTTTGCAGGTTACAGGCTTTACAGGATGTTAGAATCACTAAAACCGTAAATCGCTATTCAATACCACAGTCTCAAGCATGAAAAATGGCACCCTTAACTCGCAATCGCGCAAATTGGCAGTCATTTTGCGCTTGCGAATAGAAGCCTCACATGTAACAAGCAAAGTTCGCAAATCGCCAATGATTTTTTTGACCGTCGCGAATATAAGCCGCACCCGTAACTCGCAAGCTCAAAAATTGGAAAAAAGGTGCAACTTATATTCAGAACAATACGGTATATATTAGGAAAATTGCCTGTCAAATTGTAAGCCTGGCAATACTGTTTGCCACATAATGCAAGGCTATGGGCCCTGTAAGCATCTTTGGCGCTCATTGCAAGCCTCTCCCCCGGGGTAGTTTATAGGCCTCACGCGTGAGTGTTACGGTCTTGGGTTGTGTTACTGCCTTGGGTTAAGTTTTAGTGGCTTGAATTAAGTGTCACTGGCTTTCGTTCAGTGTTACTGCGTAGAGCTATTTTTTACATCCTTCAGGCTAGTTTTACATCCTTTGGGCTAGTTTTACGTCCTTCGGGCTAGTTTTCGTCATTTTGCGTTTTTTCGGCATCTATTTTTTTTCTCGCTTCGGCGATTTTCGATTGTGAAAAAACAGCAAATATGTATCAAATTAACTTGTAACCTGACTCGCCGGCTAACTGGCTCTCCCACTATGCTGTGTGTGAGTATGGAAGTTAATTTGAGGCATATTTTTTTTTTTTTCATGTCTTTCGGTCCTAAGCCATACTAGTTAATTTGATCCGTTAAATCTTTCTAACCAAAATCAACTAAAATCATCACACAGGAGTACAAAGAAGCATACAAAACAGGATATGTCTTGTATGTCTCTCTTAAATGCCTGGATGTGTGTATATATATATATATATATATATATATATATATATATATATATATAATTTCGCTATTTGCAGATTCAATTTTGTGTTGGGTTAATGACCTTAAATCTGTTTTGATCATGTTCTAGAAAAAAAAAGAGACAAACTACAAAAGAGCTGTATCGTTCATTCTCTTTATCATAATCTCTTAAAAGCTTTCATATTCACCAGAGACCTGAAGATTACAAAGACTAATCCATTATACACAGCGGTGACTTGTAAAGTGATCTTTGTCACACCAGTGTGTCACGATGCTTGGCCAGGAAAATTTATATGGCAGGAACAAATGTAAAACGATAGCAAAAAATAAATCTTTTAAATGAAAATTTTTAAATTATATGTAGGTATAGCTGAAAGCGTATCCGGCCATTCTGGAAAGCCTAATTATTATCAATGAGGCATGAGAAGCCTTGTGCAGGGGAAGGGACACAGCGTATATTTTAAGATTCAGCTGGGGAGTCAATGTCATGCAAAGATGGTTAAAAATCAATGATGTATAGATTTCTACTTACCGTTGGACTCTATGTACGCCATTCTTCTTATTTACTGCTCTGCCTCTTCAGAAACAAAAGGGGCCAAGAGAGACGTGGTGAGAGGTTATGTGAGCACAAAAGTAAGATTGGTTGTATAAATAATATATTTCCTTTTAATATTGGTACGTTAAACCATAAATTGCTACTGTAATCCCTCCAGATCCCTTATGAATTTTTACAATAGTCCAAATCATGGCCGCTAAGTATATTACATTTTATACATATTGTTACTGCAATAAACTTAAATTAGGTCTTATAATGTGTCTTACTATATATATATATATATATATATATATATATATATATATATATATATATATATATATATAGTAGACTCTCTGTTATCCAGCACCCACAAGGATTGGTAGGTGCAGGATAAATGTAGTTTCTGGTTAATGGAGAGTCACTATTAAGTATGTTTGTCAGTGAGGGCTGTTCTAGCAGCAGCATCTTTAACTCCTCACTTACACACAGGTACGTTCGGCTGGAGGGTGTGGTGCTTAACCCGCGGGACGTAACACCAACACTGCACTGGCTCAGTCAGTGTAGATTGTTTTCTTACTGAGAAAGCATCTTCGTATTTGTAGGCACCATTTGGGAAAATAAAAAAACAAGTTAAAGGAGCTCAATCAGAGAACAAACTAAACTAATAGGTTATTTCTATGGTCATGATAACCCACTGAGAGCAGCCTTTTTTTAGCTCACTTGTGCCCTTCACAGGGAGAGATATCCTGTAGTATATCTGTCTGGTCTCACTTAACAGAATGATCCAGCCCCAAAATAACAGGCATTTAAAATCTGAAAAGGAGAAACAGCAAGTCCTGGACATACGTTTCGACCTTCATTGGGCGTTTTCCGTGGAGTGTATCTGAACTCGCTAAGTCACATTTGGGAAAATATCTGTATGATCCTGAAAAATTGGGGTAAAAGCGTTTGTGTGCTTCCACGACTTGGACTCTTTATCGAACACAGGCTGAGATGTGCTAAAATGTTAAAGTGATGGAGAATTCATATGTCTATCTGGCGAACACTTTTCAGGTGAGAGATTTGTTAAAAAAAAAAAAAAAAAAAACTGCTAAAAGATCACCTACCATAACTGACTAATCAAAATGCATGGAATCTGACATTGTCCCCATGTTCATTACATTATATTTTTAAACTATTTATATATATTTTTAAAAGCTTTAAAAAAAATTCCAAATGCATGAAGACTTTTTAGATCCCTATTCCATTGCAAACTGAAACAAATCCATTCAAACAATTGTTTGATGCAAGTGAGCAAATATTCATTCTGGAAAAACACCATGTCATACTTTAAACCAGCGCAAAGTTAAAAGCTCATATAATTATGGAACATTCCAGAGAACCTTAACTGATTGATGGATGTAAGGATGGTAATTGCTGTGGATGTCTTTAAACCCCAGGCAGCAATGTGTCTAACCTGTACTGAGGACTGCTGCTTTGCACTTGTGTTAGCTTTGTCTCAACAGAGTACTATAAATATATGTTCAGCCATCATTAAAGTAAATATCCTACTGCTGAGGGTTTGCATAGTCACCAAACTTGACGTCTACAATATTTGCAGTGAACTGTAAATGAGTGCTCTATACTGGATGCCGTGAGACATTGCAGCTGCCACAAAGGTCACCAGGCTGGTATTCCTGATGAACAGAAACTTAAAAAAAACACACTTTTTTGTCACTTTTTTCTATATTATCTTTTAAATTGCTATACTTGATAAAAAGCTTAATAGTATATATCATTTTTTTAAAAATGTTTTATATACAATTATTATTTACTGTGTGGATTCATTTTAATTTTGTACCAAATTCTTTCTGGTACTTTCTCCAAAGGGTATGTCGTTGTAAACTAATAAGCTCTCCACTTGTTAAAAAGCACTATTTCTCTCACTTTCTCTTTTCTTTCCTCCCTCTATCTTATTTTTTCTTTTTTTTTCTTTCTCTCCTTGCTTCTGTTTCTATGTTGTTCTTTCTTTCTATTTTTAATCATTTCTGTCTTTCCTTTTTAACTGATTAAATAATTTCCTGCCTGTATTGGCATGAAAGAATACTATATAATATATATATATATTATTCATGATCTCTCCCACGTTGAATCTCTGCTCTGTATTCCAGTGCTTACTTTTATTCAGCATTGCTCTTTCTTGAGAAAGAGAGGCTTGAAAGCTTGTCATTTCAATTAATATGTTTGGCCAATAACAAAAGTCACTAAATTCTGCAATGCTCTCTTAATTCAAAAAAGCACTGGAAGTTTTAGCTGCCACATTACAATTGTGTAGACAGAAGCTTCCCCTCCATTCAAACTCTTCTCCCACCTCAGGAAGTTGATCAAGAGACACCAAAATATTAGATTCCACTACAGCATAATTGTATATATTGTTTGTAGTTCTTTAAAACAGTACACCTAAAATGTAGCACTAGAGTCCTTTACATATTTCTCAATCTTTGGATAATCTTTTAAACATATTTTTATATTTTACTTCTATACAACTAGTTTATATCTGCCTTAAAAATAAGTCTTCTATAACTTGATAATACAGCTCGGTTATATTGCCTAAATTGTATTTTTGACACATTTGGATACCAAACAAATAGCAGGGGAGACATCTTTGTCATTACAATTACCCATAAAGCAATGGTAATGTTCATATTAAGCAATATTCATTTATAGCTTTATTGCATTTTTATTGAAATGAATATGCAACTATATTTTACTGTGTAATTTTCATTACAGTACTTACATATATTTAATGGAATGATGTACTGCCACTGTGGCTTTATTTTAAAATAACTGCTATAATTTAGGGTTTTGTGCACACAAAAAAGGCAAATATAACATGCAGCCTCCATTTATTCACATAAATATTGCTTTATATGTCCATAAACTCAAACAAATACTGTTATTTTCATTGTAGTTATTTCTTACAGATCAGTTAGGAATAGAAGGATCAAGAGGAATAACTTTTGTGTTTTAATAAATACTCTGAACAGTAATAATTATTTATACCAGTTTAACAGGACAGTTTTATCACCATGCACATAAAGCTTTGGCCCTACATATCTCTTCTTCTCATGCCATTTAATAGATTTAAAGGCATATCCAAGTTTCCTGGATTAATACATTTATGCAATCTGTAGGGAAAAAAACAGCTTATATGTATACAGCACATCTCAGAAAACATTTTATTTTTATTAATATCTAAAAATCCCTTTAAAGATTATGTTGACATCTCCAGGGGTTGTCTACACGGGCATCTGACCCCTCCCTCCCAATCAGCAGGCAGCATCAGGGGAGAAATATTAACCCACTATTTACCTGCTGTTGCTTGCTCAGCCAATCTCCTTGTAGCTTCCTGTCTGTATGTCAGCAGCCATATCTGTGATACACTACATATCCTAGTTGGCTTTGCAGCACAAACTGGAACCCCAGAGTTTAAATCAAATGTTTCAGCTAACCTGTTTGGTCAAAACAAATCATTTTAAATTTGATGCTAATTTAGCCTGGGTTTGGAGGGTGTTAACTCTAATTTGCAACAGTCAGAAATTACAAGAGATTTTGCTGACTTCAATGTAAAGGTTTATTTGGGGATTTTTTCTCCTCTATCGGATGCATTCATAATTCTGCAAACTTAGATATGCCTTTAATATATAATCAACACTTTTATTTGTTGGGGTAAAACTGTTAAATGTGCCATAGCTTACCCACACTTTCACCCCCAATATCAGTTAAATAATGCAGCCATCACCAAGGCAATTTAAGCTATAAAATATAATAATCCAAGGGAGCCGTCACTTACACAAAACTATTACAATGATTAACTAAACAACATTTTTGACACAAGATCTTAACCCCTTACACACTTTAAAGTAGAACTCTGGTAACGTGAAGTTCTTGAGAGCACCGACAAAATTATGATTACAAATATTTAATCTTAATAGTATCATAAGATATATGAACAAAATAAAAATAAATGTATATGTAAAGGTATTTAGTATAATTGGTTATTATAAAATTAAAACACAGTCAATCTTAGGCATCAAAAGAAGTTACCAGGCTGTGAAAAAATAAATTTCCATCCGAATAAGCACTCTGCCACATATATCTTCCAGCTGTTCCCCAGTGCAAAGACAAAGAACTGATTTTATTTTTGCAAGATATTACTCTGAGGGTGTAGTCATTAATCCCTCTCCTTAAAATCTCTCTCTCTCTTTTTGAGTCTAGCAGGCTTGTTTGGAGGCTTTATAGTAAATCATGGTGTGAACATTACTCTAATAAGTGTTAATATATCCCTGCATCAAGCAGCCTCTAACACCACCTTACATTACTTATTCAAAGAAAGCAGAAAGTGTATTGGAATGTGTAATCTAAGGTACAGAAATGATTTAACCTATTTATGTCTTGTTCAAGACACAAAGTAGCGATTTCATAGCATAATAAAAATGCAGTGTGTTGAAATATATATACACAATTTTAATCAAAGGATATTCACCTTTTTATATGCAACTAGCGAATTGCCCGTCAAAAAATGACGGCAATGAAATTGTAAGGTAGCTAAATTAGTAAATGAATATAGTGTACCTATTTTGAAGCATTGTGATGAAGAGCTGGCAATCTGTGTTGATGTTGCTGCAGCATTAGTGGTGTGGAGCTGCTGTTTAAGCATGCTGAATGTGTGCACTGTGTGGTATGAATATCCGTAGGTGGTTTGTGGCGTTTTGCGAGTTTGTTGTGGTGTTTTGCGAGTTTAGAGTGCTGTAGCCTCGTTTTCGTTTTGTTCGGCAGCCATTTTTTCTGTCGCTTAGATTATTTTTTAGTCTCAAAAGTCTTTTATTTCGAGTAAAATCGAGGTGTAAGTTGCATTTTTGAGGTCCTGGGTGCTCCCTCTTGGTGTAGGTAAGGTTTTTATGTATGTGCTGTGTGTATGTATTGTGTTTTAAATGTTTGTATGTCGGCGTGTTGCGTCCGATGTTTGCGAGGTCGTAATGTGTGGTAACGTGTTTCGTAGGTTGTTTGCGTTCCTCGTAAAATTTAGCGAGTGTCGTAATTTGTGTGTCGTGTTTTTTGAGTAGCGACGTGAAGTTTGCGAGGGTTTGAGGCCCTTGCCCAGTGACCTCGCCAGCAACTGAGTCCCTCGCTTCGCGAGGGGCCTCAGTTGCTGGCATGGAGCGCCTTCGGCGCTCCATGCCAGCAACTGAGGCCCTTGCCCAGTGACCTCGCTACGCGAGGGCCGCGGCTCACTGCGCGAGGGCGCAAGCGTGAGCAACGACCCGTACGCTCACAACTATATATGTGATTATTTATCTTAAATCAATAACATTTATGATGTTTATCTGATTTTTAGATACCACCTGTAACAGCCAATACATCTTACATGCATATGATTCGCTGGGCAGCTTGGAATCCCAATTTGGAGTCTGGCTCGACAGAAGTGACCTTACCTTTGCAAGGAGGACCTCAAGCCAACCCAAGCAATAATTTTGTTTTCAAAATCCCCCCAACTAGCATGAGCTCAGATGAGGTAAAATCTATATTGTGATATCTTTTATGTTGTATTTAAACAGTATATTTATAATGAACTCACAGTGGTAGTGTATATAAACATTTTACACATTTTATTTTTTATTTTCTACAAGAAGAAATATAACTTAAGTTATATATAACATGTAGAGGCTGAGGGGTCAATGAGCTTTAAGGGCCAGTTAATTCAGCACAACTTGGAGCACACCACTGTAATGTACTCCTGGAAACATGTTGAAATACTTTTTGGATTTTTGAAATAGTTGCCTTTTTCACAGACAAAATAAATAAATTAAGTTTACATGAGAATCTGGCAAGTCCCCCAACACAGAGGCACAGCAAGAGCTTTGTGCAGAGAGCAGAAGCATAAAGAGGGTTAACCCTTCCCAAAATTCATCTGTGCAAGGAAATGACTGCTGGAAACTCCTAAATATGTTACTTGTAGGTTAACTGGTGGCTGATTACATTACTGAAAGCAAGTAAAACCATAAATCTTTCTGTTCACAGAGCATGCAACGGCCGTTGTCGGCAGATATTGTTAATCATAGAACAGTAAGCAGTGTGTCTGTAAACAAACCTAAGACTGCAAATGTTTAGCTGTTTTTACTGTAATTAAAAAAAAGCAATAGATCCCTTTACCATAAAATTGTGTGCTCTGTCACACCATGAAGAGCACTTATAGTGAGGTAAATGACCCTTTAATTCTTGATCATGAAATAGTAAGTTCAATATAAGATTTGGCCTAATAATTTCAATGTAAAGGTCCATGAATGAAAATGTGGGTTTAAGTCATCCTGAACATCTTGCTGTTTATACTATTAGGTACAACAGGTTGAAGCAGGGACGGTACACTTTGACTTCTATATACAGCCAGAGAATCAGCAGGAAGATCCTAGCGAGTTTATGGAAGGAGTCAATGAAGAGATCACTCAGTCCAAGAAAAAAGTGTCATCCTCTAAATGTAAGTGTATATTTTTTGTTGATAAATGAAGCTAATGTCTGTAGCGATTTGACGTTAGGACTCTTCATGCCACATAGATTTACCAATTGTTAACACTACCTCAGTCTTTCAACAATAACAGTGTTTTGCATGAAATTGCTAGTTTAGCCATATACATTACCAAACACAATTTAATGTAAAAAAAACTGTTATTGTTGTAAAATTTAGTTTTACTATCTAGGTACCCTAATGCCCCTCAGCCTAACCCTAAGCCTACTAAGCCTAGCCCTAACCCTTAGATGCCTAAGCCTAACCCTTAGACCCCTAAGCCTAACTCTAACCCTTAGACCTCTAAGCCTAAACCTAACCCTTAGACCTCAAAACATAATCCTAACCCTTAAACCCCTAACCCTTAGACCTCTAAGCCTAACCCTAACCCTAAAATCCCCAAGTCTACAACCCTTAAGCCTAACACCCCTACACTCATCTTAGCTCAGTCCACGGCGCGCAGTTGTCGGGCGCACGTGTGTCGGCACGTTTCGTATGTTGCACAATTGTTCTGGGCGCTGAGGACGGCATACCCAGTGCTGCTCTATATCAACAAACAGAGTAATGAACACAGAGTGAATTTTTTATTTTTAAAAATGGATGCATATTTCACTGTTTTATTGGGGTTTTTATAACCAAGTTATTCCTCCAGATTTTACTCCATACAGTATGGAATGTGCAGGTGCTGAATGGTGCTTAAAACTCTCAATTTTCCCACAAATGCCAATGCACTCTGTTTGCTGCAACAACAAAAACCTGTTTCTTCAGACATATTAACTCAATAGAAATAAAAAAACGGCTGAAATATGTTACTGTAGTGAAGAGAGTATGTAATCATTTAGAAGGACCTTATAGTTTATGGTCCCATCAGGGCATGAGAGCTTATAACTATAAGCGATATATACTGGCCAGTGCAGATAAACTACGGATAAAATGTAAAGTCAATAAACAATAGTCAATAACAAAAGTCAATAATACTGCAACATTTAATTATTTTATAAATACGTTTTGCAGCGTCTCCACTTGATTTTGATTACTCTACATGATGGTGCAGAGCATTATCCATGATGTCAGAGTCCCATAATGCTAATTTCATGAAAACACTCTTTGGTATTTGTCATGATACCCTGACCACCTTGCCTCTTTGGACTCTCATTATGTGGGACTGGGCTCAGTAATTTTACTGTATGTTCTATAGTTATTCAATATGTTAGGTTGATTACCCAATCTATGTTAATTACTGTATGCTATGTTGCTTCTCTGTGTGTGTTTGATTTATGATGTTAGTTTCTGTATGTTGCATGTTCGTGTCGTGAAGAGTTAACTGATTTAGAATGTTATGAGATAGCAAGTAATTGCCATGGATAGAGTCAGTTATGCTCCAGATTTCATAACGTTAGGGTAGCAGATATCACAGTCTCTGACTAGGTGAATATGCATATGGAACAATATATCTAGTAGATGTATCAGAATCCCTATTGAACATAAGATATATTGCAGTATGACTGGATTAATATATATGGAACTAGTCATTTACCTGTCAAAAATGACGGTATAACAGATGTGTCTCTTTCCCCCCTCCCTCCCTCCCTTCCTCCCCTGTGTCCCTCCCTTCCTCCCCTGTGTCCCTCCCTTCCTCCCCTGTGTCTCTCCCCTCCTCCCTCCCCTGTGTCTCTTCCCCCTCATCCCTCTCTCTCCTGTGTCTCTTCCCTCCTCTTCCCTCCTTTCCCTGTGTCTCTTCCACCTTCTACCTCCCCTGTGTATCTTTCCCCCTCTCCCTCCCCTGTGTCTCTTTGCACCCTCTCCCTCCGCTGTGTCTCTTTGCACCCTCTCCCTCCCCTGTGTCTCTTTGCACCCTCTCCCTCCCCTGTGTCTCTTTGCACGCTCTCCCTCCCCTGTGTCTCTTTCCCCCTCCCTGTCCCTTCCCCCCTCTGTTCCTTGTGCCACGCTTTGCAAATGCGCAACTGGCCCTGCACTGTGCGGCATGTACGGAATTGTACAATAGTTTCCGTAGTGCGCATGCACTCCCACTGGAGTGTTGCACACTTACGGAAACTATATTAGTGATATCTGGAAGATATATATATAAATGTGTCAGAATTCATAGTGAAGATACCAGCTGCTCTGGTCCTGTACCACTACTGAAGTGGATGTTATGATGCATATGAAACATTGTCAATGACTTTATTAGCAATTGATACAAAACCCAGAAGACTCAGAAACTGTTGCAGAATGTTATCAGTTCAAGTTTAAACACACATCTATGACCTGCTATGAATTTCAACAAAAATTAAAGCAGTTCCTGATTTTTATAATGCTGAGCCCGCGTTCATATTTTTAAATACTACATCTAAATAAGAGCATTTTAGAGATACCAGCTGCCTTGGTGAAGGGATCAAAATAACCTGGTGGATCTGCTGGGTAGGTTGGGCCATAACAGCCTTATGAAGACCGACTGAAGAAAGCAGATTGCCACAGTATTGTTTACGGCTTATATTTTTAACTTCATTTTACACATATACACTTGAGTTTCATGTGATTTTGATAATCACAGGAGGTTTACTGTATGTACAAATTTGTACAATGTGTGTATAGTCACTATAAATATCTTTTCTATTTTTGTCCACACCAGCAGTGGAGTGGTGCAGCATGTAAGTGGGGCGACAGTGGCTTGTCAACACTTTCTTCAATGTATTCTTAGGGTTAGGCTTAGGATTAGTGAAGTGGCAGATGATACGGTTTACATAGCAAAGTAGTGGTGTGCGGTGTGCGCCACTATGTTAATATGTAAATCTTATCATCTTCCACACCCTTAACCCTAACCCCGAAATCTAAAGTGGCTTGGTGTGACTTTATTCAATTTCTTAGGGTTAGGGTTTAGGATAAGGATAGTGGCAGATGATACGCTTTACATAGTAAAACACTGTCGCGCATAGCACACCACTGCCATTTGCCACTACCTTAACCCTTAAGCCATAAACCAAACCTAACCCTAAGAACAAATTGAAGAAAGTCTCGGCAAGTCACTGTCGCGCCACCTACAGGCCTCTGCACACCAATGCTGGTGGGGACGAAAGGAAAGATCCCACTATACTATACTTTAATCTACATTAAAACACATGGTCCCTCTTTCTAAAACACAAAATAAATGCTTTTCTAAATCATATTATCAATGGCAGTAAAAGTTAAATGGTATTTCTGTTTGTGTATTTATATCTGATGTTTTGTACTGTTCTCTTATTACTTTTTTTTGTCTCTTTCCGATATCCATTAGTGTACAGAGCATAAAAGTTTGGTCGAACAGCTGGTATTGCTTCATGTTAGACTGCTCCATGATCCTCATGTGGATATGTTTAATTGATAGGTCATGTCAGCTGTTGTATAGGCAATTTATTTTCACTGGTGGCTTTGGGAAACTTCTGAAAGTCAAAACTTATATTGGCTCCCAGTTCGTTTTGTTAGGACACTTCTCAGCATTGCGGTTCCACCGAGCTGTGGGGGAGGACAAATTAATACTTGCAGTCATCTAGATTTTTTATAAAAAATGTAATTGAAAATATGCAAATTGCTTTAGAAAGGAAAATAAAATAATATAACCTCTATTATATTACATTTTATATGCAGTTATGCTGCTGTGAGATCTACCATTTTTTATGCTGTTCTGCAGTACCTTGCAAAAGTATTCACCCCTTTGGCTTTTTACCTATTTTGTTACATTACAGCCTTAAGTTCAATGTTTTGTTAATCTGAATTTTGTGTCATGGATCAGAACACAATAGTCTACGTTGGTGAAGTGAAATAAGAAAAATATATACATCAAACTTTTTTTTAGAGATAGAAAACAGAAAATTGGCATGTACATATGTATTCACCCCCTTTGTTATGAAGCCCATAAAAAGCTCTGGTGCAACCAATTACCTCCAGAAGTCACATCATTTGTGAAATGATTTCCACCTGTGTGCAATCTAATATGTCATTACATAAACACACCTTTTTTGAAAGGCCCCAGAGGCTGTAACACCTAAGCAAGAGGCACCACTAACCAAACACTGCCATGAAGACCAAGGAACTCTCCAAACAAGTAAGGGACAATGTTGTTGAGAAGTACAAGTCAGGGTTAGGTTATAAAAGAATATCCAAATCTTTGATGATCCCCAGGAGCACCATCAAATCTATCATAACCAAACAGAAAGAACATGGCACAAAAGCAAACTTGCCAAGAGACGGCCACCCACCATAACTCACGGACCGGGCAAGGAGGGCATTAATGAGAGAGGCAGCACAGAGACCTAAGGTAACCCTGGAGGAGCTGCAGAGTTCCGCAGAGATTGGAGTATCTGTACATAAGACGACAATAAGCCGTACGCTCCGTAGAGTTGGGCTTGATGACAGAGTGGCCAGAAGAAAGCCATTACTTTCAGCAAAAAACAAAATGGCACGTTTTGAGTTTGCGAGAAGGCATGTAGGAGACTCCAAAAATGTATGGAAGAAGGTGCTCTGGTCTGATGAGACTAAAATTTTACTTTTCGTCCATCAAAGAAAACCCTATGTCTGGCGCAAACCCAACACATCACCTCACCCAAAGAACACCATCCCCACAGTGAAATGGTGGTGGCAGCCTCATGCTGTGGGGATGTTTTTCAGCAGCCGGGACTGGGAAACTGGTCAGAGTTGAGGGAAAGCTGGGTGGTACTAAATACATGGATATTCTTGAGCAAAACCTGCACCACTCTGTGCGTGAATTGAGGCTAGGACAGAGGTTCACCTTCCAGCAGGACAATAAAAAAAAAATGTGTATACGCAGAAAGTTTCTATCGGCCAAGGGAATATAGTATTTGCATTTGAGAGTTCATTCAGTAGATCTAATGGGAGTCTCATTAGTTTATACGGAAACACCATCTTGTGAATTCAACAGACAGGATCTGCTGATAAATGAAAATGGATCTCTGCAGTAACGAATAACGGTATAAAACATGAAAATGTTGATGCCCCTTGAATCTCTATCTCTGAATAAATAGTACATTTGTGTTCACATTTGAGGCGAGCAGGAAATGAGCGCCTTTAGCGCCCATTACCTTTTGTCCTGTGAGTTTTAGTGCCTTAACGGCGAGGCTCGCAAGGGATAAGCGCCTTTGGCGCTCATCGCCTAAGTTATACGCACCATGCAAAGCATGACGACATCTCATAGTTTGACAATTATTATATGTGATTATTATTATCACTTTTATTTGTAACGCACCAACATATTCCGTAGTGCTATACAGGGTAAAAGAACAAGGAATAATATAATTTTAACAAACTACAGAAAATGGAGGGCCCTATTTTGAGCTTAGAATCTTTGTAGAACAAGCTTTTTTTCCAAAGCACTCTACAAGATTGAAAACTCTCTACTTAAAATCTAAAGGGGATGGAAGAGGCAGATAAGGAATAGCAAGAGTCAGGAAGGAAGAGAAGTTTCATTAGGTAGGAGGGTATGTAAAGTTAGAATGTTATTTTTTTCATATAGAAGGAAAAGGAAAGCATCAGAGAAAGTAATGTGGTAAGTGATTCTAGTATGTAATCTGTTATCTGCCCCTAGTGGCCAGATAGTATAATCTACAAATGTCATGTGAGGGGCTTGGGTTAGGAGATATGTCCCCAGAAGCCAGCAGAAGAAAGAGGGAGAGGAGGTAGGATTTGGACTTGCACAAGTGTTTCTGCTTATGAGCTTTAGAAGGGGAAGGAGATTGTGAATGGAGGAATGAGAGTAGCTCATGGGAGCATAAAAGAGGAGAGGAGAGCATGAAGGTGAGATGATTATGTTGGAGACATGATGTGGAAAAGTTGAGAAGAGGAGCTTGAGGAAAAGGCAGGAGGTAATGACGAAAGAAAAGGCATGAGGAAACATTGTGTGATCGATTAATTAGGTATAGTTATCAGGTGTTGCTAATTGATCAACTGATCAGCTGTAGGACATTTGAGTGACTCAATAAATCAAGAGAAACAAACGGTGGGTGGGTGAGGGGCAGGGGCATGGGAAGTGATTGTAGTTACAGAGAGAGGGAGAGAGGAGAGACTGAGGCCTCTAAGTATTGGAGAGGGTACAACAGAATATGAGAAGGATAGACACATGTTATTTCACAGATAAGAAGCAATAAAATTAGGCTTTGGGGTGAAGGCAAGATAAGGGGGGTTTCAGACAAATGCATAGGTATAGATTTGCTTAGTGAAAGTTTCAATCTTATCAGGTATTATATCACAGACACATTCATACAAATATTGATAATATTGCATATAGTACAAATTGAAATGGCTCCACCGTGGAGAGGCTGCAACAGTGACAAGCTTTCAAGAGTTGCACCTCTGTTTATCAAGTCAGAAGCAATACTGTATATATATATACAGAACATGCCCACAACTTTGAAGATGTTTTTTTTAATGTGAAGCAAACAACAAATAGGACAAAATAACAGAAGAAGTCAGTGTGCATAACTATTCATCCCCCTAAAGTCAATACTTTGTAAAGCCACCTTTTGCGGCAATCACAGCTCCAAGTTGCTTTGGATAAGTCTCTATGAGCTTGCCACATCTTACCACTGGGATTTTTGCCCATTCCTCCTTGCAAAACTGCTCCAGCTCCTTCAAGTTGGATGGTTTGCGCTTGTGAACAGCAATCTTTAAGTCAGACCACAGATTTTCTATTGGATTGAGGTCTGGGCTTTGACTAGGCCATTCCAACACATTTACAGGTTTCCCCTTAAACCACTCAAGTGTTGGTTTAGCAGTGTGTTTGGGGTGATTGTCCTGCTGGAAGGTGAACCTCCGTCCTAGCCTCAAATCACGCACAGAGTAGTTCAGGGTTTGCTCAAGAATATACCTGTATTTAGCACCACCAATCTTTTCCTCAACTCTGACCAGTTTTCCAGTCTCAGCTGCTGAAAAACATCCCCACAGCATGATTCTGCCACCACCATGTTGGGGATGGTGTTCTTTGGGTGATGTGATGTGTTGGGTTTGCGCCAGACATAGCTTTTTCTTTAATGGCCGAAAAGTTCAATTTTAGAGCACCTTCCTCCATACATTTTGGGAGTCTCCAACATGCCTTTTCGCAAACTCAAAACCTGCCATTTTGTTTTTTGCTGAAAGTAATGGCTTTCTTCTGGCCACTCTGCCATAACGCCCAACTCTATGGAGCATACGGCTTATTGTCGTTCTATGTACAGATAGTCCTGTCTCAGCTTTGGAACTCTGCAGCTCCTCCAGGGTTATCTTAGCTCTCTGTGCTGCCTCTCTGATTAATGCCTTCCTTGCCCAGTCTGTGAGTTTTGGTGGACAGCCGTCTCTTAGCAGGTTTGCTGTTGTGCCATGTTCTTTCCATTTGTTTATGATAGATTTGATGGTGCTCCTGGGGATCATCAAAGATTTGGATATTTTTGTATAACCCTGACTTGTACTTCTCAACAACATTGTCCCTTACTTGTTTTGTGAGTTCCTTGGTCTTCATGGCAGTGTATGGTTAGTGGTGCCTCTTGCTTAGGTGTTGCAACCTCTGGGGCCTTTCAAAGAAGGTGTGTGTATATGTAATGATAGATCATGTGACACTTAGATTGCACACAGGTGGACATCATTTCACTAATTCTGTGACTTCTGAAGGTAATTGGTTGCACCAGAGCTTTTTATGGGCTTCATTACAAAGGGGGTGAAAACATACGCACATGCCAATTTTCTGTTTTCTATTTCTAAAAAATAGTTTTATGTATATAATTTTCTCATTTCACTTCAACAACTTAGACTATTGTGTTCACATAAAATTTAGATTAACAAAATATTGAACTTAAGGATGTAATGTAACAAACTTTTGCAAGTCACTGTGTGTATGTGTGTGTGTGTGTGTATATATATATATATATATATATATATATATATATATATATATACACACACTGTATACAAGAGCTTTACATTTCAGTTCTCTATCAAACTATACTGCAATCAATGTACAGCATTATCCTCCGTCTCTATCTATCTAGTGACATTCCCTTACACACAAGACCCTGTCAGAGACTAGAGAGATCAGTTTTATGTTGTCTTTTCCTTGTGAGTGTAACATACAGTTTCACCAGCAGAGGGCAATAGATCATTGCTAGATAGGTAATTGACTATTTACGATTGATAAGTTCATGCTTCTGGCAATTCTTCTTTTAATGATCTACAGTAGCTAGTTTAAAGACTTGGCTCCTAAGCACATGTTAACATTAATGATCAAGTCAACTTAAATTCCTTCAGCCATAAGTCTCTGTGATCCTGTACAACCGTAAGTAATAGTGCCAGATTGTAAGCTCTTTGAACCATCTATAATCTTCTGTAATTATTTCTGTTGATTGGCATTTTCTTTCAGCTTGTTGAATAAGGTTCAATAATTAATAATATTAAACAATAATTAATAATATTAACCTCTCTAATAATGAACAAGAGTATTTTCTAACAGTTAAAAGGAAAATTGTGAAAATCTGACCTCAAAAAACTAGTATTCAAGAAACATTCTTATTTGAAAATGCACTGAGAGGTTTAAGTACATTAATATTGTTCTGTAGCCTATAATGGCCAAGAGGTAGTGACGCAGAGTATAATAAGCACTGAATGGAGTGGAAGAGCTTTAGTTCAGAGTGCTCATTATAATGTTCACGGTCACAACAAGGTCACAAACCACTCACTGACGATAGAGAGAACAAATGTTCTGTGAATTATTGCGTACCCGGTACAATCAATGTACATTAATCATTAGTCAACTCTGCATTTGAACAAATTGTATGGGATTTTCTTATTCACATTTTACGAAATATGGCTATTGCTCAGAATTACACCTTTTATTGTCGGACTTACGTTTACAGTACAGTATGTACATTTCATTTCTCCCATTTAACGTCCAGCTGAGCTGTGTAGGAGAGGAGATTGTTACTATGTTTAAGATTGGCCTCCTCCAGAGATAACCACAACGCAAGTACTAAGGAAAAACCAGAACGTAGGAAGATCCCTTTTTGAAAAACTATGATTTTAATTCAGAGCTGTTTTGCTAACCATCCAATATATTGTGATAACCTTAAAGGGGAAGTTTAGTTATAGAAGTTCAATTATATGTGTAAACATTTTCGAATGATCCTGTTATTACGACGAGATATCCGTGTATTAGGTGAAGTGAACTGCTGAAGTATCCACAAACATAAATAGAAATACCACAGTTTAGTTTTGAAAGATATATAACAGTTTCATGAACTATGAATGTATCTGATAGAGGAGAATAAATAGTGTTTGCCAACATTTTTGCATGAAAAAAGTCCCAGATTAAACATTAATAAATTTACCCTAAAGTTTGCAAATTTCTTCCGTTGTCTAGCAGTTGATATTGAGAAGGAATACTGTTGTAAATCCAAGCTAAATTCGCATAAAATTCCTAGTTTGTTTTGGCCAATCAGAGGCAGCAATAACATTGTTGCAAAGTCAGTCTCTGCAGGAAAACATCATGTGATGTGTAATTTTTTTCCCCCATTATAAGGAAGCAAGGAGGCGCTTAGACATTGCTGCCCGGGATCTCTGCATTGTTTGGCTTTTGCCTTAAAGGTTAGTAAAGGGTTAAAAACGTACCTGAATCCAGTGTATCTATTGGTTAGTACCAGGGGCCTTTGTAAGCACCTCTGGGGGTGTGGAAACCATTTTTTTAAGTATAATAAATCTATGTGTGTATAGAATGGATCAATGTGATGTGTGTTTCTATTACAAGCAGCATGTGTTAGATTAGAAACAGTTAAAAACAGGGAAATGTCCATATACCTTTAACTCTTCAGTTGGCTCTCGTCAGTCCGCATTCTTGGGTCCTCATTCAATTGCAATTTTGCCAATTGAATAGGGCTCTATATAAGCACATAACATATTTTTTGACCGAAGTTTTTACTTAGTGAAGACTTTGATTTTGGATAGAAGTTCAGTAACTAAAAAGTTCTGTATAAAAAATATGTTATGTGCTTATATAGAGCCCTATTCAATTGGCCAACTCGCAATTGAATGAGGCTCTTGGTGTCGATTAGAAAACGGAAATTTACTATAGCTGCTTCCGCTGTTCACAAACATGGAGAGGTTACTGGCAAACATTTTTACATTTTACATATATAGTTCATCTGGTCTAAGAGCATTCTTTAATATGAAACAAACTTAAAGGTATATCTATGTTTCCCTGTTTTTACCTTTATCTAATCTCATACAACCTGCTTATATCACATTGCATTGAGTCAATCTGTCCACACACAGATTGTTTTTATTTAAAAATAAAATTTGTTTCCCACAACCCCATGCAGCTGCAGCCTTATTAAATTATGATTTGGCCAATTGAATAGGGCTCTATTTAAGCATATAGCATATTTTTTTACAGAAGTTTTTAGTTAGTGAACCTCTATCCAAAAGCAAGGTCTTCACTAACTAAAAACTTTTGTAAAAAAATATGGGATGCTCTGTGCTTATATAGAGCCCTTTACATTTTCCAAATTGCAATTTAATAAGTCTGCTGGTAACTGCCAATAGAAAGACTGAATTTGGGTACGGTTGTTAAATCTTTACTAACCTTCAAGCCAACAGCAGCACAATGCAGAAATCCACATAGAAATGTCTGTGCTTTTCCTTGCTTTCTTGTGCAGGGTTAAAACAAGACTGCACATTCCATGAGGCTTTGCTACACAAACTGACTTCACAGATTGAGACAATGTATTGGCTGCCTGTGATTGGCCAAAACAAATTATGAATGTTATGCTAATTTTAGCAGGGATTTTCAGGGGGTGTTAACTATCAAAATCAACTGCTTGCAAATGCAAGAGATTTAGCAAACTTTAGGGTAAGTTTAATAACGTTTATTTTGGTATTTTTTCATGCAAACATTTTTTTTCACACACCACTGATTCTCCTCTATCAGATAAATTCATAATCCAGGAAACTTAGATATGCCTTTACATTTAGGTGGAACGTGCATTTCCAAAATACTTTTTTTCAAAGTGCAACTTATTTGGTGTTTTCTTCGCCAGTTGTACTTTCTATTTACACAATGACAGTTGTTCCGCTGTTTCTCTGGAACTGTCAGACACAACCTGTTCTATTCGGATTACCACCTGCTACTTATCCTCACATCCAGCATTTATGGCTATAGCTTCTGTGGAGCCATTTGTGTTTTTATTTTATTTTTTCCACTTTTAATGTAGTATTTTGACATCCATTCAGGGTGTTTGGGCATAATCCTAAAATAATCATAGACCATATTTTAACATGCTTATTAGGGTCATAAAATTATTACTGTATACATACGCTGATTTACTGAGCTGAAATCAAACAGACGTTGCACACGTATGAAGTGTCTGACCCACATTTTCCCAACTCAAAGCATATTGTTGAATTAAATGGATACTGACAATCCTTTCTAAAGCTTGTGTATTTTTATTAAAAAGCTTAAAAGGCACTGCAGTTTTGGAAAACTTTTACAGTTTTGTTAAGTATATAACAAGATTACATCATTGGCAATCATGTAAACCATGCTACCTTGTCATGGTGAATGGGGTTGTGTACCGCCGTTGAGCTGTAAACTATACCATGTAGGGTCACCCAAGGCAGGTCATAGAAGAAGTCAGACAAATCACGGTCCACTGGAGAAAGAACTGCCAACCCACTCCAGTATCTTTGCCAAGAAAATTATGTGGATAAGCACATCACAGACAGATGTGCCTGGCATGCCACTTCCATATAGTCACTGAGAGTCAGATAAGACTAAAGGACTGAACAACAAAAAAACACACAACTATAACGGCATTGTAAAGAAAATCTTACTTTTATCAGACCCTGCTTAATGCTTGGGCTTGAGCCCAACAGTGGCCCCTGTTTAATTCCAAGCCCGTAATTACCTTCAAACTGAATATTTGTTTGCGGGTTCCAAATTTGTTACGTATATAGATGTATTTAATTGCTCAAGCCTGCAATTACATGCTCATAGCCCCAGCAAGTACAGTAGTGTCTGTTGATTTTCTTTTATAGTGTTACGAACAGGTGATTAACCCACTTGCGAGTCTTATCTAGTACTCATATAATTTTTTTATACATTTGCCAATTGCAGGCTTGTTGAATTGTTTTAGTTAAATATCTCCAGAATTCTCCAGAATTCGTCACTATCTTACACAATAAAGTCCTAATATACTCTCTCATCATCTCTTGACAAGTTTACCTCAACTCCCTTCTTGTTGGCCTATCCTCCATCCGACTATCTCCACTTCAATCCATTATGAATGCCTCTGCTAGACTCGTCTTCCGTACATCACGTTCAGTGTCGCCATCACCTCTCTGTCAATCACTCCACTAGCTTCCCTTAGCCTCAAGAATAAAATTTAAAATCATGACCCTAACTTACAAAGCCCTCAACAATAACGCTCCCCCATAAATCTCTGCTCTCATCTCCAAATACTCCCCCACCCGCCCTCTTCATTCCGCTAATGACCTTCTTCTTTCTACAACTCTTGTCTCCTCCTCTCACTCCCGCCTCCAGGACTTTTCTCGTGCTGCCCCTATTCTCTGGAACTCCTTGCCTCGCTCCACCAGATTATCCTCTTGCCTAAAAACAGTTAAAACCTCACTTAAAACGCATCTCTTTAAAGAAGCGTATCACCTTCCACCCTAACACACTTATCACCTCTCTCTCCCTCTTTTACCACCCACTATACCTTAGATTGTAAGTCTGCGAGTTTCTATCCTAAGCACTTTGGGAATTCACCATGGACATTGGATTCCTAGCTCAAAGACAGGCCCCTCCTTGCTCTGCTATGTTAATTTGTATTTATATATATCTGAACTTAAATTTATGTCCAGTGCTACGGAACATGTCGGCGCGTTATAAATGAACTATAATAATAATAAAAATATGGATTTTGCATCTTTAGCACAGGTAACATTTACAGGCTTTCAAAATGTCAGAAACATTTATGGGCTCCATTACGGACTCAAGTAATTGTGATTTAAACAATTAAATAGGGGCCAGTGTCTGGAAGTTCAGCTCTGTAAATGATAAGTGATTCTTTATTGGACAAGCTTTCTAGAGTTTGTTGCCTGTACCCCATTAACAAATTCCTAAAAATGTGCATTAACAATTAGGTTTGACACTTTTATAAGCAGACTGTTTAAAACTTAACAAAAACAGCAGCTTGCAGAATCTTCATTTCAAATGTAAATGCAGAATTAGAGTTTTTACATTGATGTGGGAAACAGAATGAAACTGTTAGGAAAGGAAAACCTGCGAGAATGTTTTATTCTAACAGTATTGGTAGAAAAATAGAGCCTTGTATATTATATATACAAGCAAGAGCATCGGTAAAGTCTACATTGTCTTGTTATAGCAGTGTTTATTTACAAGGTAACTTTTTTCGGTGCCTACCACCCCATTGGTAACAAAATTATTTTAAAAATAGAAAAAATGTATTGACACTTGCTCTCAAAAATATGTTATAGCAGTGGACACATCATTTTTAAACATACTAACATTTATTCCAATGATACAGTCAAAGTGTGAGGAAAATAAATAGTGGATGAAAACATTTTTTTTTCATGAAAAAAATCCCCAAATAAACATTAATAAACGTACCCTAGAGTTTGCACATTTTTTCAGTTTTCTGGGACTTCTTGAGAA
The DNA here is from genome assembly GCA_027410445.1 of Discoglossus pictus. NCBI lineage: Eukaryota > Metazoa > Chordata > Amphibia > Anura > Alytidae > Discoglossus > Discoglossus pictus. The sequence continues at coordinate 160,103,405 of CM050169.1, forward strand.
GGAATACCACTTCAAAGCCTTAGCTAAATTTGCATAAACTTGAACATTTGTTTTGGCCAACATTTGTTTCAAGTCTGGGAAATCAGTTCTGCAGCAAAGCATTTTGAGATGAGTATTTCCCATCACAAGGGAGCAAAGAGGAGCTCAGACAGTGCTATGTGGATCTCTGCACTGTGCTGCTGTTGGCTTGAAGGTTAGCATAGGGTTAAAAAAAACTTACTTGAACACAGTGTTTCTATTGGTTATTATGTGGTGCTTATGTAGGCACCTCGTGTGTGGAAATAATTATAACAAAATAAATAAAATAAGTCTGTGTGTGTGTATAGAATGACTCCATGTAATGTATGTTTCTGATATAAGCTGCATGTGTTAGATTAGAAAAGGGAAAAACAGGGAACTTGGATAAACCTTTAAAGATACAGTGTTATATAGCTGATCTCAGCTTTGTGTTAAATAGCGAAATCATATAAATTACATGTACTTGGATGGACCATGCATGTTCCTTTGTATTGGCACATGGATCTGGCGGTGCAGCACAACCATTTTCATGTCAAGCTACTAAAACTAGAATTATGTGCAATTCAGTATTTTAAAAATCCCTGATAACACCAAAAAAGGAAAACAACAGCATTTTAATGTTTTTTTCAATTACCGTATTATATGCATATTTTTATTTAATTTTGGACAATTCGAAGACTTTCAGTATAGCATAGTCCGGGCTTTCTTTATAAGACTTCAAACCCTTAACAACCCCTATTACAAGGCATTTTATATTTACTATGTAATAGAACTAATAATTTTCATAACTGCAATGGAGCTATATGCTCTCTTGCTCAAAAGATTGTAAAAACAGACATACAAAAGCCTGTTTATAACATATCTAATAGAGGAGACTAAATATTTCATTTGTTTTTATGTTTTCTAATGAGTAATAGTAATGTTAAATAGACATTGTTTGCAGTACTATTGTTTGATAGTATTAATATTAACGTTAAAAGGACACTTGCTAAAGAGGGGTTGTAGCGGAACCCATCACTGTTTTACCCTGTTTTATGGTTGTTATTATTATGGTTAAAATATGATCCTACTGTTATACTGTATGTATGTTGGTTTATGCTCTGCAGAATATTAGCCCAGACTATTGCAGACCTTGGCATAATAGATAATCCTATTACAGAGACTCCTCATAAGATAAGGAAGTCAATTGTATAAAGTGTTTTCATTCTCAGACATAAGAACAAAGAAGGATGATCTAATCATTGTCTGATTGAATCAAAGTTGCCAGGTAGCCTCAGGGAGGTGTGACCCACCTATTGTCCCTCTATGTGTATTGTGTGGCCAACTATGAGGGATGTGTATTGCCTGTGGGAAGAGATGTGTATAAATATTTCTGCACATAACAAAATAAAGTCAGTATTCATTTGACTCCCAAATTGTGTGTCGTCCAATATGGGAGGTTGGGAATGGTGAAACTGTAGTGCCTCTTGGGTATTTTACCGTATACCAGCGGAGATATTGGATTCGTGTTCCAACTCCGTTACAGGGGTGTTACATTGCTTTCCCCGTAAGGAACCACAGATGTATAAAAAATTAAACCTTATATCAAACAAATTAATTTATACAATTACATTTGTCAACTAAACTATTAACTAGTATGAATTAATGTATTCGAGGTGCACCTAATCTTCTGCTGTCAATGTCTGGTGCTAGTGCCTATATATTCTATATATAGGTAAGACTTTCCATTGTACATTTTAAGGTGACATGGAAAATATCACAATTGAGGATAAAAATAGTCTTGATACATTTAAATATCTGATCTCAGCAAAAGGTGTATTATTAGACTATATTCGCAAAAGAAATGGCTAAAACACATTTTAGCAGGAAATGATCACTGCTGAATAATTAGAGTTGAAACACCAAAAAAAAAAAGAAAGGGAATAATAATCTAAAATAGCAGTAACAGCTGAATGTGTTGTGGATCAATGCCATTTAAACCTAAAATGACCTTGAGACAGAATAATCAGCTTGGTTTCATTGAGCATCAAAGAAAAAGAAAATGAAATAGCTGGGAACATTGACCTATAGCTGGCTGTTGAGAAAGGTCTATAAATTTCTTTTAAATAAGTGTATCTCTGACAAACTCCACAAAAAGGATACTTGATAAAAGGCAAGTGACAAAACACAAAATTGAGGCTTCAAATATAAAACTTATCAAGATTTTTTTTTTTTGTAGTATGCACCCATATAATATCACAGCGTTTTTCAAGTACTTTGGGATACTCTCAGCTTATCATTTACAAAGAAAAGAGGCAAATGTAGTTTCAAAAAATCCCTCTCTTGTTATCTATCTATCTATCTACAATATATTTATCTCCACCCTTTATCTATCTGTCTATACATCTATCTATCTATGCTGATATTGATTAATTTGTACATATAATGATATTTATTTACAAATGACATAAGAGACAAAGCTGAGGTTCCAAATATGGTACACTTTACTTTAAAACTGTAGGTATTAGCAAGTAGTTTTACATGAATAATATTAAAACATTGCATTTTTGTGCAGTCAAAATGCATTGCAATTTGTGATTTTAACCTGTTATTCAGCTTTTTTAAATCCACACACTTAGCATAGGCTGTTATCTAATTTTTCAAGAGGTTTTCCAAATACATCTTGGGGGTCTACCTTGACTGTAATTAATCTAATTACTTCAAAGGCTCATTCTGAATGGGCCAGGAAAACAACTGTGAGAAACTAGTAATGTGTATTTATAAATTCAACAGTAAAGCCATCTGTAAAAAAAATGGTTTTAACATTAGTGTCACCTTTAAGGTTTGCTTGGTCTGTTTTTATTGGTGTCCACAAAAGCAAAGCTGAGTCATGGGACATCAGGAAGGTGAAATCACCTGGCGTCTGTTTAATTATTTATTAGGTATCACTTATCTTGCCCTATCACCGTGCTGTGTGCATGTGTGACCATTCCCCCACCTGATGTCATTAGTGATATCTATTTTTGTCTCTCTCTCTCTCTCTCAATATATATATATATATATATATATATATATATATATATATATATATATATATATATATATATATATTCCCAAACAATGGCTAATTTTCAGTCTTATCAGATTAAATGGATGCTTAAAGGGATATGTAAGTTTCCTGGATTATGAATGCCTCTAATAGAGGAGAATTAATAGAATATGAAAAAAAAATGTTTGCATGAAAAATTACAGAAATAAACACTTACCGTGAAGTTAGCAAAATCTTTTGTAATTTCTGAGAGTTTAAATTTAAGATTAACACCCCCTCCAATTTGTTTTGGCCAATCCGGTTAGATGAAAGATTTGAGACATAGCAGTATGTTAGTTGCTATGGCAACAGCACACAACATAGTCAAGAAGCAGGGATGAGTCATATCCCAGCAGTGACTTGGATGCTGACAACACTGCTCTCCTATTGGCTGAGCAAGGAATAGCAGGTAAACAGTGGGTTAATTTTCCTCCCCGGATGCTGCATGCTGAATGGGTGGGGATCATGAAGTTGTGTAGACACCCTCTGGGGGTGTCAACATAATCATTAGAGGGATTTTTAGATATTAATAAAAAATATATATAGGCTGCTTTTTGCCTATAGAGTGCAGAAATGTATTAATCCAGCAAATTTAGATATCCCTTTTTGAGTCAGAAACCTGCTAGATAATTCCAGTGGCTCCTACAGAAATAAATCACTTTGTACAACAGAAGGGAGGTGGAAACAGGCCCAACATTTTATCTGGTGCTTACACTGGCCCTTTAATGTCATATGGACTAAAAGCAATACAGGTATATTACCAGAGCTAACCAAATGGAACGTGTCTGCCAGTCTTCATTCTATTCACCTATAAAGTTAAGCTGTGGATAACATTTCACAAAATAACTCCTGAAATGTGTTTCCACTGCCTTTATTCAGCAATTCGAATGTCCCTGACAAGACTTGTAGAGGTCAGTGTCTTTGTGTTTGAAGCTTGAAGACAAAACGGAAACCAAACTTAAATAACCTACAAGACTAACAGAAATTGGCCACAGTAGAAAGACCCTTTCTTTCGAAAGTAGTGACTACAAATAATCACGCTTACATGTTCTATCACATAAAGCTTCCGGCAATGCCCTCCCCCGCACCTATAATATGAATCATCAGGCCAGTCTGTACAGTATGTAGCAGCTGAATTTTTACAAAACAAGGTTGACTCACCCTCTCGTTGTCAAAAGTGACAGAAGTCTCAGGACAGGTTCATCAGAATGCTTTTCAGTGAGATCACCTAAAATGGCATTGACGTCAGTGGAAGCTCTTCCAACATCACCTTACAGTGTACCGATCAAGCTTTGATGACTATTCCTTACTATAATAAAAACAAGAAATAAGCCAAACTGGAATTGATTTTGAGTCCTATCCTGTTATGCTAGCGCAGCACAAGGCAGCAGCAGTGGCGTTGAGCAACCGCTAGATGGTGCTGTCGATATTCCGGTGACATATCATAGAGTCAAGGCTTAGGTAAACTGTTAGGTTTAGTTTAGGGGTTAGGCTAACATTATAAGCTTAGAACTTCATTCACATATCAGCGGCGCTGCAAAATATCGGCAGCGCCATCTAGCGGTTCGAGGCCGCACTGCAGTGGCGGACCTGTCCCTACAACATAACAGGATAGGTCCAGATTTTGTAAACCTGAAGCTCTCATGCATGATGTACTAAGCTTCTAAAGCTTGGAAAACTTGTGTTATACTCTTAGAGAACCTGTAAGACAGATGCAATAATTTGTATAATTATCCCAAAGCTTCAATTTTAGTACATCACGTTGATAATATTGTAAGATGCCCAAACTTTCAAATGGGCTTGGTTTCATCTTTGCAACTTCCACTACTTATCTTTATCATCTTTGCTATTTTCACTACTTATATGTATTAAAGGCCACAACAGTGGCCCTATCCATGGTAAAATAGAAAATTACAAATCAATGTATGTTCTGTATGGACTATATTTTGGCTGTCACCCAACTCAAGTGATCTTACCACAAGAACAAGGTCTTGTTATCTGTAGCTAGCTGATTACTGATGAGTGGTTTCCTAGGTTAATAGCTCCAATATGGCTTCTGAAGTGTCAATCTATGAACAGCCAGATCCTACTGATGCCACCGAAAGCATATGCAAACGGAAGCCATTAATCCAATAATGAGTTAATTAAATACAGAGAAAAACACTGGTGGGAGGATCTGTTGTGGTGAGTGACAACCAAGATGTAGTAAAGCCAAGGCCATTTTTTTATTACTAAATTACATTGCAAATATCTGTAGTTTTACTATCCTACCATAATTGAAATCTCTGCTGTGGCACTTTAATTCTTGGCTTTTAATTCCTAGGTGAGAACCTTCTTAAACATTTCTTGACTCGCTGATGTACTGCAATTTTTGTATCTCCATTATTTGTATATTTCGATCAATTAGCAAGATATCATCACTTCAGAAAAAACATACAAAATATCCATTAAATGTATTGTATAACATTCTGAGTTTAATACTGTATCTAAATTTGTGTAATTTAGTGAAAATGGCAGTTGCAATTAAGCTCTTTTCATCTTTATGTTAGAAAATGATGTGAACACAGAGATTATTTTTGATCCATTTCATGCACTTCTAATTCTCTGACCTTTTTACATATGGCATAAAACCTCTGCAGATTCCATCTTAATTAAACCGTGCCTGCTCTCAACATGCCCTTAGCAACTTGATAAGGTTTATACTTATGGTGAAGATGGCAGAGAAAAATGCTTGGCACATAGGCTAAGATAAACCTCACTGCGCCACTCTGACCTTGCCACAGCATTGGAGCTTTGTGAATGGAAGCCATACTGAATTTGACATCAAAACAGCCTGAATGGTCCTTTGTTTTCCTTTAGCTCAACATTTATAGGCCACTGTAGATATATATTTAAAATATACTATTTTGAAGAACTAAACTTCAAAATAGGGAAATGCATTTAGAATGTTTTGTTGGTTTCTTCTGACGAGACTTTGAATTCATAGGGAGTTTCTATCTTCGCTATGGGAATGTGGTATCTACATAACTACCAGAGTTTTCTTTAGGTCTAATACAAAGCTCATTCGTTTACAAGGATGCACCCTCTTGAGAAAGTAGAAGCAGAATCAACTGAGAGAAGAACATTTCACAAGAAAATCTAAATACATGTAAAAGTGAAAATATAAAGGCTGTGTTCATTTATGTTTTTGCCCATTATCGCATTCAGTTCTTGACAATAACATTTTGAATAGAAAGACCAAAGTGACCCTTTAAAGTATCTAATAATTTCTAATTACTTCCTGTTGCTTTGCACATGCTCAGATTGATTGATAAAATACAAGAAATGGCAATTAAAATCCTCAATCTTTGCAGCCTCCAATCAATTTCTGCTATCAGTCTGAGAGTCTGCAATCATGTAATAAGCAATGATTAGACTCTAAATGCAAAAATAAGGAGCAAGTCTGGGTGGGAGGATCAGAAAGGATCAAATACAATGTTATTTTAGAGAATATATTTTAATAACTTTTAAGTGGTACATTACTTGTTACTATCTATAGTTTTAAGCTATAACATATTTGTAAAGGTTTCTTTGGATCTAATTAGATAAAAAAAAATATAGCAGCATTTTGTTTTAGGATACCTTTCATTTTATTGTCTTTACAATTTTTTTTTTAAATGTATTAGTTTGCGTTCAATGGACAAGTGTTCCCGAAATTAAAGAAAAAGACAAGATCACTTATTTAACTGGATTGCTTTAACAACCAATAATTGTTTTTTTTTCTGCCACCTTTTTTGAATCAACTTTTTTTTGAATTCTTTATTGAGTGTGTATATTAAAAATAGCACTTGCAGCATCATGGGATCTGTAGTCTTATTTTTCCCCTGCACAAGGAAGCAGGAGGAGCCTAGACACTGCTCTTGGGATTTCTGCATTGTGCTGTTAGGCTTGAAGCTTAGTTTGTACCCAAATGCAGTGTTTTTATTGGTAGGTCAAATGTGCTTATGTATACAGCTCTGGGGGTGTGGAAAACAAAGATTATTTTTAAATAAAATTAATCTGTAGGTGTATAGAACGACTCAATGTAATGTGTGTATCTGATATAAGCAGCATGTGTTAGATTAGAAAAAGGTAAAATCAGGGAAACTTATTATTACTTTAATTCGTTTGTCCATGAAGTACAAATCCCAATGAGACAGTACAAAAAACTGAAGCCAGCCATATAAGATGTCTCTGTAGGGTTTCAGACAATAATTTAAGGATACTGATATCTTGTTCCACAAAGCATGAGATGTGAGATATAATAGCTTGAGTATATTTTCACTTCTCTTTTCCTTTCCCACTTGCACAAAGGTTTTTTTTTTTTTTTTTTTTTTTAATTTAACTCAGTCACTGTGAATAAGGGCTTAGAGTTAAGCAGATTTTGTGCTGATAAAAATATGACTTTCATTTGTCCAGGATTGTTCAAATTCAACTGACTGAGCAATCAATATTCATACTGACAGCAAGGCTTGTGTAAGGCATTTTTGAATACGATAATATAAGCTTTTAGAATATTTCATAAACTGTCAATATTTTCCTGTGTTTATAAAGGCAAAAAATAAAAAAAATCTATTTTTTCTCTTTTGTATTTTTTTTAGCAAAGACAACCTTTCAAAAACATTTCTCCCCTAATGATTCTCAATTAGGACCTGCGGTAAGTGCATACCATGTTTATAGCTGTGTGATTATTGCATTATAGGTATTCTATAATAAATGATCCATGTAGTTTGTGAAAATCATCACATAATTGTGAAATATTTAATTGGTATCATCGCACACAAATTCCTATTCATATCAGAAGTGCTTAGTACAGTACTGTCACGATCTGCTTCTTCTTAGGGGCCTGATATGAACCTAGTTCAAACCTACCCCAGCAGAATCATGTAGTTCCTGTTCTCTGTGGCACAAAAGATGGCCTCTGAAGAGGGCAAGGCCCAACAGCTACAGACAGAGGATACTGGATCCAGGTTACTTAGTGGCCCATAGCAAGACCACTCCCCAAGTCAGGATACAACACACAGAAATAGTCTCACACCTTGTTTATGTGAAAACTATATTGCAACCTTTATGTTAAACTCAAGTGTTTGCCCAGGACCACTTGAAGCACATGCATCTGTCTTGACCCAAGGTCTGCATGTTTGAGTGTGCAATGATCTGCAGCTAACTTCTATCCAGAGCATTTCTACCAATTCCACATATGTTCTATATAACATTTTCCCTCATAATATATTATACCTAGGATACATAATAACCATGTACAGGCAACATATAACCGCACAATAACACATAATCCCAATGCAACAATGTCATGCTCCCTTGGACATACTCACAAACCACTGACAATATGAGTCCTTAAACAATTAAATCATGACAAGTACTGTAATATGTTAAATTACGATGGGTTGAAATGCATTAACTTCACAATATATTGTGCATGGAATATACATTTTGTTAGACATTTATTAGATAGTTGTACAATTTAATCTTCCTATAAAACTTGCTATAACTATAGTTATATAATAAAGGGACAAAATGTTTATTTTATTGGCTTTGCAAACATGCAACCTTATTAAATTGCGATTCTGCAAATTTAAAAGAGCTCTATTTAAGCACAGAGCATACTTTTTACAGAAGTTTTTAGTTAGTGAAGACCTTGCTTTTGGATAGAAGTTCATTAACTAAAAACTTCTGTAAAAAAAATATGCTATGTGCTTAATTAGAGCCCTTTTAAATTTTCCAAATCACACTTTAATAAGGCTGATGATGTTTAGATCTTTTTATATGGTTGGAAACAAGTCAGGAGTTTCATGGACCATATACCACGAGTTCCTCTTCCTGTAAATAGCAAGTTAAATAATATTGGATATTGGAAAAACTGTCACATTGTGATTAAGCCACTTCAGAAATACCAGGCCCATTAGCTAGTTGGTTTAGTTAAGTATGCTGTAAGGTCACATGGTCCTGAAGAAGTAACACGCACAATCAGTTGAGAAAGGAAAATAGATCCCTACAGTTAAAAATGCATGTATATTAAGGTTAATCTTTGGAGGTTGTGTTTTATTTTTAGCTTTCTATATTAATTTTGCCCATTATCAAGCCTAATTATTTAAAGTGCCACACATAAATTCACATTGGTCCTTTTAGGTTGAAAACGATATAAACATAGTCCATTTCGCTAAAGTTAAATCTTTACCCCATGAGCTTAGGGTCGCATGCCAATACTGTAAAACTGCTCCAAAATATGGCCCTATTTATTTGTCAAAATCGCAATTACATGATCCCATAATGGACCCCGTAAAAGTTACTGATATTTAATTGGCTTCTTTTAGCTACCGTATATACTAGAGTATAAGCCGAGTTTTTCAGCCCTTTTTTTAAGGCTAAAAAGAGCCCCCTCGGCTTATGCTTGAGTCACTCCCCCTAGTGTCTCTCTAACCCCCCCCCCCCCGTGTCTCTCTACCCCCCCGTGTCTCTCTACCACCCTGTGCCCTGTGTCTCTCTAATCCCCCCCGTGTCTCTCTAATCCCCCGTGTCTCTCTAACCCCCCCCATGTCTCTCTAACCCCCCCGTGTCTCTCTACCCACCTGGAGAGGGGAGAGGGGAGAAGAGTCACGGGAGAGAGAGGGGGGACACAGGGGGCAGCACATTTCTCACCCTCGGCTTATACTCGAGTCACTCATTTTACCCAGTATTTTGTGGTAAAATAGGTGCCTCGGCTAATACTCGGGTCGGCTTATACTCGAGTATATACGGTACTCGCATTACCGTATATACCCATTTGAGGTTATCAAAAACGTAACTCCGTCCTATCTCTTCCTTTGATGTTGCAAGCCTGTAAATGTTACCAGTGCTAAAGATCGCTATTCAATTGCAACAATTCAACCAGCCCGCAGTTGCCTCCGTAAATGGCAAATGTATCAATAAATTCTACGAGTACTAGATAGGACTCGCAAATGGATTAAACACCTGTTCCTAACACTGTAAAAGCAAATATAAACACACTAATGCTCTTAACAATACTGGGAAAGCATTATAATTAATTGCACAACAGTCTCACGCTCCCAAATCTGCAATAAAAAAATATTTTTCAAGTTTTATTTCCGTGTTTTATTGATCCCGGGAATCAAGGAGCTAATACATATCAGGCCACCCACATGGACTAGAACAGATGATTTATTGATTTCTTCATTTCTGGATTGCAGATCAGACGTCTAAACACTAATTAATTGTAGTATAAACTCCATGTTTTACTGACGTCATGATGCCGGTCTCATTTACTATTGGCTCAGTCTAAATATAACTTACGGGCTTGCTTACTACTTGATCATGATCATGCCCTGCAATGCTACATAGGGGTTCATGGTTTGCGTGTTGGAGATGTGATCCTGTACTTGCAGCCTTTAGTCAATTAAATACATCTGTAACAAATTTCTAACCCGCAGACATATGTGCTGTGTGAAAGTAATTACGGGCTTGGAATTAAATGGGGGCTTATGTCTTTGCAAACATAAAGAGTGAACTGTTTCGTTCGGGGGGGGGCGGGCAAAAAATAGTGTTGTGGCCTCTGGCTATAGGCGACAACCCTGTTTGTATCACATAACAACATGAACTTTGATTCTAGATTATAATTCATAATTGTTAATGATAAACTATAAAACAATCTAATCTTTTAAGTTATGTCAGTTTACCTTTTTGTTTCTAATAAATTGCTTGTTTGTTTTGCCAAAAATATAAATACTTTTCGTGTGTTTTCACAGAAATGTTTTACTTGTAGTGACAATGGTTGATACACGACCAAGATTTTCTTTCTTATGTTCTGTCTTTTTGTTACTGCTGTCATGTTTACAGCATCTGAGCATCCCAACTGTGCTAGGACTTAAGGACTTTTATGTGTGTGTATTGAGCTTTCATTAAACTGTCTGATGTAATTGTTTTATTGTTTGTTTTTCTTTTAGTTGTCAATATCCCAGTTGACTACCTCTCCCCGTTATCCCACTATAAGTCATTCATCTAAAATGCCACTGCAGCAAATCCCAAGCCAGCTCATGCCTTCACCGATGGCCTATCAACTTTCTCATGCTGTAAGTATATATCTTGTGAACTGTCACATTGATCTTTTTCTTGTAAGGCCTTAGCTCTCATGGAAAGAATAGTAAACATGTTGCACACTTTGTCCCAGGTATAATATCTTATATTCTGGACATACCGCAAGAGAATTGCTTTAAATTATAATAACAATAGGTTGTGATTGGGGAGATGAAATGTTGGTTAGCAGAGGAGCTGAAGAATTGTCTTGAAGGGTGACCGTGAGAGCTGAGATGTGGGAGAGGAGGATGCTTTATAGATAAGGATACATGGTTTGATATTGTTTTTTGTGTCGAGAGGGAGCCAGTGCAGAGATTTGCTAAGAGAATGGGGCAGATGAGTCTGTCATCAGAACTTAAAGGTACAGTATGTAGAAGTTTCATAGATTATGAATGCATCTGTGAAGAATTAGTAGTGTATGCAAAAAATGTTTTGAATGAAAAATAAAGATTGAAGAAACTTGCAAACTCTAGGGTAAATGTATTAGTTTTCCGGCAGTTGATTTTGAGAGAGAATGCCCCTGAATACCCTAGCTAAATTAGCATAAAAATCATAAGACATTGGAAACTTTGTTGCAGTGTCTGGGGATCAGTCTCTGCAGCAAAGCATCATGAGATGTGTAGTCTTTTTTTTTTCCCCACAAGGAAGCAGCTTCATGCTTTGGATCTCTGGATTGTGTTACAAATAAAGATAATAATAAAAATCTCTGCACTGTGCTGTTTTTGATTTGAAGGTTAGTATAGGGTTACATGTTTTACTTGAATGCAGTGGTTCTATTGGTCAGTATTGGGTGCCTATGTAGGGTGTGGAAACAACATTTAAAAAAATGAAATAAATATATATCTGTATAGAATGACTCCATGTAATGTATGTCTCTGATATAATAATAAAAATAATAGGGTAATTTCCATATACATTTAATGGGACATTATACTGTAAACAAGCCATGGCCTTTAAAAGATAAAGCTGAATCCAATATAACAAAAGCGCCACTAGCCTCCCATCCATGCCAGGCCGTTCTCTTCAGTGTATCACTATTTGAGGGGTGGGCAACAAGTTGTAAAATGCCATATTGAAGCTTTTCTAGAGCTTATCATAAACTGGTGTATGGAGGAGGTGGGTTTTACACTATTATAAGCAGAAGGTCACAATGCCTTTAATAAATGCTTTACTTGAACAAGTTGTGAGAAATAGAAATGTCAGTGTTACATAAATTGACTTCTGGGTGTAATGATGGGTTTGAGGCCTGAAGAAGGGTCTGGTGTCAAATAGGATTCCTAGCCAGCGTGTTTGGCTAGTACATGAAATAGTAGTATTACCAGTGGTGAGGAGTTGATGGGTATTGATCTGACATTCTTCAGTTTTTCATATGATGAGTTTCAGATTGTGATGGGACATAGAAGGAGATATTGAAGGAAGGAAGCTGGTGAAATAACAGTTAAGATTGTAGACTATTATTTTAGATGTAAATATGAGTAAAGAGACTTGAATGGGAGTACTAGGAACCATGCAAATACACAAAGTATACATAACTGAGCACTCTTACATTAATTTAATAGGAACCCTGTTTCAATTTTAATTCTTTTATTCCATTCTAAACATTCAAAAGAAAAAATACATGGTCATAAACGAAGCTAATATGTCTAGAAACTAATGAGGGATCTACAGCTATTTGATATATACCCACCATCCTTTTACTAGTCACTTAAAATATATACATTTTGAATAATTTGCCAAACCTGCTGTATATTTTTTTTTTTTAGCATTTTGTATTGTGTATGATGATTTTTGAAGCTACTATTCTGGCAAATGCAGAATTATTGCAGTAGCATATATATATATATATATATATATATATATATATATATATATATATATATATATATAAAAAAAAAAAAATATATATATATATATAAAATATATATATATATATATATATATATATATATATATAGCTATAGTTGCATACATAGTAGAACATGACATAGAGACCATTTTATAGATACAACACAATCTGATAAAAGAAGTACATTAACAAAACCTTCTGAGGAATAGCAAGAGCCGTTGTTGTTGTTCAGTTCTGCAGTCATGTCTGACTCTCAGTGACCATATGGATGCCAGGAACATCTGTCTGTGGTCCTGGTTGTGCCCAAGCATAAGGTTTTCTTAACAATCATACTGGAATGGGTTTCCAGTTCCTTCTTCAGTGGACTGCAATTTGTCTGACCTCTCTGCTATGACCTACCCATCTTGGGTGACCCTACATGGTGTAGCTCACAGCTTCATTGGTGTAGCTCACAAGCCACTTCACCACAACATGGTAGCGATCCAGAAGGGGTCTCGTTCTTTATGTATATCAAATGTACCTGCTTCCAGTTTCCAGGAATAACAAGCACATTGCATCTCAGTGCACTTATATTATTCAGATACAAATGCACTATCATGTAGTGTTACTGACTTTATTATTATTATTATCTTTATTTATATCTCACCAACATGTTCCGTAGCACTGTACAGGGGATGAGTACATAGCAGAAAACAAATTAAACACCTTGTAAAGAATGGAGGGCTTTCCATTCTATTCGATATGCTCCATACGGTCATATATTGCGTCGAACTGACACTCCAGATTTCTATCTTTCTGATGGACATTGAATGAAAACCACCGGAGATTAGGGAAAGTGTGGCATGGTCACAGCTGGAAAACATGGTTTTGCCCTTAAATGTCAGTTATTTGGGAAAGTAAGAGAGACAGTGACATTTTCTATCAAGCTCAATAAACTAAAGATATAAGCACACTTAGCTGCACATTATCTTATTTCATACATCTCAATAATTATATGATGTGGAGAAAAAACAAGTACAATATATATAGGCAGTTTTAATGATTTTGAAGACAACCCCAGCCTGTTAGACTGAGAGTCCCTTTAATGTAATGCAATTTAAGCAGATAAATTCAAACACAACTTTGGGAATGCATCCTTCATCATTGTATCTACTAAATGTAGATGAGCTGAAATAAGAACAGCAATTAGTTAAAAAGCTTAAAAGCCCCCACAACAGATACAGTCCAGTATTAGCTTGATTCAAGTTCATGCTCCTTGACCTTTACTCCTCATTATCCTCGGTGCTGCCAAACTCACTCAAATGAAGAGCATGATAAAGGTCAAAATCTCAGATGTATTCATGACAACTTACACAGCTAATTAAATGTAATGTTTACTTACAAGAGAAATTCAAGTGATCATGTCGGCTTACCTTTGTGAACCCATCATGTGTGTATATATTCATCAGAAACAAATTACACAGTGTACTGTACAGCCATATAACAGCTGCTCACATGCTCATCCCTATTGTTCTCTGTTCAGCTCAAGCCAAGATTATTCCCTGGAAGCTGCACCTTATCTTTTTTGGCCATTGTCCATTACTAGCAAATCAGGTGAATATATCAAGCTTGGATGATGTCCTAGAATATTGTCAATTAAAAATTTACAGCCCCAAAACCAAAATTTCATTTTCTTTCCAGTCTTTACAGCATAAATATTTAAGGCAAATTCAGAGGTATGTGTGATTTATGTTTGCCAGTATACAGATTTAATTTGTAAATTCTGATTTTAACCTGATTTCTGTGCTGGCTTTCTGAGTTCATGTGCGGGCACTTTTTTAAGACATAAAATGAATGAGCGGAACGACAAGTAGGAAGACGTACGTAGTTACTTTACAGTAAATATTCTTTAGTTTAACCTCATTCTTGACTGAGGGGGGAACTATTTCCAAAGATCGTGTGAGGTGACACTGAAAAGCATTTGGTTTAATTATAGATAACCCTCATGGCTGAACGAGAGTGGCATGTCACTCACTTGACTTAATGGAATTGTTTGAGAGCACATTGCAGTACAGGGACGGCGCTTTTCTATAAAGTGAGGACCTTATTTCTATATAGGACCTGACAGAAGCTAACTGCATTAAATGTTTATCAAAGGCTTTTTTTGTTAAGGCCACATTTAAAACTCTGTAGTATATGACATGCAATTTAATGATACAGTGTCCTCTGGGAAATATCCACGTGCATATTAGTATTACTAGGTTACAATGGATCATCTTGTGAGTGTGTCAAAGTCCAATGGTACTCCACAAATTAATTCAATATAATGAGTCTGTACCTAGGAGATGTACTTGTGTCAATCCAGTTTAAATCCCTGATATACAGGTTTAATTCGTAAAAGGAGAAGACGTTTGCTGTGCATGTCAAGTACAAGAATTCTTCGATGCAGTGGAATCACTTTGTTTTTATTATAATGTTGGAAACCAAGATATAATACTTTCTTAGAAATATTTGATATTACAAAAAATAGCACAAGCACAACTTTGTATTTAATTTCTGTTACCATCAGCACTATATGTTTTTTTATTTTTTTATTATTGAAGTATTGAAAAGTACAAGCATAACATCATACATTCAACATAAATTCACACAGTATGACAATAAATACATAATTGCAAATATACAATATTATTTCGTCTTTGGTGATCCAATTAATACACTCAAACTACATTGTTACCTCTAGGGCTCTAACACAATGCTCAACTTGTATCAAACCATCGATTAATGTTTTTTTTTTCCCCTCACCTTGGATCCTGATTATAAATGTCATTATTCTGGAGATTACCACGTATTATATTTATACTCTCCAATCTTCATTCAAGCACTAAACTTCTCACTAGCACGCTTCATTCATCCCAGCACTATATGTGGTTGCTGTATGAATATAGGTGAAATGGATAAACCTATCTAGTCTTACATAGTAAGGGCCTCATTCTATTATCGGCCGTAAAACGTCCGCAAAGCTGCGATTCCTTGCGAGGCTACCCCCCTTACGGCCGGCCGTATATCTTGCAACCGGCCACAAGCTCAGAAAACTTTAAAAGCAAAAATAAATTCAAGACGGCACTGTAAAGCTCTGTAAATGCTAGGGATCATAATGGGGGACATGAGGATTAATAGCAACCCCCTCTCAAGCTTGCACATCAGCCCAAATCCGATATTTTCATTAACTGTTTATTTTCCGTCCCGCACCTCAACAATAGTCTGAGGTGCTCCAAGCCCTCGGGACTTTGTCCACGGATATTTGACATGAATTAAAATAAAAATTATTTACGGATTTGAGTGAAGGGGAATGTTGTGCTATGAATGCTAACACCTACAATCACTTTATAGTCTCCTCAGAGTGCAGGATGGCTTTATTATGTGCCTAATTGTGTGCCTGCGGGACCTTTTTGCTGCAAGTAAGCTGCGGCTCGGTTTTAGCCTTGCAGAGAGGGTTCCCGGAGCAATTGAATAGCAACCGGGGTTTTCTTGCGGCCGAAACTCTTGCAGCCGTTTAAGATCAAAGGCTTTCCTCCGGCACGTGCGGCCGCAAGGGATAACAAGGCACCGGCCGCAAGCCTGCCGGATTCCCCGGCCGGAAGGGAATAGAATAGGCAAATAGCCTGCGGCCGGTCCTTGCGGCCCCGCATCTCCTACGGCCGATAATAGAATGAGGCCCTAAGTGAGGTTGAAAAAAGACTTTTAGCCCATCAAGTTCAACCTTTTAAGATCTCCTCTGATCTGCAATATGCAGATTAATTATTAATTGACCCAGAGGAAGGCAAACAAAAAAAAAAAACAAGTGAAACTTTACCAATAGTCTCAAAAGGGAAAAAAAAACATTCCTTCGTGCCCCCAGATACTGGCGATCGGATACCTCCCTGGATCATTACTCCCTCTCTAATTATACAGGATGACAATCCCTTTTTAGTAAAAGTAAAACAGAGCAGATGACATCCAAAATAACAATAGTGCACAAACAACTTGGAATAAAGTACAGAAACGATTTGTGCCACAATTCTCTCTTATCTTCTTAGAATTAAGATCTCACAGAAATGTGTTCATGCTCTCACATTTCCAGCAAATACTACCCACTCCCAGCAAAACATTTTATATGGGCAAAACAATTCTGGGCAACATAAATGAAGAACAGCTAATTCATCAATATTATCTAAGCTTCACAGGGTCTGTCATTTTTTGATGTTGCAGTGGCTGCTTCTTGCAGCTTCTGTCTTGAAGCAGTGTTTTCTTTTAAACTAATCAGCTTTTCATTAGTCCTGCTCAAATCACTGGTAGTTCAGATAGAGTTCAGATTGTAGCTGCATTCAACATTTATGTAAAATGGATATAAAACATTGCCTTTAATAGAATCATTAAAAATGCATACACAATAAAATCGTTACAAGTGTACATGATACACATATCTTGGATAGATCCACCTAACCAGGTTATTCTACTGATACCCGTGGTGGGTTTATATTATTTGATTTTAAAGAATTATGATTAAAGTTCTGTTTTTAATATTTGTTTGATTCTAAGAATTTGGTGTTAAGCACCGGAACGCTACTATGGCTTTTTTTTGTTGTTTCCAATAAAATCATGCCATATATAAATATTATACATATATACAGACTACCCTGCACTTCAATACACTGGCTAGGACCTCAGTGGGTACTCCTTCCTAGAAGGTTGCTCTAGTGGCTAGCCCCAAATCTTAACTGTGTCCCTTGAAAATAAGCTAAACTCCAGTCTAACTAAATAAAGATACACGCGAACACCCGAACCAACGGGGAAGATCAACATACCACTGCTTCAATCTAGGAGTGTAAACTGCACAGGAAGCTAAGCCCCTTCTATACAGTGTTATGCACTAGGGGATATATGTGTTAATTTGTTTGCATTCAGTGTTTCCTACCTTTAGATTGTACGTTTGCGAGTTTTCAATTGTGCAAGTTGCTTTGGGAACAGTACTGGATTCTAACCTCGAAGACAGGCCCCTCCATCCTTTGCATTGTGTTCACATTGCTATAGTTTTTTTGCCTTGAACTTAACCCTTGTATAGCGCTACAGAATATGTTGGCGCATTACAAATAAGTGATAATAATAATAAATTGAGTAGTGGATCAGTGGGAGCTAAAATGGTAACATCATCTGCATCATAATTGCATACACAATTTATGAAGGCTATTTTTTTACAATCTATTTTTTTGTCTGTTTTCATTTATAGTCCTCCAAAGAATATATTCTAAATTTCATAACTATAGTTGTCCATTAATTCTTGGCAATTTTATCTTATTCTTCCTCATATATACTAGATTTTTTGGTGCTAGTGCCCCTTTAATGAAGCTAATTACAGAATTGCTTACTTTGCTCCCATCTTACAAGGTGTCATTCTAAAATGATCTTCACACCTCAATTTTCACCTCTGATCTTGTGTTAATTGATGCTAATTGACTCCCGATGTATTTGCAGCATCTTCACAAGGAGTCTATCAGATTATGCTGCTACACATTGTTTCTTACAGAAATTTCTATCCATCTATAGCAAGTTATCACAAAGCACAATATGTCTAAATGGCTCTAAATTGTACCGAGGTAGCCAAGGATCAAATGGTTTTCTGCTCAGATTAGTACTTACCGCATTTTCATGGTAGACCGGTCTGGACGTGCCTGATGACGTTATTTGTACACATTTATAATGAGAACCTGTACAAGATAAAAGCAAGTGAGCTCACCATAATTGTATGTGGTTTGCTCATAATGGTATAACATTTAGTTAGTTAGTTAAATTAGTTAGTTAATTCTAATAAGATGACTCCCTAGAAAGCAATTAACATTTAAAACTAACTAATTGTAATGCCAGGTGCACATTGTAGATTGGTTTTCTAACATGAATACATTACTACAACTTGTTTTTCACACATAACTAAAAATGCAAAGTGTAGCTTTTTCTGTAGCTTACGCAGACTGCAAATAAAATATAGCAATCTAAGCACATAGAGCTTATGTCTCCTCTGCTTTGAAATAGATCAACCTTTCAACATTTTTACTTAATGCCTTATTTATGAAATGTGTCTTGATTTTTTAGAATAAGGTTCTGAAAATAAGAAAAATCATGAAAGGCTTCAAATATAAAATATTGTGCAGGATGTAAAATATTTTGAGTCAAATAAATAAATAAACAGCACATTGTTAAGGACAGAGTGAGAATAAATCTCTGTAGAATGTCTCTACACCTCACAAATTTCAAAAGCCTTTTTACTATATTGCTCTGTTACCGATTTTTCAAATATTTACAGTACTATATGTTGTAGTAAAAAAAATCTTACACTTTACTGGGATCTATACAAAATGAGACGCACATTAACATTCTGAATATATGTTTTTTGATGTGAGATTTATGTAGAAAGAGGGAGAGAAGGAAATTTAGATGAAAAAGAGGGAATAAAAAATACAAATTAGACCTGCACACACAACTTCAAGTATAAAAATAATAAGAAAGCCTTCCCTCTAAAAGAAACACATGAAGTATATGTGTCCAAAACAGAGCATCGTTTTTATTGTGCGGTTCCCATTTTTATACAATTTTCACTCAATACAATAATGACTTATTTTCCATACACAAATACAACTTAACATCTTTTGGTATATTTATTTGGAACTTCTACCAGGGGCACAGCGTCAGCCTATTTATCTCCCCGTCTAGGTGCTGGTCAGTGTCTGGGCCCAGCAAGAGGTTGCAAGGGTATTGTGAACAGTGGAAACAAAGTGTCTGGATGATGGCTTTGGGTTTACCCTGAGTCATGAACCATGGATCCGGGGAGAGGGACTCCCTCTAGTCGGGGAACCTATGGCCGGTAGAGTGCTGGCTGTTGGGCCCATGGTGCCCCATGACTGTGGATATAGTGTATCCGTTCCCTAGCCGACCTCCTCTCGGGTGGAGATATCTTTATTTAGTCGGAGTGGAGTCAGCTAGGAGAGTGAGGTGGCCTCCAGGGTATATACACTCTAGGTGGCAACCGGGACTTTCAAAACATTTCAAACAAATCAGGCTTCCTATTAGATTGTATCGGAGATCAGGAACAATGGCAAAGGTCAAGTATATAAAAGCAGTTAGTGCTCTTAACACCACTTGACCTTTGTCTATTGAAATAACATGTCTCAATTGTTGTCTGACAACATAGTTAACTATACTTAATGGCTCAATCAGATCCATGGATGCCCCATAGAAGTCTATAGAGCCTGATCTACCCTACGGAACCAAGGAACCTTAATTAACAGGCATGAGCAGGTATAGACAATGGGAGTAATTTTTCTAATAAGCCTAGTTACTTCCTGGGGCTTGCACATGCTCCTTTTTTTTTAATTATTATGGCTTTTGACTCAACATAGTACAGTTTCCCAACGGTATACTTATCAATTACGTGTAATAGTCAAATATAAGTTGTTGTTCTTCAGTCATGTCGAACTCTCTGTGACCATATGGACCGCAGCACCCAGGCACTTCTGCCTATGTTTCTGGTGGTGCTTATCCATATGGTTTTCTTTGCAAAGATACTGGAGTGAGCTGCCAGTTCATTCTTCACGATTTGTCTGACCTCTCTGCTATGATGTGCCCATGTTGGGTGACCCTACCTTACAGCATCATTGACGTACACAAGCCTCTTCACAGAACAAAGTAGCGATCCAGAAGGGGGCACACATAAGATAATAAACTATGCTTAGATCAGAAAGGCTGATTGATGGGTTTAAATTGCAAACTACATTAAAATGTTACCATTAAAAAGACACCATTTTACAATAAAATCCAATTGATAAATTAATTGTTATTAGCTTGTTTAATATGATACCAAATCTGGAACAGCTGATGTGTCAAGAAAGTGTCACCTGAATACTCATTTCAATTTACAGTTTAACAGAACAATTTGGTAGAGTATCAAAAATCTAACAGTTTTGTGGCTGATTGAAGTTTTTAAAAGTGAAAATAGAAGCTTTATTTCCAGATGGTTTCAGGTGTTGAGTGCCATGTTATTCAGACACGACAGGCTCGAAGTTGTATATTTGAATGACACCTAAATGAAAGTGATATTCCATGAAATAACCATGCAAATGAATTACATTACAATCCTGCATTTCCGCAAGGTACTCCTCAGGAATCCTTACACTATAAGAGATATTTAAATATACTTCATGATCCAAAGCATTTGGATATAGTGTTACCACCATCATTTTTAGAACCGCAAACTACAGCTTTTAAATTATTGATTTAAAGAACATATATTTTATGCTTCTAATTAATTCTCTCTTGATATTTCCAGCGTTTCTGTTCTATAAATTCTTATACAAATTTGGATGCATGTTACACAGCTGGGCGATAATATCAGAAAATCACATTTTTCAATAAAATATTCTAATAATAATAATTACTGTTTAAAGGACCAGTAGATATATATTTAAAATATGCTTATTTGAAGAAATTGGCAGAATGTTTTTATATTATAAAAGAATATTGCAACGTTCAGCTCTATTAGGTTGTATATGCAGCAATGGAAAGTGGCATTTGAATTTCTTCTTATCTACTCCTAAGGTGGGAGGGCACTCAATGCACTCAAATCTTATATCTGGACAATGAAAATGTGGCCATTTAAACTTCTAGTCCTGAAATTAGGACCAATGAAAGGCTCATTCGTTTATAAAGACACTTTCTTTTGGGAATGAAGATGCCAGTAAACAAAATGGGAACAGATCGTAAATAATAAGTTAGTTAAGTAAGGTTCGGTATAGAAAGGTGGGAGGGCACTGAATGCACCCAAATCTTATATCTGGACAATGGAAATGTGGCCATTTTAACTGCTAGTTCTGAAATTAGGACCAATGAAAGGCTCATTAGTTTATAAAGACACTCCCAGTTGGCAATGAAGCTGCCAGTAAACAAAATGGGAGCAGATCGTAAATAATAAGTAAGTTTAGTTATAGAAAGAACCATATGTAGAAAAATATGGCAACAGTGGTCCATGTTCGGATTCTTTTTGAATAATACAAACATCTGTGTCATTCAATTGAGAGATCCCTATTTACAACATTTGCATATAGTACATAATTTAACAAATTATAAAAGGATTATTATTATTCTGTATATAATCAATATCGTAACACTTTTTTTAAAATGTTTGAATAGTATTTTATTAGTTTTATAAAACTTTATAAAACGTACAACATATTACATTACAATACAAAGTGTAAAACTCTGGCTCATTAAGGTAAAGCTATTAAATTATATTACATACATATGATAGATCAGCATTATGCTGTAGATGAGATCTTTGAATAAACATATTTCATTCTATACATTCATTTCTTTTATATAGCTTATACTTTATGAAATCACCAAAACATACAAAACTTACACAACATTAAATGTTACTTCCGATGGTAAAATGGGCCGGGGGAGGGGAGAAATGTTCTAAACTGAATTTGCAGGTCTCATTCTCTTGTAATAAAACTAGATGGCGAAAAATGTTTGTTCCATATGGTCCATCTATATGGGGAAGGTTTAAGAATTCCCTCGTTTCCGAAATCAAATTCTAAAAGTCTGTTTTTATTAAGGACAATTTCAATTTCAGACCATGAGGGCAATAAATTACTTTTCCACTTTAATACTATGAGCCATTTGGCTACCATCATGAAAAAAAGCTTTAATGTCCAAGGGTAGAGTAAGAGGAAAGATGTGAACAAATACCATTTCCGGCATTGGTGAAATTTTAAGATTAATTAATTGGGTCACCCACACAAAGATATCATACCCATACATAAGGATTTAACTACAGGGCAGCTCCACCACATATGCAAACATGAACCTATTTCTCCACAGTTTCTCAAACAGTATTTTTGGGCAACATCTTTTTTTATTCTCCAAAGTTTCATAGGAACCATAGGCCATCTATGCAGGACTTTAAAATAAGTCTCTCTTGGCATTATACCAAGTTTCTATGGGCAATGAGTGCTCTAATTCCTCTTCCCATAGTATTATTTTTTTAGATTTAAGACCCTTTTTTGTATCTCTTATCAAATTGAGACATTTTGAAACTAAATGAGATTTGTTTTTGTAAAGGATTACATTTTCACAAGGAGTTAACTGTCTAAATTCCTTCAGATGGAAGTTAGAAGCAAGTAAATTAGACTTAAGACTATTATAGTCTAGCCATAAATAAGATGGAATATTGTTTATACTCTTTATTTGTTCAAATTCTATAAACTTTTTATTTATATACAAATCTTTTAAATATTTACAACCTCTTTCTATTAATATCTTTAACAGAGGAGAGCGGAACAATTTGACTAGGAGTGAAAGAGGAGTAATGGGGCTTGGAAAAGGAATTAATGTAAATTTAGCATTTAATTTTAGCCCAAAGCGTGGAATTTTTTCTTACAAGTGAGTCTCTATCTTTAAACTCTTTAAGGTGAATTTGATCTTGAAAAATAATTAAATTAATATCTTTTTGAATTAGGGAATTTTTTTCTATTTAAGCCCATTTATGTAGATTATTATTCTACAACCACCTTAACATGGGCCTCATTCTATTATCGGCCGCAGCCGTTGCGGGGCCGCAAGGACCGGCCGCAAGCTATTCTGCTATTCTATTCCCTTACGGCCGGGGATTCCGGCAGGCTTGCGGCCGGTGCCTTGCTATCTCTTGCGGCCGCTCGCGCCGGAGGAAAGCCTTTGATCTAAAACGGCCGCAAGAGATTTGCAATTCAATTGCTCCGCGAAACCTCTCTGCAAGGCTAAAAACGAGCCGCAGCTTACTTGCAGGAAAGAGGTCTCGCTAGCACCAATTAAGCACATAAAATAGCTCAAATAAAGCCATCCTGCACTTTGAGAAGACTATAAAGGGATTTTAGGTGTTAGAAAAAATAGCACATAATTATCCTGTACTCAAATCCGTAAAATATTTTATTTTTAATATCCGTAAAATATCCATGTAAAAAGTCCAGAGTGCTTGGAGCACCTCAGACCCGCCCACGCCGCAGCCGGAAAATAAACAGTTAATTTGAACTCGGGTTTGGGCAGATGTGCAAGCTTGAGAGTGGGTTCCTTTTAATCCTCATGTCCCCCAATATGATCCCTATCATTTACAGAGCTGTACAGTGCAGGCTTGAATTTATTTTTGCGTTTTTATATTTCTGAGATTACGGCCGGTTCTAAGATATGCGGCCGACCGTAAAAGGAGATCCTTGCGGGGCCGTATAATAGAATCGCGAGTTAACTGAACCCCCGCAAGGAATCGCAGCCTTACGGCCGATTTACGGCCGATAATAGAATGAGGCCCCATGTGAGCAATTACGGTGGCTTCTTGATAGTTTTTTTTATGTCTGGGTAGGCTATACCTCCTCTATTGAATTTGTTAGACATATTGCATCTTTTAACATGCATCTTTTTATGGTTATGTATAAATATATCTATTAATCTTTGATATTGATTAATTATAACCAAGGGACATGGAAATGGGATACATCACATTATATGTTATCTTTGGTAATATGGTCATCTTAATGGCCGTAACTCTCCCTAGCCAAGAGATATTTAAATTACTCCATTTAGTTATAATATCGGCTACATTCTTATAAGCTGTATGGTAATTAACCAATTTAGGTATTATTTTATACCCTTATAAAGGAACTGATTACAGTTAGAGATTGTTGACATTTATATGGGTAATTTGATTTAATTCAATCTAAATTTTCTACTGAGAGATTAAAATACATAGCTTATGATTTGTTTATATTTAACTTGTAGTTAGATACTCTATTGTAATCTTGTAAAGCTTCCAGAGAACTCAATGGATTTTCCAAAGTTACTATAACATCATCTGCATACAAGGAAAGAACATGTTCTTCATTATCTACTTTAATCCCTTGTACTGCTTCTGATTCCCTCACAGCTACTGCCAGAGGCTCAATCATCAGATCAAATATCAATGGTGATAACGGATACCCTTGTCTGGTGACGTTAGAGATTTTAATTTTATCCAACCTAAATCCATGACCTCTTATCCTAGCCATTGGATTATCATATAGGGCCAGAATGGCTTTAGAAGCAAAGTCCCCTAATCTATATTTTGACAGGGTGAGGTACATGAATTCCCAATCCAACCCTGGCAAACGCTTTCTCTGAGTCCAGCGACAAAAATGTTGCTGGAGTTTTATAAAAATTCAAGTATGATATCAGATTCAGAAGTCTTCTTACATTATCAGGTCATTGCCTGCCCTTTATAAAGTCTGTTTGGTCCGGAGAAATTAGTTGGTTTATGATACAGTTCAATCTTTCAGCCAAGATTTTTGAGTATATCTTTATGTCCGTATTAAGTAATGATATTGGTCTCTACATTCAGGTTTATCATGATCGACTTTAAAAAAAATATTCTCTGAGCTTCTAACATCTCTAATAGGTTATGACCATTGTTCTTGATTTCATAAATATTTAGAAATTTCTTTTTGACATAACTTGTAGTATTGATTGATAAATCTGTCTGGGCCTGGAGCAGAACCCAGTTTTAGATTTGAAATTGCCCATAAGACTTCCTTTTCAGATATTTCCCTGTTTAATGTGATCAATTCTATTTGTGAAATTTTAGGAAGAGGGGTTTTATCCACAAAATTTGATATTTAAGTTTTCCAACTCTCAATTTTGGCTTTTTCAGGATTAAGGTTATACAAGTTATAATAGTAATAGTAATAGTAAAAAATCTCTTTTGGATTTGAATAAACTTCATTGTTATGACTAATTGAGCCTATTCTTTTATTAACTGCCTTTTTCTTAAGCTTATTCGACAACATTCTCCCTGCTTTATTGCCACAATGATATTGTAACACATGTACCGTGCCCTTTGTATTATTATACATTTTTCTTTTTATTATAAACAGTTGTAACATTCTGTTATCTTTCATAAAAAAATACATGTATGAAAAAGTGAAGAGTTCCCACTGCTTTCTCATCAAGGTCATTCCTATTGATTGGCAACTACTATCACTCCCTTTAATTATTTGTTTTCATCTCTTCCCCATCAATGGAGGACATTCTTTGTTATTTTTTATCATTAGTGTTTTTCTTTTTTGTGGAGCATGAATGTTGTTTGAGCTCTGTAATGCAATTACTTGATCGAATTTTGATACAATGAGCATGTGTCTTTCGTTTTTTGTCTTCATTATATGTTTAACATTAATTTTAAATTAATATATTTTGTATTAGGAGCTCCCATATGCAAGCAGCATAACTCATCTTGAAGCTGACCTGAGTGAACCCAACCAGGAGTATTCAAATGCTGACCAGTTGCAAGAACTTCTGTTTTCTCCAGTTCATGCACCTATTGTTGGGATGGGAACTCAAACTGGAAGGTAAGTCTAGTATTTCTCACCATATGAAAATGATTCTGTAACACATAGTGGCTAATGGCTCTATGGGACAGGGAAACACTATATCTAGCTAAATCTATGTACATTGGTGCATTGTACAGATCAGTATAAACAACATTTAATTTTATTATGATGAAAAATGTTGATGCCATAAGAAAATTTATATGGAAATATATATATATATATATTTTATCTTTTTCAAGCTTTGGTACGGAAATCTGTTTGAAATGATAAAATATGTAAAATTACAGTAAAA
Source organism: Discoglossus pictus (assembly GCA_027410445.1). Lineage (NCBI taxonomy): Eukaryota > Metazoa > Chordata > Amphibia > Anura > Alytidae > Discoglossus > Discoglossus pictus. The sequence continues at coordinate 160,130,131 of CM050169.1, forward strand.
TTTAGATTGCTATAAAAATGAGATCAATTAAACAAAATAATTCTCCTTCTGTGCGCTCCACTATAAGTTGGTGAAAAAGCACAGTAGGGTTAAACAAACCATCCTATATAAATTACGCAATTCGAAACCTAAAAGCATTGTTAAATGTACAAATGGGTAATCAGTATACTACATTTCAGGGATTATTTCTATCCTTCAGTAAATACAACCCCAACATATCAGTACAGCTATAGAGCAGATCTTAACCCTATTAAAATGCTTGCTTCTGAGTCAAAGTAACTCCATTACGATAATGCTATGGACATCATATGTATTGTGTATGATCATTATTACTGTGGTTACCATATATAACATATATAAATGATCATAAACTGCATCATACCAAGGCTCAGAAATTGTATATAGGAAATTAATGGATTTTCATTCTTCTGTAGGTCAGCTTGTGAGGTTCAGAAAAATATGTGTGTTTTACATGAAAAGTAATGTCATGGAGAATCTTGCCGAAAGCCTAATTAGTCATTAGCAGCATTGTTCAAAATTATAAGTATAGTTCTGTGTTTAACAAAAAACTAGTTACTGTTATTAAACCACAAATAGCCCACACTTTGTCTTTTGTTATATGGTGCCAGAAAAGCTCTTTTATTTAACTTATAGGTTTCTCTTAAAAACCTTGGTATTAATATAAAATACAGTGCAATTTTCTTTTGAAGCAATGTGGTATATGTAACAAGGATCTGACACTTGGATTATAATAATCACCTGAAGAACAATGACTTCTAGACTGTCTTTGTATTTAACTTAGTTTAGAATTACTTTATCTGATTTTTGTTACAATGTTCTATCTATCTACAGTGCCTTGCAAAAGTATTCACCCCCCTTGACTTTTTACATATTTTGTTACATTACAGCATTAAGTTCAATGTTTTGTTAATCAGAATTTTATGTGATGGATCAGAACAGAATAGTCTAAGTTGGTGAAGTTAAATGAGAAAAATATATACATAAAGCCCATAAAAAGCTCTGGTGCAACCAGTTACCTTCTGAAGTCACATAATTAGTGAAATGATGGCCACCTGTGTGCAATCTAAGTGTCACATGATCTGTCATTACATATACACACCTTTTTTGAAAGGCCCCAGAGGCTGCAACACCTAGGCAAGAGGCACCACTAACCAAACACTACCATGTTACTCCAAATATTACAATGTTGTTGAGAAGTACAAGTCAGGGTTAGGTTATAAAAAAAATATCCAAATCTTTGATGATCCTCATCAAATCTATCATAACCAAATGAAAAGAACAGGGCACAGCAGCAAACCTGCCAAGAGACGGCTGCCCACCAAAACTCACGGACCGGGCAAGGAGGGCATTAATCAGGGAGGTAGCACAGAGACCTAAGGTAACCCTAGAGGAGCTGCAGAGATCCACAGCAGAGACTGGAGTATCTGTACCTAGGACAAAAATAAGCCATACGCTCCATAGAGTTGGGCTTTATGGCAGAGTGGCCAGAAGAAAGCCATTACTTTCAGCAAAAAACAAAATGGCATATTTTGAGTTTATTAAAAGGCATGTGAGAGACTCCCAAAATGTATGGAGAAAGGTGCTCTGGTCGGATCAGACTAAAATTGAACTTTTTTGGCCATGAAAGAAAACGCTATGTCTGGCGCAAAACCCAACACATCACATTACCCAAAGAACACCATCCCCACCGTAAAACATGGTGGTGGCAGCATCATGCTGTGGGGATGTTTTTCAGAAGCCCGGACTGGAAAACTGGTCAGAGTTGAGGGAAAGATGGATGGTGCTAAATACAGAGATATTCTTGAGCAAAACCTGTACCACTCGGTGCGTGAAATGAGGCTAGGACGGAGGTTCACCTTCCAGCAGGACAATGACCCCAAACACAGTGCTAAAGCAACACTTGAGTGGTTTAAGGGGAAACATGTAAATGTGTTGGAATGGCCTAGTCAAAGCCCAGACCTCAATCCAATAGAAAATCTGTGGTCAGACTTAAAGATGGCTGTTCACAAGCGCAAACCATCCAACTTAAAGGAACTGGAGCAGTTTTGCAAGGAGGAATAGACAAAAATCCCAGTGGTAAGATGTGGCAAGCTCATAGAGACTTATCCAAAGCGACTTGGACCTGTGATTGCCACAAAAGGTGGCTCTACAAAGTATGGACTTTAGGGAGGTGAATAACTATGCACATTTACTTTTTCTGGTATTTTGTCCTATTTGTTGTTTGCTTCACAATAAAAAATAACAAAACGTGGGCATGTGCTGTAAATTGAATCCTCAAACAATCCACGTTAATTCCAGGTTGTGAGGCAACAAAACACAAAAAATGAATACTTTTGCAAGGCACTGTATATACCTGAAAAGATTTAAGGGACAAAGGTCACAGTTTTTGCAGAGATGAAAAATACAATTGTAATTAGTTATTATTGAACATTTAAAGTACATTTCTCCCACTCTCATAATGAGTTAATCTCATGTGATTAATCCTATCTCACAATGGGGAGAGTATAATTTATTTATATGTGTACTCATTTCTGCCATAACTGGGATCTTTCTTGTCAATTTTAGCCTCACCTATACCCCTGACATTCACACACACAAAAAAAAAAACATCTTCAAAGTTGTGGGCATGTTCTGTAAATTAAATGATGCAAATCCTCAAACAATCCATGTTAATTCCAGGTTGTGAGGCAACAAAACACGAAAAATGCCAAGCGGGTGAATACACTGAAGGCACTGTATCTCTATCTATCTATCTATCTATCTATCTATCTATCTATCTATCTATCGCTTAAACAATACACACATATTACTTCTACAAATATTTAGCAGCCAGAAGTAACATTTTAGTAGTCCTATCTCCCTGCTCCTGATATTTTTTCAAATACACGCCTCCAAATATTTCAAATGGTGCCGGGGGCACTTACATTCTTTAAAAATATGTACTCTTGGGCAATTTTACAGCTATTCTGCACAGGGTGTAAACAATGGGTGGCACACACACCTCTACCTCCATCCAGACATATTGAGTAGAACTGAGAAACAACAGGAGGAACCAGTGAAAGTGAGGCATCATGGCTAAAAAAAAAAGGCATTTCCCCTTAAATGTGACTTTTTTTCATCAAAAGAGGGACATTTTGGAGACTAAAAGGGACAGGGTTCCTGAAAAAAGAGGCATAGGGACCCTCTCTCCAAAAGGAACATCAATGTAAAATAAAGAACCATACTACATAGATGGTGCACAGCATTATAAACAATTTGAAGAATCTCAAAAAAGAGAAGCAGCACTGGCACATCTAGGAAATACAAACCACCTGATCAATCAAGCAACAAGCCATAGTTGTCAGGAATGATCAAAGCTATGAAGAAAACTCCTAATATGTTACCAATTAAACTACCACAAAGGAAGAAATTACAAGTGATCCAAAACGTGTCACTTTCTCTGTGATTCATCACAGAGGTATCATTAGGTGTCATATATCAATTTCTTGAATGTGTAATTAATGATTGCAGGAGCAAAATAGATTCAGAGGCAGACAGAAACATTTGAAAACCTGTATGTTCCAGTGCTATCATATGGGACAGAAGTACTAAGAGTCTCCGGTGAATATCATCTCTGAGAAGTATGGAAGCAGCCAGGGTTGTCCAGAGGACTCCAGGAATAAACACTAGACCACATTAGTCCATAAGTGCTGCACGTAAACAAGGATTTATCTGTCCCATCTGCTGTTTTACCCTTTGGTCTTGATTCTGGTGGATTTATCTGACCTCACTTTGGATCTCTGCAGTCTTTATGCACAATGTTTGTCAGCATCATTTTTTTTATTTATTGCCTGGGAGCCCCTCTAGTAGTGTTATCGTCCTCAACTGTCCACATGAGATCCTGGAACAATTATTGCAAAGATTGTGATGTGACTTTAGAAAACTTTAGAACATTTTATTTTCCAAAAAAGCAAATCAACTACCATTTTGAGAGCAGAAGTTCCCATTATGCTATAAGTTTAAACTATAACTAGTTAAAGGTATTGACTGTTTTTAATAAATAAATTTTTATTACTTTTACATTTGTAATATTTAACTCGGAACCAGACTTTGTGATCTTTTCACCAAGTCTTTGTTCTTATCATTGTGGTAGCATGATATTTACTAATTACTCCCTGGGAGGCTGCATGGATTGTTTTTGGTCTAAAAGTGATTATTAGCACCAATGATACCCTTTAGGTAATTAGCAATATTTGGTGTAATCATAGCAAATGTTATACTTTTTAGCACAAATATAGGAACAGATTATAGGTAAACATTGTAATCTTCAATCTAAATTTACTGTAAGGGAATTATATTTTTAATAACATTAACAACTACCTTACCATATGAATATTTATAGTTTTAAATAATGCAATATTTAGATTTTCTGCTGTCTCCTTATTTGACCACTATACAACAAAACAATATATGTCTGAAGAGCATAATTAAGCTGGGAAAAAGTCATTAAGCGAGCTTTCGTTAACATTTATAAACAATGCATTTTTATGTTTCTGCTGGATCTTGGAGATACATTGCTGAAAGTTGTGTGTATAAGCCGGGCATTTCCATTTCTAAAGAACAGTGCTTGCATTTCCTGATGCAACCACCAAATTATTCTATAGAAATGGGCCTCTTATACACACTTCTACCAATGTATCCTGGCCAGTGAGGGGCGAGGGCTGTGGTGTCAGTTTCAGTCCGATTCAAATATCTAACAAAGCCCCCTGACAATCTCCATGTTACCCCCCATACCATCACTGATAAATAAAAATGCCCTCATGAGTCAGCTCTCAGGAAGTGATTAAAACAACACAAAATTGAATTGTCTGCTCTTAAACATACTCTACAAAAGTCCTAACTTTCCCAGATAATGTTTTCATTTCCATGGCTTACACAACGGCTAATGTTATTAGTTTGTTACATACTTCACAAACAAGTGCCCCTTTCTTATACTACACTGGTCTTTTGCACATGCGTATAGTGGTATATTGCTGATCAGCTGAATAATTGCAGTATGAATGGCACGTTCAATGGCTTACTCATTAGCATCCGAGCATCTCATTCATCTGAGTATCTCACTGCTACTTGACCAACTCATCCGTATTTGACCCATCTGTGTGCCACATTCCAAACCATGTTTGCCACTGGTAGGCAACTTTTGAAGGATTTATCATCAATTTAAGGAATTGTTGGTGAGCCCTGGGTGAAAAACATTATCCTATATAACTGACTCTAACATTATGCTTGGAAGATATTGATCTTATGAACGCCATCATTTGCTGTTGAGCATCCATTATTTTGCAAGATGTCGTTCAACTGGCCTAAACTATATGGATATATTTTCAGTGCAGCTAAGAGATAAAAGAAGAAAATAAACAATTGAATGGAGACAGAAATCAAGTGCCTAAAATCATAAATCAATAATTTAAGAAACCATTGAGTATACTTAAATTTTGCAACATGCTAGTTTTTACCGCTGCCATTTTGTTCATTTACAGATCAATATTTCTACAGTTAAAGAAGCATTTTCCCCCTTATTTTATTTTTTGGTGTTAAAGCTGATGACTGATACGTATTGATTGTGAACACGCATCCTGTGATAAATGCAGCTGTCTGTGTGTATTTTATGAGCCTGGGCATTTTCATTAGAAAAAATATATATCTGATTGCTTTTAGTGACCTAATCAAGCCAGGCATGGTGACCTCTTTTGGTTCTCTTCCTAACAGCTTCCTGCTGGTGACAATTTCCAGCTTTTGCAGTAAAAACTAATTTTTAAATGGAAACTGAATAGCATCCTGAAATGCACAGATTGCTTCTTTGATTAAAAACGATAAATGTAAAACTGAAATGTAGTTTAAATATTAACAGGTCTTCAGTGGATGCAGCATAAACAGAACTGTAACTGCAACAACATATATTCCGCCAGCCAGAGTACAGTCATATGAAGCGTAAAAGGCATGGAAAACATTTCCATTTAGGATTTCATTAACTGTACAGAATATTTTAATAGTTCAAGTTGAAAAATCGAAAAATATATATAAAGCCGACGTGTTATGTTCTCTTTGATGATATGTTGTTGGGTGTACTTAAAACAGTAAATGTTTTCATGCCGTATACTGTTTGGTGTATGGAAGTGGGAAGCTGCTATTTCTATTTTGTTTCCCAGATAGAGCCTTAAAGGGCTACTGTATCTCATATTTTCAGTACTCCATTTTAAATAACAAGAATTTCTAATGGGCAAAATATTTTATAAACGTGCAAATAGCAATTCAGAGTGCCAGTGAGCTTATCTCCGATTCCAATCTTTCTACCTATTTGACAAGAAGCTTAGAGAGTGGGGAGGAATCCAATGACAACATTGGAAACGTTCATGACAGCATACAATTGCATAAACAGGTAACTATTATTTTTACTAGCGACTTACCCGTCAAAATATGACAGCAATACAATTGTAAGGCAGGTAATGTTGTTTGTTTGCAACATTAATTTTGTTGGTGTTCCAAGATCCTTTGGCGCTCATTGCGAGCATCGCATGAGCGCCTTTGGCGCTCATCGCGTGGCTCGCAATGAGCGCCTTTGGCGCTCATTCAGAGGCTGTTGGTTGTTTGTGTGCTATGAGCAGCGTTGTTTTTTTTTTTTTCTATGCCAATGAAATAATTAATGAAATAATAAATTAATATACTTTACCTATTTTGAAGTAATATCTGCAGGAAGCATTGTGTTGAAGAGCTGGCAATCTGTTTTCATGTTGCTGCAGCATACAATGTGTGTTTTCACTGCTGTGGAGCTGCTGTGTAAGTGTCAGCAATGTGTGCAGTGTGTAGTGTAAATGGTGTGCGTGCGCGAGGAAAATCCGTACGCTGTGTACTTCCGCATTGTGTAAGTTAGTGTTGTAAAATGGCGCCTAATGTGTGTGGTACGCAGCTGTGGCTGATTTTGCGCAATTGTTCTTGGACCTTGTCCGGCTTTTTCGGAAAATCTGTATGTGTTTGGTGGTGTTTTGCGTGTTTAGGGTCCTGTAGCCTCGTTTTCGTTTTTTTCGGCTGCCATTTTTTTCTCTTGCTTAGGGGATTTTCGGGTGTCTAAACTCTTGTATTTCGACTTAAATTGAGGTGTAACTTCAGTTTCAGAGGTCCTGGGTTCCCCCTTGCTGTGGGTAAGCTTTGTATGTGTTTGTTGTGTGTATTTATTGTGTTTTTAGTGTTTTCATGTGTGCGTGTTTCGGGCACTAAGGTCTTATTTTTGCGAGCTCGTGATGTTTATTTAAGTCCAGCGGCTCGTATTTGTGGATGGTAAGTCCGTAAATTTTGCGGTCGACGTGGCAGCCTCCACCTCCGCAAATGCGGCCCCTCGCTTCGCGAGCGTCCGCATTTGCGGGCCTAAAGTCCGCAGTTGCTGGCAAGGAGGGCCTTCAGAGCTCCTTGCCAGCAACTGCGGCCCTCGCTTCGCGAGCCCGCATCGTTAGCAACGACCCGCATGCTCACAACTATATATGTGATTAAAGTTTATTTATAAGGCACCGGCCTATTCCGTACCGCTGTGCATACATTAAGTTCAGACAAAGATAAATACAAATTAACATATGGCAAAGGAGGGAGGGCCTTGTTTTTGAGCTAGGACTCCAATGTCCATGGTGAATTCCCAAAGTACTTAGTATAGAGACTCGCAGACTTACAATCTAAGGTATAGTGAGTGGTAAAAGAGGGAGAGAGAGGTGATAAGTGTGTTAGGGTGGAAGGTGATACGCTTCTTTAAAGATATGCGTTTTAAGAGAGGTTTTAAATGTTTTGAGGCAAGAGGATAATCTGGTGGAGCGAGGTAAGGAGTTCCACAGACTAGGGGCAGCTAATTCATTTAAAGGTTATTTATATTCCATTAAGAAGTTGTTGCCCATTAACACTACTAGTTTTTTAAACAAGTAAAATTAAAATATTGGATTGCAGTGCCCTTTTTACCACATTTCGCCATTGGAGTCCAAAATCATGCACATAGCCTTACAGGGGAGCCTGCCACATGCTGCGCATCTATAAGCAGCAATCAATTATACTAGACATTTAGTATATAATGTTTACTGTGATCTCATGAAGAATGTAATATAAGGCTTTCACTTTTCTTTTTTCAGCACTAAATCCCTCCTGTCTCGAGCTTCATTGGCGCGCCTGCACTCTGTTGCATTTCCTGAAATTTTAGACTGCAATAATGAAATAGCCGAAGTGGTTGATCCATCAAACCCTGTGAACTTTAGTCCTCAGAGAGAAGAAGCTGATTATCTACAATGCAATGAGATTGTGCTGCAGTTTCTAGCCTTCAGCAGGTGAATACATACCAGTATTTGTTTGTGCTTCTGCGTGGCTGATGAGTGTTTCATGTATATTTGGTGATCTGAATATTAATGAATCAAAGTGTGTGAAAATAAATGGAATGACAAACTCAAGTGTGCAGCTTATTAATTACGTGCCGGATACAGATCATGAGGAGCAGAGGACAATTTATGCTTTGCTTAGTAATTACGCAGATTTCAACTGATATAGTTTGTAGCTTGACCCCTTTGATTAAGAGTAGCAAAATATTAATGTCTGGTTGTTTTTAGTAATCAATAAGCATAATCATTTTGACATATGCAATATTGATGTATATATGATGTGTTTATGATAGAGTTAAACATGAAATTACATTTCTGGTCTGCCCTTTTGTCTCAAAAATTACTGGAAACCACCTGGGAATTAAGCATATTAATAAAAAAATAAGTTTAAAACATTTTATTTTTTATTCCCTGGGACTTGCGACGCTGATCAAGCAGAACAGGTCCTCCTTTGTAGCTGTGTCACTGTAGAATATTTCTATGTAAATTATGGGTGTGTGTTAGTGCACACTGTTCCTGCAGACCTGTAGTGACAAAAAACATAAGGACCAAACCACCAAACACTTTTTTTATTTTCCAAATCTTCAAACAGTAAATGAGAATATATTAAATATTACTATACTATAATTGACAAAACACCAGCCGAGTACCATAGATCCCAGTTCTAGTGCCCGTTTTGTTTAATGTGTTTATTAATGGTATTGCTAACGGGCTTCAAGGGAAAGTTTGCCTCTTTGGAGCTGAACCAAAAATATGCAACATAGTAGACACTCCAAGAGACCTATATCAAATGCATATGATTTCATTAAAACTAGAGCATTGGTGAAAGATGTTGGATCTAAAATTTGACACTAATGAATGCAAATGCTTTATTCACTTAGGTCACAAAAAAAACTTTATGTAAAACTATGATGAAAAATGACGTGGGAGCTATTATATTCCATAATTGAAAAGTAGGCAAGCAATACAACAACGAGCGAAGTAGGATTCTTTAATGTATTGGTAGAGGAATTAGTAGCAGAAAGAGAGACTTGACCTCCTACTTGTAGATATATCATCTCAACACTAGGGGTCAGCCAACATACTAGTCTTTCACCTCAGATCCCTCCCCTCTCCCTCTAAAATAAAACTCTTTCTATCTTTCACTTGCTTCCTGACCCTTGCTATTCCTTATTTGTTACTCTTCCCCAGTTCTCTGCCCTTTAATTCCCTTTAGATTGTAAGTAGCGAGTTTCCAGTCTTGTAGGGTGCTTTGGGATAAAGCACTTTCTGCTAAGATTCTAAGCTCAAAACAGGGCCCTTCAACTTTTGAATTTATTAAACTTGTATTTCCCCTGTTCTTATCCCCTGTACAGCGCTACGGAATATGTTGGCGCAATACAAATAAAAGATAATAATAATAATAATAAAGAGGTATTAGTGCCACTCTGTAGATCCATAGTAAGAACTCATCTTGAAAACTGTCCAGTTTGGGAATTCAAAACAATATTAATACATTGGGGGAAAAAAATCAAAGATGGGCCACTAAAATGGTGCATGGTCTAAAACTTGTAAGGATAGAGCTCATGACCTGAATATGTATAGACTACAGGATAGAAGGAAGTGGAGAGATATGATAAAAACCTTTTATATATATCAAATGATTCAATAAAGTTCAAGATGAAGGTGTCTTTGACAAAAAGAGCAATGAAAGGACAAGAGACCGTGATTTGAAGATGGAAAGTAGAATATAAAGGGATAATGTGCAGATACTTTATAGAAAGGGTAGTAGATAATTGAAACAGCCTTCAAGATTTCAAGCACTGTTAATGAATTTAAGCATGACTGAGATAAAGCTATCTTGAGGCTTTATTTAGGTAAACAGAATGGGTAGACCAGATGGGCCTTGTTTTTTTATCTGCAGTCAATCTATATTTGTATTTGTTTCTATGAGCATTCATGGCAATAACTTACTTAACAGATCTCAGATAAAACCTCTATTACAACTAAGGGGGAAGTATATTATACCATTTTTCTTTAAATGCTAGTATGAATTGAAAATCTATTTACTTCTACAGTTTGGTGTTATTTCAAAAGCCAAAATAACAATCAACAGTGAGAATCCCTCATGAAATATAAAATATTTATTATTCAGTGTCTTACTGGGAGCACTTTAACGAAGCTAGCAATTGATATGTTCACACACATTCAAACTTTAAAGATTTGTCCGCAACAAAAAATTCCAGTTGAAAATATAAAAAGGAAATCTGTCAGGTTAAAGACTGAAATTTGAATACTGCAAGGAAGGCATTAAATATTGAAGCAAATCCTTATTCCCATTGGCTGTCTTTGTTTGTAGGTTACAAGAAGAAGGAGCACCAGCAAAATGTCCTCAAAACATCTATTTCACGTTTCAGTTTTATCGATTTCAACCTGTGACCACACCACGACTGCAGCTCGTTCATCTACAGCCCTCGAGTGTTTCCAGTCCTGATTCCTCTGCTCACGTTTTAGTACAGATTAATAAAGATGGCTCTATAAACAAAGGCAAGTGTCTGGCTTTATGTATTCACACATGATACATTTCTGTGTTGTAGCTAAGAAAGAGTATACATATTGAGTACTACATGTCTCAAACAAGCAATAAAGAAGGAGGTATTTTTGAGCATCACTACCCAGAATCCTCAGCAGAAGTGGGAGCATGGATCAGGGAGACATTCTGTAGAAAGCAAGTCTTATGGCTTGTTTGAGACATGTACTTGTTCAGTATCTTTTTTTCTTTCTCTTTTTGCTCTGTATACTGTGGAGGTTTTTTTAATAACCCCTTTTACTCATTATAGCAAACTTTGTGTCTAAAATGAGTACTCTCTCCAGCCTCACTTTACGACTGCCAAAACCAACCTCACACTGATGAGCTCCATATAAGATACAAGTGCAATACTTTTCCAAGACTATGTTCTAAAGGCTTTTTGAGATCAGCATACATATACCTAAAAGGATCCTATGCTAAAGGGCTATTTACTTCACTGTAAATGTTCTTCAAGATTGAATGCTAAAATTATCTATTTTTTTAATTACACTAATAACAGATAAAACATCTAAAAGTTTAGTTTTGTTTATATAAGAAAGTCTTTCCTGCCTACTGGTTGCATGAGTAAAAACAGAGAACAGTGATTGATAGTGCTTTTTCCCTGCACTCAGGAATGCCCCGAGAAGTTAACCCATACCTGGTTTGTTTAGGTGATTCCAGCATTCCATTCTTTGCACAGATGGATTTGTTTAGGGTTAATCTTTTGCTTTCCTTTTCTCACTACACAGAGCGCTGTATCTGTGGGTCTGGCTGAGGGCAGTCAGTGACACATGTTAACACATATTTATTTGATTCTTCAGTGAAAAATGCATATATTAAAATAGTATTTCAACATGCTTTTAGAAGATCTTCACTGAAATGTAGTCCACATTTTGCTGAATTAAGTGGCCCTCTAAGTGGTTTGAGGCAATTTTTTTCACATTCTCTTTATATTATTACAATCATATGGTTTACATTATTGCATGATAATAAACTAATCCTAAATAATTTAATAGCAATTAAAAATAAAATAAATATACAATTATCAGTAATAACTGCGCCACTTGTGGTCAGTCTCTCCTTAAAGTTAATATATTTGCTATGTCATTTTCATTTATTACGCGATTCTCCCATACTTCATTTGCATGTCACCATTAAGAATACTTAGCAGCAGTGGGAGCACTGTTCACTGAGATACCCTGTGGGGAACTAGTGCTGTACTACAGAACATACCGACGGTTTTCTGATGGAATAAACAAAACTAATTTGTTTTATAAATTAAAGAGAGAGTTTCTATAATTAAAGTTTTCTTGAAATGTTTATTTTTATAAAGGGTCTCCTGGATATCAACTCAAGTATAAGATGGATCCTAGCATCCTAAAATCTGGAGAACAGCGATGGTTTTTACGGTATCTGGCTCTTCAAACTCTGCAGATTGACATCTGGGATGGGGAATCCTTGCTTCTCATTGGATCTGCAGCAGTGGAGATGAAGGTGATTATTTTCACATTCTATATCTATTAATGTTTACATTTTCCTAAAACCTGTTTTGTAACTACAAATACAAACATATACCTATTTACTAGGTGCTTAACACCAATATTTAGAAGTCTATCAAAAAGAGGAAATATTTTACTTTTACTTCAAAACATGCCAAATTAAAATACTATTTATAAAAAGAGGAGCAGGAGCACCTCATTATTCAACATAAACAACACACACAGTCCTATGATCCTCAATGGGATGCCTCCTATCTGGAAGGTTACACTAATTACATTCTAATATCCCTAGCCTGTTGTCAGGCAGTTTCACCGTTGGCACAGCTTTTTTCAAAGGCTTTAATTAAAAAAAAATGTAATTAACATTACTAGTATTGAATGTACAGTACTTTCTCTTCTTCATTTCAAAGTATAATTTAGATGTCATTGCTATGCTATGTTATGATGCTCATTTCCTAAGCAACGTAAATGCTTATGAAATAAGCACTTTAATATGTATGCTATAGGATTTTATAATGTTTTTTTTTGTCTTTATTTCTCTTCCTTTATTTCACAGTCTCACTCTTTTTGTTTTCTCTCATACTTTCTTTTCTCTCTCTTTATCTCCCTCTGTCTCTTTTTAAAATAGTAGCATTCTTTGTCTTCTGACCAACTATTTGTTTGATATTACAGCTAGCTTAATCACTTTAGCAATATCTTCAGTTCAATTATACAAATTCTTTATATATATATATATATATATATATATATATATATATATAGGTACTAGCGACTTGCCCATCAAAAAATTACCATGGCAGCCATGGCAATGCTGTTTGGCACACAATGTTAAGCTTTTTATACTCTAAGGACCTTTGGCGCTCATTGCAAGCCTCAGCAAAATCTGCTTAACTTCGCGTTCTTCACTCCCAGACGTCCTGGCTGTTCCCCCGTGTTGTGTGTGATGTTTTTGTGTGTGTGTTTCATGTTTTATGCATTACGCGGTTTGGCTTTTTTCCTAAGTCCCGTGTCTCGTAATTTTTTTTTTTCTAAGTCCTGCGTTCGTCAACTGCTTGCAGCCTAAAGCGATCCTGCGTTTCCTAAGTGTTTGGCGGCTAAGTCCCATGTATTTCATTGCCTCCACTGCTTGCCTCGCTTTGGAGGCTCGCAGGCAAGTTCCGCGAGTTTTAGTGCCTTAACGGCTCGCTTCGCTATACTAGGCACGCAGGCGATGAGCGCCTTCAGCCTTCGGCTCTCATCACCTAAGTGCTGCAAGTTAAGTGCTGCGTAGTTTGACAATTATAATATGTGATCCTGCAAAGTTTATGGCTCATGCATCAGGGCAAGCACTTTCCAATGAATCTGGAGATATTGGAGTTTTTTCAAGATCTGATTTTGATAACACCTAATAGTACTTTTTAAATGATGTGAAAACTAAGTATAGGATAACGGAAAGGTACTCCGGACTGTTAAGTTGGTTAGTGCTAAAGAATTGATTAAACAACTGTATGGAAAAATTAGCATAACACATCGAGGTGCTTCTTCTGTGAAGAACCAAATGTAATTGCGCAAACGCCTTTAAATGATGTGCATGTATAGGAGTTGTTTAGGAATGGTACCAAAAATGGCAAAATGTAGCCATGGACATAACACAAATGTTAAACTACTAATAACTGCACAGATACAAAATTCACACACTCCACAAACTCTAACAAAAATGGGCTATGGGAACATGGCAGCATTACTGTGTAAATTTACTTCATGTCTTAAAGTATATTCCCATGGAAGAAATGTGTCTACTGATTAATATCAGCTCAAGCCTTTAAAATATCACCAACAATGACTCCCATAAAGTATAATGCTCTGCAAAGCTCTCAAATCTTTCTTTTGGGTGTATCTTGGAATGCTTTTTCTTTATGGAATGGATGTGGAGATTGTAAATAATAAATATCTTCGCCATTTCAGATTACCCACAGGTATATTTTTGAATAAGTTAATTTATTACCTACTGAATCTTCCTGTAAATCCTAGCTTAAATAAATAACTTTTTGCATGATTTTAACATGCTAATAAGTGATTATAGTCATCAATTACAGCAAAACCTTCTATGAATTACATTGCATATCTAATTAAAAAGGCCAAAGTATGACACACAGTATTTTACTTTGGCAATAAAATACTGCAAATCTTTGAATTCTAAAGAACGATTTTACTGTATAATAAAATAATTCTGAATTTTTCACATACCTTTAAAACGTAGCAGTTTTTTGTTTAGCTGACTAATTAATTAAATTAAAGTTTGAACTCCTCATTCTTAAAGGTGCCACTATGGTTAAGTAGTTTCATACATTTAAAAGATTGCATTTTAATTATTGCAGTTTTTTTTCTGCATAATGAAACAATAGAAAGATATGTTTAAATAAGATACATTACAATGAGACTGGCCACTCTTATTTTCTCCTTTGCTGTCCTGATATGTTACAGGAAACTGAGGGCTAAATCATGATTATAACAACAATTTGCTTTTATCCCATTCTTTTGAATGTGAATCTTGATCAGTAAACACTGATAACAGACTCTCCATGAACCCTTGTTTATACTTCATCTTGCCAGAAATATCCTAGACCCTCAAACCTGAACCCCAGCGATGTATTGAGTTGCCTCCAGAAGCCAGGTTTTCATGTACACTCTAATTTTTTTAAGATGGAAAAGGCCAGTAACCCAATTTCATTAATCTGCACCTGGCTTGTCCCAGACCCTCCAGTCTTGATATGCTCTTCCAGTCCGCTTTGTCCTTGCTGGTTTCAGTGTAGCTGGCCATGGTTCAGAACCTCCCAATTCCCCATTACCAGAAGTGCTGCCTGCTATCTGGAGCTTGTTTTTCCACCTGACTGAGTCCAAGCCACAGACTGCCTCATGGCAGCTCCACCATACCATTCACTAGTGAGTGAGTTACTGAGCGCCTCATACCAGTGCCTCTGCTTGTGCCTGACTTGCGGCCTGGTCCAACTTGTGCTGCATTACCAGCATGCTGAGCCAGAGTTGTTAATATCCCTTCCTCGCCTCTCTGTTGATGAACCTTTTGCCTTTATAACTTTGACGTTTTATCTGGCCTGTCTCAGCATTGTTTTCTCTCTGGCGTCTAGAACTTTACCACTCAGGATCCTATCCAGAATCTATCGGTTCTCGGTTGCAGACCTTACACCTCGCAATTTTTTCAGTCCATTTCACAGGTTAGGGCAGATTAAACACACTGCTTTTTAACTCTTTCTGTGATGCTTTTGTGTTAAGTTTTTTAAAATAATATAATTTATTTTAATTTATTTTTAAGCTGTATCTAAAACCATAGAAACAAAGAGGAAAGGATATCCCTTTTGCATAGAGCACACCCAGGGCCTAATTGTAATATAGAGAATAGTATATGTTAAAACGTAACATTTAATAATATACCGTAATTAAAAACTAAAGTTAAAATCTTGATATTTTGACGTCACGTGAAATTGGATAAGGGGTGGAAAAGACTAAGGCCCTCATTCTATTATCGGCCGTAAATCGGCCGCAAAGCTGCGATTCCTTGCGGGGCTCCCGTTACCTTGCAATTCAATTATACGGCGCCGCAAGGATATCCCCTTACGGCCGTCCGTATATCTTGCAATCGGCCGTAAGCTCAGAAATCTTTAAATGCAAAAATAAATTAACGACGGCACTGTAAAGCTCTGTAAATGCTAGGGATCATAATGGGGGACATGAGGATTAATAGCAACCCCCTCTCAAGCTTGCACATCAGCCCAAATCCGAGATTACATTAACTGTTTATTTTCCGGCCGCAGCGTGGGCGGGTCTGAGGTGCTCCAAGCCCTCTGGACTTTTTACATGGATATGTGACATAAATTTAAAAAAAAAAATATTTACGGATTTAAGTGTAGGGGAATGTTGTGCTATGAATGCTAACACCTTAAATCACTTGATAGTCTCCTCAGAGTGCAGGATGGCTTTATTATGGCTTTAAAATGTGCTTAATTGTGTGCCTGCGGGACCTTTTTGCTGCAAGTAAGCTGCGGCTCGGTTTTAGCCTTGCAGAGAGGGTTCCCGGAGCAATTGAATAGCAACCAGGATTTTCTTACGGCCGAAACTCTTGCGGCCGTTTAAGATCAAAGGCTTTCCTCCGGCGCGTGCGGCCGCAAGGGATCACAAGGCACCGGCCGCAAGCCTGCCGGAATCCCCGGGCCGGAAGGGAATAGAATAGGCAAATAGCTTGCGGCCGGTCCTTGCGGCCCTGCATCTCCTACGGCCGATAATAGAATGAGGCCCTATATGTGCTACTATATCTGTTGAATAGATGATCCCTTAAGACCACTGGAAAAATGTGATCCAGTTATAAAGTGCTAAGTGCTCATGAACAACTGTGAGTAAATGACTGTGATAAATATTGCACAGAGGTAAAAGTGAATAGTGCTAAGTGCAAGTAATGATTTTGCTGAATCACATAATCATAAATTAAATGAATATTAATGTTAAATATTGAATATAATGGATATTGTAATCCTAAATATCCAAAAAATGAATATGCCCAAAATGAGGTATATCGCAGTGCTCAATGCTAAATATAGAATATTAAAGTCAAATGGGATAGCAACAAATAATAGTGATAATTGCACAAGTCTTTTAAATTATGTAGAATAACTCCTACTGCCAATAAATAGGAGCTGATATTAGAATGAGACTGGAGATCCTAATTCCTAAATGCATTTGGTATAATACTCATAATTTGGAAAAAAGGAAGGAGGGCTTGTTGAGTCTAATGAACGGGCTGTAGGCCCATACAGAATTTTTTTTACAGCTCCGTGAACGCTGCCTATGTGCCCAATACTGACGTCATAGGTCAGTGTCACAGCGTTACGTAACGTACAACCTGACGTACGTTTCTAAACTATTTCATCAACCTCCTCCCATTAATGGTTTTGTGTACCTGAGCAGATGACCTATTTACAAAGGACCACTGTGTTCATATTGTTTCTGTAAAGTGTTTTGAATAACCAAACTTAATAAGGTGAAAAATGTCATTGGAAGATAAAAAAAAAACTTAACCTTTTACATTTTTTTACACTTTTCTATGCAACTTTTCTCTACTGCAGCCTTCCATTTTTCTTATTAAGCCTGCTTCTTGCAGTATATGCTCAACCGGCCTTGTCCTTGTGATGTAGTAAGCATTCCATTAAAGCTAAAGAAAGCATTGAAAGATTATCTGCCACTTTACTATTGTGCAGATACAAACTTCATGTGTATTCAAAATCTCCTCCCATTCTTGAAAGTTGATCACTAGAAATTAAAATTGTAGTTACCACAGCAGCATACTTACAAATAAACATAGACAATTAGAGGCTGTGTTATTCGTTTTATACATTTAAAAACATTTTTAAGTGGACAATATGAATTTTTAAATAAATAAAAGTTAATATTTTTCTTGTTTTTTAAATGATGTGTTTTCCTCTTATATAGAGCTGCCCTTCTTCATTTTCATGGGGGTGTGGTAATCTGCCTAGGGGCTGGATTATCATGGAGTTTGGAAGCGGGCTCCGCCACTACATCATTTTTTTTCACCCCATGACCTACACATTGGTGACAGCTGTATTCATGGGACCCACCTAGTGAGAATGCAAGAACCACCATAGCCCTGCCCCCTTTACTAAGCATGCTCAGTCTGACAGGTGAACTTTTTTTTTTAGTCCTGCTTCCTAGC
Source organism: Discoglossus pictus (assembly GCA_027410445.1). Lineage (NCBI taxonomy): Eukaryota > Metazoa > Chordata > Amphibia > Anura > Alytidae > Discoglossus > Discoglossus pictus. The sequence goes on from CM050169.1 coordinate 160,148,302, forward strand.
AGAGCTGGCCACTCCCCCTGTTGGGCACAAGTAGGTGGAGGGGAAAACTGACATGATAAAAAGTAAGAAAAAATAATAGCTTTTTTATTTTAAGCTGCGTATTGTTTTTAAGAGCCTATGCCAAACAAACATATGAGATTTATTTATATTTGAAATACAGTGGCCCTTTAATCTTGACTGATCATTGGACAATTCCCTTTGCGATGTATAGTTAATTCTAATGTGGTGGTGCTGCCCTAGGCCATTCAGATTTGTACAATCCTCATCCCTTACTTGCAGCTCCTCCTTTCCTCTTCCTATCCTATCTCAAATTATAAGTTTATATGTGTTTATGTATATGTATGAGGGGTTCCCTGGTGGTCCAGAGCTTAGGATTCCGTGCTTTTACCACTGTGACCTGGGTTCAATTCCAAGTCAGGGAACTAAGAGGTCACATCACCCTGAAGCCGAGCAGGGTTTGGCCTGGTCAGTTCTTGGATGGGAGACCATCTAGGAATACCAGGAGCTGTATGCTGGAGAAGGAACAGACAACCCACTATAGTATCTCTGTCATGAATTCCAAATGGAAAAGCACGACCATGGACATAAAGATGTCCAGGTGTGTTACAGTCCATGAGGTAACTGAGTCGGAAACGACTAAACACAAAAAATATGTGTGGTATATCAGAAAGCGTCAGTAAACCTATAGAGAGAAATATTACTTCACCCTGACATTTTTTGTGCATAAACAAACCTATTTCAGTGTACTACATTGGAAATAAATGTGAAACATTTTTAGATAACTGTATTCAGATACATATCTCTTTAAAAGCATTGCGTTACAGAGATGTACCAATATTTTGGTAATTATTTTTTATAACATATTGGTACTATAAATATTTACAATATTCAAATTATTTAATTCAGTGCTCACTTTTTTCATTAAAGGGCCACTGGAATCGCCCTATGTGCTCTGTCTTATTAAATAGAAGGTGAAAAAAGTGTTTTCCTCTTTAAAATTGAGTCTGAATTATGGCCAATAAAAGGGGGTTTCGGTGTGTTGCCTCTGCCCGAATAAGTAATGAGCTTTGTAATGAATCAGAGCTGTAATGAGTATTAATTAGATTCAGGTGTCAAGCCTTTGACTCAGACTGTGCCAGTTCTCATAGCCTATTTTTTTAAAATCAGAAATATGTATTTTAGGTTATATAATAAAGCAAAGTCAAAATAAGGGAACTGTGTTGCTTTTAAAATAAATATTTGAATAGTCATGTGAACTATGTATTCATTTGAAATAATATATATATATATATATATATATATATATATATATATATATATATATATATATATATATATATATATATATAGGGAGTGCAGAATTATTAGGCAAGTTGTATTTTTGAGGATTAATTTTATTATTGAACAACAACCATGTTCTCAATGAACCCAAAAAACTCATTAATATCAAAGCTAAATATTTTTGGAAGTAGTTTTTAGTTTGTTTTTAGTTTTAGCTATTTTAGGGGGATATCTGTGTGTGCAGGTGACTATTACTGTGCATAATTATTAGGCAACTTAACAAAAAACAAATATATACCCATTTCAATTATTTATTTTTACCAGTGAAATCAATATAACATCTCAACATTCACAAATATACATTTCTGACATTCAAAAACAAAACAAAAACAAATCAGTGACCAATATAGCCACCTTTCTTTGCAAGGACACTCAAAAGCCTGCCATCCATGGATTCTGTCAGTGTTTTGATCTGTTCACCATCAACATTGCGTGCAGCAGCAACCACAGCCTCCCAGACACTGTTCAGAGAGGTGTACTGTTTTCCCTCCTTGTAAATCTCACATTTGATGATGGACCACAGGTTCTCAATGGGGTTCAGATCAGGTGAACAAGGAGGCCATGTCATCGTGTAGCGAGCCGCGGCCCTCGCGTAGCGAGGTCACTGGGCAAGGGCCTCAGTTGCTGGCATGGAGCGCCGAAGGCGCTCCATGCCAGCAACTGAGGCCCCTCGCAAAGCGAGGGCCTCAGTTGCTGGCGAGGTCACTGGGCACAAGCCTCAGTTGCTGGCATGGAGCGCCGAAGGCGCTCCATGTCAGCAACTGAGGCCCCTCGCGAAGCGAGGGCCTCAGTTGCTGGCGAGGTCACTGGGCAAGGGCCTCAGTTGCTGGCATGGAGCGCCGAAGGCGCTCCATGCCAGCAACTGAGGCCCCTCACGAAGCGAGGGACTCAGTTGCTGGCGAGGTCACTGGGCAAGGGCCTCAAACCCTCGCAAACTTCACGTCGCTACTCAAAAAACACGACACACAAATTACGACACTCGCTAAATTTTACGAGGAACGCAAACAACGTACGAAACACGTTACCACACATTACGACCTCGCAAACATCGGACGCAACACGCCGACATACAAACATTTAAAACAGAATACATACACACAGCACATACATAAAAACCTTACCTACACCAAGAGGGAGCACCCAGCACCTCAAAAATGCAACTTACACCTCGATTTTACTCGAAATAAAAGACTTTTGAGACTAAAAAAAAATCTAAGCGACAGAAAAAATGGCTGCCGAACAAAACGAAAACGAGGCTACAGCACTCTAAACTCGCAAAACACCACAACAAACTCGCAAAACACCACAAGAAACTCGCAAAACGCCACAAACCACCTACGGATATTCATACCACACAGTGCACACATTCAGCATGCTTACACAGCAGCTCCACACCACTAATGCTGCAGCAACATCAACACAGATTGCCAGCTCTTCATCACAATGCTTCAAAATAGGTACACTATATTCATTTACTAATTTAGCTACCTTACAATTTCATTGCCGTCATTTTTTGACGGGCAATTCGCTAGTATATATATATAGTGGATATAAAAAGTCTACACACCCCTTTTAAAATGTCAGGTTTCTGTGCTGTAAAAAAATGAGACAAAGATAAATCATTTCAGAACTTTTTCCACCTTTAATGTGACCTATAAACTGTACTACTTAATTGAAAAACAAACTGAAATCTTTTAGGTGGAGGGAAGAAAAAAAAAGAAAAATAATGTCATTGCATAAGTCTGCACACCCTCTTATAACTGGGGATGTAGATGTGTTCAGAATTAAGCAATCACATTCCAAATCGTGTTAAATAGGAGTCAGCATACACCTGCCATCATTTAAAGTGCCTCTGATTAACCCCAAATAAAGTTCAGCTGCTCTAGTTGGTCTTTCCTGAAATGATCTTAGTCGGATCCCACAGCAAAAGCCATGGTCCACAGAGAGCTTCCAAAGCATCAGACGGATCTCATTGTTAAAAGGTATCAGTCAGGAGAAGGGTACAAAAGAATTTCCAAGGCATTAGATATACCATGGAACACAGTCATCATCAAGTGGAGAAAATATGGCACAACAGTGACATTACCAAGAACTGGAGCTCCCTCCAAAATTGATGAAAAGACGAGAAGAAAACTGGTCTGGGAGGCTACCAAGAGGCCTACAGCAACATTAAAGGAGCTGCAGGAATATCTGGCAAGTACTGGCTTTGTAGTACATGTGACAACAATCTCCCGTATTCTTCATATGTCTGGGCTATGGTGTAGAGTGACAAGACTAAAGCCTTTTCTTACGAAGAAAAACATCCAAGCCCGGCTACATTTTGCAAAAACACATCTGAAGTCTCCCAAAAGCATGTGGGAAAAGGTGTTATGGTCTGATGAAACCAAGGTTGAACTTTTTGGCCATAATTCCTAAAGATATGTTTGGCGCAAAAACAACACTGCACATCACCAAAATAACACCATACCCACAGTGAAGCATGGTGGTGGCAGCATCAAGCTTTGGGGCTGTTTTTCTTCAGCTGGAACTGGGGCCTTAGTTAAGATAGAGGGAATTATGAACAGTTCCAAATACCAGTCAATATTGGCACAAAACCTTCAGGCTTCTGCTAGAAAGCTGAACATGAAGAGGAACTTCATCTTTCAGCATGACAACGACCTAAAGCATACATCCAAATCAACAAAGGAATGGCTTCACCAGAAGAAGATTAAAGTTTTGGGATTGGCCCAGCCAGAGCCCACACCTGAATCCGATTGAAAATCTGTGGGGTGAACTGAAGAGGGCTGTGCACAGGAGATGCCCTTGCAATCTGACAGATTTGGAGTGTTTTTGCAAAGAAGAGTGGGCAAATCTTGCCAAGTCAAAATGTGCCATGCTGATAGACTCATACCCAAAAATACTGAGTGCTGTAATAAAATCAAAAGGTGCTTCAACAAAGTATTAGTTTAAGGGTGTGCATACTTATGCAACCATATTTTTTTATTTATATATTTTTTCTTCCCTCTACCTAAAATATTTCAGTTTGTTTTTCAATTGAGTTGTACAGTTTATAGGTCACATTAAAGGTGGAAAAAGTTCTGAAATGATTTATCTTTGTCTAATTTTTTTACAGCACAGAAACCTGACATTTTAACAGGGGTGTGTAGACTTTTTATATCCACTGTGTGTATATATATATATATATATATATATATATATATATATATATATATATATATATATATATATATATATATATATATATTCTCAAGTATATAATTAAATTAGTGTTATTTGTTTAATAATCTAAAAAAAAACATTTCACCTTTTTACACTCGACACTAAACTGCCACTTCCTATACTATTTGTATAACTACTTGTTAAAACACTTATAAATATCTTAATACCTACATAGAAAATAGAAACAGTATGGTTGGAGTCTGTAACTTTAATACATTCTATTCTATATATATTAGACTTTGAAGGGCATAGTATCACTATAATAGTTGTCAGTCAAACTGTGAGCCTTGCAAAGCGAGGCTCTCAGGCGGCGCAGTAGTTAGGCGAGCCTCGCGAAGCAGCATTTGCCATCATACCTGGTTACTGCCAGTGGAGGGCTCACGATGAGCGCCGGAAGTCGCTCTTCGCCAAGCCCCCCTAACCACGTACGCGGAAGCGACTCTGCCAGCAGCGCGGCACTCGCCTCCTCTGCGGCTCCCGTACTCCAGGCATAACTACTTTCTGGATTAAGCGGTGAATTGCGCATGCCCAATGCGCGGCTTGATCCAGAAAGTAGTTCCGCCTGGAGATAGGGAGACAGAGGAGCTGAGTGTGGTGCTACTGGCAGGATTCCAACCAGGTACAAGATAGAGGGGGGAAAGGATACAAGGGAGGGAGACGAGGGGGGAAAGGAGACAAGCGAGATAGAGGAGACACAAGGCAGGGAGAGGGGGAGAAGGAGACACAAGGGGGGAAGTGAGAGTGGGAAAGGAAACACAGGGGAAAGAGATAGGGGGAAAGGAGGAACAGGAGAGGAAGAGAGAGTGGGAAAGGAGACATAGGGGAGGGAGATGGGGAAAAAGGAGACACAGGGGAGGGAGATGGGGGAAAGGAGACACAGGGGAGGGAGATGGGGAAAGGAGACACATGGTAGGGAGATGGGGGAAAGGAGACACAGGGGAGGGAGATGGGGGAAAGGTGACACAGCGGAGGGAGATGGGGGAAATGAGACACAAGGGGGGGAAAGTGAGAGTGGGAAAGGAAACACGGATGAAAGAGATAGGGGGAAAGGAGGAACAGGAGTGGAAGAGAGGGTGGGAAAGGAGACACAGGGGAGGGAGATGGGGAAAAAGGAGACACAGGAGAGGGAGATGGGGGAAAGGAGACACAGGAGAGGGAGATGGGGGAAAGGAGACACAGGGGAGGGAGATGGGGAAAAGGAGACACAGGGGAAGGAGATGGGGAAAAGGAGACACAGGGGAGGGAGATGGAGGGAAAGGAGACACAAGGGGGGTGAAGTGAGAGTGGGAAAGGAAACACGGGGGAAAGAGATAGGGGGAAAGGAAGAACAGGAGAGGAAGAGAGGGTGGGAAAGGAGACACAGGGGAGGGAGATGGGGGAAAGGAGACACAGGGGAGGGGAGATGGGGGAAAGGAGACACCGGGGAGGGAGATGGGGGAAAAGGAGACACAAGGGGGGGAAAGTGAGAGTGGGAAAGGAAACATGGGTGAAAGAGATAGGGGGAAAGGAAGAACAGGAGAGGAAGAGAGGGTGGGAAAGGAGACACAGGGGAGGGAGATGGGGGAAAGGAGACACAGGGGAGGGGAGATGGGGGAAAGGAGACACCGGGGAGGGAGATGGGGGAAAAGGAGACACAAGGGGGGGAAAGTGAGAGTGGGAAAGGAAACATGGGTGAAAGAGATAGGGGGAAAGGAGGAACAGGAGTGGAAGAGAGGGTGGGAAAGGAGACACAGAGGAGGGAGATGGGGAAAAAGGAGACACAGGAGAGGGAGATGGGGGAAAGGAGACACAGGAGAGGGAGATGGGGGAAAGGAGACACAGGGGAGGGAGATGGGGAAAAGGAGACACAGGGGAGGGAGATGGGGGAAAAGGAGACACAGGGGAGGGAGATGGAGGGAAAGGAGACACAGGGAACTGAGAGGGGGAAAGGAGACACAGGGAAGGGCGAGGGGGAAAGGAGACACAGGGAAGGGAGAGGGGGTACGGAGATACAGGGGACGGGGGAAGAAGACACATGGGAGAGAGAGAGGTTGGAAAAATTATTCCCTTCATTTTTGACGTGCAATGTGTGGCAAACAGCATTGCCTGCCTTACAATTTGACTCTCTTAATTTTTCACGGGCAAGTAGCTGGTGTTTAAATAAAGTATGGTTGGGAAGATTTTTAAGTATATTAGTTAAAAATATTGAGGAAGGCGTGGGATTTGAATCACTGAAAAAACGCAAAACATTTACCACTGCACCAACATACTATACCTTCAAAGCAAGTATAAAAGTAAATATATCTAGAATGTGTAACAGTTACAGACTCCAAGCTTATCTATGAATATTTTTGGACGAGGGCTTCAAGGACTATACAAAAAACAAAAACAAAAATGGCAATACTCAAGTCAATCAACTTCAAACATTTTAAAGTTTTTCCTCATCATTTTCCATTCTCTGTCTGGTGGTGCAAAGCACATATGGTGACTTCAGTGGTCCTTTTTGTTCCGGATAATATTTAATTCTGACATAGTCAACCTTATGTCAGTAGCTTCTTATGTAAAGACTGATCAAAGAACCTTCAACAGAACACAATTTTTCACCAACTTTTTCTTTCAGGGTCTAATATATCAATCAGTACTTTGTACTGCAGCCCATTGCCATGTTGGAGTTTTTATTATCAAGCCTAACATTCTTTTAAAAGTTATGTCCTGACTTAAATTGCTCTTGTTAAAGTGCTTGCTAAGTATTTTGTATTTCTTACCTTTTATCCAGATTAAATTGAAGTAACATGATAATCAATGTGGTTTCTAGCCAAATTACATTACATTAATACTTTTTATAATGCAATCTGAAGTTAAAATCATAAGCTGAGCTGCTAGAATATTCACATGCGAATTTGAAAGGTAATGCTTTACTATAATTATCGTATTTATGTAGGCTTTGGAGTACATGTTATTCTCCATTTGAAATCAGAATATATTCTATGAAGTACTAGTCAGAATAAATTGGTCAGTTAAGTAAAAAAAATATTGGTGTTTATTTTTCACAAAAAGCAATGAAATATGCACCACCTCCAAGATTTTACATTTTTGTTAAAGGCATATCTAAGTTTCCCTGTGTGTAACTTTTTCTAATCTAACACAAGCTGCTTATATCGAAACACACATTACATTGAGCCTTTCTTTACACATACAGATTTATTTTATTTGTTTCCCACCCCCACAGAGCTGCTTACATAGGCACAGTGCACCTACCAATAGAAACACTGCATTTGGGAATGGATTTTAACCTTATACTAACCTTCAAGCCAACAACAGCACAGTGCAGAGATCCACATGTGTCTGGAGTCTACACATTCCATGATGCCTTGCTGCACAAACTGCCATCACAGATTGAAACAAGGGTCAAGCTGCCTGTGATTGGCCAAAATGAATTATGAATTTTATTCTAATTTTAGCAGGGATCTATAGAGGTCTTAACTCTGAAAATAAACTGCTTGTAAACTCAAGAGATTTTATCAAAATTTAGGGCAAGTTTTAATATTGTTTTTTTTGGGTATACTGATTTCTTCTCTATCAGATGCATTTCTAATACAAGAAACTTAAATATGCCTTTAAGATACGGACTACATTTTGAAAATCTCTCTTAATGAATGCTTTGTCACATTCTTGACCTAATAGCATCACAGCACTTAGCAGCTGTATCTACCTGAAGTAAAGTCAAGAATATCATGTTCAGATGCATATAAAATAACTTCAATTAGACATTCATGCAGCAGAATAAAAATCCAAAATCAAGCTTGTATCCAAAGCCATAAAATAGAAACCATTGCTTTCAAAGAACAAAGCTCGTTGGACAGCTGGGTGCATTGTGTTGTCAAAATAATTTCTATTATACAGAAGTTTTCTTTCTCTGCCTTTTTAGATTAAAGTGTAGTTTAACTCTTATGTTCATCTGTGCATAAAAACATGAGCATTATTTTTATATTTCAGGATTTTGCATTTCAATGTAACTTGATTATCCTACAATTTTCAACATCCACATAGATATGTTGCAATTAGACCACCCCAGTGTATTTATCATCTATTAGCACATGATCTGCATAATTGTAATTAAATACATCAGGAAATAGATTAAGGATTTCATGGTACTTATGTATTTTTATGCCACCTGTCTTGAATTTTTTTGTTCTTACTATTCCCAGTTTTATATCTCCATACTAATGTGCCATCAGCTCATTTTGATGACTGGTATAGCTTTTGATACATGCAGTATGTGCCAACTAAAACCGCCTAGCTGTCATGCGGTAAGACAAAATCACGTAGATGCTTTTGACATTTTAATGAGAATAAAATGTATACTAGCACATTACATTTGGGGAATGGAAGAACTAAATTTGTAACATTGGAAAGAGGATTTCTTGAAGACCAAAAAATCTTAAAAGGATGTCTGAAGTTATTAGATCTATAGTGAATGACACTGTCTTTGAGCTTAAAATTAGGAAAATTTAAAAAATTTAAAACTTACAATCTAAAGGGTATGGGAGAGGTTTAGAAATATAATATATGTGATGTGTGTATTAAGGCTGATGGTGGTCAGCTTTTTTAAACAGATGAGATTTAGCAAGGTTTTGAAGGATTTGAGGCAGTAGGATAGTCTAGTGGAGCAAGACAAGGATTTCCAAAGAATAAGGGCAGCACAAGAAAAGTCCTAAAGATGTGGGTGAGAGGAGGTGATAAGAAAGAACAGAAGGAGGTCATTAGCAGACAGAGGAGGGCGGTTAGGGATGTGTTTAGAGAAGAGAACAGATATATAAGTGGGTGCACTATTGTTGAGGACGTTATAGATTAGGGTCATGATTTTAAATTTCATTATGGCGGCTATGGGAAACCAGTGAAGTGATTTACAGAGAGGTGCTGCAGACATTGAGAGTTCAGTTTGGTAGATGAGTCTAGCAGATGCGTTTATTGTAGACTATAGTGGATAGAGGCGGGTGATGGGGAGGCCAACAAGGAGAGAGTTGCAGTAGTCGAGGCGAGATATGAGGAGAGAGTGGAGTAGAGTTTTAGTTGTATCTTGTGTAAGATAGGGATGTATTTTGGTGATGTTTTCTAGGTGAAAAATACAAGATTTTGTTATGGATTGTATGTGAGGAATGAAAGAGAGGGCAGGGTCCAAATGAATCCCAAAACAACAAGCCTGGGAGGTGGGAGTGATGATGGCATTGTCAACAGTGAGAGATCTATGTGAAGTGGAAGCTGTGGTAGAGGATGGGAAGATTAGGAGCTCCGTCTTTGACGTAATTAATTTTTGTTGACATACAGCATCTTCCTGCTGGTCCTTAGTCATGTGGTCCTGGTGCCCACACTAGGAGCTCTAACACATGAGCATGTGCAACAGTAGGAATCTGCTTGCAGTGCTGTGTTTGCAGAAGGAGATGCAATATGGAGAATCCCTAGTTGCTGCTAGCCATCCGTAGACACTCTGAGTGATGTGAGGAAGGATAGAAGCCAACATGGCATATCCTAAGGAACGCAGATGGAAATGATAAAAACAATAATAATACAAGCTTTAAAAGGGTTTTCATTATACAGCATGTACCTTGTTTTACCACTACACTGTCCCTTCATTGTTCCGTCAGTAAAATCTAAAGATATTTGACATATTATTTTGTGTTTATATACTTTTCTGAGAAATGTCTGATGACTCCAAAGAAATAAAGTGTGTAGTGCAGCTCTCAGAGAAACACTGTGCAAAATGGCAGTTTCCAGGGCACACAGTATTGCCTGGGGCTCTATGCGGTCACATGGGCAGGTGTGGTGGGTTTCCTGCCCACCTCCACAGCGACATACTCTGAAGGCTGCATTGCTGGGAGGGAGAAAACATGGTTATGCTATTAAGATGAGCCACAAACAATTCAACCATTAAATCATCACATATAATAGTTGTGGTAATTGCGAGTTATTGTCACAAAATGTTAAATCTTAAAGGCATGTGCATCGCGAGGCCCGTATGTGACGGCAATGAGAACTCATCGCAAGGCCCGTTAAGTAGAAGGGGGGAGAGGCTCGCAATGAGCGCCAAAGGTGCTCATCGCGAGGCCCACAATGGAGAGGGGGAAGATGCTCCAAACGGCTTACGAGTTACAGGGTTAAAAAAAAAATCAAGTTTTTTTATTTTATTTTTCAATTCCCGTAATTCGAAAGCCGTTCTGGATCCTCCAAAAAAAGCCAATTGAATAGAACATTAGCTTACAACACACACAGCACAGAGGGAGAGGCATGGAGTCTGTAAGTGAGTTTGCGGACGTAAAGCTGTAATTCTTTTTCAAGCCTGTAAATCAGAAACCCCTTCTGGGCTTGGGGAAATGATTAATTTCCCAAGCCTGCAAATGGTTTCACACCTGTAAATGGAAACAGGAGCACAGAGGAGGGAGAGGGGGTAGAAAGACATAGGGGGGGGAGACGGTGGAAAGAGACACAGGTGGGGGAGACGGTGGAAAGAGACACAGGGGAGGGAGAGGGTGGAAAGAGACACAGGGGAGGGAGAGGGTGGAAAGAGACCCAGGGGAGGGAGGGAGAGGGTGGAAAGAGACCCAGGGGAGGGAGAGGGTGGAAAGTGACTCAGGGGAGGGAGAGTGTGGAAAGTGACACATGGGAGGAGGGGGGAGAGACACAGGGGAGGAGGGGGGAGAGACACAGGGGAGGAGGGGGGAGAGACACAGGGGAGGAAGTGGGGGGAAAGAGACACAGGGGTGAGAGGGGGGAAGAGACACAGGGGAGGGAGATAAGGGAAAAAAACAAGGGAGGGGCAAAGTGACACCGGAGGGTGAGAGAGTGGGAGATGCTCGCAATGAGCGCCTTTCGCGCTCATTGTGGGGCTTGCGATGAGCGCCGAAGGTGCTCATTGCACGGCCTGAAAGTTGCGGGTTGGCCAACTCTTGCAAGCAGCGGCGAGGCCTGTAAAGTAGAGGGGGGGAGAGGCTTCCAATGAGCGCCAAAGGCGTTTATTGCGAGGCCCGCATGTTAGAGGGGGAGATCCTCGCATTGTGTGGCAAACAGCATTGCCAGGCTTCAAATTTTCATTTTTGACAAGCAAGTCACTAGTTATGATATATAACTGGGCTAAGGTGGCTGGATAATACTGTTAAAGGACCATTCCTTGCTAGTAGTGTCAATTAATTGTATATTTTCATTTTTTTAAATGATGGTAACTGTTGCATGGTGGGTGTGTTTTATAAAACTCTCACAAAAACCTTAAATTCCCTTGTAACAGGAATCATTTGGATTTTCTTTTATATTTTTTAATGCTCATTTATTTCTACCACCAAATGAAATGGAAAATTAAAAATGTATTATTTTTTTATCAAGGGTAACCTGAGGACTTAATGCTTTCCATAATAAATTCTTAATATATAATTTCATATTCTGGATTCCCATTACTTATTCTATTTAATTATGAATAGGGATCTATTATAACTTCCTTAGCCGCAAAGATGTATTAAGTCTGTAATCAGAAAATGCAGTTTAAGAAAAAATGCATTCATAATAAATTAGTCGATCAATATGTATTTGTTTGCTGAGCCTTCATGGTAAACACATAACTGCATATTGTGCTTGGGATAATTTTTCAAAATCATATTGGGGCAGATCTGATTAAAAAATATTTTAAAGATGCTGTAACGGATTTAAACGTTGCCAAGAAATGTAATGACATAAAAAAGAAAAATTCAAATGTGAATAGGTGTCAGTCGCTTCCAGAATGTAGTGTTCAGCGCAGTCTGATTTGTGTTCAGAATGTGGCTAGCACAGTCCACTGGGCTTGTGTCCAGTATATGTGCCTAGCACAGTAAGCTATGTATGTGCCTAGTGTGTGTGTGTGTGTGTTCATTGCAGTACAATTTGTATGTGTCTAAGATATGTGCCTAGTGCAGTCCACTGGGCCTAGTTTGTGTGCTGTGTGCCGTCCAGTGTGTGTGTGTGTGTGCCATGCATGTGTGCTCAGTGAATTCCACTGTGTATTTGGCTAGTTTGTGTACTTGGTACTCTGTATGTACTGAATTCAGTGGATTGTGTGTATGCCCAATATGTGTGCTCAGTGCAGTCTACTATGTGTGTACTGAATTCAGTCGATTGTGTATATGTGCAGCCCAGTTTGTGTTCTGGTTTATGTGCCATGTGCAGTTCAGTGGGTGACTCAATTTAATGCAAGGATGGGATGATTTAGCAAATATTTGTGTAACTGTGTAAAATTAACTGGTCTATTTTATATGCACTGTGAATATCAGTATGCTATACAGTGTCTTTTTTTTAAATTATTATATAGAACACTTCAACAAATTCAAAAATGACGGGGCAATAACATTTGAAGCCATGGGAATCCTATTTGAGACATAATTGAAATAGTTTGGGACTGTGAGGACCTTCAGAGCTCATTGCGAGGCTCGAGACCTTCGGCACTCATTGCGAGGCTTGCGCTGAGCACCTTTGGCGCTCATCGCATGCCTCACAATGAGCACCTTCGGCACTCATTGCGAGCCTCTGCTGTTGTGTACTTTTGGTCCTACTTTAATTATTTCTAATTGATATATGCAGCGAGCAATAGGCTGTAGAGCTAGCAATCTGTTTGTATTTTGCGTCTGCATACAATATACATTGTGAGTGTTAGTGCCCTGCTTATAAAGTGTAATGAATGTTTGAACTGTGCATTCTAAATAGGCTGCGTGCGCGAGGTAAAGCCGTTGGTTTATTGTATAAAGCGAGATTGTATAGTCGTAATGTTATTCATGTGGTACGCGTCTCGTGAGCATTTTCCGGCTTTTGTAATAGTGTAGTTTGTAGGTCGTAGTGTGATGTGTAAAGTGCTACGCGTTTTGCAGTGTTTCGCGCGGGCCCTAGTCGTATAGCCTCGTTTTAATTTTTTCAGGTTTTTTGTTCAGCCGCTAATCTTATAAAAAAAAAATAAGAAACGCAAAAATGTACAAGTCCCGAGTCTCGTATTTTAATGCTCGCTTCTCAAGGCTTGCATCGGCTAAGTGCTATGGTTTAATGGCTCGCCTCGCAGTGATGAGTGCCTTCGGGGCACATTGGCTAAATGCTATGGTTTGACGGCTCGCGGCGCTTCGCGAGGCTCGCAGTGATGAGCGCCTTTGGCGCTCATCGGCTAAGTCCTACACGTTAACGGCTCGCCACACTTTGCAAGGCTCGCAAGCGATGAGCGCCACAGTCGTACGCGCCTCGCAAAGTGTGACGACGTCTCGCAGTTTGACAACTATTATATGTGATGTCTTTTCATGTGACAACACTGAAAGAAATGACACTCTGCTACAATGTAAAGTAGTAAGTTTACAGTCTGTATAACAGTTTAAATTTGCTGCCCCCTCAAAATAACCCAACACACAGCCATTAATGTCTAAACTGTGGACAAAAAAAGTGAGTACACTCCTAAGTGGAAATGTCCAAATTGGGCCCAAAGTGTTAATATTTTGTGTGGCCACCATTATTTTCCAGCACTGCCTTAACCCTCATGGGCATGGAGTTCACCAGAGCTTCACAGGTTGCCACTGGAGTCCTCTTCCACTCCTCCATGATGACATCACGGAGCCGGTGGACGTTACAGACCTTGCATTCCCCGTACCTTCTATTTGAGGTTGCCTCACAGATGCTCAATAGGGTTTAGGTCTGGAGACATGCTTGGCCAGTCTATCACCTTTACCTTCAGCTTCTTTAGAAAGGCAGTGGTCGTCTTGGAGGTGTGTTTGGGGTTGTTATCATATTGGAATACTGCCCTGCGGCCCAGTCTCCGAAGGGAGGAGATCATGCTCTGCTTCAGTATGTCACAGAACACGTTGACATTCATGGTTCTCTCAATGAACTGTAGCTCCCCAGTGCCAGCAGCACTCATTTTGTGACACCTACAGTTCTGCCAGCCACTAACAATGCCCAGTGATGTTTGTTAAAAGTCTTGTCAGATTACATTATATGTGTAATATTTGTGTTATTCTTTTCCATTCATTGTTGTTTGTTAAAAATGTTCTCCAAGTGGTGAAAGTTTCCATCCAAAAGGACACAATAATTTATGAAACTTTGTATTCTCTAATTTTCTGCTGGTGGAAGTATTAAAGGGTTATGGAACACAACTGCTTTTTTTCAACCATTTGAAAGAGCAGGGTTTAAATATTGCAAAAGTTGTTTTTTGCATGAAAAGAAATACAGTAAAAACTGTTTAAACTTAATTGAAACTAACTGGAAATGCATAGCGCATACTTTTAGTCTGTATATCTCGTTGGCTGGCAGAGGGCAAGTTCCCAATAGCGGTTACATTTCTGAATAAGTTTTCGTTTTCTGAGACCTTTGTTTGAAATTTCAAAACATACTGTGACACATTATTAAATGCCCTCTTTCTAATGCAAATAACAACATTTCTTTCCATGTCCACTGAAGGTAACAAACATTCAAGCGTGAACAAACATTACTATCTCAGTAATGATCAACCTTAGTGTTATATGTACAATATTTGTTAATTGAACAGTGTGTATTGGTTATTTATAAAGTGAGGTAACCGTAACCTATGTAAGATTTTCTATCTGCTTTTGTTTTTCAGCATTTACTACGCCAAGGTCGTACTGCAGTGCAGGTGGCTCATGAGCTTGAAGTCATAACTACAGAATATGAGCAGGAATTTATGGTTATGAGTGGTGATATCTCAAAGCAAGGCTCAGTAAAACCCATTGGAGTCCATACAATTATCAAAGGCAGACTTCACTTGCGCATGGGGAACGTTGGTAAGTGCTATTGCTGTTTTTCAAAAATGGCTGAGCAATGTCTGTTTTTTGATATCTTTATCTTCAAATTGTGTTGTCTTTTACAGGTCAGACATGCTATTTTTAGAGCCAAAATTGTATAATCTATTATTTGTACTAATGACCTACAGCTGCCGCATTGACTGCTTGTAAATTGGTCAAGATAAATACATGAAACAGTTAGTCATGTCATATGATTTGCTTCAGAAGTAGAGTGACTAATGGTGCTCAGGACCTAAACATAACCATTACAGAGATTGAGGATACGAAGGGAACCCTCAATTATTAATGAAATGTTTTTTTTTTTCTGCATCATCAGTACACAGATGCTTGGTAATATACTGTTATGAAAATATATATCAGCAGCAGATCACAACAATAAATATTATATGTGCTATTTATCTAACAAAATAGAATAGATTGTAGTCAAAGTCTAGAGAGCATGGAGAGTTGCAGTTACAATCCAGAAAAGCAGATGTGATACTAATAATTCCAGTGCTGACTCTTAACGTTTTTAATAATAGGAAAGGGTCACGACAGATTTTAGGAGCCCCTGAACCCCACAAACGGCCCTTCTATTTGGCACACTGGGTTGCTACTGTCAAAGGCTATCAAAATGGACATGATACTTGTTGTAAGGTCTGTGACGTGTTGTTTTTGTGTGTAGTGTGGGCCACAATAATTAATGTTGGGGTTACTATATGATGTTATGTGCACTGTAATAATGCTATTTTACCTGTAAATGAACAGAAATACACTTTCTGACATATTGTGTAAGTGGGCCAGTAAAGGGTTAAACAAAAGGTTTCTGCAAGAATTTATAGGGCCTATGACAGTGCCCAGGCATCCACTCTCTGGCCTCAGAAAGTGATACACTTCACCTAACAGCAAATCACAGGTCTGAGATATGAAGTGACTTGGCCAGATAACCCCCATGCTCTGGTGTATCTGGAATGGGAAGGGAGGTTTGTGACATAGTGACTGGGGGGGAAGGACACACTAAGAATTCAGACCTCCTTACAGTGAGGGGATTTAGGAAGGGGTATGGAGAAATATTTTGTGTTTGTGTAAGAAGAATAAAGTTGCCAGTCTGCTCTGCACTAAGAAACAGTGTGATTTGATTTCTCTGCTTCTCCATGAATGATGTCCTTATCGGAATTGCTGGGTACTGATTAATACAGTAATAGCAATACATATTAGTAAAACAGAACCAATTTACATCTTGAAACTTTGGTTGCAAAAAACCTACAATCGGAGTGCATCTTGTACCCAAGGTACACATAGCAATGTTAGAGCTTGGCTTAGCAGGACTTCTTTCATACAATATCAAATAACAGTTTGTTTTTATATTTATATTCTTTGCTGGCTGACACGTGAAGTAGTATAGAATATTATTCAAGGTGCACTGGTTTATGACAACATCAATGTCACCATAATAACCTGGTAATGGTATTTTATGCAAGCATTGCTATTCCAATGGCCTTTGTATGAGAGAAATAACATTTTCAAGGATAGCATTCAAATGATACAGATGGACTCACAAACCTATGTGACATTTGAACATCGTGCAAAAGAAATCATTATGCATGTAGAATCCACTTCAATAAAATGTACTTGATACCTTCACCTCTTCATTAAAGTGTAACATTGCAGCTTTGAAATAAATAATTACAGCCCTTCCATAGTAAATCTATCTCCACTTAATAGGATGAACTGAACATGCATGCTTTTAGTAAGTTGTGTTGCAAAAGTGTTGTGATACTTTTACTTATAATTTTAAACTAACCCTGAGATAAAACGTCAAAGATTCTTTTTGTATAGGGCATGATATCATTATTCAGAGGAATTCAAACACATTTAATATTTCAGAGCAGAATAGCAAAGGTTCGGATTATGTTTAGGCTACAGAGTTTAACTCCACTCTTGTCAATCTGGATATTAAAATATATTTAAGAAATTCTGTGTGTACTAAAACTATTATGACGGGGCAATAACGTTTTTAAGCCATGGGAATGCTGTTTAACACACAATGTAAACTGTTTTGTACTCTGAGGACCTTCAGCGCTCATTGCGAGCCTCTCCTGTCGTGTACTTTTGGTCCTCTGAGCACTTTCATCAGTTATGATAAAGAGAGATATCTATTTTTATGTATATATGTAGTTAAGTAATAATGAATTATTTATTGAATAAATTAATATACTATAAGTATTTATAATTAATATATGCATCCAGCAATAGCCTGAAGAGCTAACAATCTGTTTGTATTTTCCGACAGCATAGAATATACAGTGTAGGCTGCGTGCGCGATGTAAAGCCGTTGGTTTATTGTGTAAAGCGGCATTGTATATTCGTAATGTTATTAATGTTATGCGGCTCGTGAGCATTTTCCGGCTTTTGTAATAGTGTATTTTCTAGTTCGTAGTTTGATGTGTAAAGTGCTAAACGTTTTGCAGTGTTTTTCAGCGGCCTGTGGTCGTTTAGCCTCGTTTTCAGTTTTTTATTTTTTTTTCTGTAATTTTTTTCCTCTCTTAGGCGATTTTTGAGTGCTGAAAATCGTCTAAATCTGCTTAAATTCACATTCCACCTCACTCCCAGACGTTCTGGCTGTTGCCCCGTGCTGTCTGTGATGTTTTTGTAATTTTTTGTTGTTGTATTTAGTGTGTTGTTATTGTTTTTTTGTTTTCGCAGTTCGTCCGTTAATCTCGTATTTTTTTGTGTCTCGTATCTTTTTTTTTTTTAAGTCCCGCGTCTCGTAATTTTTTTTTTCTAAGTCCCGCGCTTGTCAACCGCTTGCACACCAAGGCAATCCCGCGTTTTGGAAGTGTTTTGTGGCTAAGTCCCGCGTCTTTAATTGCCTCATCATGTTTGTGGTGATAGTTGTAGTGCATTGTAGTGCCTTAACGTCTCGACTTGCTACGCGTTAACGGCTTGCCTCGACTTGTACACACCACGAAAAGCGTGACAACGTCTCGCAGTTTGACAACTATTATATGTGATATATTGGCATATTGTATGGTGTCCGACTCTCAGTGATCCTATGGACACAGCACACCAACTATAAACCGGAGGGACCCTATGGATTCCCTCTTCACACAAGCTGAGCTTCTCTCTTCCCATGCAATATTCCCAGGGATTCCCCATCTGGTTGTGTTTATCCTTATGGTTTTCATACTGAAGTAGGTTTTCCAGTTAATTCTCCAGTGGACCTGACCTCTCTGCAATGACCTGCCCAGTGAGGTACACAAGCCCCTTCACCACAACATGGTAGAGATCCAGCTAGTTGTTTGCCCGTCATAAATGACGTGACGTGATAATATATATACTTTCCCCCATGTCTCTTTCCCCCTCCCCCCTGTGTCTCTTTCCCCCTTTTTCTTCTCCCCCTGTGTCTTCCCCTCCCTACCCTGTGTCTTCCATCCCCTTTGTCTCTCCCCCCTCCTCCCTCGCTGTGTCTTTCCCCCATCCCCTGTGTCTCTTTCCCCTCCTCCCTCCCCTTTGTCTTACCCCCACTCTCTCCTCTGTATCTCTTCCCCCATGTCTCCCCCCCACCATGTGTCTCCTCCTCTGTGTCTCTGCCCCCTCCTGTGTGTCTCTTCCCCCCCTGTGTCTCTTCTCCCCCTCCTCCCAAAGACAACATGGTGTGCTTGCTGCTAAAGCCGCACATGTGCGCAGCTTCACGTACGGCACGTAAGTGTGTGCGCAGCTTATGGAGCATTACACACTTACCACAACTATATTAGTTATATATATATATATATATATATATATATATATATATATATATATATATATATATATATATATATATATATGTGTGTGTGTGTGCAGATATCCATTTACCAACATATTTTGGAGGGCACTACATTGGAAAAAAAATTAAAAACTGGTATGTATTTATTTGATAAAACAGTAATTAGTGAGACGCAAAAGTAAATAAAATAATATCATACAATCTGCAAATGCAGTCTAATAATGAGTTCTTGTATGTTTTAGAAAGAAAAACACGTTAATTTAATTACACTACTTCCTGCACTTAGTATTAACTTTAATATTTCTCATCATCAGAAAGCTAAGCAGTTATAATATAATTCTTCCCAGAAGTGGTATTTTAGCTTTTTATTAGAGAAATTCATCTTGAGCAATATTAGCAATTTGCTTTATTAGTGTTTGTGATTAAATAGAGGATGGCAGAGTATATTTGACTGCCAGAGATAATGAAATATGAATTGTTGTTGATTCCCTAATCTGATCTGACAAAATAAATATATATTCAGTTTATGGTTTCCCAGTAAGTGTTGCTGGTGCATCTTTAAGATGAAATAGCTTACTGATAAAATATTGAAAGAGCAAATCAGTTTAGAACTATAAAGCAGAAAAGTGTTATTTACTCTAAAATGAATATGCCCAGCAAAATATAGACATTTTCTGGGTGGTTTTCCATTGGTTAAACATTTGCTATAAGAATAGTTATGGCATATAAAAACATACAAATATTTTAAGGCTTAAATGGCCATGTGCAGTGAGCGTAAGCAAAAAAAAGAGTTAACCCTCCACAAATTCATCTGTGCAGATAATTGAATGCTGAGTCACCTAAACAGGGCAGTTGTGGGTTAATATCTACTGCTGCATTCCAGAGTTCAAGGAAAACTGCTATAAATCTTTGTCTTCATCATGCATTCACTGCACGGTTTGGCATATGTTGTTAATCATAAAACAGTCAGTGGGCAGGATACAGTGTGTTTGTAAACAGACCTAAAACTGTAGATTGTTTTAGGTGTTATTGGTTTAATTAAGAAAATAGATAATTTTAACATACAATTATGAGCAATTTCACACCATGAAGCACACTTACAGTGATGTAAATGGCCCTATAAAGGGCCACTGAAGTCAGAAAAAAAATTAGTTTAATGAATATTCTTCTTTACCACATATTTTTTTTATATTACTACATTATTAAAAAAATATACATAACACGAATAATCTGATTTAAGCTTACAGTTTTTTTCACTATGGGTGCAGCCCTTTTGATATTCACAGTCCAGTCTTGATAGCAAATCCTCCATCTTAATGCAGTAGTTGCATATTTTATATGCAACACAGATCCACACAGACTTTATCCTGTGTATTTAACTTGGTTGTACAATGTCACCTGTGACAGCATTTTCACTGGCATTATTGTACAACCAAACTAAATATACAAAATACAGCCTGTGCGATATGTATTCCATGTAAATATGCAACTGCTGCATTAACAAAATGGTGGTCCTCCTATCAAGGTAGGATTGTGAATATCAAAATGGCTGCCCCCATAGTAGACCACTAGTAAGCTTAAATCATGAGTAATTAGCATTACCCAGTTATGGAATAACTGATATTTTTGGTTCTTTAAGTATTCCAGTTCATAGGAATGTCTATTTTGTATTTTGTCCTTAATAAAATAGAAATTAGATTTGTTTTTGGTTGCATTGATTTTTACTTTTTACATTGTAAATGGGTTTTGTTTCTCCACATATTTTTAGTAAGGAGAATATGGGATAAAAAATGTGTTTGTTCTGAAGTGATATCTTGTGTTTTTATATTTTTCACGACTGAATAAAATCTCTACTGTTATTACTCAGACAAAAGTGTTATAATAGACATAGCATTAAAATACATGACTATTTGGGAAGGTTATCTTAAAGCCAAAGCTTTGTTTGAGCACTAAACAAAAACAAAAAATATAGGTAAAGTTGCAAAATGTATTTTCTAAGCAAATCAGTCTACCCATCCAAATAATCTCAGTATTATTATTATTATTATTATCTTTATTTATATCGCGCCAACATATTCCGTAGCGCTGTACAGGGGTTGAGTACATAGCAGAAAACAAATTAAACACCTTGTAAAGAATGGAGGGCCCTGTTTTTGAGCATAAAATCAAATGTACATAGAGCTTGTTTCCAAGGCCTGACACAAGATTGAAAACTCGCAAACTTACAATCTAAGGGAAACATTTTGTTATATTGTTTATACACTTGTTGGCATTAAATCAAACTTCATTTTAGCTTAATTTCGTACCTTGTAATTCACTATTTCTGTATTCGTGTTAACAAAATGTTTCTGTCTCTTTGATTGGAATACTTGGGACTTTAAAATTATTCAAGATGACAGTGATTTGTGCATGCTGCGTTCCTGTTGGAAGAGCTTGTTCCCTAAGGAAGCAATTAAATAGTTGCTAAGGATATGGTATATAACCTACTACCCTGTAGACATCCATCTCTTGCAGCTTCTCTTTCTTTAGATTGTGGGGTGTGCATTCAGTCTTCTCAACATTGTCAATACCAAGGTCATTTTTCTGGGCATTAGTGTTGACAAATAATGAGTAACGCTGCACATGCAAATTAGTCCAATTGTTGCACAAAAAATTGATTAACGTGGTATGCAAATATTTTGATTTACAATTTTAGTACTTGTCATATATTATGGCACAGGCCTAGATTTGCCAACCTTTTTTATACCAGTGGGTGGCTGGCTATCTTCCTAAACCTTCATTGATAGCACAGTACAGTATTTATGTCATACTAGCGACTTGCCCGTCAAAAATGACACCAATAAAATTTAAAGCCTGCCAATGCTGTTTGCCACACAATGCGAGGCTCCCCCCCCCCCCCCCTTTAACTTGCAGGCTATGCAATGAGCGCCAAAGGCTTTTCTCCCCCTCTACTTTACGGGCCTCACGATGAGCGGCTTCACCTCCCATTGCAGGCGTCGGCCAATCCTCAAATTTCGGGCCTTATTGCGAGCCTCTCCCCACTCTCTCCCCCCTGTGTCTCTTCCCCCTCTCTCCCTCCCGTGTCCCTTTGGCGCTCATTGTGAGCCTCTCCCCACTCTCTTTCCCTGTGTCTCTTCCCCCTCTCTCCCTCCCTTTGGCGCTTATTGCAGCCCCATCAAGCCAGTCACGTACGGGCCTCGCGATGAGCAGGCCCGTAAATTTTAAGGTAGCGTGACAACAACTCACAATTACCACAACTATTATATGTGATCATGTTTTAAATAGTTTTGTAGTATGAAAATATTAAAATTGGGTGGCAGTAAACTGTTGAGAGTGCTTGTCCTCTCATCATCCCTCTGTCTCACATCCTCATAATTTACTTATTTTCAACCCCTTCTGTTTCTCCAACCCATCATCCCTCTTTTAAACTCTATCCGCACAATCCATGAATACAAAAACGTATGGAAACATAAGGTATCAGGGATAAAACAGGTCTTCAAGCAAGCTATTGAGAACCATGAGTATAGAAAATAGCATAAAGACATAATTATTTTATAAAAAATAGAATACCTAAACTTGTGGCAAAAATGAAAGTGTGTTAGCAAGAGAGCAGAGAACAGACAAACCCAGCCACTAGGCTAAACAAATACTTCAATATTTTTTCACAACTACAGTGCCTTGCAAAAGTATTCACCTTATTCACCTTTTTACCTATTTTGTTACAGCCTTAAGTTCAATGTTTTGTTAATCTGAATTTTATGTGATGGATCAGAACACAATAGTCTATGTTGGTGAAGTGAAATGAGAAAAATATGTACATAAAACTATTTTTTAGAAATAGGAAACAGAAAATTGGCATGTGCGTATGTATTCACCCCCTTTGAAGCCCATAAAAAGCTCTGCTGCAACCAGTTTCCTTCAGAAGTCACATTATTAGTAAAATTATGTCTACCTGTGTGTAATCTAAGTGTCACATGATCTGTTATTTCATATACACACCTTTTTTGAAAGGCCCCAGAGGCTGCAACACCTAAGCAAGAGGCACCACTAACCAAACACTGCCATGAAGACCAAGGAACTCTCCAAACAAGTAAGGGACAATGTTGTGAGAAGTACAAGTCAGGGTTAGGTTATAAAAAATATCCAAATCTTTGATGATCCTCAGGAGCACCATCAAATCTATCGTAACCAAATGGAAAGAACATGGCACAACAGCAAACCGGCCAAGAGACGGCTGCCCAACAAAACTCACGGACGGGGCAAGGAGGGCATTAATCAGAGAGGCAGCACAGAGACCTAAGGTAACCCTGGAGGAGCTGCAGAGTTCCGCAGCAGAGACTGGAGTATCTGTACATAGGACGACAATAAGCCGAACGCTCCATAGAGTTGGGCTTTATGGCAGAGTGGCCAGAAGAAAGCCATTACGTTCAGCAGAAAACAAAATGGCACGTTTTGAGTTTGCGAAAAGGCATGTCGAAGACTCCCAAAATTTATGGAGGAAGGTGTTCTGGTCTGATGAGACTAAAATTGAACTTTTCGGCTATCAAAGAAAGCGCTATGTCTGGCACAAACCCCAACACATCACATCACCCAAAGAACACAATCCCCAGCACGGTGGTGGCAGAATCATGCTGTGTGGATGTTTTTCAGCAGCTGAGACTGAAAAACTGGTCAGAGTTGAGGGAAAGATGCATGGTGCTAAATACAGGGATATTCTTGAGCAGACCCTGAAGCACTCTGTGCGTGATTTGAGGCTAGGATGGAGGTTCACCTTCCAGCAGGACAATGACAACAAAAACACTGCTAAAGCGACACTTGAGTGGTTTAAGGGGAAACATATAAATGTGTGGGAATGGCCTAGTCAAAGCCCAGACCTCAATCCAATAGAAAATCTGTGGTCAGACTTAAAGATTACTGTTCACAAGCGCAAACCATCCAACTTGAAGGAGCTGGAGCAGTTTTGGAAGGGGAAATGGGCAAAAATCCCAGTGGTAAGATGTGTCAAGCTCATAGAGACTTACCCAAAGAAACTTGGAGCTGTGATTGCTGCAAAAGGTGGCTCTACAAAGTATTGACTTTAGGGGGTGAATTGTTATGCACATTGACTTTTTCTGTTATTTTGTCCTATTTGTTTCTTGCTTCACAATAATAAAAAAAAAAACATCTTCAAAGTTGTCTGTTTTGTAAATTAAATGATAGAAATCCTCAAACAATCCATGTTAATTCCAGGGTGAATACTTTTGCAAGGCACTGTTCATGTTATGAGATGGCATTCAATATAGGGTAATGAAAGTGTGACATAAAGATGTTTTACTGTGTTCATGATCCTTCCTGTTGCTGCCACTATTAATACACATTCAAAAGGGCATATAGAAGGGGCTTCCTTTTTTTATTATTATTTTGGGGTTTTAGTGGTAAGAATACACTGTTTGATGCTTGGTAATTTCCATCATCCATCAAGACAGAAGTATCTTTGAAAAAAGAAGAATGCAAGAAGTGACATTGTGTATTCCTCCAATATCATAAAGATGTATTATACCCCCTATACTGTGCCTTACACTCCTTGGCCCCAAGTCCCAGTTTATCACCTCCTTATCTCTGCTCTGGCCACATCCTTTCTCTCTCTACCCCATTCTTTTTTCATTCACTATCTCAACTATTTCCATCTCTTTCCTTCTCTTTCCCTCTAATACTAATCATCTTCCTCTTAGAGAAGCCATTTTACTTCACCTGGACTTTGCATTCGTGGGAAACTAAGAACACCCCACTCCCTCCTGCCCCTTATTTGTCTTACTTTATTGATTCATACATATTACTTGCACCTGATCAGTCAGCAACACCTGCTAGCAAAAATACCTATTACATTGTTGTGAAACCAGCCGTTATGGCCATCCTGATCAAACTTCCACCCCTTCTCACTACATCTATCCCGATGTTTTACTTCAAAATCTGGACTTTTATACAAATCTGACCCATTGCACCAACTCATCAATAGTTATTCTAAGTTTCCTACATTAACCCATCTGTACTATAATAATAACATTACGCCATGATTTGAAGGTGAAAGATTTAAGGGGTAAAATGCAAGAATACTACTATACAAAAAGAGTAGTGGATACATTAAACAGTCTACCATAAATTGTAGGGTCAAACACAGTTAAGCAAATCATGCCTGGGTTAAGCATTAGGCAATCCTGAGCCTTTGATAAGCCAAATGTTTAAGTAGAGTGGGAAGACCAGAAAGGCATTTTTGGTGCTTAGCTGCCATCAAATCTGTGTTTTTAAATGTTTTTAGATTTCACCCTAATATATAACAATGTTTATAAAGCTAATCCGTCTATTCCGACTTCAATCCATAATGAATGCCTCCGCTAGACTCGTCTACCTTACTAAACATTTCTGTCAGTCTCTCCGCTGCCTTCACATAGCCCCCAGAATAACATTTAAAATCATGACCCTTACTTACAAAGCCCTCAACAACACTGCTCCCCCTTATATCACTGCTCTCATCTCTAAATATTCCCCTACCCGCCCTCTTCGCTCTTCTAATGACCTTCTTCTTTCCACCTCTCTCATTACCTCCACTCACTCCAGCCTTCAGGACTTTTCTCATGCTGCCCCTATTCTCTGGTAATCCTTGCCTCGCTCCACTAGACTATCTTCCTGCCTCAAATCCTCACTAAAAACACACCCATTTAAAGAAGCCTATCACCTGCCTCCTTAACATGCACAATGCACTTTTCACCCTCCTGTACCACACCCAAATCCTTTAGATTGTAAGTCTGCAAGTTTTCAAACTTGCATGATGCTTTGGGGAAAGCACTATGGACAACAGATTCTAAGCTCAAAGACAGGGCCCTCCATTTTTTGTAATGTGTTAATATTGTTTTGCGTTGATCACAATGCATGTATAGCGCTACGGAATATGTTGTTGCGTTACAAATGAGCCATAATAATAATAGTAATAATCACTATTGTAAATAATTTGAGGCCTTGAAGGAAAATATGGATGGAAGGGTGGTGTTTTTCAAA
The DNA here is from genome assembly GCA_027410445.1 of Discoglossus pictus. Lineage (NCBI taxonomy): Eukaryota > Metazoa > Chordata > Amphibia > Anura > Alytidae > Discoglossus > Discoglossus pictus. Next base: position 160,174,429 of record CM050169.1, read on the forward strand.
TATTGTAAATATTACCAAAAGTCTCATACCCTTTTTTAGACCCTATTGATGCTATTCATCCCACGTTTTCTAAAGGTCCAACAAAACATGTGGCTATTTTTATCTAGTATGTTATTATACCAAGAATATGAAGGGTACAAATGCCCATCTCACTTTTGCCCTCACTGATACGCCTCCTGTTTGGGTATACATTCAAAGTATTCAGTGGTTCATGATAGCCAGCTCACCAATAAGGAAGAATGTAGTTATCAAACATCATACATTTGGCTTTCTATGTTTGGAATACTTCTATTTCTACAAGGAATTCCTTTTATACTCTCTTTCTTGCTACTTGGAGGGAAACCTTATTAATTTTAAGTACATTTAAGTTATTTTAAGTTATTTGTCTCAGCCTGTTAATAATCCATTTAATTAATTATTCAGTTATATCTAAATCATTTTAAAGGGTTGTCTTACCTCCTCCAAAAAAATGTAAAATCGCACCTTGTAATTATCTATGTACCAAATAATATTTGGAAGACCTGTGGATCCTATGGGCCCGTAATTACTGGTGTTTTAATAATAATATCTACAACAACTACAGTATTTTAGAATGATGTGGCATTCTCAATATATGTGAGAAATCATGTCAAGGACACCTCGTTTTTTTAAACTCAATGGCCCCCATTTAGTTGAGGTTTTGGGAGATCCGGAGGCCCTTAAGTGAGGTTGCAAGCTACTTTGCTATTTAATTGGCGTCTTTTTGCGGTCTCAAAACGGTTTCCGAGTTACAAGCTTTAAAAAATGTTGATGGTTACAACATACCTCCTCCAGAAGCCTTTGATCTGTCACTTTCGCAAGGCTGAAATCGTAAATCGCTATTCAATTGCTCAATTTCCCCAAGCCCGCAAATGTTTTCACACCCGTAAATGGCAAATAAAGAAGAAAATCCTACGAGTACTAGAGAGGACCCGCAAGGGGGTTAAACACCTATTTGTAGCACTGTAAATGCAAATAAAAAATCAATACTGCACTGTAAATGACAGGGAAAGCAATGAAGGACATTAGAATTAATTGCACAACAGTCTCAAGCTCGCAAATCGGAAGGAAATAAAAATTATTTTTATGTGTCATTTCGGGGTTTAATCGATCTGGGGTATCAATGAGTTAATACATATCAGGCCACCCATATGGACTAGAACAGTATTGACATTCTTTTTTATAATTCTTTATTTTGCGGGTTTGTGAGTCTGTTCGCATATCGGAACCCCGAACTTAATTGATTGACATGTAACCTCCATGTTTTACTGCCATAATAATAGCAGTCTCATTTTCTATTCGCTGATTCGAAATAGGCGGTTAAGGGCTTGCTGAATTGATCATGTGCATGCCCTGAAGTGCTCCAAACCAGTGCATAGTTTATGGTTTTGGCTTGGGGCCCATAACTTGCGGCCGTGAGCAATTGAAGAGCATCGCAATCGGACCAAAGGAAGCCCCCAACATGCTCACAGACATTTGGCTGTCTGCGATCGAGTTGCGGGCTTCGAATTGAATATGGCCCTATGTGTTTAATTTTTTATTTTAGGTTCTAAGTATAATCCGCACAGAAGATAATTTTTTGGGGAATTCAGATTGAAACCCTCTTTATGTTCTCGAATTGGATGCTATGGATTGTTGAAGTTAATGTCACCAATTTGGTGTCTGCTGGAATTTGAGTGAAGATGGCAGAGCAGCCAGATAAGTGGCTTTAGCAAAACTGGATAACATTTTTCTCTCCCATTATCTTCATGGTGGAGTTGTTATCAGAATGGAATTTTCCGATGGACTTCTGTATTCGGTAGCAAAGTGAAGTACAGTGAGTAACACAGTACTTCCTCAGATCACAGTAGCATTGAAAGAGCCACCTTGGTTGTTGCACAATTCTCTGGTATTACACAAGTCACAGATAATGCCACAGATTCTGGGCAAATAGAATAAATACTCTCATATTCTACCGGGAAATTAAAGGCAATTGTTTCTTGCTTGCATCTGAAAGATTGAATCTGATATTGTTGAACATTGCTCCTTGAGCAGAGTATACTGCCTTGACTGTATAACGATCTGTTTTTGGTGGTTTGTCCCGGTCAGCCAATGCGCAGCAATATAGCTGTATGAGACCAAAGTGTGCATACTGTCTGCTCACACAGAGGTATTTCCGGTAGCATTTTCTGTTAGTTTCCTTTAAATTTAAGCAAGCTTAACTAACTTTGGGCCATATTCTATTAGAAGCCCATAAGTGACTCTAACCCATAATTTTGACTGATGTATTCTGTTGACTCAAGCCTGCAACTTAGGTCTTTCTACCACCACACGTAAACCATGCCTTTATAAGTAGGACTTCAGGGAGCATGATTATTTGATCTTACAATATTTAATCAAGCCCGTAATTTACTTCTTAGATACAGCAAATAGTAAATGAGTCCATCATCATGACGTCAGTAAAACATGTAAGTTAGACGTAACCTGCAATCGGAGACTACTTATTATTGAGAGCCAATAAGTAAATTTGGTGATCGGGCTCGCAATCAAGCAACCTAGCACTCTATAAAATGCATTAGAGCATATGTTCCAGTCCATATGGGTTTCATGATATGTATTAACCACTTAAGTCCCAGGATCGATATTACTCAGAAATAACAGTTAAAAATATTTTTTTATTGCATGTTTATGGGTTTAAGACAAGTTTAAGTACAGTATTGTGTGTTTAATTGCTGTTACAGCTATAATAATATTTCTGACTTTATACTTTTTCTAGTTGTGGGTCAGACTTAATTTGCGAGCTAGACTTGAATAGAAAAGCGATTTTGTCTAGCTTCAGTTATTTAGCACTATTTATGTTTGAGCCGTGATAAAACCAATAGAGATATAAGTCCAAAGTTGCGTCTTTGGCTGGCCCATAGTGATTGTGGGCGGGTAACTCATAATCAGAATGCAAGTAGCTAATAGAATACGTGGCAATTTTAAGAGAGCTTTTAAAAGCATATTTAACTTGCCTGGATAATGAATGCATCTGATAGAGGAAAATCAGTAGTGTATGCAAAAAAAAAATTTGCATGAAAAAATACCAAAATAAACATTTACAAGCTGATGTTTGCTAAATCTTTTCAATTTGCTAGCTGATGCTTTTGTCAGTTGACAGATTAGCATAATTTGTTTTAACCAATCAGGAGAAAGCAGATACATTTGTATCATACTCTGGAGTTGCTGTGTTGCAAAGAAGCCTGGGATTTGTTGTCTCTTTCTCCATATGTCCTTGTGATTTGATTCAGTTGTAAACTCAAACCCCACCCAACCATATGATGCAATCCAGCACCAAGTATTTCCTTTGAAAGGTCTAACTCCATACCTAGATACATTTTCTCTGCATACTTGGTAATGTCAGTTTCCTTTGGGTGTGCAAAGCTGGTATTTACTTACCCGCCTATACATTTGTAATTACAGTGAACTTATCTATATAACACTTTTTCTGATAATCACTAACTGTTTAATAAACATTTGAAACCCAGGAAACTTATATATACCTTTAAGTGTGTGTAACATTACGATCTGGACAATAGAATAGGGCCCTATATTTCCATGAAAAATTATAATGTATAAAGCATGCGCTTTGTAATAGAATGTTTTTATTCCATTTCCCTTTAAGAAAAAATATGCCTTTCCTGGATGATATGGTATTAAAGAACCATTGAGGTCAAATACTTGACCTAAGCAAGGCCCATTTGGTAGGTGCATATAAGAATTTATACCCCATCACCCATTGAATATAAAATTAGACACAGATTAGACACAGACCATTTCTTGGGAGATAACTGGCCACAGCGTTTATTGGTAAACACAACATGATGTAATAACCATAACGATAAATACATAAATAAACATAACCCCGAGGGGAGGAGCCTGGACAGAGACAGTACACCCTACGCCCAGAAGCCTCATCCAGGGCCTACCGTGTTGGAACATCCGTACCACCGTAGGGTAGGATCTCCCCCATTTTCCACTGTCCCGGCGACTCCCCTCACCACCCGCCGCTGTGACAAAATAAACAAACGTCTGATACCATATAATATACACTTCAATGATACATCTACCACAATGAATACATAGACAACAACTTAATACACAGCTGCTTTTTTTTTTTTTTTTTTTTTTTTTTTTTACAGTACAACATATACAACACGTTAACAACAATACTCTAGGGATGGGTGGGTGGGCATCTGCTCCCATGGCTAGCTGGGGGCGGACTGAAGGAAATTGGCGCCAAACGCCTACATTGCTCCACCTCCCTCAGCTAGCCACCTCCCCGCCCCTACCCGGGCCTGCCATGTCAGGTGGCCCCTCCCCCCCAACCCCAGGCAAGCCTGAGGTGGGCTACGGGCCCTTCATGACCTAAGCAAGGCCCATTTGGTAGGTGCATATAAGAATTTATACCCCATCACCCATTGAATATAAAATTAGACACAGATTAGACACAGACCATTTCTTGAGAGATAACTGGCCACAGCGTTTATTGGTAAACACAACATGATGTAATAACCATAACGATAAATACATAAATAAACATAACCCCGAGGGGAGGAGCCTGGACAGAGACAGTACACCCTACACCCAGAAGCCTCATCCAGGGCCTACCGTGTTGGAACATCCGTACCACCGTAGGGTAGGATCTCCCCCATTTTCCACTTTCCCGGCGACTCCCCTCACCACCCGCCACAGAGAAGATCGCATAATACCTTTGCGGATTCGACTCCCCCCACCAACAAAAAACACCATGGCCAGCCACATACCCTCCTAAAACCTCACTCCACTCTCCACCTCTGCTCATGATCCATCCGCGCCGGGGCCACGCCCAGCTCTGGGCCACGACCGATAACCAAGGCCACTCGCCCGCATGGTCTGCTTTACTAATAGCCCATGCTATTTCCGCCCGATACCTTCCAATTCTCAAGACCATCTTCTCCAAAAGCCCATAGGGCTGTTACTGTAGCTGCTTCTGCACCAAGCGAGTGGGCAGCAAGTTCCATGCGGAATATGCCCAAATGCTGCTGGCAATCTCCAACGTCGTAGAATCACTCATAGAGAACCAGTCCCATTTCATCAAGGAAAGGTGCAAACCAACTTCGTGATTGGCTAAACCAAGAGAGCCGTAAACCAGGAAGGGGGAGCAATCAGCGTGCCCAACACACTGTAACTACCTCCTTATCCCACCTGCTCAACTTGGCTGTCGCTGCCACATGGTCACGTGATCACCCTGGATCGCCAGACCAGTCACCTGAGGTCGACATACCTTGTCTGTTTACCAACCAACCTCCTGCTACCATCCGACCAGCGGAAAGAGATGGCCGCACAGAAACGCAACGATTTAAACTTGTCACAGACCTCTTTCCATAACCGCAGTAACCAGCCATATGGTCATATGATCACGCTTTGGATCCCAAGACCAGGCACCTGAGGTCGCCCCACCTTGCCTGTATATTAACCAAACTCTCACTACCGGCACACCGGCGGGAAGGAGAGATGGCTGCATAGCCCGCAAGGCTTCGCCCTTATCACAGACCTCCTTCACGAACAGTGGTATCTCTGGCCCTTGGGAAAAGGCTACCAGTCGCCTGCTGTCCCTTTGCCATACCTCCTGTTCGCCTTTATGATCACCCTTTGGATCCCAAGACCAGGCACCTGAGGCCGCCCCTTCTTGCGTGTATACTAACCAAACTCTCACTACCGGCACACCAGCGGGAAGGAGAGATGGCTGCACAGCCCGCCAGGCTTTGCCCTTATCACAGACCTCCTTCGCGAACAGTGGTATCTCCGGCCCTTGGGAAAAGGCTACCAGTCGCCTGCTGTCCCTTTGCCATACCTCCTGTTCATCTCTACCCCTTGCTCTCGCCTTCCATTCCTTCTACAGGACCCATTAACCCAGCTTGACTTCAGATGGGCCACCTGCTACTTGCCCCCCCCCCCCCCACACCTTTGGGGGACTCCTCCTCAGAGCCTAGGGATATTGTCCTGAAACAGCAACTACGTACTAAGAAACAGCCTGCACCACCACCACCTTCTCTGCACACTCTAATTACTGCCCTTTGATCCACTGCCAACCAGCCGTATATAACTATAGACAGAGCTATGACGCCAAATACCATACAGCACATACCCATTACAATAGCTTATGATACCACCCTGAATGAACAAAGCGTGATACAACCGCCGGGGATGACAAGAGTGACGGCCCTTGTTGCATATACGCCAAAAAACAAACACATCTGTACTAACCCATATATACTCCTCAGTCCACACATGGCCGATCCCGGTACAAAGAGTTAATAACATCCTGGAACTCACCTGGAAAAGCATATAATACCCTCTGCTATATGACTATTACCGGATACCAAGCGTTAGCGCTCCGCCAGCACAACCCCTCAGACTTGTGATCGACCCACTGAAAATGCACACTGCTACCCCCAACTGGCCCAATCGTGGTTTACAATCTTGTGTCTCGCGTGAAAAGAGCTAGGGCATAGCCTCAAACTGGGCATGCCAATGCCGACCGCTCCTCTTACCAGTCTAAGGATGTATAATACCTGCATACGACTATTTGAGCGTCATACCGTTGTGTCTTACAACCACATAGGATTATAAGACGTACCTGTACAAAAACCTCCAGATAGGATACCACTCAGCAGGACCCTCCACCGCAGGACAACCGAGGACCACCGCCTTCACTGTATCTCCCAGTCTCCTAGACAGCTCAAATTGGCTGCGAGACACCAATTGTGGCATGTAGGGGGGGGGGGGGGGCTTTGGGCTGGGCAATGTTACCCTAAGAGATCCGTGTCATAGATGCACAACGGACGGTGCGAATGGGGAGAGGGGTAATACACCTACCGCAGAGGAGGGTAGTGATCTAGCAACTGGCAGTGACACAGATAGGATACTTTTAGGGATAGCACAGAGGACAGAAAGACCAGATAGAAGGCAGAGATAGAACAGAACAAAGAGAGGACACAGAGCAATACAGGTGGACAGAGCTGCCAAAGATAAATGCCTGTGCACCAGGGGCGGGGGGGGTCGGTACATCCGTGAATCACAAAGTGCATAGCGGGAATAAACTGCAGGGCATTAGTGGAAGAGCTGTGTGGGAGGGGCTAAGAATAGCCGTAAAGGCTGCAGGACAAGGTAGAATTGCACTGTTATATATATATATATATATATATATTTAATATATATGTTAATTGGCATACCATAAAGTAGTGTTCAACATACCATAAAGTAAAAGAAAAAACACAAAGCTGCGCATAGTGGTACTTTAAACTGCGCTTGTGTCTAGCACATGTAGGCAGCTCCAGCAATGCAGATGGGCCACATGGAAAGAGGCTCCTCCTGTGAAGCCCGCATATATATATCCCCTCTGCATAACCCCAGCCCTCGTATGTGTCTCAGTGCTTGGTAGTGTTTGAGGGGCAGGGCAATATTACTCTAATAGACCGAGGGAGGGGCGGAGGGGAGAGAGAGAGGAAAAAAGAGAGGGGGAAGAGAGAGAGGAAAAAAAGAGAGAGAGGAAAAAAGAGAGGGGGAAGAGAGAGAGGAAAAAAGAGAGGGGGAAGAAAGAGAGGAAAAAAGAGAGGGGGAGGAGAGAGAGGAAAAAAAAGAGGGGGAAGAGAGAGAGGAAAAAAAGAGGGGGAAGAGAGAGAGAGGAAAAAAGAGAGGGGAATGCTTGGTAGTGTTTGAGGGGCAGGGCAATATTACTCTAATAGACCGAGGGAGGGGCGGAGGGGAGAGAGAGAGGAAAAAAGAGAGGGGGAAGAGAGAGAGGAAAAAAAGAGAGAGAGGAAAAAAGAGAGGGGGAAGAGAGAGAGGAAAAAAGAGAGGGGGAAGAGAGAGAGGAAAAAAGAGAGGGGGAAGAGAGAGAGGAAAAAAAGAGGGGGAAGAGAGAGAGGAAAAAAGAGAGGGGAAAGGGAGAGGGGAAGAAAGAAAGCAAAAAAGAGAGAGGAAGAGAGAGAGAGAGAGAGGATGAGAGAGAGGGGAAAAAGAGAGAGGGAAGAGAGAGGGAAAGAGGGAGGGAAAGAGGGAGAGGAAGAGAAAGAGGGAGGGAAAGAGAGAGGGGAAGAAGAGGGTGAAGCCAATGTGCATATGCCTGCTGATCCACCACAACTCTCCCTTTATACGCAAGCAGGCACCCTGCGCCGCCACCCAGTACCACCGGATCCCCCACGTGATCCCCTCCGGGCCCGCGGGCTAATGCCTACACGGGCCCCCCAACCATAAGGCTGGGCTGACTGAAGAAAGGGGGGGGGGACCGCCCTGCTGCAGGCCAGGACCGCCGGGAGGTGCGCATACCAGGGGAAGGAGGTCACTCACCTGCCGAGAGCCTCCACTACAGCTGGTGCGCTCTTGCCGCATCCCAGCTGCCTTTGCTGTACCTCCTCCGATATGCGGACCCGGCCCGCCGCAACTAAACCACCCGCAACCGTCCTGCTGCCGGCCAGGACAGCCACGAGGTGCACAGGCACAGGGAAGGAGGAGGGATCATGGCACAACTGCCCCTTGGCCCAGAGCCTCCAATGCCGTCTGGCATCGCTCCTGCCAGCCTCTAGGCCGTCGCCACTCGCCCTGACCTCCCCGTGCCGTGCCCATTAGGCTGCCCAGGCCACGGAAGCAGGAGCCCCCATCTGCTACCATGGCTAGCTGGGGGCGGACTGGAGGAAATTGGCGCCAAACGCCTACATTGCTCCACCTCCCTCAGCTAGCCACCTCCCCGCCCCTACCCGGGCCTGCCATGTCAGGTGGCCCCTCCCCCCCAACCCCAGGCAAGCCTGAGGTGGGCTACGGGCCCTTCATAAAAACTACACATGAATATATACAAAACAAATTTAAAATATGTCGCATAAGGTATCTTGGTGTATGCAAATACCTGTTTTGTAACTTTCGTATTCAGAAGTAAAATAAAAAGTTTAAAAATGTAATTCATAAATTAATTTGTGTGGGCCAACACAGACTTAGTTAAACTGTTTTTGTGCTTCAGAGTTGACATGTATATACCTAAAACACTTATCAATCTTTACCCTTTATATTACCTTTTCTGATTGGACATTTTGTATATCTAATCAGCTATGGGTAACTCTATTATTATACCTTATTCTGATTGGTTGCCATATGAATCAGTCAGAATAGGGGAAAATAGAGCTCTCTGATTGAATAAAATCATAATCAATCACAAATGGTAAAATATTATATAATAAAATATATTTCAGTCAGTCGGTAGCTTAGAAAAAAAACCATGTAAGATTTTTTTTTTGGTTGAGCTTTTTCATGGCCCGAAGATGAGGAGCACCGATCTTTAAGCAAGATTGAAGATGGCTTTTCCCGGATAATGCAAAGATTATGAAATATGTCTTAAATCAAAATGGATTTATTTCTGTATGTGCCTACTTATCCAGGCCCGAAAATTGAGGACCGTAGAATCATGGGTTTACATTCTGTAAATATTTTTTTTATTTTCAGTAATGTGCTTTTGTATTTTTTGTAATTATTTTAGCTTAGGTAGTTTTGGGCTGTTAATGTTAGTGACTATGGGAGTCCTCTTGGATCTCCATGGGTGAACATAGGGACCCTTATGATAGAGGTTTATATTAGATGCCATGTGGATCCACAGGGATCCCCATCACAATAGATAGAAGACCCATAGGAACCCCCTCCAGTTATATTATATAGGGGCATGGCTGTTTATTATGACCCCTATGGGGGATAGCAATAGGGCCTTTGGGGGTCCATTGAGACCCCTATTGAGATTTATGTTTCAAACATATATACATTTTTCATTGTATAGTGGCCATTTAAAAAAACACAGTCTAAATAATCAAGTTTATCATACATGTTTCTATTATTTGTTGTTTAGTCATTCAGTCATGTATGACTCACTGTGACCCTATGGACCGCAGCATGCCAGGCACAACTGTCAGCCACTGTCCCTCTAAGCTCCATCAAGCTCTGTTCATTTCTTCAATGACCTCATCTACTCAGCTCTGCCTCTGCTGTCCTTTTCTTCATGTCCCTTCAATGTTTCCCAGCATCTCTCTTCATGAGAAGACAGGATTCCCTAGAGAAGACTCTGATGCTTGTAAAGATTGATGACACAAGAAGAATGGGACGACAAAGGCGGAGAGGGATAGATGAGGTCACCGAAGCAATGAACATGAGCTTGATGGAGCTCAGAGTGACAGTGACTGACAGATGTGCTTGGCGTTCTGTGGTCCATAAGGTCACGGGGAGTCGGACACAACTGAACAAGTAGTCTAAAGTTTTTATGCTATATTGTTGATTAATGACTTAAAAACTAAAATCTCTTTTCTGTATAATTTATTCTTACAAATCATTCTACCAACATTACCTATTTGCAGAAAGGATGTTGATTGATTGCTGGTCCAGTATGTTACATTACACAAGTCTAAGTGGATGCACATCATTTAAGTTTTCTTGTAATCCTGCTGTTTCTTTTTTTGTTAGATCCTCTGTATTTCCCTGTGCAGAATTCTAATATTCACAGCATGTTAATACAAAGCCTGATGTCTTGTTTCATAGTTTCCGAACACTAGGTGCAAGTACGTTTGATTTATGTACTTTCTTTCTGACATAAAAGAATTGAAATGCCTTAAAAATCCGTTTTGCAACAACAATAAGTACATTTTCTGTCTTCAAAACAAATCTATTCTGTGGTTTATTTTTATAATTTAAAATACACTCCATGCCAGTGCTTGGCATTTGTTATTTTCATACATTTCATATAAAAATGCGTTACAGCTAATATATGAACAAATAACATTGCAAAAAAAAAAATCTGAATCCCACACTAATCCATTTGGGAAAACCGTTAAGTATGTTATTTACCACAATGCTTCCTGTCCTCATACATTAGCTTTGGCCGTGTACTGTACAGTTAAATAAAACAGTTTCTTTATAATATGACATCTTATCTTCAGAAGAAAGATTTGCTATATTAAAAGCTAAATAGTCATTATCATACTTTTTCATACTTTGCCTGCACGAGTAAGATAAGCTATTGGAAGAAATGAGAAACAGAATCAGAAACCTGTCAGAAGGAAAATGTCACGCTAACAAGATCAACTAGTTATGCTAAGTAAGATAGACTTTTTAAAAATGGCTACCCAGCTGATGGCCTAATCCTGATTCATACAATGCATTATATATTTAGTATTAATACTAAATGTATAATGATGTATACATCTGTATGTCATATATGAGATAGGTGTTGACTGATGAAAGAAGGCGTTCATTAGTTACTGGAGGGAGTCTCAAACAAGTAGAAACTAGTGCAAACGTGTATCCAGTAATAACTACACAATGTTGTTGTTTAGTCAATCAGTCGTGTCCAAACATAAGTGACCCTATGGACCACACCAGGCTAAGCAAATCTATAATTATGTCTCTGGTTGTGCTTATCCAAAGATACTGGAGTAGGTTACCAGTTCCTTCTCCAGTGGACTGCAATGTGTCTGACCTCTGCTATGACCTGCCCTTCTTGGGTGACCCTACATGATTTAGCTCACAGCTTCAATGTAGTACACAAGCCCCTTCACCATGACAAGGTAGCAATCCAGAAGGGGATAACTGCACATAGGCATAATTAATTATTAATTATATTTCAGTTGGAATGGGTAACAAAATGCAACATTATTGCACATAAACATTTTGGAAATATTTACTGTAGTAAGCTAACAACATTAGCAGCCATCAGTGGTGAAGCTAGGGAATGGAGGCCCCTGGTTCCAACTCACTCAGTGCCCCAAGACCCCTTTACATAAAAGCTCCCCTCCCTAAGACCCCATAACAGCATACCTACCCAAGACCCTTTCCATAGCTCTCTCATAAACACTCTTTTCATAGCTGCTCCACCCCAAGACCCATTTGCATAGCTGCTCCCCTTCCCTTACCTCTTGCCTAAACTACATTAAATGCAAAAAAGAAGAAAAAAAAACCATTACAAAGCACTGGGCCCCCACCAGAGGAGGGCCCTGGTGCATTGCACTAACTGCAGCACTGATAGCTCCACCCCTGGCAGCCATATAAGCCACGAGAATAAAAGCATTTTTAAAGAAAAGCACAACTTTAGTACATTCTGCATCTTAGAGTTTTCGATATTGTAACCACAGAGCACTGCTTGTTTGCTAAAAGCATGAAGGGAAGGCAATTTTACTGTGGGCTTTAAATGGGCTCATCTCAGCAGGACGTTCATTTTCATTTATTTATTTTCAATATTCTCTAATAAATTGATCCAGTTTGCAGAGAGATTTTATTGCAAACCCAATGCCAGTAGTGGTTAAAGGGAGTATGTCACCTGGACAGGAAGTTAATTTCATTTTAAAGCCCGGCTATACGTTGTACTAACAGTGTTTCTCTCCAGTAAATCATTTCTTAATTTTGTGGCTCTTGTATGCTAATGAGTGTCTCAGACTGCTTGATAATAGTGGGAGAGGAGTCCAACTGCCAGATAACTTTGGGGTCTTTATTTTGGCCACTACAGGGACAGACAAAAGCAGACTGTAATCCCAATTAACACTTAAATCAGCTAGTTACTATGCACAATATGCTCAATTGAATATAGATGCAGCAACAACAACAGCATAGAATTTCCCAGGACTTTAGAAAGAAACAAATAACACAACATATAGCCAGGTTTTTAAAGTTCTGTAAGAATTGCCATAAAAAATACTTGGGGTGGCAGAGTCCCTTTAATTCCATTTAGCACTATTAAGTTTATCAATGTAGCAGCTGTTCATTAGTACTTAATTAGCCTTATTTGTATCCTTTGCACTTGTTTTTAAATTTGGACTAGGGGGGATGTTCTGTATAATCCTAGCAAATTTAGGAAATAATCCCTCTTGACAGTTGATCAGTGGTACTTCTTGCATTAGAAAATCAAGAGTAAAATCTTAGTAGGTGACATTTAATGCAGCAAGCTTCCAAATAGCACATCCGTTGACCATATTGTTCACGCAGCCTGCAGTAACATTTGAAAAGGATTGATAATTACTTCTTAAAAGAACTGTATAAAGCTTTAGAAAGCATTAGTATAATTATTGCATTTACTACGGCAATCTCACTTTGATATTTGTTTTGAAATTCTGAGTGCTAATTTTATTACTAAACACATTACATTATAGTTTTTTTTAACATTAATTACATTAAAAGTTTAAATGTAATATTAAATTTTGCAAAAGCAGCTGTGGTTTAGTGTATGAGTTTTTGAAGGTAATTTCATGGTACAGTTTACTAAATTTTTCTCAGCAAGGACATATACACTAAGTCACATTATTACAGCCTACTTTTGATGTCAGCCAAATGTAGCCAATTAAATATGGTCACTGCACCCATGCTGACGAGGGTTCATTATCAGAAATGGCTTCAGTTTGCACAATGATACCGAAATTGGACCTCTTCTGATTTGGCAAAGTTTTGCCTTCTCTGATGAGTCACTTTTTCGGCTCCATCGACTGGATGGATATTGGCGTGTCAGACGAGAAACCTCAGAGAACAAACACTCTGTAACCATTATTGGAAGAACACAAGCTGGTGGCGGCAGCGTTATGGTCTGAGAAATGTTTTCTTGACATTGTGTGGGTCCACTCATACCTCTGAAAGGTACTCTCAACCAATTGGGTTATCTATCCATCCTTACAGATCAAGTACACCCATACATGTTGACCGGCTTCCCTGGAGCGGATGGGATCTTTCAGCAGGACAATGCAACATGTCATATGGCCAGAATTGTCCGGGAGTTGTTGGAGAAGCATGATGAAGATGTCCAAGTACTTTCCTGGCCTCCGAATTCCCCAGACTTGAACCCCATGGAGCTCCTGTGGGACCACCTTGATCGCCATGTTCACCATACTCCTGAACAGCTGTCGGATGCACTGCAGTCTGCATGGCTCCAGATACCCTTGCCAACCTTCCAGCATCTTCTTGACTCACTACCACACTGTCTAGCTGCTGTCCGTGCTGCACGCGGCGGTTATTCGGAATATTAGCTGGTGGTCATAATAATGTGACTTCACTATGTATTTTCAGAAGTTTTCAACACACAGAAAACTTCAAAACAGCTGTTGAAATTGTAGAAAAAAATAAATAACTGAAGTTTTTTTTTAAATCAATTTTAAGGCAATATCTTTAGTATATTTTCTGTATACATGTGAAGCGATTCACAATATTGCTAACACAAAGTATGGAGAGCATTGCTTGGATATTTTATCTCAGTATTTCTCTACACTATTTATATAAAAATATAATAGTAGGAGAAAGAATGGACATTTTAGGAATCACATATGTAGTTGTCAGTGTTCATCACGTTTGCGATGTTGGTAAAGCTTTGTGAGCTTTGCAAAGTGAGGCGAGTTGTTTGCGGACCATAGGGGCGCAACAGCGAGTTGAGCCGTTGACGCGGGACTTAGACTGCAATGAGCGCCAAAGGCAGGCGCGCATCGCGAGGCCTGTTGGACTTTGTTGCAACTGTGAGCATCGCAAAGCGAGGCGAGTAGTTGAGGCAGGCGGGACTTACAACCCATACGACTTAGGACCAAATACTGTACATGCACTGTACGGCTCGCAAAAACCCGAATTCAACGCCCAAAAGACGGAACTGCAAAGACCTTGAAAAAGCAACTAATATGCAAGTTAATTTGAGCCATATTTGCATTTTTTTCACAATCGAAAATCAACTAAGCGAGAAAATAAATGGCTGCCGAAAAAACACGATGAAAACGAGGCCGAAGGACATAAAACTAGCCCTTAGGGAAAACGAGCCCTAAGCAGTAACACTTAACGCAAGCTTGTAACACTTAACCCAAGGTAGTAACACTCAAATGCAAAGCCTAAAAAAGTACACAGGGTGAGAGGCTTCCAGGTGATCATTCAAAAGCAGGAAAGTTGCAGCTCGCAATGAGTGCCAAAGGTGCCCAGGGGACCCATAGCCTTGCACTGTGCGGCAAACAGCATTACCAGGCATTTTACTCCCGTCATTTTTGACGGGCAATTTCCTAGTCTATAAAATATTCTTGTGCCGATATAGCTTAATGCATCTTTATTCATACGGTGACTACAGGCTAGAGGTTTGTTGACAACATGATTTTTATATCATTTGAAGTTGTCAGACTTGAGTTCTGGAGCCAGTGGAGGCTGAGACAGAAATCAAAGATAAATGAACATTCACAAGTAAAAGCACGGAATATGTTTAAAATATGGTATGCTATTCGGTAACTCATGGTTTTTGAACTTAAATATGAAATATGCTGCAAGAATACATTTGTTATTTTTTTTTAAACTATAATAGGAATTATCTTGGGAAGAAAACTATTAAAATGACATAGACAGGTGAGCTTGTATATCCATTTTCAAATAACGTATGAATGGTGATACTTTGCATAGCCATTATGACTTTGACTTGTGGGTCAAAAACAAAGGTAATCATCTGCGGAATCAGAATAACCTTTATACAGCTCTTCTTGTTGTAGTAACAATTGATGTTAGCCTCATAGGCTACACTGACATTTTGATCCCCAGTAGATGAATGCTGTTAGTTCCACCTGAACATTGATAACGGCTATAAATTTGTAAGATCAAAGGGAGCAAATTGCTTTCAATTGACATGGAAGTCACCAAAACGACTGTGCACCATGAGATACTAGAAATTATGAAATGGGAGAGGAACAGAGCAAAAGATCCAAAATGGTGCACTGTTAAAGGTTTTCCCTCTCCACATATATTTTAATTGGAAGGTATAATTTAATTGGAGATAGATGAAGAATCCTAAACCACAAGGTCATTAATAAAAGACACAGACAACAAAATTATCTAGCAGTGTGAGTGATATGCATATGCTAAAATATAGGAATTTAAATCCTTATCAATCAAAGAATCATAAAGTTCAAAAGGACCAAAAAACAACTAAAAGATATCATATGTCATCTTGAGGACTTCTATACATAGAAGCTTGAAAACTTTGAATCTGACTACTAGCATAACAATCCTCTTCTTCCATTCTTGAAGATATATTACAAATTTGGAAAATGCTTCCACTCCGTATTCAAACCAGCATGATGTGTGAAAGACACAAACACGGCGTTCTTCAGGCACAAGTAGTGTCTATTGAATTAATGATTTTACCAAAAAGTGATTTTATGTCCACTGCTAATATTGTTAATTTGTTACAAACTAGACAAACCTATGACGTTTTTACCTATGTACAGTGATCCTTTAAGAAACTTTAGCCCTATTAAAATCCAAGCCTGCAGTTGCTTTCATATAGCCCATAAGTCTGCTTGAAATTTGTAACCGTTACAGAGTGATTCAATTGAACAAGCCCGCAGCTAGCTGGCCGAAAGCCAAAACCGTAAACCATGCACCTGTAAGGAGCATTTCAGGGCATGATCATGAACAAGGCCGTAATTACCTATTTAAAACCAGCCAATAGTAATTGAGACCATCATCATGACGTCCGTAAAACATGGAGGTTAAACCACAATCAATTAGTGTTTAGAAGGCCGATTTGCGATCAGACTCGCAATCCAGAAATGTTGGAATCTAAAAAAATAAAATTTACTATTCTAGTCCATATGAGTTCAAAGATATGTATTAACCCATTGATTACTGGTATCTATATTACACAGAAGTTACACAAAATAAAAATATTTTTTTCGATGATTTGCGAGCTTGAGACTGTTGTGCAAATAATTATAATGTTTTTCATCTCTTTCCCCGTCTTTTGAAGTGCAGTATTGATTTTTTTATTTGTTTTTACAGTGCTACGATTAGCTGTTTAACCCCCTTGCGAGTCCTCTCTAGTACTTGTAGGATTTTTGGCTACACTTGCCATTTATGGGTGTGAAAACAATTGTGTGCTTGAGGAATTGTAGCAATTTAATAGCGATTTGCGTTTTAGCTGGGTCGGAGTAAAGATTTTTACAACTGTAGGGATTTTCAGCCCTAAACCCGCAGATCGATTGCTAAAATAGACAGCTAAAAGAGGCCAATTTAATAGCAGTAACTTTTGCGGGCTACAGTAATTACAATTTGGACAATTTAAGAGGGGCCTTAGATTTTAGGCAAAATAATCTTCTGGTGATTTAAAAAAAAAAAAAAAAAAAAGCTTGCAAACCGTTTAATGCTTTTGAGTCCTGTAAATAATCATTCTGACGCAGAAGTATTACACATGTCAAGATTATTTGCCATTGTTATTAGATTGGCACTGTGGCTTGGCTAGCTACTTTATAAGAATGATCTTTTGCATTACAGGATTGTTGTAAATATTTCAAATTTTGTTTTTCTTGAATACATATAAACAGTAACATACTAGAAAAGGCTGCAAGTTCTGTACTCTTTATAACCAGTATACTTATCTTATATTCAATATTCGTTCTTCTTCATAGATGTTTTCCTCCTTTATATCTCTACTCCCTCTTTCTCTTCCCTTTCCCAAATCTATCTCCACCTTCCATGTCTCTTCTTCCCCCATTCCTCCATTACCATATTATTCTTCCCACACCACTACAGGAGGAGGGAACTGGGCAAAAGTCCAGAGCCTTTGTTTGATAAGGTTGAAATGGACACCATAACCCATCCCCCTCACTGATCCAGAACCTTACATCATTCAATGCAACTATAGCTCTCCAGAAATGCAAATGCCCCTATAACACTTCCACATCTTCCACCAATATATCACGGATCCATCCAGGGTCCTGCAGAAGTATCAACAGTTTTTTTTTCTAATTAAAAACTAGATGAATTACTTTTTCCCTGATTAATTATTCTCTTAGTCAGTCTTAAAGTTTTGAAATATATATATATTTTTTTCCATTGTACAGTGGTCCTTTAATGTCCCTTGTACAACAAAATATCTACCATCACGGTCTTCCTCATTCCTTATTTTGGAACAGTCTCTCTTTATTTTGTTCTTTCATTCTTTCTTTCTTTCTTTCTTGTGCCATTTTTTTCTATGCATCAATATCAAAGGTTAAATATATGTTCTGGCCCTTCTCAGATCGAGCACCTCTAATTTTGTTGTCCTGGCCCTTCTGGTAACTTTGGTGCCACCTATGCACATAAACATAACATAATAAAAAAAAAATGTAGATTATATGTGCTATCTTGTTCAGTCTTTGATGTATTGGATAGTTCTTATTATAACCTAAGTTCACCCAATTCAGTGCTTACAACATATGTTTGCAGGGATAGCACAAGGTAATAATTGGGTGCATACAAATCTTCTCTTTCAATTTCCGTTACTGCACATTTTTAGGATGTTCTATTTAAAATATCCACTTATATCATTTTATATATTTGTATTTTGCAGGACATATTGCAGAACAGAGACTGAAGAGATCAGAGTCACTTCCTGCCTCCAAGTCACGTGTTGTTTCTGTGCATGATAACAGAAGTAGCTTTCGTGGAGGAAGTCTTTATTCAAGTGGAACTTTGGGTGGTATGGAAATAAATATGTTTCTATAAGTTTAATCATATTTAGAATTTACTGTTACTAAATGGTCATTTGTTAAAGGGACACGGAAAGTTTCTTGATGTCACTAATAATATAATATACCTATGTTAATATCTTTACTTTTGTGTACTTTATTTTATTAAGACATGCTTAACTTTTTTAAGTGGTTTCTCCCCTTTGCAGCTCATGAAGACAGCATACTTCTAAGTATGTCTCATAGCAACCAATCTGTGGCAACATTCTGCAACATGCTCTTCAGAGATCTTCACTAATTGATTCATTTGAAACTACACTTGACAGTCTGTGTAATAATGAGCTGCATGAGCTAAAGAGGGCAGACCTGAACAAGTACAAATTGAACGATTTTAGGAAGAAAAAGTTTAATTATATTCCTAGTAAAGTCCACGAAACTTCCATGTCCCTTTATGAGAACCAGAATTTTAGGTTCTGATTTACTATGCAACAATGAAAATATGTGCCTGAATAGCACATTAAATACCATCCAAATTTCAATTAATGATAACTGCTACAAATACCCATAGCAATGGCAGAATCAACTCCTTTCAGTTGAAAAATAATACAAATTACAAAAAAGTCTACAATCATGCCTAATTATCCTTACAGTGTGGGCCAGTCCTAAAAAAAAATGCCATAACTTATACAGAGACTGCTTATTACCGTACATCTGATAAATCATTTTAGGCACATTAATCTGTAATAGCAACTCATTGTGGGATTTAGTTCAGTAATCATTCTGACAAAAACTCTTTCATTTTTTTTTTAGTAGGGAAAAATATCTCCCAAGCTCAGAAATTGGCAGACTTAGACAGTGAATTGGCAGCAATGCTGTACAGCCGAATGAAAGAGGCTAGCATCGCATACCAGCATACAAACAGTGAGACAGATGCCATACAAAGACGCAAGATGGAGAGGATGATGGCAGTGAGACAGCATGAGTCACAGGAGAACACTAACTTAAAAAAATCGCTTATACTGGTAAGTAAAACACCATATATTAACATTTCTACATGCGTAAATAGGCATCTCTATTTCTTCAAGAAAAATATAAAAATCAACCACTATATATAAACTATTTTTACAAATTACAATGTTTGTACATTACTTCTAATGGATAAATCACTATACATGCCATAATATTACTATTAACAGATTTTGTATGTATATACTGTTGTTAATATTCCATATCTGCAACTTTAAAAAAATAAATCCTTGGGGAGGTCGGTTAGGAAATTTTTGGTAAGTTTACATCATCTTAAAAGTGTCTGTTTACCTAGTGCAGTAATTTTTAGATGGTGTTGCAGATACCTTGAAAGGAGTCCCTTTAAGCAAGTGACATATGCATGCACAGCATTGTTTATACAAGTTGCTGAGCTGAAATAGTTCTTTAAATTAGATGTAAGAGTATTTGACTGAAAGCATTATTTAACAATCTATTAATTAGCATCTCGTGTAAGTTTCTTGTCATTTTACAGAAAATAATATTTTCTTTTTAGTATTTTCTAAAATGTCTTTAGGATATAAGATAATTTTTATTCAAATCAGTGACTGAAGACAAATCTACCAAAGAAATGGCAAGACCAAGTATATCATAGCAAAACTGATTGGTTGAGTAGTAGGATGACATCCATTTATGCATATTGAGGTGGTGGAAGTCCTTAGTTTCTTTTGTTTGGTTCAGTGGACATATTTCTTTGTGACAAAAATCTTTTAGACCTATACATCTTCATTAGCCTGTAATGCAGCTCTGTTGGTTTGGTAAGAATGAATGAAAAATAATGCCCCAATCAAGAAATGCTTGTTTATATGTTTCCATATATTGTCATTGTATATGAGAAAGTGGTTGAGTAGATGTACCTTTGAATGGGACCCAGACAGGAAGGCACCAATCCTGGCTATGTACCTACATTGGCGAGGATTGGCACATTCTTGTCTTCTGGCAGAATAGGCACCCTAGCTTTTTGCTGTCCCATCCACCAATACTAATAATCCTAATCCCCTTGACTGGTCCTGAGTGGTGGGAGATGTAAGTATGATAAATATTCAATCACTCATTGGTTATACCCCCAAACATACCCCGCCCACCCCGCCCCACCCCACCCCACCCCACCCGTGCTGGCCAAGCAGCTCTTGATTGGACAGAGCAAAGTGGGTAGGACAATATGAATTGTATACCTTGACCAATATGTGCAATTCAAGTTAATGTTTACTCCATGGTTTTGATGTATATAAAATGTCCTGTGTTGAATAAAATGTTATGCTGTTCAGGGAAGAGTTACAAGGCATAGTGCTGTAATTCTTAAGTGGAAAAGGAGAGTACTAAGTATTTGGGAAAAAACAACCATATCTGTACCCATTACACAAAATGTACTACACCTTAGGTGCGGTACTATTGTTGTAGCACTTATGGTGAACAATAAATAGTTTTATATGCTCATAATCACTTAATAAAAATATGTAAACAGCAATACCTAAAAGCAAGACACCTTATAAAAGGTGCACCTGTTTGATTTGCCTTCAGTGTCCAAATAATCTTTACAAAGAGGTATGAAATAAAGGAAAAATGTCCGTTATATGTGGACAATGCACCTGTAATGTCCTTTTGTCCGTGTGTAAAATATTGTCTCCAAAATGGTGGATAGTTGCACTCTAAAGGCAAAGGTTAGCTGCTTCCTCTTCATGCCGTGTCCATTCAACTAACTAATACAAGACTTGACTTAAGTCCAGGTGCTGATCAACAACCAGTGGGATCCAGTGCGCGGCTGGCCCAGTTGCCTGGGTGTTGTGACATTATTTGTATGTCTACAGTTATTCTGGGTCAATGTCCTGTCTACTGTATCATACAATAGCTCATGTCTATGTTTTTTTTACCATTAAAACTGAACTATTTTACCCCTTAAAACTATTCTGTATTAAATTCAAGTAAACTTCAGCATCACATTCTTGTACTCCATTCTTGTGCTGCTTTGTTTGATATACATGTGCATTAGATTTACTTATAGCATCCTACTTTACATTTCTGTATATAAGATATTGGTGATTGTTATGGTGCAATTTGTAGGCGTAATTATGCTTTTTAGAAATCTACTCTTGTGTTTTATCTCTAAGAACTATACAGCATTATTGTGACTGCTAAACCACATGATAAGATATAATTGCATTTCAAACAGAAGCATCCCTGATATGTCTGTGTATCTTTTACACTGATAATACGGAATCTCTGGGGCCGTTCGCTGGTGGAGGAAGTGATAAGTCACAGCGCTTGCAATGGGCACACTTTAGTTCATCAGCTGCCTACAGTCTAACAAAGATCATTCCAACCGAGCACTATCTGTTACTGGGCATACAAAGCACTGTTTTGGCACTTATGTCATGAGCAATTACAGATGACTGAACAGTCTTGATAACAATCAGTATGTCATGTTGTGGTCTGGATGTTAAGTGTTAGCACAGCTACACGAAGCTACCAATATGCCTGCCAACATAGAGATTGGGAGGTACTGGGAGCTGCAATGTGTAGGAATATTTAGTTGCTTATCTATAATTATACATCTTTTTTTTATCTAAGAATGTTGATGTTATTTGGAAACTGATGAATAAGTTATTTTATTATTATTATTATCATTTATTAGTAACGTGCCAATGTAGCGATGTACAAGGGGAGAGAACAGGGAAAAAATACAATATTAACTGAAAAATATATTGTACAAAATATGGAGAGGTGTGAGGGGGCATGCTTATATAAGGTCACAGGACTTTGACGTGTAATGTGCATAATTATGTATCATTGTGGGCAGTTTATTACAAACAGATTGTATGTATTATTGCAAATATAATACATATATTACATATACAGACATATCATTTAGAATTGTATAATAGTAAAATCAGAACTATCTGATTATGAGATTGTGATGTTACTACTGTAGTATTAAAAGGATATTATGTACTGTAATTTATATATGTATGGCATTACACCTAGTGGCATAGCTAGTGCTTTTGCCGCCCGAGGCTGTCCCTGAGTTTGCCCCCCCTCCCCCACACATACAAACATTATATATATATCCCCTTCACTCTCACATACTCCCCATTCTCTCTCTCTCTCTCTCCTCTCTCTCTTCCTCCCTTCTCTTTCACTCCCCCATTCTCTCTCTCTTCCTCCTCAACCTTCTCTCTCTCTCCATTCTCTCTTTCACTCCCACCTTTTCTATTTCTCCTTTCTCTCTGTCTCTCCATCCTCTCTCTTTCCCTCTGTCTCTCCCTCTCTCTGTCTCTCCCTTCTCTCTCTCACACTCCCCCTCTCTCCCTCTGTCCTTCCCTTCTCTATCTTCCCCCTCTCTCTCCTCCTCTCTCTCTGTCCTTCCCTTCTCTATCTTCCCCCTCTCTCTCCCCCTCTCTCTCTGTCCTTCCCTTCTCTATCTTCCCCCTCTCTCCCCCTTCTCTATCTTCCCCCTCTCTCTCCCCCCCTCTCTGTCTTTCCCTTCTCTATCTTCCCCCTCTCTCTTCACTTCTCTCCCTTCTCTCTCTCTCTCTCTCTCACACTCCCCCTTCTCTCTCCCCTTCTCACTCTCCCTCCTTTTCTAAACACATTTTCCTTTAAAAATCACAAGTTGAAACGTAGTCAACAAGTTTATCGTATTTTTACACTTTCTGGAAGTACAAATATCATCAGACCTTCCATTTGTCTCCTATGAGATAATTACACGTGCCACTTTTTTTAGCTAATGCTAAAAAATGTACAACCCAGAATGCAAAACAATATTTTTTTTTATTTCTTTAAAAAAAATGATTGTTATCCACAATAATCAATAATCTTGTTGATCATCAAAAGCTGTTGTGCTCTAAATTCATCAACATGTATAATTATACATCTATAGTTTCAAGTAAAAAAACAATTGAAAAATAGTAGGTAAAATGTTATTTTATGTTTACTTTTACTTCTCTGCCCTTTATGCACATGATGAGAACATGAGCTCTATAACATATTTTTTCAAAAATGCTCCATAATTACATTTTATATAGTGGTGCTTTAAATTGAGGCTATCACCGCAAAATCTATTTATTTGTTTAGGTTATTATTAAAGAGCACGAAAAACTGGCTGTATGTTGTGTTATCCATTGTTTCCCAAAGCGTATCAGTCCTGGAAATTCCATATTGTTGTTGCTGCTCCATTTATATGCAAATGAATGTCTTATGAATATTAATTAGCTGCTTTGATGTACTAATTAGGATTACAGTTTGCTTGCCTGTCTCTATAGTGGTCAAAATAATAACCTGCAATGTTTTCTGACAAATAGACCCTTCTCCCACCCGTATTAAGTACTCTGAGCCACACATTAGCACACAGGAGTTGCAACATCAATTATTAATGCTGTTTAAAATGAAATCAACTTCTTTTTGATGTGACAAATTACCTTTAACTACTTCTGGCATTATATTTGCACTAAAATCCCTCCACAAACTGGATCAATATATCAGAGAATACTTAGAATAAAATATGTTTAGTCAAATGAAATCTAGATTCTGCCATTAGTTCTGGTCAGTATGATACCCCATTTGCAATAATTTCCCAAACCATACAGGGTATTTATAGTAAAAAAGCAAAAACAAGCAAATAAATATGCAGTTATTGACTATCCTTTTACTGCAATTCTTTTCTCTTTTTTTTTTTTCACTTTTTCTTAATTCTAACAAAAACAAATCTATGGTTATAAACATTTTATATAGTAAATGAATAACCTTTCTCAATACCTTATTTATCATTTTCTTCTGCTTTTTATATGTCAGGTATTTTACATTGCAAATCCAAATATTAAGTCTAATATTGTAAACAGTTTATATAGTAAGTAAATAACATATTACTCATAAACCTTTTTTAATCTCTCCTTTTTCTTAACTACTTCTGTGTACAACAAGATTTACAGCTTACTAATACATAAATTTGCTGAGAGTTATCAAACTCTCCATAGCATAGTTTCTAAAATTTTGAAATAATAACAGTTCAGAGGAGAGCAATCACTGTTCTCTTTTTTTTTTTTTTTTTGTGGGGAGCCAGATTGTATCCTAAAATTGGATACAGAGGCAGTTCACCCAATTAGTGTACGGAGCAATTAGCGTGTAGAAGAAACTCCTGGGGGGAGGTAAAAATGAAACAATTTTTTTAAGAGAAACGGTATGAGAATATTTGTAACACTTTTACAAAGGAGGTACATGGTTAACTCCGCTTATAAGAGTCCATTAGGTTTTCTGCACATTCTATTTCGATGATTGTGTGCTATATTCTTCTTCATTTACTTCTGATGTGGTGTCTCTTGTGTTTTTTGAGTACGGATGATCTTTTGATCCGCTTTGTATTAGGGAATTTTGATTTTGTCCCAGAGTGTTTGGAATTGGTAAGTTCCACAAATGGAGCATCGCTTCACCTTCCTAGGGAGTATGAATTGTGTGATGTCTTCCTTCCTTTGATATAAGTCTAATAGGAAAGCCCCAAGTATATTTGTATCCATGCTTTGTAATCATCTCCAAAAAGGGTTTCAGGAGTTTCGTTTTGTATAAGATAGTGGGTGACAAGTCTGATAAGATAGCTCTTTGACCTCCTTCAATTCCAGGAACACCATATCTAGCTGCTTTCATGAATAATACTTTTGTAGAAAAATAATGGAATCTGACTATCACATCTTTCGGTCTCTCATTGGTGGATTGTGGAGCTCTTAGGACTCTATGAATCCTATCCATTCTAAGTTCTTATTTACTTAGATCTGGTAAGAGCTTGGCACATCATTTCTGCTTTTATTTCTGCTTTTAGTTCCACAGGGATTCTTTGTACTTTAGCTGTAATTTCTAATCGAAGAGAGGAGGTTAATTCTTTCAAGTCTTGAATTTCTGCTTTAGTACAGGGTGTGGAAATCTCTTTTTGGTAATTGTTTATCTGGAATAGCGAGATGTTGGAAAGAATGTCTCTTAAAGTCACCCGCCATTTTTTTTTTAAAATGTGCTTTAAATAGTCTTCAATTAGGTATTTCTGAAAATGTTATACCTGTCAGCTTGATGGCAGTAGATAGTACAAAGAGACGTAAACAAGGAGATTAATTCTGACTGTGATGAAAACAGTTTCTCACAACATTCTCACAATGCTGAAGTAGGCTATATTCATTGTTCACAGTCTCCCACATAAAATGCATGTTATATCCTTATATTTATAAGAGATGAGCTGCTGGATCTTTTACAAAAATAACCAATAATACAGTTTATTGTGTATACAATCCATATATTATTCAATGTGTTACATAGAAAAGATCTCCAGTAGTTTAAGACCTCTAGATTAGAACTGTATAGGTTTGATCCAGTCAAGATCTGTTTTCACCAACCTTAAGTAAGATGTTGATCAGTGTTACAGAGTCCTTTGTTCTGTTTCAGCAGCAAATCTCAGGGAAAAAAGTTGCCAACACTTGATTTTTAAACCAGCTACGACCTCCTGTGCACAATCCTGGTCATATATATCAATTTGGTGATATATCAGTCACGTTATATATGATATTATATGGTTTTTCAGGAGAGCTCATGGGCACACATCTTCTCGAATTTTAGCTTCTTCCCTCTAATGAGACTATTTTCTTATGTATTTATGTTTAGCAAGGATGGGAATAAATAATTATTTGGTCCTACATCCAAAGTATGGACACTGTTGGATTACTGCTTTATTGTACCAATCCCAAACAGGAAGTGATTTGTTTTTCTATATTTTTATTTTGTGATGAGGTGCAATAATAGCCAATCCCAAAAATAAGTTTACAAACCTAGAGGTAGCTGCCATGTTATTGGTGTGTGTACAGCAATTACGTGATAGCTACATATTCATCAAATCCTTTATTTGAAAGAATATTCATTTTTTTTAAATAAGGGTCATTAAATGATAAAGGTGTGTGTATTATACTGTGGCTCCATTAAAGTCCCACCCATAACAATACCTTTTATTCTAGTGATTCATTCAGATTCATACAGTTCCCCCTATGATCAGCTTATTGGTAAGAAGTGCATTTCCCCTTTAAAATAAGTGCTCCATGACCATTACAATATTGGGAGTGGGGGGTATTATTGCAGAAATGATTAAAACTTACCTTAAACTAGGGTGTTACGATACGGTCATATGTATAAATGAACTTACCAATGCAAGCATCTGCTAGCTAGGTTAGGTAAGACACACAACATTTGAAAGAGAGGATTCTGCTTATTCAAATAATGGGTGTAATGTGACATTGGTTATGGTTCAGAGCATATTGAGGGGTTCATTTATAGCCTTGTCTCCCAACGCAATAATGACACAGTCAGCCATGTGACAAGAGACCCCACAATTGAAAGCCGGATTTCCCCTTTTTTCAAATAAGGTATCTTATTTCTCTCTGCAATACACACCATGAGTGTTATATCCACTATTTGCTAGTGGAACTGTTAGGTAATAACCATTGCCACATTGATTAGCTGAGAGCTGCAGGTTCTTGAGACCCTTTAAGTTTTGACAAGAGAGATTTTTAGCTCTGGTTAAATCCCTTCTCCCGATTTTAAAAAATGCTATTTTTAATGCAATTATATGAAACTTAGAGGCACATGAGACTCTCCTCCTTCCAAAAAGTAGTCTCACTGCTGTTTACATGGTATAGGGTCAGTGTTTTGGACACTTAATGACCCACTCTCTTTCAAAATGCACTTTTTTTTTTTTTGCCAATGAATGCTAGTTAGCATATTACATCATCAGGGGTGGCCATGATGACACCATCATACGTTTTGCTGTAAACCATCAGTTACGGTTAAATATATAAACAATAGATAAAGATATTGCAAACTTATTATCAAGTTTTGGAAAGGCAACCTTCTATTAAAAAATAAAATAATTTAAATACAATATTCTAAAATAAAACCAGAAAATATATTTTGTGTTGCATACCTCTTATTCTGTAGTTTTGAAATATATTTTACTGAATCAATAATCACAAACTGCAAAGCAAATGATCTATTTATTCTGTAAATCCCTTTTTACCTAGAGCGACACATTTTTCACAAGACAACATTCTTTCGTAGGTAGCAAGTGCAATAAAAACTGAAGTCTGTGCTTTTCAGCAGAATCAAAGGGGAATGTATGTGTTTTATAAAGCAAAGTTATTGAGCTGTTTCTCTTTTCTTCTTGTTTCTAGACTCAACATGAGGAGCGCACTCAGCACACCAGAGACTTGCAGATCATTGAAGCATATAGAGAGCGCACCAAGGCAGAGTGTATCTCTACTATGCTGAATCAGGCCATTACCTCAAATTATACCGTCTATGCTACACTGGGCACTGCAGAATTCTTTGAGTTTGAACTTAAAAATCCTTACAACATCCAGTATACAGTTTCTATTGAGATTGATAGCACAGACCTCAGGTAAGCTCATAATTGTCCTGGCTTTATTCGCACAGTGTATCAAAATCTTTTCTCTTAACTATGTATTATTCGTTGATTTTTTTCACTTTAAAAAAAAAAAAAATTCTGGCAGGATATTATATGGTAATTCCTAAAGCATCTTAAATGAAAGCTGTTGTGTTGCTCTTTACACAAAAGTACAATACAAATGCAACTGAAATCACATCACAAAGTGCCTAGAGGCTCCCCGCTATCAAGGTTACTCAAAACTCTGTGATGGTCATGGCGTTTTTCAAGCATCAAAGGCTTTCTTTTCAGGCTGCTGTGACTAATGCTACATAAAAATACTGCTTTGTTTGCTCACACTTGAAGTACTGCCAGTATACACCTACAATACGTCTTGATTGCTTTAAAAATACAGGGACAGTTACTGAGCTGCCTTGATAACTATCAGTTTACCCTTTAAACTGCAATAAGTACCAGTTACATTTGAAAATGTCATTGAAAGTTCATTTTCACAAACCGTTTTAAATACTGAAGAAAATAACACTAATATCACATATGTTCACTAAGCTATGCTGAGCTTCACCCTTTCAATATTTCAAGGGGCTAATTAGGAACACATATTCTTAAGGCAACAGCAAGACACTATTAGGGAATCCATTGTGGGCAACTGGAAGCTAAAACCGTTCCACAGCAGCATAATTGCATACAAAAGTGATAAATAAGAGGCAAAATTATTATTATTTTACATTCCAGAAACATGTTTTTCTGTTTGTATGTGTAATTCTTCAGAAGGGGCTATTTTACATTTTTGACCACAGTCTAAACATTATGACAACAGAGAGAAAATAACAATTTTCTACTTTTAACTTCCATTTAACTAGAAATTGTGCTGTCTACTAGTATACTTCCCCCGTACACACTCATTCAATTAGTGATGCTCAAGGTTGCATAAACTTATATAATAAACTGACCTTTTTTTTGTGACAGAAAGGTCAGTTTATTATAAGCTGTGTTCTTGTTCTCTGGAACTATTTGACAGACTGTTACTCAAATAGTTGGGGTTGAAAATAAACACCAATGGAACTGATATATATATATATATATATATATATATATATATATATATGTATACACATACTAAATAAATATTACATTTGTATTCACATTTGAACGTCTAAAAAACAAGTTAGAAAACTTGTTTCATGTAC
The DNA here is from genome assembly GCA_027410445.1 of Discoglossus pictus. Lineage (NCBI taxonomy): Eukaryota > Metazoa > Chordata > Amphibia > Anura > Alytidae > Discoglossus > Discoglossus pictus. Next base: position 160,203,570 of record CM050169.1, read on the forward strand.
AGAATTCCGAGAAATACAGTTATTATACTGCATTCTGGGAACCTTGGCAGGGACATGGAAATGTGTCCACAAAGGCTTCGCTGTATCACACAGCTTTGAGGAAAGCTAAGGTTGGATTATACACAAGCCAGGAATCCCACCCATGTACAAGGTTACTGCCTCTCATCAGCGTGGGGACAGTTCCTAGCTTGTGTAGTGGATTTTTTGAGAAGGTAGTTTATGACAAGAATCATTTAATTTATGGTGGGCTAAAGAGCGATAGAAGCCCTCCACCGTACAGTAGTACAGTAAATAAATAGTACATATTTAAAAAAACTTGTTTCATGCCCAGAATTCAGAGAAATACTTACGGTAAATACTTTGAGCCTTATTCAATTGAGCAATCGTAAGTTACTGGAGCCCGTGATGGAGGCTGTAAGTTATTTTGCTATATAATTGGCGTCTTTTTGAGGGCTCCAAGCGAGTTATGCAATACAGCTTTGAAAACTCTGCGGTTGGAACTTACAGCCTCCTGAACCTACAGCCTTTGATCTTTCACTTCCGCAAGAGTTTTGATCGCTAAAATCGCAAATTGCTATTCAATTGCAAAAATCGCTCAGGACTGCACCCGCAGTCAAGCAAATGATGGCCCAAAGGTTACGGGTTCCAAATAAGACCCGCAAAGAGTTTACAAACTAGTTAGGAACCGTGCAAATCACAATAAAAACACACCAATGTGGGGAAATCAATGGAAGGCATTACAATTACTTGCACAACAATTCCCAATTATCAAATATTGCAAAAAATATAATTTTATTTTTCTCATAGGTTGTAATGGTTATGCATATGCCAATATGAAAAGTCATGCTGTAAGCTATGAAAGACACACTCCCTCATTAAATTGTAAAACAAATACATGAAAATGGCTGCCATATTAACCCTTTCTCACTCACAGAGGCTCTAATGTGGACCCTAAAAATACAAAGATCATCTTACATACATCTCACTCATCACATCTACATTGGGAAAACAAAGTACACCGCCACATGGCATATATCAAGTACCAGGGGAACATTTTATTTATGTTTTTTCGGTCCCTCTGTTGTGTCCTACTCTCTGCAGCACACTTACTTGTGTCTGTCTGTGCTTATCCACAAGGTTTGCATGACAAACATACTGGAGTGAGTTGCCAGTTCCTTCTCTAGTGGGCTGTGATTTATCTGACCTCTTTTCTATGACCTTCCCATCTACAGTGGCCCTACATGGTATAGCTCACAGCTTCATTGAGGTACACAAACCCTATCAGCACTACCACTTGACAATCCTGAAGGGGACCAGGGAAACACATACCACACTAATCTACTCTAACCCACCAGGAAGGGCGGCAAAAACACATGGAGCAACAGCCAACTTACCTCCATCTCTGCTACGCCCATCCTGGAAAGTCCCACACCATTGCTGGTGGCCATGTTCCAAGATGTGTACCCATTATCATTTGGTGTTTTGCTATCAATCAATTCACATTATTAACATATATATCATATTGTTATCAGGCCTTGTTATCAGGCCTTCAGGGGAATGTTGATACTCCACAGTATCACTAATTGGACTTTGCTTGTGTATTAAACCTTTATTATTATATATTATATATATTATTATATGAAATCTCATGATATTATTACTATTATTATTATTATTATTATTATTGTTATTACATGTATTAACCCATTACATAGTAACTAGGGCTCAATAGTTTACTGATATAGGAATGTGACACAGATGTATGTGGATATCCCAAAACCCCAAGCATTGAAAACACACTGACATGGTGAGAACAATATAACAAAGCTTTATTTCATACACAGAGCACAATCAGAAATGGACAAGACTGTGCATTATTATCATGGGTGTGGTGTGGGCGGATCCCGAGTGAGCAAAAGGCTATTGTTGGGGAAAAAGGGGATACCTAAAGGGAGTAATGTCATAGTCTAGAATAAGCATGATGCATAGCACCTACCATGGTCACATAAACCATTGCACCCGGAATCTGATTAAAAAAAAAAAGATCAGAAATCACTCCATTTAATTGATGAAACCATTAATGTGCATATAACTTACAACTTGTCATCTGCTCAATGAAACAGATGCTTAAACCTCTGGACTATGTAATCCAATCCAGTTTCACACATACAGTGTGTTCCTGAAACAAATATCTGAAAAAAAGTGGTCAAGAAAAAATAGCGGAGGAGGATAAAAAATAAAAAAAGCTTGCATGTACAGTACAGTGCTAAATACTGTAACAATATACCAACTCACCTGATTCCTATCTGCAAGCATTACTAACCATTAGCTAGTTCTTAGGACAACTTACTGGCCATGACCATTAATAATGATGTATCATCTCTCAATAAATGCTTAGCTGTAACCAGTGTCAGTGGTTAAGGTGTACTATCACCTTCACAATATGATCTTGTTCATCAACATTGACATCAAATCCATCAGCTATACAGGTGTTAGCACATGTTAAATAATACTCATGATATCAGCAATAAGGGAAAATACCCATTAATACGGAGAGGACACACAGGTCAGCAGCCAAATTCAATGTTACTTACATCAGACCCAATGACTGTTCTCAAACTGATATTGAGGTCAGGATCACATGCTTCACTAGTGCATATATTAATGCTGGCTGTCATTAACATGCCATTGTGAGACTTTGCAAGACCGCCGCCATAGCGGAATTAGTCTACATTTAAGCTAACAACAATTATGTCTAAGATATTTGACTATATGATGGCTTTAAAATTGCTACATGTTAAGGGGGCCTGTCATTGAAGTAATGTCTACCTCAGAGCCACTGTGAAAACCTTGTTAAACCTCATATATTTCCTTCACAATGCTTGCATATGCAGAAGATGTCTTCATGGACCTGAATTGTACCTAAAACAAAACAAAAACATAACACCTACCAAATAAGGCCTAAAGAAGATTGTGTCTGCAGCATCTCTTCTCAACAGCATTGACCATCAATTGGTGAAATGTTAAATAGAACCCTATGTGTCCACAGAGAAGAGGATCATGGACCATGTGATGGGAGGTAGCCATCTCCATACAAAATATCACCATCACATAGGCCAAGATCCAAAACTCTGTAGCCAGGCTAGATTAGGTTAACATCGGGACCAATAGATTGTCACTGAGGACTGCTGTTGAGAAGGCACAAACATCTGCGCAGACCCTAGGTCCTCCCCCGCCTAGCCACAGGACCCCAATCACTTGTGACCAGCCTCCATCTCCTTGGTGTTGGTGGGGGGGCAGGGGGAGCCATCACCCCAGGAGGCAGCGGCAATAGCTGTGGTAGTGGTGCTGCTGGCGGTGGCCTTTGCGGGGGGCTACGGGTGGGCATGGAAGGCCTCTGGGGTGGAGGAGGAGGGGCTGGAGACCAGAGCACAGCGCGTACCTAGTCAGGTTGAAATGCTCTATGGTTCGCCCCCATCCTGAGCAGCCCGGCCAGGTATGATTCAGTCGTTAGGTGGTGCCTCCTCTCCTCCCTATTGCGCCTGGCCAGGCTTGCATGACCATAAAATGATTGGCGGAGATGCTGGCCTGGATCCCACAGAGGCACTCCATCTGTTGGCGCATGATGGCCCGCATCTCCGCCTGCACAGCCTGGCTTGGGGGGTTGGAGGTCCCTGGGCGTGGCCTGGTAAGTAGGTGGCGGTGGCCCAGTGGGGAGGGTCAGGGATCTCGCTCCATGAGGGTGGTGGTGTCATTGATGGTCCTGGTGGTGGCCAGTCGCCGGCACTGCTTAGGGGAGGAGGAGATGGGGTCAAGCTGCGCTGATGACGTGACAAGCTTAGTCTCTGGAGGAGGGGGACAGTGGGGTTAAAAGCCGGTGGTGTGGCCGATGGTCCTGCTGGTGACCCCACTCGCCAGATGATACCCTCCTCCTTCGAACCAGGGCCCTCGGCTCCTCTTCTTTCCTCCTCCCCCTGCGCCAGTTCCTGCTGGGCGGGGGCTCACTTGCCGACTCCCTGCTCCAATGGCTCACCACTGGACCCAGACCTCCTTGATGCTGAGAGAAAAGAAAGGTATAAGTTATTAGTATGATGAATAATATATATATATATATATATATATATATATATATATATATATATATATATATATATTGAGATGTATATTTATACATTTGAGTGTATAGATAATTGTTTTATATATATTATTAGGTATATCTATATATATATATATATATATATATATATATATATATATTTCAGGTAGGTAAATAGGGCGTTTTGATATCAAGATAATGATACAATATATCAAAGATGTAGTTATGAGAATGTGCAGCTATAGACTTGAAAGGGTTTGCATTCCTAAGCAAAGAGAATTCATAACAGATTATGTAGTAGCAAAAACAAAGGATATGTTTGTTTTCATTGTGATTAAAGTGTGAATCTTCAGTACTTCAACCACTGAAAGCTACTTCAGGATGATGAATGCCATTAGATCTCCTTGATGTGCTGTACTACATTATTACAGCTGAAAAGCAATAAATGGTTATGATATCTGTACATATTTCTGGTAACTAGAGGCAACTCATTTGAAACTATCCCTTATGCATTCAATGTTCAACATTTTACTGATAGTGCTTTTTTAATAGTTGGAAATTTTATTGTGGATTTCAATATGTGTATTATCAACAGTTTTCAGAATATAACAAGGAAAGAAGGCAAGTGTCAAGGCATAATCAAGTATACTAATGTCAGTGGGTGGTAGGCTCATGGGAAATGTGAGGAAATACTACATAATTCAAATCCTGTTAGATTCATGGACAGTTATTATAATTTATTTGTAATACACCAACATATTATATAGCACTATATATATGGCACCATACACACATAGAAATACAATTGTAGTTGAAATCAATATAGAGATACAACTACTCTGAATATAGAGACCAAGAATCAAATCATGTCTTATTCATTAAATCCACAATGCACAAAAAATACATTATGATATTCTGGATAATAAATGTCAAGAGGAAAGAATCTTCCAGAAAAAGAGGAATGTATGAGCAATATGTCCTGATTTGGAAAGTTGAAGTAAGCATGGGATAAGCACCTGGAGATTCTGAGAATTTATTAAACACAAGGTAGATCAAATGGACATATTGCATAGAACCTGTGGTTCTTTTCTGCTAATCTATTTTTCTGTCTCAAAGTCATGACAAAAATAGTGTGATAGGTACCACATACTGATCATCTCCATTGCTGTCTTTTGAAGACCAACCTACTGATCATGTCTCAACTTCCACGGCTACTTTCTGCTTGAAAATCCGATAAACAGTGGTTTAAAAGTGCAAATAGCACTTACGGTAATTGCCTCTCAGTGAGTGAATTTCCGCTCCAAGTATGCCACCCATTTGTCTGGAAGCACTTAAAGGGCCATTTACTGACCTGCTTAGGTGATTCTAGCATTCTGTACAGATTGATTTGTTGAGAGTTCATGCTTTTTTTTGGCTCACTACATAGAGCTGTAGCTGCAGGTCTGCCTGGGGACAGTAATGGACTCATGTAAACACAGACTTACTTTATTGAATTCTCAGTGAAAAATGCACATATTTTAAAAATTGAAACAGTATTTCAACATGCTGTTAGGGGATCTTTACTGTGATGTGGCCCAAACTGTGCTTAATTAAGTAGCCCTTTAATTACAGATATAAGACCACAATGGAGGCGACCAGGACTGCATTCGATTGCATAAATAAAAAAAGAAATGTAAATGTAAAGGCTAGTGATTTATAAATAACTACAGTGTCTTAATACCTTGCTTTAAACATATAAAAATGCAGAAGACAATATGAATAAAATAAAGTCTTAGGCATGTAATAAATATAAATGTTATTTAAAGGGAAGCCAGATATGCATATATATTTTACTGTACATTGTGTCTTTCGGTTTAGGGTTATTGTGGACACACGGGAATGGAGACATTTTAAACAGCTAACAAATACATTAACACCTATAGAGGAGAATATGTTTCATGTTCAAGAAAATGTCCTCACCCCTCAGCTATACCTGCGGCCCAAGGAGACCGTTTACGTTCCATTTAAATACCAGACTTTCTCTGTGGACTACATGACTATCTTGCAGGTGTGTTAATATTCACTTTAAAACTGATGTACAAAACAAATTGAATACCTATGAAATATATTGAACGAATGTGTATGTATTTTTATTTGTTTGTCATCATCAAAGTACACAGTGCTTTACAGGGGTAAGATACAGAACAACTGCATGACATGATAATCTACTCTGTTGAAAACCTGATGTTCTTATCCTGAACATATATTTCTATAATAAAAATAATTATTATTTAATTGATTATCACTTGATACTGCATTAAACTGTTGTTGTTTTTTGCATCTGTATCACAGGATTAACATGGCTATTCCAAACTACATACATGTTAGGTCTGATGAACTATACTTAAATGTGATTTGATCTATACTGGGCTAAAATTAACACTGCAATGTTAGTGCAAATCCTGCTAATTTTATATAACCTATGGTTTAAAAAAGATTTAAACTGTCCAAACATTACATGAAAATGAATAATAGAAACTCGATTACATTTTTTTATAGCAAGGTCCTGGTGCAGTGGGGTTGGCCAAACAAATGGGAGAGCTGTCCCAGCCCAAGGCAAATATAATGTCATCAAAACGTATTAAGGTAAATTTATCATTTGTACTGAAAATTAACCTTTAGTGACATTTTTTTAATATGTTTTTCATGTGTTTAATTTTTTTAAGTTTTGTTTTTGAATTTGTTAATTCATATTTGTTAGAAAGGTAAAATTCCGAAAGCTATAAATCAATATTTTCTTAACTTTATATAATGGAATTTATGTTAAGATACTTTCTAGCCGTCCATGCTGGAAGCAGCTTAGGGAGGCGTCAGATCCTAATAACCATCTCTATATGTATTATGTGATAAATAATACAATCCAGATATCTGAATTCTTGAACTTGATATTAAAATACACTAAATAAATATAAAATCTAAATAATAACGTCACATCTGGCACTGATCAAGGGTGTAATTTAAGTCAATTTAACATTTTACTAATCTTTAGCACCTTTAAAATTAATAACAATGAATGTACTAGAATATATTACATACTGATAGAATGTTTGCGTAGGAGAGAATGAGGGTCAATAAACTGATTTTTTGCACGCAATTAAATTGCTTCAATGTTGCTGCTGGTTTCGCGACAATCACATTTTGTTCCTTCATTTTGCCAACTGTATTCAATTTTAAACAACCATTGAAATCCCATATCAGCAGGTAGTTGGTTATTTTGAAGAATTGGTCCACTGTCGTCAACTTCTTTCAATATGGTCTTTGGAATAATAAATCTTGATATTGTGCAAAATGTTGACAAAAAGTAAAAAAATAAACTCAGCCTCAATTTTACATGCAATTATTCTTTACTGCAGGTTTTTATTTTCTTTGTTAGGCCTGCTTCTTTCATCTTTTGTCTCAACAGAGTGGGTCCGTAGAGCTAATGAATACACTGAAAGTTGATATGTTGCATTCCCATTGTGCAGATACAAACTTTTTGTGTACTCCTCACTCCTCAAGAAGTAGTTTAATGGTAGGATCCAGAGCAAAGTAATATCATATTAAAGTTATGTATTAGAGGCTGTATTATTATTTTGTACATTCTAAAAATATGTTGCTTATTTTCAAGTGTAGTTCTTCAAAAGAAGCTGATCCCACTAGTCCTTAACAGGACCACTGTTTTAGTTTTGTTCTATATACTCTTTTGAAGAGCTAACATTGAAAGTAGGCAACATTTTTAGAATGTAAAAAATAATAATAAAGCCTCTAATTTACTACTGCTGTGGAATCTCCCATTTTGATTAAAAGATTAAAGGTGGGAAAGATTTTGAATAAACGTGAAGCATCTGAAATGCCAGTGCTGTCAGCAGGTCTAACATGAAGCTCATTACCATTGTCAAAAAATAGTTGACAGGATAAGGCCATAAGAGAAAATGGATCCCTGCAATATTTTTTTTTGCATAAAATTTGTATCAATATTTACAAAGTGTAAAGGCTTATTATTTTACTTTCTAAACAACATATTGCACATCACCAGATATAGTTATTCAAACTAAAATGTAGATTTTTTTTTTTACCACAGTGGTACATCCTTCCCAGGTGACAAACAAGGTTTGGAAAAATAACCAAATGTATGCCACAGCACAGTATAATTAGCTATAATTATTAAGAGTTATTTTCTTTCCTTTCCAAAGCATGTTGTCCATTATTACACCATTGAGAGACTTCAGTGGACTTATATTGTAATTTCTTACAAGAGCAGGGCCCTCGACTCCTTCTGTATCGGCATATAACTTCTGTCACATTTGTCTTATGTACTCACTGTTTCCCCTGTACTTAGCACTATGGGATATATTGGAGCTTTATAAATAAAGGATAACAGAAATTAAAATTGTTTAGACAGTAAATATGCATTTTTGGTGTTTTTGTGTTGTGTGTTATTAGCGGGATATACAGTAAACTATTTTCTTTATTTTTCTACTTAAATTAAAAATTCTCTGTATTGATAAACTCCGAGCTCATACACGGATTCAAAGATATATTTTTTTACAGGAACAGAATAATCCACATGCCATTAGCTTTCTAGCATAGCGCGACTGCTTATGTTTACTTTGCTTCTTGAAGGATAATTGTATGCGGTCAGCAAAATTTCACTTAAAAAAGAAACAAGTCAGACTATTTTAAATATGCCCATCAAAATCATGTTTTAATTGCAGTGAGATCTCTAGAGCAATGTGTTTTGATGTGGTAATGTGCTGAAGATCTTAGAAATATTTCCTAAAATAATTATGGAAAAAATATCTAGATTTCTTTTTATTTACTTCTTAAGCTTGAGGACAAATAGTTCTTTTTACTGACTGGTAAACTAGTTTAAAAAACACATTTACAGTATTCCCGATGTAAATCTACAAAGCCTCAGACTGTCGCCTTTTGTGTTATTTTCTAAGCTGTTTACAATGCTATGTTCTAATTGGACAATAAAGTAATACTTCGGTATATATCGCTACTTATAAAACTTGTTTTTCTTCCCTTTTCGTTTCTATTTAATTTTACCATTTATCTTGACAATAAATAGGTTTCTTTCAAGGCATCTGATGGAAAACTTATTGCAATTCTTCAAGTGAACATTGAACCTCAGCCACATGTTGTTGACCAGACTTTCCGATTTTATCACCCAGAACTGACATTTCTGAAAAAATCCATTAGGTTACCTCCATGGTACACTCTTCCAGGTAGGCAGTCTATCAATTTATAATAAATGAAATCTAAAATAAGAATGGCATTCTGTGAAATGTTGTTTTACTCATAACAGCTCTATCCTGAATAGATAGTTAATGCCACACTGTATAAAAAGAGAGATGACCAGTGGGATGATAAAGACGCACGAGAAGTGCTAGAAAGAGGACAAGGACAGACTGGCATCTTACACATATCACTACCATTGGTCCCAGCTGCTCTCTAAAAGTGGCAACGCTTAAAATACCAGTGTAGTGGACATAAAATAGCATTTACTTTTATTTAGTTAGCAATAAAAATAAGATTTGAATAAAATAAATTGAATGTAGCTTTTAAAACTTAGATATGAACTTCAATGTTTCATGGACTAGAGGAGTTGCTTCTCTCCACTCGTTATCATGTATCCAAAGCTCATAGGGCGTGAAGAGATATACTGCAGAGGAGGCAGATACAGACTACTATCAGCACCCCCTCTGGCAGATTTACTCCCATTCCCTGTATATTTAATATATGGGTGAGGGTAAACATATCTGCTGAGGTATGACAATAATAAAGTTCCAATGTACGTTTATAAGCTACTTTTATTTTTTCTTCTTCAAATACTATTTTATTTTTCATTGTGTATTAAATAAACAAAAGAAACCCTATGGTGTTAGTTCTACAGTGACCCTTTTATGAATTCTTATATCCAGAATGTATCAATGTCAGTCCATCAAAGAAGCACTATCATCATCATCATCATTGTATGCATGGTAAAATAGAACCAATACACACATATGAGTTGAGTGTACCATGATTACACAGGTAATTGCAATTAATATATTATGATATTGAACTGTATAAACTCACTATTGCAGACAACACAATAAATGTTATAAACATACTAGCGAATTGCCCGTCAAAAAATGACGGCAATTAAATTGTAAGCCAAGCAATGCTGTTTGCCACGCAATGTGAGTCTTTTGGCACTCTGAGCACCATCGGTGCTCATTGCGAGCCTCTCCCCTCGTGTACTTCAACTTTCCTGCTTTGCAATGATCAACGAGCCCTGATAAGCGCCTACAGTGCTTGGGAATGCCATGTGTCTCTTTCCAGCATCTCCCCACTGTCCCTTCCCTGTGTTATTCTGCAGTGTGGGTCTACTGGATGTTTCCGTTGTTTGTTTTTTTTCAAAGTCCCACGTGCCTGGCGTTGTTCGTTCAAGTGTTAGTGTCTTTGCCTCTTTGCCGTCGTGTATATTCTAATTCCCGTGTATTTTTCAGTGTTCAGTTTTTTCCGAGGTTGGAATGTGCTTAGCCTCGTTTTCATTCCGTTTTCAGATTTTATTTATATTTTTCGTCTGCTAATTTTTTTTCTTGTTTAGCCAATATTCGAGTGGCGAAACACCGCAAATAGTGCTTAAATCACTTGCAACCTCACTCCCAGTCGTCCTGGCTCTCCCTCTGTGCTGTGTGTGAGTGTGGTTTAATTTATTTTTTTTTTCGATTTATTGCGGTTCGGCCGTTACATTCTTATTTTTCCGACTTTTATTATTTTTTTCTAAGTCCTGCGTTTCTCAAGTGCTTGCAGCCTAAGTAAGTGCCGCGTTCCTCAACTGCTTGCAACATAAGTCCTGCGTGCTTCAATGCCTCAACTGAAGAATTGGTCCACTGTCTTTGGCGCTTCTTTCAGCCTAAGTCCCGCTTGTATCCATGCCTTAACTGCTTTGCGAGGCTTGCAGGATCGCTCTCGGCGCTCATTTTAGCCTAAGTCCCGCATGCTTCCATGCCTCAACTGATTCCTCGCTTCTCGAGGCTCGCAGGGCAATGAGCGCCTCATTGCCCAAGTCCTCCGTGCTCAGAAGGCTTCGATGCCTCAACGGCTCGCCTCGCTTTGCGAGGCACGCAAGCGTGACAACAACTCAGTTTGACAACTATTTTATGTGATCACATATTTTTAATCAAAGACACCACCAGTAAAAACTTACTTATGTCTCACTATAAGGTAATAGAAACTCAATATTCATGTACAAAAAAAGATATAAAGGCATATTCAAACATAATATATAATACTTAGGCTGAGTTTTTTTAGGACAAGGAGAGTCTATCCACAGAGATATATTACGCTTCTGCAGAATATTTAGGGGCCAAAGTATATGAAGGCGTGAAAAATTAATAAACATAAAGAGAATATACAATTTGTACATATATAATTTATGATGCATGTACACACATACAAATTGCAAATCAAACAAAGAAATTGATACCCCCTTAAGTAAATGTTAACTCAACCCACCATTTCCTTTAGGCAATAGATTGTCTTGATCTCTAGCACAAATGTCTATGCAGATATATAGTACATGTCTGTCTGCTATTTATGACTTTATTTTTTAGTTTCTAGAAATATTTTACTGATTTATTATGAATCTGTTCTTGTTTTTTCCTACTACTGTTGTTTACCATTCTCCCTCAGGGATTTTATTTTCCTTTGAAAGCATTTACATAGATTACCTCAAAGCTCTGTAAAATTGCGGTGTATTACCATAAACATTGTTTAAAGCATTAATCACTTCTTTCTAAACAAACTGAAACTTACCTTGTTCTCTTTTATTTACCAAAAATTATAGCTAAGATGAAATCAAAATATAAAGAACCTAGCAAAACTTTTTTCTTTTTTTTTCTTTTTTTTTTTTAGGTGCTCCTGTTGGCACGCCTGGTGGGGAGCCTGAACTTAAAGTGTGCTGCAGTGACCCCAATGTTATATGTGATACTAAAAAAATGGTATGAGTATTTAAAAAATGTTTATGCGTTAAATTAATGCAATCAGTTTAGGGCTAATAGTGGCCAAACCCTAGACAAAGCACATACAAACTGGCCTATAACACAGGTTTAGGGTGGTCCTAACATGTCTCCTTTCTCTTGGAATGTAAGTGAATACAGTACATCATATTTGCTATACATTTATAGTTACTCAGTATAGCATATGAATGTATAGGGGAGGAAGAGAATATCTGTAAGTGCATGTGTGATGATCAAGGCTGGACATGAGTGGGTATGGAGAGTGGTTGGCAGTGAATGGGTTTGGTAGTGAGTGGTTATTAACAGACTTGTTGGAGGCAAGTGTGTATGGAGAGAGTAAGGATGACACTGGATGAGTATGGGGAAAGAAACCAAGATAGTGAAAAAGGTATGGAGGGAAAATGTAGTGTTTAGTAGATATCACAAAGAGAGGGTGGTGTTAAGTGGTGATAGCATGAGAAGTTGTTGTAGTGAATGATTTGGAGAAATATAAATACTGGATTTGATTAGATGGTGTGAGTGAGGGATACAGGAGAGATGTGTATGTAACCCTAAAGGATGTCTTGTCTTTAGAAGTGAGCAACCACATTTGGACAGACCTAAAATTAGGCCCAATTTAAAAAATATTGTGGGGTCTCCCAAATATGTTTTGCAAGTGGGTGCTGCTATTTGCCGTTGCGTCACTTTTGTACTTTATGGTTGCATTACACCTTGGAAATAGATCCATATAGTAAATAATCAGTTCTAATAATAGTATTACTTCTGAAAATGATAAAGTGACCCTTTCAATAAGTACAACAGACTGTCTTACAGATTGGTCCTAATGTTTTTTTTCCGTGCTACCAGTCCTAACAGTATTATGGACTGGTTGTCTAAACACTTTAATGTGTAGTATTATTTTAAAGACTAAATGGAGAAGATAATCAGCATGTTGTTGAGGTTTACATCTTGGGAATTTCAATGACAAGTTAGTTTACGTTCTTAAATTTAATTTCCCAGAAGCTACCACTTTTTCAGACAGAATCAATTGTAAAATACTATTTTACCTGCCATATTTACTATTATGAAATTAGAAGCACATTTTAAATATTATAACTTTTCTTTGTTTGTCAAATAGCATGCATCTATGCTATAGTACAAGCACATACTTGTAATATCTAATCGGACAATGCTTAAAACCTTCTGTATTCTCACAATTTGTTAGAAAAGGAACTTCATGAGGGGTAGTCAATTATTTTTCACAAATTTAACCAAGGTCCAAATGTTTTTGTTTATACAAAGTCAAGGTCCTGAGTCCATAGTTTGTTACAGGTACATACTTTACTATTTTAATATTATTGTAAAACGTATCATTGCAATAATGGTAATAAGACCTTCATTTTTATATCCCATCATTTGTCAGCTTACGTTCAATTATTTCTTGTCAATGTGTAGGGTCATGGAGAGCCACAAGACGTGTTTCTAAAAGTTGCTGGAGGGCCAAGTCCGCAAATAAAAAAATTCTTCATTTCACTTTACATGTGAGTAAAACTCTGAAGATTTAAAAAAACTGAAATAACTCGTGTTTTGTCAAATTTGGGTGTAACCAGAACCAACTGGCGTTTCTAAAAGCATTGTCTATATCCGTGCTGAAATCTTATGTGACTATTAATACTTTGTATAGGGCTCAGCTGACATACATGTTCACAAAAAGAGTCAGTTCTAGAATGCATACAAACACTCCAAAGTTACCAATGCATTTTAAAATATAAAATATCTAAAAAATGATAAAACATATAAAACTGTTGTGAAGATCTGCATATTGTCAAGTATTAACTGTTGTCAAATATAAAAACAAAAATTAGTTTATTACCATTTATATATAATTATTGTTTGATTTCTGTTGCTTCTCCCAGGTTGGAATAATCTTTTTTTGCAAAGAGTTATTGGCCCCATAGAAATGTGGCAGCTGAAACTACCAGTGCTTTCAAAATACTAATAGAAAACTCATTAGTTTACAAGGGCAATGTGCACTCCTGAGAGAGCTGTATATAGCAGTTCACTCAAAGAAATATAATCCCACAGCAAAGAATAATTGCATATAAACAAAGTAGAAGCAAAGTTAGCAAAAGCTCCTCCAATCTTTGTAGATTACATTACAATACATCTGATTTTCAGTAGAAATAAACAGCCCAATAATTCCTTTATTAGTGGTTAATGAAGAGCTAAGCGTATAATTGCCACAGGAAAGTGCATTTTTCTCATCTCATCTTAACAACTCAAGAGGGTTACAGAGTAAAGATTCACTTTTGTCTCATTTAAACATCCCTGCACAGATTCCTAGCTTGGAAATTAGCAGCCTTATTAAATTGTGATTTGGCAAATTTAATAGGGCTCTATATAAGCACACAGCATATTTTTTTACAGAAGTTTTTAGTTAGTGAACTTCTATCCAAAAGCAAGGTTTCACTAACTAAAAACTTCTGTAAAAAAAAAATGCTATGTGCTTATATAGAGCCCTTTAGATTTGCCGAATTGCAATTTAATAAGGCTGTAGGTTTCTTGGAATTGGGGGATTGAAAAAGGTTTTCTGATCAGTTTTAGATATGCAGTTGAACATATAAGTGTAATATCTGCTTGTTCTAATATACTAGCGACTTGCCCGTCAAAAATGACGGCAACAAAATTTGAAGCCTGGCAATACTGTTTGTCCCACAGTGCAATGTTCTCCCCCGTCTAACTTGTGGGCCTCGCCAACCCACAACTTTCGTGCCCTGCAATGAGCGCTGAAGGTGCTCATTGCAAGCCTCTCCCCCCTCTACTTTCCGGGACTCATGATGAGCCCCGCAATGAGTGGCTTTGCCTCTCATTGCAGGGGTCGGCCAACCTGCAACTTTCAGGCCTCGCAATGAGCACCTTTCGGTGCTCATCCCGAGCTCCGCAATGAGCACCTTTGGCGCTCATTGCAAACCTCTCCGCACTCTCTCCCTCCCTTGTCTCTTTGCCCTCTCTCCCTCCCGATTTTCCCCCCCTTATCTCCCTCCCCGTGTCTGTCCACCCTCTCTCTCCCCTGTGTCTCTTTCTCTACCCTGTATCCCTTTCCACCCTCTCCCCCCTCTCTCTCCTCTGTGCTCCTGTTTGCATTAACGGGTTTGAAACCATTTGCGGGCTTGGGAATATCAACCAATTAAATATCAAATTAGCTTGCAACCTCACTTACAGACTCCCTGCCTCTCCCCCTGTGCTGTGTGTGAGGTTTTAAGTCCTTTTTTTTATTAATTGGTGTCTTTTGGCGGTCTCCCAGTGGATTCCGAGTTACAGACTTAAAAAAAATGGCGTCCATAATCCATAATTTTTTTGAAGACTGTAAATTGTAAGCGATTTTGAGCCTCTCCCCCCCTCAAGCCAGTCATGTATGGCCCTCACGTACGGGCCTTGCCTCTCTCTCTCTCTGTCTTGTGTGTCTCGCTCTAATTTCTTTCTCTCTGACCTGTCTCTCTCGCTCCTGGTGCACTCTCTCTCTCTCTCTGTATGCTCTCGCTCTCTCTGCACTTTCTCTCTAAGTGAGCTCTTTCTGTGCACTCTCTCTCTCTGTGCTCTCTCTCTTTCTCTGCGCTCTCTGCATTCTCTCTGTGCTCTTTCTGTCTGTGCACTCTCTATCTCTGTCCGCTTTCTGTCTGTGCACTCTGTATCTCTGTGCGCTTTATGTCTGTGCACTCTCTCTCTTTGTGCACTCTCTCTCTGTGCACTCTCTCTCGCTCTCTGTGTGCACTGTCTGTGTGTGCTCTCCATCTGTGTGCACTCTCTCACTCTGTACCCCTCTCTCTCTGTGTCGATCTCTGTGTGTTCTCTCTTTCTGTGCGCTCTATCTCTCTGTGATCTCTCTCTCTTGCTGTTTGTGTGGGCGCTGTCTGTGTGCTCTCTCTCTTTGTACTCCTCCTTCTCTGTGTTTATCTCTGTATGCGGTCTCTGTGTCTCTCTCTCTCTGTGCGCTCTCTGCCCTCTGTCTGTGCACTCTCTCTCTGTGCTCTCTCTGTCTGTGCCCTCTCTCTGTCTGTGCACTCTATCTTGATCTCTGTGTGTGCTGTCTGTGTGATCTCTCTGTCTGTGCCCACTCTCTTTTTGTGCTCTCTCCCGCTCTTTGTGTGTGCTGTATGTGTGCACTCTCTCTCTCTGTGGCTCTCTCTCTGTGCATCAAGATCTAATAGGAATGCTAGGTTCCCAGGGTGTTTGCCACCCAAAAATTACTAATGTATATACAAAAAGTGGGAAAAAATATAAAGTCTTTATTAATGGGGGGGAACAACGGCGATTACTTTAAAAACAAGGGGTAAAAAATCCCAGGATTGGAACAACAAGATAAAAATAGGCTAATGGGTGTGTGGACATGAACCACTAAATGTTGAATGTACTCTTAATAGAGGGGTTATTAGGTCCACACCTAACAGTACTGTGGAGGAGAGAGGTGATTGCTAGTCCAATTGGAGTAGTCCTGTCTTTATGATAGATCCTAGGATCTATAATACATATATATATATGGATGTAAAGGTTCTGGGTAGCAAAAGCTCATCCTGTAAAGAGTCCCAAAGCAAATTACTGGGAATATTCTGACCTTTGTATATCAATATATATTTATTTTTAACGGTATATCACAGTATGATTATACCGTATTTGCTACCTTATGAGTGAGAGTAAAAAGGTTTTCAGCAGGGCAATAAAATTCTAGGACTATTATATGCAATTAGTGCCTACCCAAGGCTACTTCTCATATAAGAATAGAACTTTTATCTTGCCCATATTGTATCCCAAAGTATAGCATAATAGAAAATAGGCCCTTGGATGAGCAATGCAGAAAAGCCAGCAGGCTAATTATTATTTAAAGCATCGTTATAAAAGTGCCTAATCTCATGCATATCCAGACCACAACATTCACTCATTTGGAAACGGACAGGTAGGGTAAGCATACAACCTCTAAAATTATTGATAATTAATACAGTACTGTTAGTAATGAAGACGCCGGCGTGCCCTTAGCAGTGAGGCATGCCACGTCATCAAAGGCCGACGCGTTTCGACGTCATCAGACGTCTTTGTCAAGGTAAGGTCTGTGAAGCCGTCCAGCCCTCTTTTTAAACGCTGCCGTAACTACGGCAACCAATTGACACTCAGTGAACCTGCGCAATGGAAGCAGGAAGCGTCTGTTGCGCTGGGATACAGTGCAATGCATATGAAAACCAATCTTATATAAGAACGGATCTAAGGAGGAAAGTAACATGAAGGGGTGGAATAGCAAATAACCAGCCCAATTAGCAACAGCTATAATGACAATGAAATAATAGAAATGTGAGTGAAGAGTAAATATGATAGGAAAAAATAAAAAAGGGAAATTGAAAAATATCTAGATGGAATGTGTGCAACTAGGATGTAAATATACAGGAGGGCTAAAAAGTGCACACCAACTAATAGTGTGAGAGATGGAACATATAAAGCATCTCTAGATGTGATAGGGGAACACCCCAGTATAGTGTAAGTGTGAAGGTAGGGTAAGAAAGAGCAAGAAATATAATGACTGTGTAACAGCCATGAATAAGTTGAGGGCAATTACAAAATGAGCCATCAAATTTAGGTAGTGCAATGTTGTATTGTATAGCATATTAAATGCTAAATATAAAAGATAAAAGTGGCAAAAATCTGGATAAGTGAACTAAATAAGAGAACCAAAGGGACAAACAAAGACTATTTGAAAACAATCCCATAAAAATGTCAGTATATTCAAATGAAGGGTAAAAATGTGAAGCCTTCATTTAAACCTATTGGAGATAGAGCTTGTAATTTATAAATCCATTTTGCTTCATGTTGAAGAAGTTTTTTATCTAAGTCTCCCTGTCTAGGGCCCTGATGTACTTTCTCAAGGGCTGTGAAAGTAAGAACTTCACTTTTGCCACCATGAAAGGTCTTAACATGGCGTGCTAGAGGGGTATCTAGATCTTTTCTTATTGAATAGATATGTTCACCAATACGTCTACGTAGTTGACGTCGTGTTTTACCTACGTAAATTTTAGAACATAAACATGTAGCCACATAAACTACACTTGTGGTGCAGCAGTTTGAGAAGTCCTTTAAAACATATCTTGCCCCATTAGACGGATGTTCGTAGATTTTTGTTGGTTTGATGTATCTGCAGAATTTGCAGTTCCCACATTTGAAACATCCCAATGGGGGATTGAGCCATGTCTTGTTGTCTTTATTTTCTTTAAAGAAACTATGTACTAGAGTGTCTTTCAAATTTTTACCTTTCCGATAAACAATTGGTATTTTTTGTGGAAGTAGATCTGCCAAGTCCTCATCACTTTTCAATAGATGCCAGTGTTTAGATATAATATCCTTTATTGAAGCAGATTCGTAGCCATAAGTTAAAATACATCTTGGATATGTATTATCTGATGTTTGTCTCTCTCTGTGCGCTCTCTCTCTCTGTGCTCTCTGTCTCGCTGACCGTGTCCGCTGTCTGTGTGTGATCTCTCTGTGTTCACTTTTTCTCTCTCTGTACCCCTCCCTGTCTGTGTGCTCTCTGTGTGTGTGTGTCTTTCTCTCTCTCTTTGCGCGCTGTCTCTCTGTGTGATTTCTGTCTGTGCACTCTCTCTGTGCACTCTGTCTGCGCTCCCTCTTTGTGTGCTACCTGTGTGCTCTCTCCCTCTGTACCCCTCCCCCTCTGTGTCGATCTCTGCGTGCTCTCTGCATGTACGCTTTCTCTATCTGCACCGTATGTGCACTGCTGTCTGTGTGCAATCTCTGTCTCTGTACCCCTCACTCTCTTTGTCAATCTCTCTGCACTCTCTCACTGTGCGCTCTATCTGTGAACTCTCTCTGCGCTGTCTTTGTGCTCCCTCACTGTCTGTGTGTGCTCTTGCTCTGTAATTCTCTTTATGTCTCCCTCTCTCTCTGTACCTGACTCCCTCTCTCTCTGTACCTGTCTCCCTCTCTCTCTGTACCTATCTCTCTCCCTCTCTGTACCTGTCTCCCTCTCTCTCTGTACCTGTCTCTCTCCCTCTCTGTACCTGTCTCCATCTCTGTACCTGTCTCCTTCTCTCTCTGTAGCTGTCTCCCTCTCTCTCTGTAGCTGTCTCTCTCTCTCTCTGTAGCTGTCTCCCTCTCTCTCTGTAGCTGTCTCCCTCTCTCTCTGTAGCTGTCTCCCTCTCTCTCTGTAGCTGTCTCCCTCTCTCTCTGTAGCTGTCTCCCTCTCTCTCTGTAGCTGTCTCCCTCTCTCTCTGTACCTGTCTCCCTCTCTCTCTGTACCTGTCTCCCTCTCTCTCTGTACCTGTCTCTCTCCCTCTCTGTACCTGTCTCCCTCTCTCTCTGTACCTGTCTCTCTCCCTCTCTGTACCTGTCTCCATCTCTGTACCTGTCTCCTTCTCTCTCTGTAGCTGTCTCCCTCTCTCTCTGTACCTGTCTCCCTCTCTCTCTGTACCTGTCTCCCTTTCTCTCTGTACCTGTCTCCCTCTCTCACTTTGCTGTCTTTCTCTGAAATACAAATGGCCGCCACGCTTCTGTTAAG
Source organism: Discoglossus pictus (assembly GCA_027410445.1). Classification (NCBI taxonomy): domain Eukaryota; kingdom Metazoa; phylum Chordata; class Amphibia; order Anura; family Alytidae; genus Discoglossus; species Discoglossus pictus. Next base: position 160,223,227 of record CM050169.1, read on the forward strand.
ATCAGGTGTTAGGCCCACCCCCACTTACATCATAGCCACGCCCCCTTTATGATGTCAGCGTTAGCAACATTTTCTGCTGCTCACAACTATATATGTGATGTGATGTATACAGTAATAAACAGGAAAAAAGTAAAAGAAGTAAAGAACAACTATTTAGGGTCCCAAGGGAAACCGTTCCACCATGGTACTCTAGTTAACTCCAATTCCTCGTAGGTATCCAACAAACTGTGTCACTAATTAGTAAGTTGCACCACTCATTATCATTTTGTTGCACCAAATAAAAAAGTTTGATATCTCAAGACATACTGTGTTTAGAAAATAACAGCTAGTACAATGTATAACCAGTTAATAAACATCTCTATAAGGAACCCAAAACCATATGGGATATATCCATTATAAAAGTAATTTGCTTTGCATTGGAATTTAATTTGTTCACAATTTTCAGCAATATTCATATTACAATAAATGTTATTGTAATTTTTTAGGAAGCAGCTTATTATTTGACCCTAGTTACTGAAGTTTTGGAATTACTGCATTCTCTCTCCTGTTAATTGTAAACCTCTAATTAGCTTCTACCAAAAGTTTTATGCATCATTGCTGTATCACATTACAGATTTCATAGCTTTACAAATGCAGGCTGAAATAGGATTATAAAACAGACAATAAAAAGCCTTCAGTAGTTGAACAGTAGTTTTGTTTATTGCATCCCCAGTGTTAAACTCTACGGGGATCTAACTCCTGACACAATTAATTGTTTTTATATGATTACAAAATTGTAAATGACTTTAAAATGACACTTCTTATTTGTTGCATTAAGTTTTTATGTTTTTGTTAAATACACATTCAATATTCATTGTACTGTCTTTGACACAGAGATCCATGGCTTGCCGTTCCCGTTCAGATATGGCAGATATATGTTCACTCTCTAAAAAGAGTCGATGTTAGCTGCATAACTGGACAGTTAACCCAAATGTCACTAGTTCTCCGTGGGACACAAGTTGTCCGAAAAGTGAAGGCGTACAGTTCCCACCCACAAGAACTAAAGGTCAGTCTTTGTACTGAACACATACAATGTGTTATTAAACTTAAAGACCTACTGGGAAAACGTCACACCTGTTAAGTATGTCAGAAACTAACAAGGTTAACAACTATGTAAGCCATGAGCATAAAATCATTTTTTAGAGAAATTCTTATTAGCAGAATCTGGGTGTGTTTGGTAACCAACAAATTTGATATTTACAGGGAGTGCAGAATTATTAGGCAAATGAGTATTTTGACCACATCGTCCTCTTTATGCATGTTGTCTTACTCCAAGATGTATAGGCTCGAAAGCCTACTACCAATTAAGCATATTAGGTGATGTGCATCTCTGTAATGAGAAGGGGTGTGGTCTAATGACATCAACACCCTATATCAGGTGTGCATAATTATTAGGCAACTTCCTTTGCTTTGGCAAAATGGGTCAAAAGAAGGACTTGACAGGCTCAGAAAAGTCAAAAATAGTGAGATATCTTGCAGAGGGATGCAGCACTCTTAAAATTGCAAAGCTTCTGAAGCGTGATCATCGAACAATCAAGCGTTTCATTCAAAATAGTCAACAGGGTCGCAAGAAGCGTGTGGAAAAACCAAGGCGCAAAATAACTGCCCATGAACTGAGAAAAGTCAAGCGTGCATCTGCCACGATGCCACTTGCCACCAGTTTGGCCATATTTCAGAGCTGCAACATCACTGGAGTGCCCAAAAGCACAAGGTGTGCAATACTCAGAGACATGGCCAAGGTAAGAAAGGCTGAAAGACGACCACCACTGAACAAGACACACAAGCTGAAACATCAAGACTGGGCCAAGAAATATCTCAAGACTGATTTTTCTAAGGTTTTATGGACTGATGAAATGAGAGTGAGTCTTGATGGGCCAGATGGATGGGCCCGTGGCTGGATTGGTAAAGGGCAGAGAGCTCCAGTCCGACTCAGACGCCAGCAAGGTGGAGGTGGAGTACTGGTTTGGGCTGGTATCATCAAAGATGAGCTTGTGGGGCCTTTTCGGGTTGAGGATGGAGTCAAGCTCAACTCCCAGTCCTACTGCCAGTTCCTGGAAGACACCTTGTTCAAGCAGTGGTACAGGAAGAACTCTGCATCCTTCAAGAAAAACATGATTTTCATGCAGGACAATGCTCCATCACACGCGTCCAAGTACTCCACAGCGTGGCTGGCAAGAAAATCTAATGACATGGCCTCCTTGTTCACCTGATCTGAACCCCATTGAGAACCTGTGGTCCATCATCAAATGTGAGATTTACAAGGAGGGAAAACAGTACACCTCTCTGAACTGTGTCTGGGAGGCTGTGGTTGCTGCTGCACGCAATGTTGATGGTGAACAGATCAAAACACTGACAGAATCCATGGATGGCAGGCTTTTGAGTGTCCTTGCAAAGAAAGGTGGCTATATTGGTCACTGATTTGTTTTTGTTTTGTTTTTGAATGTCAGAAATGTATATTTGTGAATGTTGAGATGTTATATTGGTTTCACTGGTAAAAATAAATAATTGAAATGGGTATATATTTGTTTTTTGTTAAGTTGCCTAATAATTATGCACAGTAATAGTCACCTGCACACACAGATATCCCCCTAAAATAGCTAAAACTAAAAACAAACTAAAAACTACTTCCAAAAATATTCAGCTTTGATATTAATGAGTTTTTTGGGTTCATTGAGAACATGGTTGTTGTTCAATGAAAAAATTAATCCTCAAAAATACAACTTGCCTAATAATTCTGCACTCCCTGTATAGCTTGCTGGCCAAGAGCCATATGGGGTGTCCCCTTGCATTTTTTCTAAATAGCAATGGCGGTAGGGGAGAGGAAAGCGTATGGGGTATGTAGTTGCAACAATCTGCGAATTTCCTAAGTTCACATCCTCAGAAGCATTCAGTCATACTATAAAGTGTACACCTTCGATTCTATGAGCTGAACCCACCCATTCATGCACTAATAAAAAGGGATTGCTGGTGTGTCAGTCCCTATACAGTAGCAGAGCCTTATAAAATTAAAACGTGTTTATGCTTTTGGATTATATAGCTGCTAATGCTAATTACTTTTTCCTTTAAAGCATCACAAACCTGTAGACACTAATTTGCTAGAAGATGTAAGTTTTACTTCTATTATCCTTACCCTAATGCATTTCCTTACATTTCATTAATAGCTGACTGAATTCATTTCTTTGCTTTCAAAAGTCACAGAAGGTATTACATGTTCTCTTAGAAGCAAATAAGTCAACTTTTCAGCTTTTTATGGAAATTACATTTCTGTAAAGGCCAGAGGGTAATAATGAAAATAATAAATAGCCTGCATTTCATCTGCAAGCTGGAGATAACTTCATGCAGCTGTTTTAATCATCAAACGCTGCCACGATGCTCCATATCACAATGTCGGATTGTTTGCTTCAATTGCCTCTTAATTAAATTGCAGATACAGATTACGACGCACTGTGTTGATTGACATTCATCTTGACACTATCTGTAATCCTGAGCTTTGCTTGTAGTTAGCTAGTAAGATCACACAATTGGTTACTTCATTACATTTAAGTGTTTATGTACATATTGGAAATTCTCGCTCTCTCCGTCTGTCTCTCTAAACATTATAATACAAACATATACATATTCAGCTAGGGTCCCCTATAATTAAATGAGCATACACATATTTATATATATTTTATTACACGATTTATGGTATTCATTATTGTAATTGCACTATGCATTGTGTTCTTCTTTGAATGCTATAGTAATTAAATCCAGGAATTATAAGAAATATTTCACATAGCTCTGAAATCACTCTAAACTTGCATTAAAAGGTTGTATATTGGAATGTAAAGATGACATGATAATCATCATGAGTAGAATGGGATACATTGGGTAATAAGGATTAAATTGTGACAGGATAGAGGGGGTAATATAGAGCAGGAGGTGGAGAGGGTTGTGGAGTGCTGAATAGTAGAAGGATACATTGTAGGATAGAAGGGGAAGAGGGTCAGATTAGACTAGTATTGGACATCAGAGGGCTCAGTTTCTCATTGGCTTAGGCATAACCACGCCAGTACTCTGCATCCAATAATAAGGAAACTGAGATACCTTGGAGAAGCAGCATATTCTAGATGGTGAGAAAGGAGAGGTTTTCTGTGTAAGATCATTTTTTGATGACCGTGATTGTAAAACTTGTTTATACTGATGTTTATTTAGGTATTGTTCAGATTGCTGGAGTGTTCAATAGCCATTTAACCTTTTTTTCTAACTAAAACTTCACATGACTCTGTTGTACTTTACACAGGTTGATCCTGATAGCGTGTTTGTACTCCCTCCAACTGGAATACAAGATCTTCACATTGGTGTGCGTCCTCAGAGAGCAGGCAGTAAATTTATTTACCTCAATTTAGTAGATGTGGATCAGCATCAACTTGTTGCATCCTGGCTGGTTTGTGTATCTTGCAGGAAGCCTGTCATTTCCAAGGTAAGTTACACTACAATAGATAACAAGAGGCATCAGCTCACAATGGCGTGGTTACATTAGACACATTAAACATCAACCCTCAGGTTTAGCTTCTATAAGTCAGAGAAATCAATGCTGAGGCATTTTGAGCTACCCTATATATGCTAAAAATAAAGATTTACACACTGGCCCTAGATAAAAACACACAAATCGTCAAATTAACTTTTCAAGCTTGTAAGGTGCTTTGGGAAAAAAATAATATTTTCATAAGATATAAAGCTCAAAGAAAGGACCCTCCATTTTTTTGTCAAGTGTTCACACTGTATTTTTTACTTAAACCCTGTATAGAGCTACAGAATATGTTGGCACATTTCAAATAATTGATAATAATAGTAATAGGCATAAAAAAAGGGTAGGGTGAGTTATTGCCCATGCTAGCCTATGTGGGCTATTAGGAGCTAGGGTGGGTTAATTAGATAGGGATTTATGTTAGTAAATTATATTTATTCCCCCACAGGGAAGGGGATGGGGTCTAAATAATGGGATCCATTGAACCCCTATTTGTGGGATCCATTGGACCCCTATTTGTTTTAATATTACGACCCACCCCAACGCATCATGGATATCACGGTAAACCCTGCTTTGTTGTTTTTTCTTTATTTTATTTTGCCCAATCACTTAATTGATCTTAACAGGGAAGGGGACTGTACTTTTTACTCAATACACAAGATGAGGGCTTTAACAAGGGGGTCCAAAAATCTCTTTTATGGTTCATTTTTTGACCTCTTCCCTGCCATACAAGGCACCAGTATATATTTTTAACCCCTGCCGGCTTCATTTGTGGGCAGGGATTTTTTTAGAGGGGATCCAAATATTTACTGTAAACAACTGGAACTTGTAGTAGGGCTTTGACATTTGATTTGAATTAATTGTCAAAACATTCCTCTTACTATGCAAAACAGATATTGCATAGGGAGGTCTTCTAAGACATCAGTGGCGCAATATATTTGCATGTAAAATGTAATAATTTGTAGGCTGATTTTGCTGTTGTTGTTGCCTTTTGTCAGGGAAGCATCCTGTGGCTGTGGGATTTAAGGATTATTGCTAATGGTCAAGTTCCTTATTGTGCATCCATGTAAAGTTCATGTAGAGTTGAATTATTATTGATTTTCTAATTTGCTTATTGTGCAGGTGAAGCGATTAGATATATCTTTAGTCTAATGGCCCTAGATGCTTTGTTTTTCTGTATTAATCATATATATAACATCAACCTAACTTTATTACACCATATTATTAATATAGATGTTTTTTATTAAAGTATAGGTGTATAACCCAAATCACAATAAAAAGCATATTATGTGCAGTTATTTAATTGTTCAGTTTCTCCAAATGGTTTTGAAAATATTTGTTATTAATCAATAGTTTACATTAGTTTAAAATGCTTAGGGCCTCATTCTATTATCGGCCGTAAAACGGCCGCAAGGCTGCGACTCCTTGCGGGGGTTCCGTTATCTTGCAATTCAATTATACGACCCCGCAAGGATCTCCCCTTACGGCTGGCCGTATATCTTGCAACCGGTCGTAAGCTCAGAAATCTTTAAACGCAAAAAATAAATTCAAGACGGCACTGTAATGCTCTGTAAATGCTAGGGATCATATTGGGGGACATGAGGATTAATAGCAACCCCCTCTCAAGCTTGCACATCAGCCCAAATCCGAGTTTACATTAACTGTTTATGTTCCAGCCGCAGCGTGGGCGGGTCTGAGGTGCTCCAAGCCCTCGGGACTTTTTACATGGATATGTGACATAAATTAAAAACATTTTTTTTTACGGATTTGAGTGTAGGGGAATGTTGTGCTATTTTTGACAACACCTACAATCACTTTATAGTCTCCTCAGAGTGCAGGATGGCTTTATTTCGTCTTTATAATGTGCTTAATTGGTGCTAGCGGGACCTTTTTTCTGCAAGTAAGTTGCGGCTCGGTTTTAGCCTTGCAGAGAGGGTTCCCGGAGCAATTGAATAGCAACCAGGATTTTCTTGTGGCCGAAACTCTTGCGGCCGTTTTAGATCAAAGGCTTTCCTCCGGCGCGAGCGGCCGCAAGGGATAGCAAGGCGCCGGCCGCAAGCCTGCCGGAATCCCCGGCCGGAGGGGAATAGAATAGCCGAATAGCTTGCGGCCAGTCCTTGCGGCCCCGCATCTCCTACGGCCGATAATAGAATGAGGCCCTTAGTGTTCATTGTCAATATGGGAACTTCAGTGGTTGGATCGAAAGACATTAAAGATGAAGATGATGAAAAAAATCTAAATAGTAGCCAGAGTTCATCTCCAGACATCAATCTTGAAAGAATTTAGCAAAATAATAAAATAAAAAGTACTGATATAAAAGATTTTTTATGGAAAAGGCAAAATTATGCAAGGGTTTTTGTTGTTTAGTCCTTCAGTCATGTCCAACTCTCTGTGACCCTATGGACTGCAGCACGCCAGGTACATCTGTCAGACATTGCCCCTCAGAACTCCATCAAGCTCATGTTCATTGCTTCAATTACCTCATCTATCCATCTCCGCCTCTGTTGTCCCCTTCTTCTCATGCCTTCAATCTCTCCCAGCATCAGAGTCTTCTCTAGAGAATCCTGTCTTGTCATGATATGGCCAAAATGTTTGAGGTTTAGCCTCATGATCATACCTTCCAGTGAACAGTATGTCTTGATTTCCTGAAATATTAATTTATTGGATCTTTTTTGCAGTGCAAGGGACTCTAAGTAGTTTTCACAACACTACAATTCAAAGGCGTAAATTCTACGGCGCTCAAACTTCCAGCTCTCACATCCGTATGTTACTACTGGGAATACCATAGTTCTAACTATGTGGACCTTTTTTGATAGTGTAATATCTTTTTACTAGCTTGTCCAGACTTGCCATATCTTTCCTTCCCAAAAGCACCATCAGAAGAGATCTTGGGTCCCAGGAAAATAAAATCTGTCACTGCCTCCACTTCTTCCTTGTCTATTTGCCAGAAACCGAGGTTGCCGTTTGCCATGATCTTCATCTTTTTAACGTTAAGCAGCAGACCATCTTTTGCACTATGATCCGCATTTCTGAGATTGTTGATATTTCTTCCAGCAAGAGTACTTGCAGTTAATATGTAATTCATTTTGTCTGCAATACCTATCGATGAGATGAAGTTAGTTTTGTTAAGCAACAACCCAAATAGTAGATGATAATATGTGAATAACATATTACATTAAGTATGCATTCATCTGAAGGATTAGGTACTTGGGGGATTTTCTATGTTTGTATGTATGTGTAAATACGTTATTTTACGGCCCGTATATAGAATAAGCTGTATCCCCTCCCAGAATTATTCTGGCTCCTACACCCCTGCCCATGAGTTTACTCTTTCTTCCCTGTGTCAGCACAGATAAGTAAAACAAAATGACTGAGCCACTGATTGATCTACAGTGGATATAAAAAGTCTACACACCCCTGTTAAAATGTCAGGTTTCTGTGCTGCAAAAAAATTAGACAAAGATAAATCATTGCAGAACTTTTTCCACCTTTAATGTGACCTATAAACTGTACAACTCAATTGAAAAACAAACTGAAATCTTTTAGGTAGAGGAAAGAAAAATAATATGGTTGCATAAGTATGCACACCCTTAAACTAATACTTGTTGACGCACCTTTTGATTTTAATACAACAATCAGTCTTTTTGGGTATGAGTCTATCAGCATGGCACATTTTGACTTGGCAAGATTTGCCCACTCTTCTTTGCAAAAACACTCCAAATCTCCATCTCCTGTGCACAGCCCTCTTCAGATCACCTCACAGATTTTCAATCAGATTCAGGTCTGGGCTCTGGCTGGGCCATTTCAAAACATTAATCTTCTTCTGGTGAAGCCATTCTTTTGTTGATTAGGATGTATGCTTTGAGTCGTTGTCATGCTGAAAGATGAAGTTTCTCTTCATGTTCAGCTTTCTAGCAGAAGCCTGAAGGTTTTGTGCCAATATTGACTGGTATTTGGAACTGTTCATAATTCCCTCTATCTTAACTAAGGCCCCAGTTCCAGCTGAAGAAAAACAGCCCCAAAGCATGATGCTGCCACCACCATGCTTCACTGTGGGTATGGTGTTCTTTTGGTGATGTGCAGTGTTGTTTCTGCGCCAAACATATCTTTTGGAATTATGGCCAAAAAGTTCAACCTTGGTTTCATCAGACCATAACACCTTTTCCCACATGCTTTTGGGAGACTTCAGATGTGTTTTTGCAAAATGTAGCCTGGCTTGCATGTTTTTCTTCGTAAGAAAAGGCTTTTGTCTTGCCACTCTACCCCATAGCCCAGACATATGAAGAATACGGGAGATTGTTGTCACATGTACCACACAGCCAGTACTTGCCAGATATTCCTGCAGCTCCTCTTATGCTGCTGTAGGCCTCTTGGTAGCCTCCCAGACCAGTTTTCTTCTCGTCTTTTAATCAATTTTGGAGGGAGCTCCAGTTCTTGTTAATGTCACTGTTGTGACATATTTTCTCCACTTAATGATGACTGTGTTCCATGGTATATCTAAAGCCTTGGAAATTCTTTTTTACCCTTCTCCTGACTGATACCTTTTAACAATGAGATCCCTCTGATGCTTTGGAAGCTCTCTGTGGACCATGGCTTTTGCTGTGGGATGCGACTAAGAAAAATTCAGGAAAGACCAACTAGAGCAGCTGAACTTTATTTGGGGTTTATCAGAGGCACTTTAAATGATGGCAGGTGTATGCTGAATCCTATTTAACACGATTTGGAATGTGATTGCTTTATTCTGAACACAGCTACATCCCCAGTTATAAGAGGGTGTGCAGACTTATGCAACCACATTATTTTTCTTTTCTTTTTTTCTTCCCTTCACCTAAAAGATTTCAGTTTGTTTTTCAATTGAGTTGTACAGTTTATAGGTCACATTAAAGGTGGAAAAAGTTCTGAAATGATTTATCTTTGTCTATTTTTTTTACAGCACAGAAAGCGGACATTTTACCAGGGGTGTGTAGACTTTTTATATCCACTATATCTTTACTCAAGCAAGATCCTCCCTCCCCGCCTAGGAAAAACCTTAGACACACCTGATCTGAATAGATATATACAGACCCACAGAGAGACAACAACATTTTTTACTTTAATTGACTGACTGCATTAATGAAGACACTGCTTTCGTTTAAAATTCCACTAAATTATAAAACGTTATGTGTCTGTATGTATAAATGTGGGTTTCTTAATAAACCCCCTTAGAGTTGCATTAAAATTATTTTGTTCTATGTTTTAATGTATACATTTTTAACTACCAAAGCTCTCTTAAGAAAAACAAATGTTAAGAGCTATTACCAGCTGACATTTCAAGCTATGCTGCATTGTTCCTTGTTAAAACAATTTGAATTAGCATGTCTAGTACTCGGTCCTAGGGGAGCAGAAATGAAACATTACAATCTGAAAATATTAAAGCTCTTTGTAATTTATTTTTAAAAGTGCTGTGAGAGCTGAATTACGTGTCTGACTGTCGTAATGGAAATGAACTAACTAGCTGCAGAGTGAGCATGGCATCTACCCAGGATTTTACAGCAGCCTGGACTGGTTCAGCAAGAATGCATTGGAGCCCTGCTTTATTAAGCAATCATTTACATTTTTATACTTAAGTGCTTAAATCAACATAATATTTCTCAATACCCTATGGTTAATCTTATTTTTTTACTCTGTCACATCCTTTACAGTAACGGGACATGCATATGTGCTGATGATAGCCAGTAAGCTCGAAAGAGCTGTACATGGATAGGATACTTGGCCGGTGTTTAATTCAACCTTGGCTTTGCATTAAAGCTGTGTAATACAGCATGCATAAGCTTAAAGGAAGTCATGTTTGATAATGGCTATGGATTGAAGAGCCAGGCATTTGTGGGCACATATGCATGTCCCAGCTTTGCTTCCCAGAATGCAGTGTAATAACTGATTTTCTCGGAATTCTGAGCTGGAAGCAGGTTTTTTAACTTGTTTTAGACATTCAAATGTGAACACAGATGTGCTATTTATTAACTGTACTACTGTACGGTGGAGGGCTCTTTTGCCCACCATATTATAAATGAATGTTGTGGTGAACTAATATATATCACATATTATAATTGTCAAACTGCGAGCCGTTGTCACGCTTTGCACTGTTGCGTACAACTTAGGCAGGCGCGCCCCACCTCGGGTAGCGAGGCGAGCACTTGTGTACGACTTGTTTGATAATTGGAGCGCTCATCGCCTAATAGCACTCATTTCACCTGCCAGTAAGGTAATGCTTAAGATTCTACAAGCTCAAGTCCAACTATATATGGACCAGGAATTACCAGATGTGCAAGCCGGGTTCTGCAGAGGAAGAAGCACGAGAGATCAAATTGCTTTTGTCCGATGGATAATCGAGAAAGAGAGTTCCAAAAAAACTTCTGCTTCATAGACTATTCTAAAGCCTTTGACTGTGTGGATCACAACAAAATGTGGCTTAAAGAAATGGAAGTACCAGATCATCTCATCCTCCTCCTAAAGAATCTGTATGTTGACCAAGAAGCCAGGGTCAAAACCGAACATGGGACAACAGAATGGTTCAAGATCGGAAAAGGAGTTCGACAAGGTTTTATACTGTCACCTTATTTATTCAACTTATATGCAGAGTACATCATGCGCAAGGCTGGACTGGATCCAAAGCTGGAATCAATATTGCTGGAAGGAATATAAACAACCTCAGATACGCCAATAATGCTACTCTGATGGCTGAAAGTGAGGAGGAACTAAAGGACTTATTGGTGAGGGTAAAAGAAGAGAGTGCATAAGTTGGCCTGCTGCCCAGTGTTAAAAAGACGAAGATCATGGCAAACGACAATCTCACTTCCTGACAAATAGACGGGGAAGACGTAAAGCCAGTAACAGTTTTTTTTTTCCTTGGATCCAAGATCTCTGCAGATGGTGACTGTAGTCATGAAATTAAAAGACGTTTGCTTCTGGGGAGGAAAGCTATGGCAAGCTTGGACAAGCTAGTAAAAAGTAAAGATATTAAACTATCAACAAATGTTCGAACTATGGTATTCCCTATGGTATTCCCAGTAGTAACATACGGATGTGAGAGCTGGACCATAAAGAAGTCTGAGCGCCTTAGAATTGACACCTTTGAATTGTGGTGTTGGAGAAGACTGTGTAGAGTCCCTTGGACTGCAAGAAGATCCAATAAATCAATACTTCAGGAAATAAAGACAAACTTTTCACTAGAAGGTATGATCATGAGGCTGAAGCTCAAATATGTTGGCCATATCAGGAGACTGCAGGATTCCCTAGGAAAGACTGATGCTGGGAAAGATTGAAGGCACAAGAAGAAGGGGACGACAGAGGCCGAGACGGAGAGTCCTATGCGACTGAACAACTAAACAACAACAATACATATATATATATATATATATATATATATATATATATATATATATATATATATATATATATGTACACTCTACAGGCCCCGTCCCCCGTCCCCCGTCCCCGTCCCCCTCCCACACACACACACAGATTTTTTTTGGTTCCAATGCCCTTGATGTCAGCTGTCACTATTGAATGCTTTCCAGCTCACACCCCTATCCATGCATGAACAACATCTATTGGTTTATTATGCATTATTGTATTATTATTATTATCATTTATTTGTAACGCGCCAACATATTCCGTAGCGCTATACATAAGTTAAGTTACAGGCAATGACAAGTTAAAGATTCATACATTGCAAAGAGTGGATGGCCCTGTCTTTGAGCTTGGAATCCAGGGTCCATAGCGTTTTCCCTAAAGCACTGCGCAGGATTGAAACTCGCAGACTTACAAACTAAAGGTTGTACCACTTTGTACAGCACTGTGGAATATGTTTTGAGCTATCATAATTTACTTAGTAATTCAAATATTGTGTCACATTATCAAATATCCTCTTGCTAGGAAATTACAGTGTTATTTTATTTCCTCTATATACTATGAAATTAGTTATATATTAACTAATATTTTATATATTAACTAATATTTTTACAGGCTTTTGAAATTACGCTGTCTGGAGGAGAGAAAGGATGTAACAAAAGGATTTCATACACCAACCCTTATCAAACGAGGAAGATATACTCCCTTCACACAAACAGGACAGATCTTTTGCAATTTAAGGACAACACATTTGAGGTGAACTATCCTAACAGCGCTACGAAATATGTTGGCGCTTTATAATTTTTTTTAATAATAATAATAACTATAAGGCTATTTAAACTCTGTTCAGATTTTACTGTCTGAAATATACTGTGTTCAATGTTAGCGCATGTACATGAAAACATGTTTTAAACAAATAATAGAAAAGCATTTCTGTGGCATTCCAACATATAAATTATTACTTCTAATTGTTTAGACATGGATAAAATCAAGCGTCTTGCACAGAATACATTTTAGAGAACCAGCAAATAATTCTTTATGGATAATTTACAAAAGATTGACATTTTTGTTTATCCACTAAATTTAATCACTTACCACAACTAACTTGATTTTATATAGTACCCTTTATATAATTTTGTATTTGTTTTTTCTAATTTTATTTGTATAAAAACGTAGTGTAACTTTAATAAAAAAATACACATTATTATAATTGCTGGAATTTGTACTAAGTACAATTTCTATTTAAATGTTGCTCTAAATGTCATTTTCAGTCTTTTAAAGCAATACATATTGATCTGTGATATCAGTATTTCAGAAATGCTATAGGTTATCTCTGATTGAGTAATTGCTGGAATAACTGAGATCTAAATGCAAAGATAAAACTATTATCCCAGTCTAAAGAAACAAGCAGTTCACAGGTATGCAAATCACTTGATATTTTGCATTTATTTTATGCATGACTAATCTTTTTCAAAACAGAAGCTGCCGGTCTCTTTCTGAACTCTTTGAAAACTTTCTATTGCAGCACTATTCAGTTTTAGACTTTTTAATTTTAATTCGCAAGGTTAGAACAGATAGCTGCACTCTCTATGCCATTTAGTTTGTCTACTTAAATATTCAGTCTGCATGACCTAATTAAATAATTCTAGCGGGAAGTACATTAGGTCGCCCAAGCTTGCTCTTAACAGTTGTATTGCAGTGGTTATTCAAATGTATATGGCAAAGTTGGCTAACTAAAGTTCAAAGAAAATGACTTTCAGAGTACTTAAATCAAGGGCTAACAGAACATAGTAAATCAATACACATAAATGCAATATGAATCTGTATGCTACAGTAATTTTTAAGAGTTTACAGGTTCAACAAGTTCAGATTTCTCATATATGTTTTATTAAATTTGCCATTTTAAATTGATATAGATGCAGTAATGCCCCCTTAATGGAATCATCTAGATGAAAGACCAGAGGTTACATTTAAAGATTACACTGCTATAGTTTATAGTCTTCCAAATAATTTGCCAGAGCTCACTGTAGAATGATCTATTAGTTGTGTTTATTTTCAGTTTAGGAAGTATCTAGGGAAACATTATTTCAATTCATGTGATTTATGATAACATTAAAGCATGACACTGTTCAATAGCGTGTATGTTTAACTGTTTCTTTAGGTTGGCGGCAGAGAAACCTACACTATTGGTTTACGGTTTGCACCAAGCCAGTGCATTGGCGAGGAAGAAATACTGATTTATATCAATGACCAGGAAGACAAAAATGAAGAGACATTCTGTGTAAAGGTCAAATACGAAAAAACAAAATAAATAAAAAAACATTCTGAAAGATCGGAGTGAAACCCAAATGTCACTTATATCCACCAACATCTTATTCAATGTTACAGCAAAAAGCAGGAAATAATTATGCAGCCTCCATTTTATAAATGCAATATAGCAAATGATAAGATCATACAATGCTATTATATTCATTTGAAGACATGACAACAAATTTGTCATAAAGTAATTACAATTCTAACCTCAGAAGTTATAGATATCAGGTTATTAGTTTATTTTCTCTACTGAACTATCTAGGCATTCTGATTTTTATAAAAATGATGGAGCTATTCATGTGTGAATTTTCTCTGATTAATTACTCTTTTTGTAATACAATGAGGTTATAATGTACAAAGTATTTTATAACATTAATGCACTATAAAATTATTGAAGTTTACAGTTTTTTTACACATTATTTAAATAAACTATTTTGTATTTTCAATTAATATTTTGTTGTTTGTATTTTATTAATATATTATTTAAGAAAATGTAAGTTTTTTTTTCTGTGATTGCTTGGTGAGTGTTATCATGATAATGTTTATGGACATTCATTGAAGGGACATGGATTTTTTTTTTCATGCATCTAAAAGAGCATTTTCTAAAAAAAAAAAAAAAGTTTTTCTTTAAAAAAATATTAAGCAAAACCTGTTTAAACTTTATTCAAACGAACAGGAAATGTCGACTTTAGTCTATAGATCTCATTGACTGGAAGAGGGCAAGCCCTCAAGAGTTTTTATGCTCTTTTGAAAAAGAAAATACATTTTGGCACATTATCAAATATCCTCGTTCTGATGCAACAAGGAAGAAATTTACTTTAATATCCCTTTAAAGGAAACATTTTGGAATTAGGTAATCAGCTTGCTTTTTATTATTATTTTATTTATTCAAATCAATTAAATTTTGCTGTACAATAAATTGACATTTAGTAAATATCTTTGTCACTAAAGATAAAATATACATATTATGATATTAGCCTGATTTATCATATATTTTTTTTTTTGCGTCGTTCAGTTTTTTCCAGCTCTCTGTGACCTCATGGTCATGCTAATCCACTTGGTATTTATGGCAGCGATACTGGAGTGGGTTGCCAGTTCCTTCACCAATGGGCCACAGCATACACCTCCTGGTATTCCTAGGTTATCTCCCATCCAAGTACTAACCAGGCCAAATCCTGCTCTTCTTCAGGGTGGTGTGATCTCTTGGTCACCTGACTAGAACTGAACCCAGATCTCAATGGTGAAAGCACCGAATCCTAACCACTGGACCACCAGGGAACCCCTTTTTTTATATTAATTCCCCAAACATTAAATTAATTGTCTTTAGCTGTATATGTTAACAAGACAACACCTTGTTAACAAAACTATTTATTATTGGCCCCTTTTTAATGTGAAACTGTTGATAAGCCTTCATTTATTTTCATTGGTAAGGATTTTAGCAACAGAGATTTTAATGGACCTAATTATATTGTATTCTTATTCAAAATACCCAAAACCTTCATCCTTCATTGGTATGTAATACCTGCAGCACATTGATTTCATTGACTAGGTTTGATGCTACGTAAAACTCTTATATAGTTATGCTGTATTTTACATACTGTCCGTGTCTCACGCATTGTGTCTTCACCTTCATCCATTACCAAGCTTTGGTTGTTACATTGTTATTTTTTTTTTTTTTGTTTGGATAAATATATGTATCTGATACAAGAAATAAAATTGCAGTAGTCCAAAATATAGATAGTACCATATAGCTATGTAAGCATTTCACAGTCTATAAATAGTTGCATTCAGACTTTATTCTTGGTATTATCATTAATATGTAACTTAATTACATGTGGTAACATCAGTAGTTATATAAACATAATGTAAATCCCTTTGACAGTGAAATATTGAATATAAAAGATTTATTCCTTGAGCCTGGTGGTATTGTCCTGCTTGTGCGTCTGTTACAAATGCAATCTGTTTTACAGGTAGCGCTCCATGAAGCTTTTTTCTAAGCATTAGAAAATGACCTTCAGATCCTTTGGCTGCCATGCAACATGCTGAATAATGATTGGAACAATTGTATTCCGCCAGAGCACCTTGACACTTTTCTTGTCCAATTAATATATCTCAGCAGCAGGATTTTTAGTGAAAAAAGAAAACTCAGCTTAAATGTGTATGTGCATGTGTGTGCATATATCGTTTTCTCTATCTCCCTCCGTGTCTGACTTTTGTCTAAACTGTGACAAGTAACCTTTTTTTTTTTTTAAGATTCATTACATGAGTTAGCTAAACCATATACAGCACTGTTGTGCTCTTGTGAAGTTGCTCACCAACTCATCCGTATCCAGCACCTACAGTGCTTAAATGTTGTGTTACAATAACAAGTATAAGCTTTAAATGACATAAAAAAATATTTTGGGGGGAAATTTAAAGGACCACTGCAGATTTGCAAAACTTTACACGTCTTTCAAGGCATGAGGGAATAGTTACAGAATAGAATGTACCTGCAAATGGCCTCTCCTGAGCCTATGGGAAGAGGAAATGTTTTGTTTCTGAATCCACCATTGAATCAACAACTCACTCTTGGATAGATGATAAATGTTAGGATAACAGTCCCACACAGTCTCCAAGGCAGCAGAAAGTGTGGAACACACAAACATGGCATCCTTCAGGCACAAGCAGTGTCTACTGAAATAAAGATTTTACTTAAAATTATTTTAAACCCAGAGCCTACAAAACTGCTAATGTTAATTTGTTACAAATTTCACAAACATAAGACGTTCTTCTCAATATACAGTGGTCCTTTGAGAATAAAACATTTTGTGGGCTTCCTAACATTCAACTCTTCCATTCAGTCCATTTTACTCAGAAATATAGCCGAGACGCATCTTTTCCTATCCCCTCAGCTGCCAGGGGGATTTTGTTGTTGTTTAGTCATTTAGTTATGTACAACTCTCCACTAGCCTATGGATTACAGCACGCCAGGCACATCTTATGTCTGGTTGTGCTTAAACGTAAGGTTGTCTTGGCTAAGATACTGGAGTGGGTTTCAAGTTCCTTCTCCAGTGGTAATTAGCCAGGCACTTTTCCTATCTCGTCTAGACTATTGCAGCCTTGTACTCCCAGCTTCTTATCTCTCTCTGTAATCATTGCTTTATGCAGCTGCTTGTATCATCTCATTGTTTATTGGTCCAACGTAGTTTCACATTATAGCAATTGTTAGTGATTAAGATAGCACATAAAAATATTTACAACCTGTGCAACATATCATGATCTGTGCACAAAGAAAGTTACAGTATCTGTATCTTCCGAATATAATAGTGTTTCAGCTTTTGGCATCCTTTTATTTGCTTGACCACAAGTATATTAGATTCAAGGATTACAGTGCAGCTGGTTTAACAATGCTTTGCTTGCATTTTAAACATTTTTCTATACAAAAGCAGCCCCGAAAGCATGCCAAAATTATAAGATCCAATTTTCAGATTTAGATCTAAACCGCTTTACAAATTTATCTTGGACAGATTGTACAGACAAGCAGGATTTTGCTTTAGCCCATCTACATGCTTTTATTGAAACACGAGGTGTAAACAAAGTTGTGTCTATGTATTGTTTAATTAGCGTACATCCCAACAAGATTGTTCCAACATTTCGTATGACGATATCATCTAATGACCACCCCGCAATATGTGATAACATGATGTTGAGCTGCAAATTTAAATAATGTAACCGGCACCCGTCTTTAGCGCGAGCGATGAATGCACCCCGACATCAGCTCGCCGACATTTGCGCATCTGACAAATGCGTGCTGGCCTAAATTGGCCCTGGTAGGTCGGCGTGCATTCAGGATGCGCGCTGAAGTCTCGCTACCTCCTCTAACAGAATGTGTCATCATCTTATGCTCCATCTGTAGTGAGGGCTCTATAAGCTTTGGGCTATGGATGCCAAAATTATAGAGAAATGTACATCAGATGAGTCACATGGCTCACAGAGCCTTATGATGTATACACTCACACCATCTGACTACTGGCCTTAGTCCATGTACAAGAAAGTGCTCAACCACACCCAAACATTTTCACTATTTACTCCCCCTCCCTACCTGTGTCGCTTTCCCCACTCTACCTCCACTGTATCTTCTCCCCCCCCCCTGCCTCCCCTTGTGTCTCTTCACCCCTCTGCCTCCCCTGTGTCTCTTCCCCCGCCTCTGCCTCCCCTGTGTCTCTACCTCCCCTTTGTCTCTTCCCCCCTCTACCCCCCCTGTCCCTCCCCCCCTCTACCTCCCCTGTGTCTCTCCCCCCCCTCTACCTCGCCTGTGTCTCTTTCCCCCTCCTCTTCCTCCCCTGTGTCTCTTTCCCCCTCCTCTACCTCCCCTATGTCTCTTTCCCCCTCCTCTACCTACCCTGTGTCTCTTTCCCCCCTATGCCTCCCCTGTGTCTCCCCCCCTACCTCCAATGACCCCCCTTTCCCCTCACTTACCTTGATCCACTGGGCTCCTGCTCTTCTCTCCCCTGAGGCGCGTCTTCTGGGTTTGTCCGGAACCGGCACATGCGCGTCACGTCATCAGCATATCCCGGTTCCGGACAGGGGAGAGAGCAGAAGGAGCCCAGCAGATCAAGGTAAGTGAGGGGAAAGGGGGGTCATTGGAGGGAGAGGGGGGGTGGGGGGTCATTGGAGAGGTGGAAAGGGAGAAAGAGGAGGATAAGGGGGAAAGAAGTGGGGGGAGAGACACAGGGAAGTGATAGGGGAAAAGAGACACGGGAGAGGGAGAAGAGTAGATGGGGGCAGTGTAGGACATAGAGGGTTAGGGTTAGAGGGATGTGGGGCCCTGATGGGTGCAGTTTAGGGCAGGAAGAGGTAGCGGGACTTAAATGGGGTAGTGTAGGGCAGGGGGGAGAGTAGCGGGGCCTAGATGGGGGAAGTGTAGTGCAGGGTGGTAGCGGGGACTAGATGGGTGCGGTGTAGGGCAGGAGGGGGTAGCGGGGCCTAAATGGGAGTAGTGTAGGGCAAGGTTGGGAGCAGGGCCTAAATGGGGGTAGTGTAGGGCAGGGGCGGTAGTGGGGCCTAGATGGGTGCAGTGTAGGGCAGTGGGGTACCGGGGACTAAATTAAGGTAGTGTAGGGCAGGAGGGGGTAGCTGGGCCTAAATTAGGGTTGTTTAGGGCACGGGGGCATAGCGGGGCCTAAATGGAGGTAGGGCGGGGGGGGGGGGGGTAGCAGGGCCTAGATGGGGGCAATTTGAGAAAGGAAAAGAAAATATACAGACAGATAAAGCTTATGTACTACTGATTTTTATTGATGTATTCTGTATCAGATGTGATCTCCATTCAATAAAATACAGAATAGAGCTATAGTAATTAGATAACACTGTCTATGGAAGGTTAGATACAGCGATCAATCCCAGTAAAAGCTCCCGGTGACCTTGTTTGAATTACTTGATATTCTAAGAAAGATTAACTCATTAGCCCTTCAGTGCAGACGCACTATTATCAATGCCCAGTGTACCCAGAAGCATTACCTGCACAATATAAAGTTTATGTGTGTGTTTGTAGTACAACTGGCATGGGCCAACCTCTGAGACATCCTCTAAGGTATTGTGACTTCAGCGCGCTGTCCTACCAGGGCGCGCTGTTGGGTGTGCAACAATTTAGGCCAGCATGCATTTGTCGGATGTGCAAATGTCGGGGCGCAGTCAGCACTTGCGCTGATGTTGTGCTATCAATATAACCGCTATACATATTAACATACAATATTTTTCAATAATAATAGTCACCCAAGGATAAAATAACTAAATGTAAACAAGACCACAAACCAAAAATGTTACTTGAATGTAACAATACAACATATTTACACCTATACCTAACTAAACTAAAAACTAAACTAAAAAAGTAAAGAAGCATTGTACCTCGCAAAGGGTTTTTCCACGACCAAAAAGCTTGTGGTACCGTATTGGCCCGAATATAAGCCGCGCCCGCATATAAGCCGCACCCGTAAAGTTCAAGGGGAAAAAATAGAAAAAGATAGTACTCAAATATAAGCCGCACCCATAAAATTCTAGAGAAAAAGACTCTCAAAGTGATCAGCCATTGGAAGAAACAGGCTTTCTAATCCGCACTGTAGCTTTTTTTTTGCAGGTTACAGGCTTTACATGATGTTGGAATCACTAAAACCGTAATTTGCTATTCAATACCGCAGTCTCAAACACAAAAATCGGCACCCTTAACTCGCAATTGCTCAAATCGGCAGTAATTTTGCGTTCGCGAACATAAGCCGCACCCGTAACTCGCAAGCTCAAAAATCGGAAAAAAGGTGCGGCTTATATTCGGAACAATACGGTAATTGTGTTTTGTGTTGCAATAAAAGCACCATGGTGGGATAAAGCAAAAACCCATTCAACCGTGACAAGAAATAATAAATTAACATTTGTGTAGAAGGAGCCTTGCCTGATTGGAAGGCAGCCCATAATCTAAGGTTCAGTTAAGAATACTTGTTATAAATATGTTTGTGTAAATGAAAATCGTATCATAGTGTACTGACTAACTCTCATCGTATACATAAATTCATAAACACTGAACTTCAATCTTAAGAAAAAGCTATAATTGGCTTACAAAAATTATGGTTAAGTACACAATGAGTGATTACAAAATCAAGAGTCTATAGTTATACAAAACATGCTTGACAGATGAAAATAATCACATATTCGAAAATTGATGTTTTCCGTAATGGCTCTTAACTCCTCCTTAAGTCATTTTTGTCTTAAGCATAGAGAAAAAATAAGTGTAGGTTTCTGCTAAGTATGTCTATTCTTGTGACACTACTTCAGAATATACAGTATTAGGGAATTTCAACGAGAAAGACTGCTTGATTCATTATTCCCTGATATTGCTTTATCACATCAGTAAGTTTCTTCTATTTGTCTGCATGATTAGTCAACTGATGCACTGAACTAAATATAGGATGTCCTGTTTATCCTTGGCGGATCTTAAACTAGTATATACTTTTATTGTGCTTTGTAATAATGGTAAAAATCATAACATTTCTTGTATTAACGGCCTGAAACTCATTCTTCCCACCTTTCCAGTGCTTGCAAATTGCTGAAAGCTCCAACCCTTTATTATGAATGACCCAAAAATCCTTGGCACTCTAGATCAGTTGTGGCTAGGCCCTAACTCCCCCAAATACACACTATAAATACTGAAAAACAATATTAACTTTTCTTCCAAGGACATTGGTATACCACCACTGTGTGAAAACTGCATATAGAAAAGTACACAGAATTCCATTTTTAGAGTGCAGCGACCAGCCTATGCTTTCCACCTAATACTTCATACTTTTTTTAATCCCTATTATGGTCTGGCAAATTGGTCAAATATGGAATATATCAGGGCATATTATTAAATTAGAAAATTGCCTGTCAAAAATGACGGGAATAAAATTGTAAATCTGGCAATGCTGTTTGCCACACAATGTAAGGATTTTGGCCCTCTGAGCACCTTCACGCTCATTGCAAGCCTTTCCCCCATGTACTTCAACTTTCCTGTGTGCCATATAGGCCTCTCCACCCCCCCGTGTAGTTTAGTGGCCTCACTATTAGTGTAACTGCCTTGGATTGTGTTACTGCTTTGGGATAAATGTTACTGGTTTGCTTTAAGTGTTACTGCCTTCTGCCTCGTTTTCATCCTGTTACGACATTTTTTTTTATCTGAAAAAACTGCAAATATGCCTCAAATTCACTTGCAACCTCACTCATAGGGTCCCTGGCTCTCCCCCTGTGTGTAATTGAATTTGAGGCATAATTGTGGTGTTTTTTGTGGTTTTTCCAGTTGCGTGGTTCAGGCGTTTTACATGCTTCGGTCCTAAGTCCTACGGGGCTCGCAATCCCAGTTGCGTGGTTCGGCCGTTTTACGTGCTTTGGTTCTAAGCCTTATGGGGCTCGATGAGCGCCTGTGGCGCTCATCGCAAGCTGGCGCTCATTGCAGCCTAAGTCCCACGGGCCTTGCAGTTGTGTGCCTCAACTGATCGCTTTGCGAGGCTCGCAAAGCGTGACCAACATCCGTAGATCCGCAACTATATATGTAATTTCCCCTAATATCTGAAAATGTATAATATTTTCAGTCAAGATTATCATTATAAGGGCTGTGTGTGTTAGTGTTTTTAAGGGCTTCTGGTGCTCCTTATATCCATTGTCCTGTGTTAGTAATAAGCATGTTGAGAGTGACAGTTGCAGCCAATACTCTGTGGTGCATTGGGGTCAATGCAGCTGGCTGTGATTGACAGCTCCCAGCATGCTCAGAACAGAGGCGATGTCATTGCTAGAAGCAGTTTATGCCTCTTATTTCCTAGAGCCAGAATGACTCCTCTTAGACTACAGCACAGAGAAAGATCAGATAGCTGGGTGACATGGTTTGGGTAGGGGCAATTACCAGAAAGCCCAGTGTGGGTTTTGCATCTAGTTTCACAGACACACATAATGTTTGTCTCTCCAGGTACACCCATGTACCCTCTGCTGATTGTAAATTGTGCTGCCAGGTAATATTTTTTTAAACCTGACAAAACCAATACCACTAAGTACTTTTCATGCCATATCATACAATTCTTACTCCTTTCCTGGACTATACAAAATTTAAATATTTGTAACTTATTGCCATTTACTGGCAAAGATAACACAAGACACATGAAAGAAAAGTCAGATTCATTAAAAAAATTCTAAGGTGACACAGCTGAACAGGGACAGTGATATTGATAAGTAATCAAAGGCATATATGGGAGCCTAAGGCTCCCATATATGACAGCTAGGTAGGAGTCCAGCTAGATGAAGATAACAGAATCTAGCATCACAATGAGATGGCAGGCTCTAGCTCATCATAAGGAAGCAACACCTAAAAAAGGCTGGGGCAGTCCTACTGAGGTCAGGTGTAGCTGAACCTGAGCAGTGTCTGTGAGAGACAGAACGAAGGAGACAACTAGACCTAAGAAAGAGAGTCTGCGTGACAGGACAAATTCAGGATAGAAACTCTGAAAAAGTTCACATGCAGCATGGTATCATTTTGTTTTGGAATGATTTGTTTTGGCCAATTAGGTTAGCTGAAACTCTTGAATTAACCCTGGTTTCCTGTCTGTGGTGCAAAGCAGCATGGGATTTGTAGCAAAGCAGCATGGGATATGTAGTGTATCACAGACATGTGACAGGAAGCTGCAAGGAGGAAGCTGCAGGAAAATTGGCTGAGCAAGCAAGAGCAGGTAAATGGTGGGTTAATATTGCTCCCTGGATGCTGCATATTGCAGTATTGATTGCACGTTTGTGAGTTTTCAATCTTGTAAGGTTATTTAGGGAAAGCACTATGCACTCTAGATACTAATCAAGTACAGGGCTCTTCCCACTTTACAATGTGTTAAAATTGTTTTTGTCTTGTACTCAACCTATGAATGTCACTTAATTAAAATTCATCTGCATATTTAAAAAGAAAATTTAGAGTGTGGGCTTTGAGATTTTTGCAAAGATATGTGTACCACAGCAACATGTATACTGTATATATATATTACTCTTGTTTAGCTAACAGGATGAACCATGGTATAAGGATATTTTAACTTTCAAACTGTAACTGTCTGATTTTATTAGTAGTGATTTAATGCATTTAGGATCTCTGTAGTTTACATAACATAAGCAGCTATGTAAAATATGATTTTTTAGCAGACTCTGCTAGTGACTATGGGCTGACATGCATATTATCCTTCCTCTTCAGTGCATTATTGTAAGTACAGAGCATGGGAAGCAGGGTGTTCACCTAGTATAGTGACTGTTTGTTCATATACATGTGCAGGGACATTGAAAGTATCAAATGCTGGAAAATTAATATACTTTCCAATGAGACACCCCCCCCCCCCCCCCCCACCTTCCTTTCTGCTGAATAGAAAAGTTAGGTGGCCGGGGTGTAGGAGCCAGAATAATTTGGGGTGGGTGGGGGGATACAGCTTATTGTATACACAGGCCATAAAATAGCTTATATATACATACATACAAGCATAGAAAAATCTGCTGGGGATTTGTTCCCCCCATCCCCCCCAGTTCCTATACCCATGAAGGTGGCTGAGCATGAACCTAAGTATCAAGGCCAACATTTAGTGTTCTTAAGGTCCATTATGGGAGCTCATAGACCCAAGCAATGTCAGATAAAAGTAATATTTATCTAAAAAATATTTTATCCCCACAGTTTACTTAGCTGCTACTGTTGCTAGAAGAGTAAAGTTTTTTTTTACTGAAAATATAGCGGTTCTTGAAGTTATTTAATTGTTTACAACATTTGCTAAACAATATACATTGCAAAACATAAACCTGAGATGATCCACAAACTCTGACAGCGACTTTCACATAGTTTTTCATTAGCTTATTGAAATGGTCTTGATATGATGACAACCTCTCCCTGGGCTTGTGGGTAAATCATTGCTAAATGATATTGCTTATGTACTTAGAAGGAGCGTCTAATGCATGTGGCGTATTTATGATATTGCAGATACTTAAACAAAGAGGCAACGTTTTTACATATAAAATCCTTGAGTGCCATCTTATAAAAGGAAAAGCTATTAGCGGCACTACAGTGTCAGAGATCCAGGAAATAAATATTTTTTATATCTCAAATAAAACAGCAGAACGCAAAGCCAATACGATGAATAAAAAGGAGGAAAATGGCTCTTTACCGTGCAACTTCTACTGAAAACATAAACATCTCATTGCATTTCAGCTTGTAAAACAATAACTCACAGTGTACACATTATAAAAGTAATAGGTAAATCATTAGATTGTGAAAATATTAATATCAATACAAATAAAAAGGAAAAAATGATTTCATGTTTAGAAATGCATTTATATATCAAAACAAGGTTTTAAACTTTATCTGTGTAATCATACCCATAAATTCATATATAGCGTATTAGCGAGAACTTGTTATAAACAACTAATAAATGACCACTGTAGTCTGAAATAATGTTTTGTGCATTTAAAAGAGTGTGTTATAGGCTGCACTTTTACTTTGTATAAAATAAAATATAGTTATTTAAGAATGTTAAAAAAATTAAAAACTTTAATCTGTATTTCACTTATCAGTGAATTGAAATAAGTGTAAAAAAGATAACATATAAAGCAATTTATTGTTGCAGTCCAGAGATTCACCGGGCTCACTTACCCCTCTGTGTCCTTTAACACGTCAGGTCAGAGGGGATATAATCCCTCATCTCATTTTAAAGTAATTTCCTACAAACTATTATTTCCCCACAAAAAAAAATTAAATTCCTGAAATACATGTTGTAGGTCTATAGTGGCCATTTATCCTAATCCAAAGTTTTTTTTTTTATATTAAAATATAATATAATGTAATCTTTAAATTATACATACAGTAGGTTTCCCTGTTTTTACTAATGTAACACATGCTGCTTATATCAGAAACACACATTACATTGAGTCATTCGATACAAACACCGAGCTGCTTACATAGGCACAGTACCTACCAATGGAAACACTGCATTTGGGTATATATTTAACCCTTCACTAACCTTTAAGCCAGCAGCAGCTCAATGCAGAAATCTACACAGCAGTGTCTGACTCATACTGCTTTCTTCTGCAGGGGACCTCACATCCCATGATTCCTTCCTGCACAAACAGCTATCACTGTTTGCTACAATGTATGAAAATGTATTAGCTGCCTGTGATTGGTCAAAACAAATTATGAATGTTATGCTAATTTCAGCAGGGATTTTCAGGGGTGTTAACTCACAAAAGCAACTGTTTACAAACTCAAGAGATTTAGCAAACAGGGTGAATTTGTTTATGTTAACTTTGGTATTTTTTCATTAAAGAAAATGTTTTCATACACTTCTGATTCTCCTCTATCAAATGCAGAAAACTTTAATATGCATTTAACACTAAAAAGCAGCACAAAAGGTCTACAGAGAACAGTTTGTGATCAGCCATTGACCTCAGTTGCAGGCTGAAATATACTTAAATAGCCAATGTAATTGTCCATAATGTTTAAGTAGAAAGGGTCAATAGATCATTTTTTCAGTTTACTGCAATAAAAAATGTTCTTGCAAAATTTATACTAATGGTTTTTGCCTCCTCATTTCTTTTTCAAATGGAGTTTAAAGCAGAGTGTACCATGGGAGCTCCACACTCTTTCATAGTTAGGACAAAAGGACGAAGTACTAGTCTGAATCTGGTCCAGTGGTTAGGATTTGGTGCTTTCACTGCTGTGACCTGGGTTTAATTCCACTCAAGAGGTCACGCCACCCTGAAGCCATGCAGGGTTGAGCCAGGTCAGTACTTGGATTGGAGGTCACCTAGGAATACTAGGAGCTGTATGCTGTGGCCCACTGGAGAAGGAACTGGCACATGAGGTCAGGGAGACACAACTGATTGACAAACACACACAAACATAGACAAACAATACACACACACACACATACAAGTTTGAAGATCAAGGAAAAGCCAGCTATTTTCAGAGTTCGTCAAGTTACTGGAGCCCATAAGAGAGGCTGTAAGTTAATTTGCTATTCAAATGGCATCTTTTTTAGGCTCCAGATGGTGTACGTGTTACAGGCTTGAAAACTTTGCGGTTGTTAAACCTGTAACTTAATGCCCATGTAAGCCTTTGATCTTTCTTGCACGCAATGAGTTACGTTGGATAAATTCGCAAATTGCTATTCAATTGTTACAATTCCCCAAGCCCGCAAATGTTTTCACAACCATAAACGGCAAATGTGGGAGAAAATCCTACGAGTACTAGAGAGGACCTGCAAGGAGGTTTAACCCCTGTTCGTAGCACTGTACATGCAACTAAAAAAATCAATATTGCACTGAAAATGATGTGGAAAGCGATGAAATACATTAGAATGAATTACACGACTTCTTGAGCTTGCAAATCACAATGAAAAATTAACTATATAATGTGTAATTCCGGGCTTATATCAATCTCAGGAATCGATGAGTTAGTACATATCAGGCCACCCACATGGACTAGAACAGTATCGGCATTCACTTTTATTAATTTTTGGTTTTGCGAGTCCGATCGCATATTGGACCCCTAAACGCTAATTGATTGACATGTGAACTCCATGTTTTACTGACATCATGATTACTGTCTCATTTTCTATTGGCTGTTTTGAAATGGGTGGTTATGGTCTTGCTTAATTGATCATATTCTCACCCTGAACTGCTGTGGACGAGTGCATGGTTTCGGCATTCGGCCTGTAACTTGCGGGCTGGTTCAATTGAAGAGCACCAGAATTGTAGCAGACTGCAAGCCTGCAGACATACGTCCTATGTACCACGAGATGCGGGCTTCGACTTGAATCAGGCTCAAAGTCTACAAAATGTATATTACAGATAATCAGTGTAATTGATCTTAGAGCAGAAGTGCTAAAAGAGGAACATCCAATAATATTTGATATAAAAAGCATTATATTATAAAATGTTGACACAAATATTTATATAAAGGATACACTATTTCTGCAGTTTCTGGTTTTTTCCCCCCCCAACATTGTATTCAGTTAACCCAAGGGTGTTTTAATTTAATCCAAGTAAATGATAGTGTGTGTGACAGAAAGTCTTAGAGCTCCCTGATTCTATCCACGGGCACCCCAGCTAGGCCAGGTATTAGGAGCAATCAATGCATCGCCAAGTACACATGATTACACTTCAGCCGTGTGTCCTGAGGAGAGGATTGAGCAAACTAATGTAGGCAGTGTGCAGAATTTGATCAATCTGCAGTAAATAAGAATACATTTGCTTTTACACCAAGGAAATTCTTTTTAAACATAAATTGTAAGTATCTTAATATATATTCTAGAATACACAAGAGTACGGGCAGCTGAATACATTGGCAGTGTGCAATCTCCATTAAATATGTATATATGTGTGTATATATATATATATATATATATATATATATAGTATGTGTGTGTAAATATATATGTATGTATATATATATATATATATATATATATAGTATGTGTGTGTGTATATATATATATATATATATATATATATATATATATATATATATATATATATATATATATATATATATACACAGTGGATATAAAAAGTCTACACACCCCTGTTAAAATGTCAGGTTTCTGTGCTGTAAAAAAATGAGACAAAGATAAATCATTTCAGAACTTTTTCCACCTTTAATGTGACCTATATACTGTACAACTCAATTGAAAAACAAACTGAAATATTTTAGGTGGAAGGAAGAAAAATTAAAAAGAGAAATAATGTGGTTGCATAAGTCTGCACACCCTCTTATAACTGGGGATGTAGCTGTGTTCAGAATTAAGCAATCACATTCCAAATCATGTTAAATAGAAGTCAGCATACACCTGCCATCATTTTAAGTGTCTCTGATTAACCCCAAATAAAGTTCAGCTGCTCTAGTTGGTCTTTCCTGAAATGTTCTTAGATGCATCCCACAGCAAAAGCCATGGTCCACAGAGAGCTTCCAAAGCATCAGAGGGATCTCATTGTTAAAAGGTATCAGTCAGGAGAAGGGTACAAAATAATTTCCAAGGCATTAGATATACCATGGAACACGGTGAAGACAGTCATCATCAAGTGGAGAAAATATGGCACAACAGTGCCAATACCAAGAACTGGAGCTCCCTCCAAAATTGATGAAAAGACGAAAAGAAACTGGTCTGGGAGGCTACCAAGAGGCCTACAGCAACATTAAAGGAGCTGCAGGAATATCTGGAAAGTACTGGCTGTGTGGTATATGTGACAACAATCTCCTGTATTCTTCATATGTCTGGGCTATGGGGTAGAGTGGCAAGACGAAAGCCTTTTCTTACGAAGAAAAACATCTAAGCCAGGCTACATTGTGCAAAAACACTCGCAAAAGCATGTGGGAAAATATGTTATGGTCTGATGAAACCAAGGTTGAACTTTTTGGCCATAATTCCAAAAGATATGTTTGGCGCAAAAACAACACTGCACATCACCAAAAGAACACCATACCCACAGTGAAGCATGGTGGTGGCAGCATCATGCTTTGGGGCTGTTTTTCTTCAGCTGGAACTGGGGTCCTAGTTAAGATAGAGGGAATTATGAACAGTTCCAAATACCAGTCAATATTGGCACAACACCTTCAGGCTTCTGCTAGAAAGCTGAACATGAAGAGGAACTTCATCTTTCAGCATGACGACCCAAAGCATACATCGAAATCAACAAAGGAATGGCTTCACCAGAAAAATATTAAAGTTTTGGAATGGCCCAGCCAGAGCCCAGACCTGAATCCGATTGAAAATCTGAAGAGTGGACAAATTTTGCCAAGTCAAAATGTGCCATGCTGATAGATTCATACCCAAAAAGACTGTGTGTATAAATATATAAATATATATATATATATATATATATATATATATATATATATATATATATATATATATATATACAGTATGATTATAAATACACATTTATTAAAGCTAAGCTGGAGATAGGGGTAATTGCAGGATAAATACTGGGTACTGCATAACTATTGAGGTAATTAATTGACGACAGACACTGAGACAGGGATTGATTTCCTAATTCAATAGATGGGCAGATAAAATATCCAGATGAATTTGTTGTTGCCACATTAGGCAGAGTACATTATTAGAATCTACCTAGTCATCCAACATGGGATGCTAAATGCCATTATTAATGGGAGAATATAAGAGCAACCAACGCGACCACAGTTGCAATTTGAGACTCCAGGCTATATTAATAACAGTATACTCCTGGATGATACTTTAGAAACCACCAAGTGAAATTCTACAATATAATGATTCATAGAAACATATAATACCTACTAGATGAAATGTTAGAGAAGAAGAATGGGGGAGAGATAGTGCACGAAACCCAGTGCAGGCCACCTCTTATAATTCAGATAATGTCATTCACTCATATAGTGATCGTCTCACCTTATGCAACCTCAATGTTTATGAGGTATATCAAACGTCTGTGGTAGATTCTTCCGGAGATCCTTGGTGTAATTCGTTGGTGGATATCCTTTCGTATATAGTTTGATATATGATCTATGTGGACCTGTGTGCTAGATGTATATAACCGGTGTATGTTTGCATGCACACACCAAAAAGTGCTAAATAATCTCTAGCCTACCTACTGAAGAATAATATGTATCCAAATAGTGGGAAAATCATAACTATTTATTGATTCCACATGTATAAAAAAATTATATAAAAAAAAATGGTGATAGCAATGTTATAACCCAATACAACTTTGCTTAAAAGACGTGTTTCACTACTGTCTCAGTGGCTTCCTCAGTTAGGTTGAAAACCTGTTGTCCTCGTAGGGGAAATATCATGAAATGTCACAGTGTCATAACCAATATGACAGCAATTCGTTTTATGGTTGTTGTGCACTGAAATCAATGATATTATTCTTCTATTGTCACTAATCAATTAATTTATAGATATTTGAGCCTTCCAACCCATTTACTGACATATACTATGTTCAGATACAAATTGTAATATGATCACTTTTTGTGACTAAACAAGTAACCGGGAAATATTTGCGTCTTATATGGCATTTTGCTGTAAGACATTAGAATTCGACACCAAGTTATATGAAATTTACAACACAATAGACTCAGGCATCTCATGATAGGATGTCCAACTATTAACCTAGGGCCTCATTCAATTTGAGACTCATAACTCGCAAAGTTGCGTATTTTCAAATGTGGGAGTTTTTTTCAGTAATGTTAAACATATTCAAATGCCTTCACTCATAATATTAACTCACTCAAAATATGTACACTTGTGCTTTGTCAGTAAAGTTGACGCCAGAATAGTTATAATTATTGTTGCAATTTTACGGCAATTCTTGCTGCAACACACCCATAGTAACTAATAGAAAATGGCAAGCGTCAAGTTAATTTCACTGGTACTAAAATTACGACTCTTCTGCCTCAAAGTTTACTGTGTTGTAGAGCTTCCTCATTTAACACATAGGTCTTGGAGTCAGAGGATTTTTGAGATAGAAAGAGAGGGCTTGAGATATGAGAGGTTGGAGAGCAGGTTGATATATTATTGTAAATATTTACATTACCTAAATATCACTTTACATTTAATTTTAATAAACACAAAATCAATGATAACATATAACTTACAAACATATAGATTAATACCACATATATACATATAGCAAGGCCACAACACTTATACACACCATACCCTTTACATAATAAACACATTTTTATTTTTTATCAAATACATATACAAATGCATATTTGTTTCATTTAATCTTATTCTATTTTTTCAGATTATTATTGATGGAAGGGGGAGTGAAGAGGGGGGAAGATGGGGGGGGGGGAAGAGGAAGGAAGAGAGGGAAAGAGAGAAGGTAGCAAAGAAGAGGAGGGGAGCGAGGGAGAGGATGAGATGGAGAGGAGGGGAGGAAGAGAGGGAGAGAGAGAAGGGGAGGTAGCAAGGGAGAGGAGGGGAGCGAGAGAGAGGATGAGATGGAGAGGAGGGGAGGAAGAGAGGAAGCAGCGAGAAGGGAGGGGAATCTAGGAGTGGGAGTAGTAGGAATTCTGGTAGGGGGAGGTGAGGTAGGAGGAAGGAGGAATTTGTCCCAGATGGTAGGAAAAAATGGTCCAGGGTCAGAGGGGACAGGCCTGATCCTGCAAGTGGAGAGGAATGTTAGGCCTGGTCCCAGGGCCCAGGCTTGGAGTGAGGTAGCAGTTGAGGTCAGTTCCCTAAGCTTTGCTGACAGGGATGTGAGGTCCGTTAAGCATTGCAATGACAACAGACAGGCCAAATTGAAGAGGAAGATTGCAGAGGCGGCAAGAGCAGTGAGAGCTACAGGTGGTGGCCCTCCATTTACTGTCCAGTTAAATGAGTGGTACCATTGTGGGAGTTCCAGACCTGGTGGCCACACAGGATCTCCCCTAGTATACTAGCCTATCAGAGATGACATCTTGCTGAGATTTGGTCACAGATTGTTTAGTATGACACACTGCGCATTGTTGTAGATGATCATTTCACTGAAGGGTTGTTAATCAAATCAATGGTGATATTAATAATTAATATAATAACACTTGTTGTAAACTTTTATCAGAAGAGTATAAACTGATGGCACTCAGTAATATCCATAAGACATGTTATTTTAGCTCTTATCCAGACCAATACTAGTCAGATTCTCCCAAAATCATGTTCAATTTAGAGTTGGAAAAAGCCTTTGGCGATGTCCAGTGGTCATACAAGTTTGAAGTGTTTGTGAAAAACATATAACCACACCAAGAGGAGATAGTAACTGAGACACTCAATTTACTCATGTTTGCCCTATCCAAAGGGATGTCACAGAGCTGCCCACTGTCCTCATTTTTATTCAACCTTGCTTTTGAGCCTCTCCTTAGATACTTGGAAGCACTTTTTTTTCTTGCTTACTGTAACATGATTAAAATAGAGTAAGCAGAAACCAAATTAGATTTTTTTTTTGCAGATGATATACTACTATTTATCGGAAACCCAGAGGTGGTCATCCGGAGCATTGTCAATAGCCTTATGACTTTTGGGGAGGTGTCTGGATTCCAGGTGAATTTTGAGAAGTTGGAGCTCTCACAAATACATTTGAATTTAAATTCCCCATCGCTACTCCAATCACCATTTAAGACAACAAAGGATGAAATTAAACATCTAGGCCTCTCTCTACCCAACATGTTAAAACATTTGTCCTACACTGGACACAATTTACATCAACATGGAATGCTAGATATAAAACTACCATTTCACTTTTTGGCTAAACTGAAGATGCTCCCCGTCTTCCTCCAAGATGCCAACATTCAAACATATAATAGACATGCTATAGCTTAGCAAATAAACCTAAGATTTTACTACAAAAATTAAATCAAATAAAAACAAATGGAGGCTGCAATCTCCCAAACCTGAGAGACATAAAGTCTAGAAAGGTACGCCACAGCCTGGATCATTTCAACCAGTCACCATAAAAAATGGGCCAGAGTTCAACAACATTTTTTTACATATTATTATTTAAAATATTATTAAATGACCAAAAGACCCACATCCTTCTCTCCACATTCTCCACTCTCTCCTCCATCTCTCCCTTTTTTCTCTCCCTATCAGCTCTCCACTTTCCCCTCTTTCCATCTCTCCCTCCCTTCTCTCTCTTCCTCTCCACTCTCTCCTCTTCCCATCTCTCTCTCCCTTCTGTCTCTTACCATAAGCTCTCTACTCTTTCCTCTCCTCCATCTTTCTCCCTTTTCTCTTTCCCTGTCAGCACTCCATACTGTCCTCAATCTCTCTCTCCCTTCTCTCTCTCCCTGCCAGCTCTCCACTCACTTCTCTCCTCCATCTCTCTCTCCCCATCAGTTCTGCACTCTCTGCTCTCCACCATCTCTCTCTCCCTTCTCTCTCTCTCCATCAGCTCTCTATTCTCTCTTCTCCTCCATCTCTCTCTCCCTTCTCTCTTTCCCTGACAGCTCTCCATTCTCTCCTCTCCCCCATCTCTCTTTCCGTTTGTTCTCTTCTACGACAGAATCTTTGAAAAATAAAATACATTTATAAAAAATAGACTGCACTGGGGCCCCTGTGAGCTTATGCATGCTTCCAAGAAGTGAAACTGAGAATGGCATGCCAGATATATGTGACATAACTGTGCTAATTAATACCACATTAAAATATGGAAATTGCCCTAGGCATATACCTTTCCTCCTCAGCCTTTTAACGGGCATACCAGGCTTTTTAGATCTCTTTAACTGATTACAGTAAAGTGCACTCGACAGGTATGGTTAGAATCCCAAAGCCCTTCTTTCCAGCAATGGGAATTCAGATTCATGCACTTTATGCACCTAGAACTGATATCTGCTCTAGCTGAAAAGAAACGTTTTATCTTGTTCAATTATATATAGCGTCTATATGCTTCTATTACAAA
The DNA here is from genome assembly GCA_027410445.1 of Discoglossus pictus. Lineage (NCBI taxonomy): Eukaryota > Metazoa > Chordata > Amphibia > Anura > Alytidae > Discoglossus > Discoglossus pictus. The sequence goes on from CM050169.1 coordinate 160,257,398, forward strand.
AAACAAGAAATTGTTACCCACATTTCCTAAATAATCTATTTATGCAGTTTAAGTTGTCTATGGATAACATTCTCTCCAGATTTTATCTTTATACATTTATTTTCACTTTCTAGAAAAAATAGGAAACTCTTACAACAGGCCTAAATACATTTTAAATTGAGACAGATCTCCGCATGTTTGTAATATCTTGTATAAGTGCTAACAAAATCTATGCTTTTCTTCTCACCAACGGTCTATATTGTCTGTTATAAGTCTTCTAAAATCCAATAATAGAGTAAAACAGTTATCTTTATGAATCTTTACTTTAAGTCGTGCGTTCGTCAACTGCTTGCAGCCTAACAGCCTTATTAAATTGCGAATGGGGCAATTAAATAGGACTGTATATAGGCACATAGCACACAGAAGTGTTTATTTAGTGAACTTCTATGCAAAAGCAAGGCCTTCAGTAACTAAAACTTATTTAAAAAAAAGATGCTATGTGCTTATATAGAGCCCTATTCAATTGGGCGAATGTGAATTTAATAAGTCTGTAAGGTGATCCCGCATTTCCTAAGTGTTTGTAGGCTAAGTCCTGCGCGTTTTATTGCCTCCACTGCTTGCCTCGCTTTGCGGGGCTTGCAGGCAATGAGCGCCTTTGGTGCTTATCGCCTAAGTGCTGTGCGTGTTAGTGCCTTAACGGCTCACCTCACTATGCGAGGCTCGCATAGGAAACTCAATCAAATGGCAAAAAACATAGAGAACAGTGGTTTTACTTCCAGTAACTAACTTTTATGTCACTGGGACTCTTTTTAGAGGACCACTATTTCACGTAGGAAATAGTATGTGCCATTTTCAAGGACTACAAAAATCACAAAAAAACAAGTGGAAAAATAAAATAGACTTTGTCTTGGAAGTGTCGTTTTGGCAGGATTGACCCCACAAAACAGTTACAGTGTCCTGACAATTGAAACCAATCAGTAAGTGTTGTTGCTCTATGTTCATTTTTGTCTAAGGCCTTTATTTAACTGTTGTATCTTCTGAGATTTACAGTTTAAATGTTATATTAAATTACTGTTTGTAATGTTACAATTGTAATTTACAAGGTGTGAAAAGTGGGTTCATTGAATGTAATTAAGGTTTCATGTTAGTAGAAGAATGAACATTTCTTGGAAAATGTAAATGTATAATTAAATGATAAGTATTCATGCAGGGAGTAATCCGATTGCCAGTTACTGGGGTCAGGAAGGAATTATTATTTTTTCCCCTTTGACACAATTCGCTAAGTTGCAATGGGGTTTTTTCTGTTTGCTTTCCTCTGGATTCAGAATTGAAGATCAATGCATTTTCATAAAAATTAACTTTTAAATGTTATTGCATTACATTAATGTTTGCACTGTTAAAATTGTATTTTGCAAGGTTTCAAAAAATGTTTTATTGTATATAATTAAGGGTTCATGTCAGCAGGAGGATGATTATTTCTTGCTACATTTAAATGTATAATTAAATAGAGAGTATTGATCCAGGGACAAATCCAATCACCAGTTAATGGGGTCAGGAAGGAATTCATTTTTCCCCCTTTGACACAATTGTATAGGTTTCACTGGGGGGGGGGGGGGGGGGGGTCTGTTTGCCTTCCTCTAGATTCAATACCTATGTGGTTTAACAGTACTTGAACTACAAATTACAGGTTACAAAGCATTATGTAATGGTTTACAATACTCATTCATACAAGGTTGAACAGTTGTTGTATTATTCCTGCATAGTTACCAATTTACAAATGTTAATATTATTTAAAAAGTTTACCAGTCATTCAACTATAAGGTGCATGTTAAAAAGCAATATGTAATGGTTTACAATACTGATTCATACAAACTTGACCCATTGTTATATTATTCATGCATAGCTAACAATTAAAAAAGTTAATATTGTTAAAAAAGAATGGTTTACCAGTTGTTGAACTACAACTTGCATGTTAAAAAAATAAACACTTTTACTATAATTGTTGCACTTCTTTGTAGATAACTAAAAGGTTAAGATTGTCAGAGACTCACATTGTGTGGCAAACCACATTCTCATTCTTAAAATTGTATTGCCGTAATTTTTGACGGGCAAGTAGCTAGTAAAATATCATATTTTTTAATTACACATATCTTGATATTGGACTGTTACGTGTCAAATAATTATGAACTTACATACTTTTTTATTGTTTTTTTGGTGCTATACTGTCTTTTTAATTGCTGCTGCAGCACACCACAATGGTTTTAATATGATTTGCATGTGGTCTTTGGTATCCGTAATATTTTCTTCAGTTTTTTGTTTTTATGGCACTGCCCTAATCCGTTACAATATTAATATTTTAGAAGTTCAGAAATAAATGGAAAAGTTTGCCGTCGATTTCAGCTCTGGCATCCCTCAGTCACTCGTTGCAGTTCTCTTGCTCATGTTTCAGGGATGGGTGATTACTTTGCTCTTAATCAGTCAAATACATTACCTTAGAATTACCTTAGAATAAACATGCATTGAAATGTACAGGTTTTACTTATCAGTCAGCTTTTCTGACCCACCCTAAAAGGATAGACTAGTATCTCTTTCTAGATGGCCAATGATGCGGCTCAGGATGTATTGTGTTTAACTTAAAGCCCTAAGCAAATGAAAAAAAAAAAAACATGCCCAGACCATGGGGGGTATCCAGGCTGATTAGGCTAAATAAATTATCTTACATAAGAACTGTGAAAAGTAATAAAAAAATACAGATTTTAGTACTGTTGTTGTTGTTCAGACATTTAGTCGTGTCCAACTCCCCATGACCCTATGAACCGCAGGACGTACTTATGCGTAAGGTTTTCTTGGCAGAGATAATGGAGAGGGTTGCCAGTTTCTTCTCCAGTGGGCCTTGATTTGTCTGACCACTCTGCTATGACCTGTACATCTTAGGTGACCCTATATGATATAGCTCATAGCTTCGCTGAGGTAATCAAGCCCCTTCACCATGATAAGGTAGCAGTCCTGAAGGGGGATTTTAGGACTACAGTAGTCATATATATTCAAACACTGCACTTGAACATAGGCTATTTTTACTAGGGTGTAAAAATATAATGCAACCTTTTATATACACCTATATTGCAGTGGAATTTATCATTTTGTATTCTGCTGATCAACTTTCTAAGGTGGGAGCAGACTTTGAGAGCACAGGAAGCTGTAATTATCATGGGAATGTGGCATCTACTACCAGACAACATAACTCGAAGAAAGTAGACAGCAGAGTCAATACAGGAGTTTACGTTTATGTTTTTGGCTTTATACAATATTTTGCCAATTGTGACTATCTGAAAGTAGGGGCTATATAAGCCGAGAGCCACCTGCTACAGACTACAGGTTATCTACCCACAAGGACCATTGGGTTCTTTGAAATCTCGGCACCAGCACCCTGATATCTGGCTTCTGTATCAGTCAGAGTCTCTCCATCGGGAATCAGCACTTCCAGGAGTCACAGTAACCTTACTGTGGTAGTGACCGGGACAGGTTACTTGTAGGGTGGAGATATGTTCAGTATCTCAGCCATCTAGGAGAACAGGAACAAAATAAAGAGACCATCCAATTTCTATATGTCAGCAGTATTTATAGAGGATAGATACAGAGACCGGGTGTACACAGCACAACAATGAGAGGGTGTGGCAGACAAACACAAGAGATAAACTCCACATGGGGTCTAACAGTAGCTTCCTGAGTTCAATAGGATTAACCTCCAATGCACATCCTGCTGTCTCTAGCACGTATCAGACGTGATTAACGTAATCTAGCAAACAATAGGACAAAACAATATTTACAACTACAATGGAGGTGTTTATGCAGATAATCCAGTGGTTGGAGCCAAGCTGTATGTCCTTTAATGAGCTACATGGGCCAACACCCAGACTGAGAAAAAGGGGTATGTGACACCAATTATCAAATTTAGTTTTTAAAAGACCATAAAGAAAAATGGCATTTAAAATTCATGACAGTGATATTTAAATATACATAATATGGCATCTCGTCCTTAGCGTGCAGGACAAATGCGCATCGACAAATGCGCAGCAACAATCACGCTCCGTCAATTGTGCACTGGTAAAAGGCCCATCAAAAGCGAGCCGTTAAAAGAGCGCAATGTTAAAATGTACCATAACCCCTAACTCCCCCAAGCCCGAGCCTAACCCGAACAACCCTAAGCCTAACCATAACCTCCCTAACCCTAAGCCTAACCCTAACACCCCTCACACCTTACCTGAGTCCGGCGCGCAGTTGTTGGGTGCACAGTTGTCAGCTCGCGTATTTGTCTGATCGCTTTTGTCTGCGCGCATTTGTCCTGGGCGCCAAGGACGGTTCACAACATAATATACATACTTTATGCTTGTACCACAAGTGAATAGATTTATATATAATACAATTACAAGATAACTTTACCATGTTGATAAATTAGGATGTGTGCTAAATTTCCATCCAATTCACTATATATTGTATGAACTATGGAACTTTTATATAGAGATATGCTGATCAATTACATTTTTATTGCACAATTACTAAAATGGTTGAAACTGTGTGGACTTACACATGTATGCCCATTTTTGTTAAGCTTACACATTTCTGCCTCCTCTTTATACATCCACATGAGGCAGAACACATACATCATGGGCTTTTACCAAAATGTAAAAGAAAGAATATCAAGCAGAAGGATACAAGAAGAAAGGGGTGAAAGTAGAAGAGGAGGCGGAGGTAGGTAGCTGTTGGTTCATATATAATTGGGCCTGGGCCAACATACATCCTAAACACAATCCCGCTATAGTCATACAGTATATCCTTTCTTCAATAAATAGGATCGTTGCTGCATATATTTAAGCAAAACACAACTCTTGTAATGTTTTGTTAATCTAGGAGTTTATTTGGAAAACTACTATCAAAATTGCAATTAATATATATTACAATTTAAGTGCAAACTCTTGACAAAATTGTGTGCACTGGACTTTACAACATCCAAAAATGTTTAGGCCGCTAGAGTCCCTTTAAATCAGCAAATTAGTTCTAGGTAAATGAAGCATACAATTCACAACCTTTCTTGTATGCAATTAAAATGGTATAGAATATTGGAAGTATGAAGGGTGTAAGAAAAAGGGCAATCTGAAATATAGAAAGTTTACACTTTATCCAGCGGCAGACAATCCAAAACATCAATGTGCTGATGAGTGTGTGTGTTTTGGGGTGGGGTGGCAGAAGAAATAAGGGGGAAATGTGATAATAAATTTAAATAGGCAGAAAATGAATAAGTATGCGATAAAATGACAATGACTATAAGGATTATCTATGTGAAATAAGAATAACACAATTTGTTTTTGATCAAAATGTATTATATATATATATATATATTTTTTTTTGTATTAAGTGTATTGGGGGTACTTGAGGAGAATGTTGGGAACCAATGGTCTGTGATGAAAGCTTTCACACCAGCAAGGTAAGACCTCTCCTGTTAATATGTAATTATATTGAGCATCTGGATCAATGAATAGGCCACATGAAATAACCCAAGAGTTTTCTACCTCAATTTGTAATTTGTCCAAGAAGTAATATACAATGTTTTAAGCTTTTTGTTATCATGCTATATGTCGGAATACAACAATATAAAAATCTATTTTATCAAATTATAAAATGTTGTATATGAACAACTTGATAAAACAATTGATCAATAATTTAGCAATATATATATATATATATATATATATATATATATATATAAATTCAGATACATAATTAAAAAAAATAAACAGGGCACTGATTATTATAGAAATGACTTATTTTCCCATTAACACTCTCTGTTTAAAAGCCGATATGAAAATATCCTTTAGTTTATTTGTTTTAGCATTCCAAGGTCATTATACTGTAGAAAAACTTTGTCAATCACTGATATGTGACAGTGCTTCATATTTCATTTAAAGGACATAACCTTGAAGCAACAATATTTCTGGAGTAATATGTTTCTCCACGGGTTGTAAGCCACCAAGTCAAGGAAATCACTGGCTTCTATGAAACTATAAAGCTTATCCTCCTCTCAAAACTTCAAAATATCAGTCATCTTCCTGGTAAGGTAATACAGTTATATATTACATTATGGCGTTGAAGATGTAATGATAAATGATTCCTTCTTTTGTTAAGTGTTAGAGAATACCAAAAAAGTGGTGTGTAGTGACCCTACCAAAGGGTAACTCTACTGAACAGTGATTGTAAGGGAAATAATAGTTACTTTTTGCTTTTTAAAAATATATGTACACATATGTTAATGTATATTTAATCATGTATCAGTATATATGTTCTATTTATGCAAATCCAAAATATATGTATTTTGTTTTACAGTTACTATTAATCAATTTCTTTTAGCTGCTCCTTTGTTTTATTGCTATTATATTGAACAGGACGTGATAAAATGAGACAAAAACAGGTAGGGAGATGTATTTTGTGGGGGCAGAACATTTAGGTGACCTGTAGTAAGGAAATCTAATGTGATTCTACTCAAGTTTTCCCTTGAGCACGCTTCTTATTTTCACTATTTTATGTATATTTGATATAATTTGACAAATAGTGTTTCTATTTTGCTGGCAATGGTACAGATAGCGAAGACCAGTTCTCTTCTGTTGTTTGCGGGTCATTTTGGTGGTGCTTAATCAAACTATTTGTTGTGTCAAAAGTATGCAACATTGAAGGATTTCTGTTGATAAATTAGCTATTTTTGTACAATATCTAGACATTATGGGTTATGATAACCAAATATAGAAATGTATTTACGTAAAACACATCTGGTCCAAAATAGATCAAGGATTATATAAATTCTATGGAGCAATTAGATGTTGACTACTAAAAGGCTATAGTTTCAGCAACTATGAGCCATGGATTCCATAATGTTAGCCCATTTATTAGCATATTCTATCTACATCCACTTCACAAGGATGTTTAAATGTGCTTAACATGAAGTTGATATTTGTTAATACCATGTGGCGAAAGATGCTTCTTTAAATGGGTGACATTCTATAATGGATTAACTAGACTGACTGTGAGTAAATTGAATTAGCTGTATCTACTGGTATAGTGCTCTGGGGAAAAAAAATAGTGGTAACCCGCAAAGCTGACAACTGACAAAAGTGGACTCTAATAAGTTAATATGTTTCAGTCTTGTAATGTTACATTTGTCCACCTTTTAAAGATGGTTATAGGTTATACAAGGGTAAACCTGGTTCATTACATGTGGAGATCATTGGTGAACGATGGGTAGTTACATTGCATTTGAACTTTAGTTTACACAATAAGCATAATGAATATTTATTATAGAGACTGAAGTCTCTGTCAGGCTTTTGATGATAGCCTTTGGATAGTAATTGGTTGTACAGGGTGCATCAATTTGTTTTGTGTTAGTAAATTAATAATTTCCAAATATGCATTTATAAGAACAAATTATCAATTCAATAATTTGTCTAAAAATTGGACTCACAGAAATACTAAACTACAATCAATCTGGTAAGGTATCACCTCCAGAGGTTCCTAGACCTAAGTGGGCACAGAAGATTTTGTATTAAGGAAAGTCTATCAATGGAGGTCCACATCAAATATTGCTAATTAATTTGGCAAGTTTTCTAAGATGCAGTAGAAAAATGTATTCACCCTTCAATCAATATCATTGGACACGCATTCTTGAACTTTCTAGGAACTACATATATGTGTATGGTGCATTCAGAAATGTCATTAAATGTATTTCTACAAAATAGATAGGAATTGGTGGAATGAAAAAAAAAATTGAAACACCTTTCACATTATATGGCTTGAAATCATTATAGACCATTGTACCATATGAGGAATAAAATCAACATTTGAGGGTAATTGCCATTTTCTCACTTGAACTATTTCAACAAATACTAGCGTCTTATCTCAAGTCTCATATTTATTTCAAATAGAGTTTTAGAGTATTATCAGAGACAAGCCCCTGCTATTGTTAGTCTTAGAGAACATGGAGTGAAGAGGTCAAGAGGCTAAGAAATATAGCCAGCTCTGCAGATAAACTAAACAGGTATTGTCACTGAATGAAGGTCAGGTCTGATACTCTATTACAAATACATTACACTGTGCATTTAAACTATGTTATACTTGCGGGACCTTCAGGACTGCTTTATTTAGAATATATATATATATATATATATCTCGATAGATAGATACAGTAGATAGTTAGACAGATATGTATGTACAGTATATATATATATATATATATATATATATATATATATATATACAGGTATATCTATAATCTATATATATATCTATGTACAGTATCTCACAAAAGTGAGTACACCCCTCACATTTTTGTAAATATTTTATTATATCTTTTCATGTGACAACACTGAAGAGATGACGCTGTAAAGTAGTAAGTGTACAGCCTGTAAAACAGTGTACATCTGCTGTCTCCTAAAAATAACTCAACACACATCCATTACAGTCTAAACTGTTGGCAACAAAAGGGAGTCCACCCCTAAGTGGAAATGTCCAAATTGGTCCCAAAGTGTCAATATTTTGTGTGGCCACCATTATTTTCCAGCACTGCTTTAACTCTCATGGGCATGGAGTTCACCAGAGCTTCACAGGTTACCACTGGAGTCTTCCACTCCTCCATAAGGACATCACGGAGCTGGTGAATGTTAGAGACCTTGCACTCCCCCACCTTCCGTTTGAAGATGCCCCACAGATGCTCAATAGGGTTTAGGTCTGGAGACATGCTTGGCCAGTCCATCACCTTTAGCTTCAGCTTCTTTAGCAAAGCAGTGGTCGTCTTGGGGGTGTGTTTGGGGTCATTATCATGTGGGAATACTGCCCAGCAGCCCAGTCTCCAAAGAGAGGGGGTTATGCTCTGCTTCAGTATGTCACAGTACATGTTGGCATTCATGGTTCCCTCAATGAACTGTAGCTCCCCAATAATGTACTAATTTAATATTTAAATCGTTGTTTTGGGAGGTCTGAAACCGGCTATGCGAGGAAAACAATTGCGGCCTTAAAGCCGTAACATTTTTCAAGCCCATAAATCGGAAACACATTTCTGGCTTAGGGAAAATTAACAATTTCCCAAGTTCGCAAATGGTTTCACACCAGTAAATGCAAACAGGAGCACAGAGGAGGGAGAGGGGTGGGAGAAAGACACAGCAGAGGGAGAGGGGGGAGTTGGGTGGAAAGAAACACAGGGGAGGGAGTTGGGTGGAAAGAGACACAGGGGAGGGAGTGGGGATATATAACGCGAGGGTTACAATTTAAGAAATTGTAGAAAAAATATGTGCGTAATCCTGTTCCAAAAGCACTCCAAATGGTGTGAAAATGCTTTAATATTCAATATAACAAGTAAATACAAAATAATATTATGGTTAATGTCAAGTTCATATACATATATAATATCTACTGTATGCTTGAGACCTCCATTCCCACCCACTCCCGCCCCTTTAGGATTTACAACACAACGGCCGCAGCCTGTGATAAATGCAGCACTCAGTGCACTGTCTGCAGCAGCAGGATGCACTCTAATAAAGACACAACATTGGTGGGAAGACTATAAACTTCATTCAACAATAAGAACTGCAGGGAACCCTTTAACCAGAATTAAGAACAGCTGTATCTCAAATATATCGCGATCCTCCGATAATTGGTTAAAATGGGAACATAAAAAACTAGCGGTATACTCAAGTATCTACAGTAGGTGTAAAAAATGAAAAGAAGAAGACTGAATGAAATTACTCAAATAGGAGAGGGATTTAGATTTTTTTTGAAGGGTTAGAGTAGAATGCAATTAGAGGGGAAATTAACAACTTGTAGAAAGTTCTTATATTTACTATTGTGAAGAGCTACACTTGCCAAATATTTTTTTAGAAAATAAAATAATACAGTATCTAATATATTATCTTTTATTCACAGTTATGCTATTGTGAGACCTACCATTTCATTTTTGCTGATCAACTTACTGAGGTGGGAGGAGACTGATTGCTCAAGAAGATTCTATGTACATAATGAGAAAGTGGCATCTGCAGCTGTCAGTGTTTTTATTCTATCTAATGAAAAGCTCATTAGTTTAGGACACAACTTCTTGAGAGTAGCAAAATCACTGTACCTTGAACATGTTTTTCTTACGGAAATGAGCTGTTACTAAAAATGTAAACCATTACTTGTATACTTGTAAAAAGAAAGAAAATCCAACTCAGTGGCAAAGCAGATAATATTATCAGAATAATACACAATATACAATCCCTTTACAAATCTCTGATCAGCTTATTCAAAGTAATAATTTACCAAATCATATTTAGAGTTTGTTATATTTAATGTTGCATTGCATGGAAATAACCTCTTAGGACCAAGATGTGCTGTTGTCTCAGTTATGAATACCTATGTGTATTTTATAGATTAAAAAACGAGGACAGATGCTTTCAACTAGTACATAGGCTTAATTAACATTTTCTTCACTGCCCACAGAGGTTGATTTCTCTTTAGTTAAGGCACAGGAAATTGGCAGGTCAGTGTAGAAATAATTGCTTTGCAACTCAATGTGCTGTATCTAAACTACATAAATGATGTTCAATATTTTCACACTCTAATTGTATTCAGAATTTAGTCTACTAATTAAAATGGTGTATATTGATTATAATGATAATGATAAAGTAATGAGAAACGTTATCTCTAATATAAATATGTGTATGTAAAATAAATATATATTTATAGGTATGTGTGTGTGTATATAGCAAATATATGTTTATGAATATATAAATACATTATATATATATATATATATATATATATATATATATATATATGAGAGAGAGAGAGACAGAGAATTATTCTTTCATAATGTAGATTTATTTTCTATGTGTATCAGAACAGAGCAACTTGACTGCTCTTAGCCTCAGGTAAAGCGAGTCTACATATTATTGTTAAGAGTTCACAATAATGTTATATGTGGGTGTAAATTATGAAACAAGTAAACTTTAATAAACCCCGGATATGTATGATACAGCCAGAGGAATATTCCAAGTCCATTTTAAAATGGGTGATAAAATAATAGCATTAGCTATGGGGTTAAGGTTCTGCCCTTGCGAGTAAAGGGCTCTCGCGTGTATGCTTTAGGCAGTACATCTGATTGCAAGGTGTTGGGAGTAATAGTTTATTGTGCTTATATCGTCCCACTATATAAATTGATTTCTACACTGTTAGTTCTACAAGAAAGTAAAGTATTATAACCCCTTGGATTACCATGATTACTTGAGAGCTTGCCATTTTCCCAGGGGATCAACAGCTATCAGATAGTATAAACACATTTTTTATGCTAAATTACTAACTGAGATCATCTGGGGTTAGGAAGAAGCTGTCTTCATCCTATAAATTCAGATTGGCTAACTGTATGATTTGATATATCAAGACTTTAAAACACAGAGGCATTTGATTATTATTTTTTGCCTTTAACTCTTCCTGTTACAGGGTGGATATATGACACAGAATCATTGGGCTTTCTGTAACCTCTGCCTTACAGAATATAGTGCTGTGCCGGTATTAATAAGTTCACATAGCCTTGTTATCCTAAAGGGTGCATGATGCTCAAAAAAGCTCTAATTGCTTTTCACTAGCTGTTTAATGGGTGAGCTTTAGCTTTGGTGGTTAACTCATTAAAAATAATTGCCCAAAGTTTGTCCACCTAATTTAATGTCACAACATATGTAGAAGATGCATTTTTTTCTCTTTCAGTTCCGTAAATGTGGTAAATAACATTTAGAACAAAACACACATTAGCAAATATAATATTATAAAAATAATAACAGCATTGTATGTTGCAAAGAAAACACACACATACAGTACATGTATTTATTGTTTATAAATAGTACAGTGAGAAAACAGCCACATGTTCTATCTATATATAAAAGAGCATGTTTTATATATTTCATAGCAACATAACACATTACTGATCTAAATCTTAGAATTCTATAATCAGAAGGTAAAACTTCAGTTTAAATTATATCAATAAAAACACTGCATGCTGTGGATAGCACCAATAGTATTTTTTAGTGATTTGAGTGCAGCCACCTCCATAAAAAACTAGCGGTCCCATAAAAATCTTTTACACAAGCAAGTTGTGCCGTAACTTAGTAAGCTATCTAGCACATTCACTCTAGATTTCCAACACTGCATGAAACCATTGCTGTATTGCCTAAAACGATCAGATCTGTCAAGTTATGGTGACCTATTCCCTTCAAATTTCCCTCCAAGCCATTCCAGTTTCTTTTAACGTGTCATATGCAATTAACATACTATACATAAGTCTTTTATTCCTCCCTAAGCTTATGTGTAGTCCAGACCACATATAGAGGCAATAAAAACCAAGGGTCAGATGTGATGCTTGAAAAATTTGCTGACACAGTTGAGGGGTTAATAAGTGCACCCAACACCATACTTACTTGGAGGATTCCATGGATCCTCCTTCTCTTATCCCTACCCTTAATGAGCCCAGGGATCCCCACGATTCCCCCATTTACCATACAGTAAATATGTGAACCCCTGTTATCCCCTTCTCCCACGCTGAAGGTAACCCTGGGGATTCACTCCTCCCGCATGCAGAAGGCATCTCCTGGGGATTCCCTCCCCTGCTAACCTCTTATCCTACTAATCCTAATAACCATAGTGGTCTATAGAGACCTCATGGCACCTAACTGTGCACAGGGGTTCCTTACAGACACCTGTGGCACAAAAATGTAACCCCTATGCCATGGAGTCCAATAAACTATACTTTTTTATTATAAGTATTTTTTTTAGTAATTTAGAGTTTTTTATTTTATGTGATTTTAATTTATGTGATTTAGTTTTTGTATGTAATTGTTATATTTTTTTTAATTTTTACATAGTGTAGTTATTTGTTTATTTGTTGTGGGTGTGGGTGTTTTTTAGGGTACCATGGCAAATTAGGGGTTACATTTAGTTTACTGTGGGAGTCTATATAAACCATAATGGAACTTAGGGGTTAATTTAGTTTACCATAGGGTGCCTTTAAGGACCCCCATGGTATAGGGTTAATTTTTAGATGCAACGGAGATCCTTACAGGACCTCTGTGGCAAGGGTTAGATAGTTGAGCCTCTACGATCCTTTAATGAATTCTATGGCATTGTACATTTATAGGGAGCCACAGGGGTCCTGTAATAGCGGGTTAATATTAGATGTCCATGGGATAGGGGTTAATATTAGATACCATGGAGGTCCTTAATGATATGGGGGTTAACTTTAGGTACCATGGAGTCCATTACAGGGCCTCCATGGCATATATGCTTAGGATAAGCAAGAACTGCCATGGCTCATGTAATCTGTTAGGGACCCCTGTGGCAGGGGTTAATATTTAGGTGGCATGGGGGTCTCATTAGACTTCCATGGTTATACATTTTATTGAGGATTGGGTAAGCGTATGGGAGGAGGAAATCAACAGGGATTCCCTGGACTTGTAGGAATGATCTGCAGTGGGCTCTTTACCTCTCTGATTGTTTTAACCCCTTCTCTGCCATAAGAAGGGGTTTATGAGGCTGAATGGAAGGAGAGGGAGTGTTTCAACTGTGCAGCACTGCTACACAGTCTACTAACCTCAGTAGTCATTGCAGAAGTGCTGCGTGTTGACCATAACTGCATCAGGGTTGCATTCAAATATCCCTGGTGAGTGGTCCTAAGTTAACAGTGGGGTTTTAGTAGTTGAGATAGATATGGGTACGCAATCTGTGCAAAAAAAGCTGCCGCAGTTACAAGAGGCCTATTTTGCACATAGGGCATCAGACATGTTTAGATCCAGCTCATTGCCGTGAGTGCAATCACCATTCAGTAAGTAATGCCAATCATCTCTTATTAACAATATATATTAATCAATGAATATATGGGGAGATACAAATGCTGAATGATTAAAATGACAAACTTTAATATTAGTTTGTAGTAGGAAAAATAAACTTTTAATAACATGCAATTGATAAAGTACTTGTTATTACTTACTATTCTAAATTATACCATAAATGGGACTTCTGCTGTGCCACTTTAATCAAATCATTTTAGAAATTGTTCCTGTATTATACCATGAACAGACACTTCTGCTTTTTTATTGAACAATAGTGATAAATAATTCACAACAATTTACCTTTCTGAAAAGCTGCCTGATGAACAACAGTAAAAACTGAATTGCAAGCTTGATCCCAATATATTTTTACACTGAAAAGAATATTGCACACAGTGCGGTCACACAGTACGGGCTAATGACCTATATTACTTACAGTGCAGATACATAGGTTATTAACCCCTGCTCTGTAACCTTCATCTCTATGTAATCCTTTTCAATGTTACTGTGCAAAGTAATTAGTTTGACATGGCTGGAAAAAAAGAGCTGTGGTGCTGAGCTGACGGGTTTAGAAAGATTTCTAATTGACCATGAGAAACTCTTTGAAAAAATAGTCATAAACTATTACCGATGAGAAAAGCTTAAAATACTTTAGGTACATCTAAAAATGAATTGTATTTAGGACCATAGGAATAACATGTAAAAAGTGTACACTGTAGCTCTAGCTTTTGTTATAGAACAGCCTTATTTTACAAAATTAAATATAGAATAAATCAGTAGCATCATAATACTGCATAAAGATCTCAACTGTTGCAGCTCAACTAATAGATTAATTTTCTTTTTCCAAGGCTTAACAAACCTGAAAAGATAATGGGCAATGAGTTTCATAGAACCTAATGTATCTACTAATACAATTTACTACAGATATATCAGCATAAATCCCAAATCTAGATTGACCTAAAATAATACCAAAATATAGTAACTGATGCTTGTCTGGAATATTGTAATTATATTTACAGAAGGGTTTGTACCCACCACATCCCATTGTGGCCTAATCAATTAATGTGTATTATTTTCCTATCTCATGCACATGCTACTGTTTTCCTGCTCTCAGGGAGTATTAACACATTGTATTTATCCATTCAGTGTAGTACAAAACTACCTGAATTAAATTGGCAAGACAAATTGAATGGCAGGTTTGATTGTAATGCAATAACATTTGGAAGCATATGTCATGGTGATCACATTGTGTCAATATTAATATTCCTTAGAGTATAGATATATAGGTAATTAACCAACAGTGTATTAACAAGCATACTAGGATGTGGAGGCTATGCAGTGCTGTATTATTTTCCTTTCTATATCTTGAAGTTATACCTGCAAATTGCTGACTTGCATTTGTGAATATTAAGAGGGTATGTGTCAAATCTCAGAATCTCACATTATTTTCCCTTCCCATTTCTTTTTTCTCATTACTGCCTCCATTGAAGACAATAATATGTCCTTAGGCCTCAAGCTATCACAAAGTGCTCAATTCACTCAAGATGGAAAACTTCTATACAGAATAACACAGCTGCTAAGGTTGTTAGTTTGTTATTTACTTCCAAACGTAATTTTCCCTATAATACAATTGTTCTTTAAAATACATGACAAAATAACTGATACCTATATAACAAGGGGCTAAATAAGTTGTGTGATATGTTTCAAGCCTCCAGTCAATCCGACAATATAACACTATCATATAAAGCACTCTGCATGATTGAGACCTATGCCAAGTGCAACAGTTATGGTTCAGAAACATAATTGTACTATACCCCCCAAAAATGCTGCATACATAATCAATACTACACATTCAGTGAAAACTATTGCTGCTCATGTTTGAAGATGCTCAGTACTAGCACACTACAAGGTGCTTCCAACTAAAGGCTAAAAAAAATGTCATTTTTTTTTCATTGATATTCTTAAACACAAACATCAATCCTCCATTATTAAAATATACAGTCAGGTCCATAAATATTGGGACATCGACATAATTCTAATCTTTTTGGCTCTATACCCCACCACAATGGATTTGAAATGAAACGAACAAGATGTGCTTTAACTGCAGACTTTCCGCTTTAATTTGAGGGTATTTACATCCAAATCAGGTGAACGGTGTAGGAATTACAACAGTTTGTATATGTGCCTCCCACTTTTTAAGGGACCAAAAGTAATGGGACAGATTAACAGTCATAAAACAAAATTTCACTTTTTAATACTTGGTTGCAAATCCTTTGCAGTCAATTACAGCCTGAAGTCTGGAACGCATAGACATCACCAGACGCTGGGTTTCATCGCTGGTGATGCTCTGCCAGACCTCTATTGCAACTGTCTTCAGTTCCTGCTTGTTCTTGGGGCATTTTCCCTTCAGTTTTGTCTTCAGCAAGTGAAATGCATGCTCAATCGGATTCAGATCAGGTGATTGACTTGGCCATTGCATAACATTCCACTTCTTTCCCTTAAAAAACTCTTTGGTTGCTTTTGCAGTAGGCTTCGGGTCATTGTCCATCTGCACTGTGAAGCGCCTTCCAATGAGTCCTGAAGCATTTGGCGGAATATGAACAGATAATATTGCCCAGAATTCATCCTGCTGCTTTTGTCAGCAGTTACATCATCAATAAATACAAGAGAACCAGTTCCATTGGCAGCCATACATGCCCACGCCATGACACTACCACCACCATGCTTCACTGATGAGGTGGTATGCTTTGGATCATGAGCAGTTCCTTTCCTTCTCCATACTCTTCTCTTCCCATCACTCTGGTACAAGTTGATCTTAGTCTCATCTGTCCATAGGATGTTGTTCCAGAACTGTGAAGGCTTTTTTAGGTGTTGTTTGGAAAACTCTAATCTGGCCTTCCTGTTTTTGAGGCTCACCAATGGTTTACATCTTGTGGTGAACCCTCTGTATTTACTCTGGTGAAGTCTTCTCTTGATTGCTGACTTTGACACACATACACCTACCTCCTGGAGAGTGTTCTTGATCTGGCCAACTGTTGTGAAGGGTGTTTTCTTCACCAGGGAAATAATTCTTCGGTCATCCACCACAGTTGTTTTCCGTGGTCTTCCGGGTCTTTTGGTGTTGCTGAGCTCACCGGTACATTCTTTCTTTTTAAGTATGTTCCAAACAGTTGATTTGGCCAAATCTAATGTTTTTGCTGTCTCTCTGATGGGTTTGTTTTGTTTTTTCAGCCTAATGATGGCTTGCTTCACTGATAGTGACAGCTCTTTGGATCTCATATTGAGAGTTAACAGCAACAAATGCAAATAGCACACTTGAAATGAACTCTGGACCTTTTATCTGCTCTTTGTAAATGGGATAATGAGGGAATAACACACACCTGGCCATGGAACAGCTGAGCAGCCAATTGTCCCATTACTTTTGGTTCCTTTAAAAGTGGGAGGCACATATACAAACTGTTGTAATTCCTACACCGTTCACCTGATTTGGATGTAAATACCCTCAAATTAAAGCTGAAAGTCTGCAGTTAAAGCACATATTGTTAGTTTAATTTCAAATCCATTGTGGTGGTGTATAGAGCCAACAAGTTTAGAATTGTGTCGATGTCCCAATATTTATGGACCTGACTGTAACGATTCTAACTGACTATCTGAAGCTTTTGAAGAAGTCAATGCACCAAAGAAACTGACCGGTTTTGCATTTGTGAATAGTCTCTTCCTGCCCTTAAACACTAATGGTCTATAAATGTCAAGATTAAAGAGATTAAACTTTTAATATTCGATGATTCATATTACTAGTGTATTCTGTACAGTAATCTGTACTTCATCAGAAGATAGTCCATATAAACATGAGAATGGCGGATCCCAAAGTCCATACATTTCTGGTTTACAGAGATTCTATATATTTCAAAATCCAAACAAGAAATTAGCACTCTCCCGGATTCACTAATTTTCTTGAGGGCTAAAAAGCACAACGCTGAAGACCGCAGTGGCCAATTCCTATGGAAAACTTGCTATTTTGGCTTCAGCAAAACATTTTGCAGCCCTTGAAAAGCTTATTAAAATTGCCCTACTGTTCTTGCTTGCATTACCATAGCTTTGTAAGTTATTACCAGATGTTTTGCTGAGGTTGTTTATAACTAAAATCCTTTCATCCTATTATTTGAAACTATTTCAACTACATCTCCAGATCTATCTAGCACATAAAGTGCAAGAAATGACTGTCAATCAACTGTTGCAATTCATTCTGTTGAAATACTGCAACACGCCACAGAGCTTTTAGAAAAAAAAAAACTTTATTTGATCCAAATACTTCAAAGCATAAAAAAAAAACATTCCACAGACAGTGGCTAATATTTGTTGCTAATTTATTTGCTCGGACTGAAATCAGGAGTCCTTTCTCTAAACTCATATTTAATATGATATAAGCAAGTAACAGGGATTTTATATAATTACAATTATTTTCCCTCACTACAAATAATACAAGCAAATAATATGTTAACATTTTTGCATTAAATAGTATTACATTTTTTTTGTATCACTGAACCTGTTTTATGATTTATTAATTTTGTGTTTACCCAGCTTCCAGGTATTAGGACACTCAGCTATTCCTTGGTACAACAATGCTGTGTTATTTAACGTTTTCTACCACCAAACTGACATTTTTGCCTCTAGCCGCAATTCTTTGCTTTTTCTCGTTCATATCAACATCTCTAAATTATATTTGGAAAATGTTTCACTAGGTTGTTTTTGTGTTTGGTTTTTCCAAACTATGTAAAAAATATAGATCAGCGGAAATTCAAAGCATCTAGAATTGAAGGGCTGCTTGTCTCATCCTTAACTGGTCTGATGCTTTAAAAATATGTGTCTGTATTTTAATAATGACCATGTAAAGTGATACTTGAACATAAGGGGAGCTCAAGTATGGGCTACATGAGGGTGAACAAATGACCCTATCAGCAATCTTTCGTTCTTTATTTTATTTTATTTTTTGTATACAGTGTACAGCTAAGTCAATATACAAATATAAGTAAATAAATAAAAGAAGAATGGATGACAAAAGGAAATTATATAAAGAAAGAACAACAAATATATTATACATCAATCTGCCTATCTTATGAAACATATGTTGACATTTAAGTCCAAATATAAATGGAATTAATCATATATATGAATTTTACATGTATTTAAATATGTATTATGTTTATTAGCATAACTATGCCAACTAGTCCAGAGTTTTCTGATTGATTCATATGGTACATTGGTCCTCTTTCCTGATTTGTAATCACATATTATAATTGTCCAACTACGATTCGTCGTCACGCTGTCTGCGTAGTGCATACGACTTAGCTATGAGCGCCGCAGGAGAGCCGTTAAACGCTCATTGCCGGCGAGCCTCGCATAGCGAGGTGAGCCGTTAAATCATAGCAATTAGGCAATGAGAGGCAATGAGTACCAAAGGCGCTCATTGCTGGCGAGCCTCACGTAGAGAGGCGAGCCGTTAAACACGTCAAACGCACGACTTAGAAAAAATAAAAACACCTCGGAACCAACCTTAACGTAACAAATACCCACACACACTAAGAATCCGACAATAACGTAACAAACACCCACACGCACTAAAAATACGACTATAACGGCCAACCTGCGCGCAAGTAAAAACTGTGAAAACACACCAAATACTCACACAAACTACATAAAAAGCTTACCCATAGCAAGGGGGGGGGCACCCAGGACCTCTGAAAGTGAAGTTACACCTCCATTTAAGTCCGAATTCCCGAGTTTAGACACACGAAAATCCCCTAAGCGAGAGATAAAATGGCCGCCGAAAAAAAAAAAAAACGAGGCTCACAGCCCAGCCACGCACAAATTAAGCTCGGAAACCCGCATTAACCCCAGGGTATCCGAGATAAGCTCGGAGCCCTGCATTAACCCCATATTAACCATCGCAGTGGGGGTCCCGATTGCACGCCATCGGGGACCCCCGCTGCAATCAAAATTCAAAATTCCCACGTTACAGGTCCTTAAAGGACCTGTTGTAAAAGAAAAAATATATACACTGTCACCCTGTCAATCATGGGGGTCAATACAGACCCCCATAAACCCCTCATTAAACCTGTCACTCATGGGGTTCAATATAGACCTCCATAAGCCCTTAATTAACCCTGTCACTCATGGGGGTCAATACAGACCCCCATAAAACCCTCATTAACCCTGTCACTCATGGGGGTCAATATAGACCCCATAAGCCCTACATTAACCCTGTCACTCATGGGGGTCAATACAGACCCCCATAAACCCCTCATTAACCCTGTCACTCATTGGGGTCAATATAGACCCCCATAAGCCCTTCATTAACCCTGTCGCTCATGGGGGTCAATACAGACCCCCATAACCCCTTCATTAACCCTGTCACTCATGGGGGTCAATACAGACCCCCATAAGCACTTCATTAAGCTGGTCACTCATGGGGGTCAATACAGACCCCCATAAGCCCTTCATTAACCCTGTCACTCATGGGGGTCAATATAGACCCCCATAAGCCCTTCATTAACCCTGTAACTCATGGGGTCAATACAGACCCCCATAAGCCCTTCATTAAGCCTGTCACTCATGGGGGTCAATACAGACACCCATAAGCCCTTCATTAACCCTGTCACTCATGGGGGTCAATACAGACCCCCATAAACCCTTCATTAAGCCTGTCACTCATGGGGGTCAATACAGACCCTCATAAGCCTCTATTTAACCCCATCAGTCCCATAAGGGTATATTAAGACCATTATGGGCCTGTTACAACACAACATTAACCACATAAGTGCCATGATGGTCCTCAAGGACCATCATGATACTAAGTATAAACACTACACTGTACTATAACCCCCCAATAAAACATTAAATATCAACTAAACACCCTCTACACTAACCTATTAACACCTACTCCCCCCCCCAAAAAAGGAACATTACAGAAAATAAAAAAAAACATCACAGCCCCCCCCCTCACTACAGAAAAAAAAATTACACACCTGAAAAGGAAATACATATAATACAATACAATACAATTACATACAATACAATACAAATACAATGCAATACAATACACCCCTATCTAATATACATCACACAATCTATCTAAATAAATACCATAATCTAATATACATGCTATCTATAGAATAATGCATCCCCAATCTATCTAAATAAATACCACAATTTAATATGCAATACATCCTATGCTATCTATATAAAACGCATACCCCTAGCTAACATACAATAAATGCTATCTATATATAAACTAATCTAATTCTAAGCTAAAATAAAATAATTAAGACCACTTATCTTTGCAGATGTCCATTGAGATCAGCCACCTACGAAAAAAAAAAGAAAAAAATTAGTGCAACACGTTTACACCACATAAATAAACATTCTATACATTCTAAATATTCTACTCACCTTTCCGGCATGTTCCGTCCTTATTCTTTTAATCCTTCTCCGGCGCGGCACCTGTTAAAAAAACATAACATTAATACACATACATCAAAATAAAATAAACATAATCTACATTCTACTTACCTCCCCGCGATGTCTCCGGCCTCCTCCGGATCCTCTTCTGCCATGCCCTGTATAAAAAAAAATATATATATATATATATATATATATATATATATACTTACATCTGCACTCCCGGACATCCCTGACGCTAATGAGGCTCCTGGAGACTTTTCCGGAAGAAAATAAGCAATGGCGCCTTCTGATTGGTTGAAAACGCTGTCTATCAAATTCACCCAATCAGGAGGCGCCAATGTGTGAACCAATCACAAAGGGATACACCCTAAAATCCTACTCTGATTGGATAATGCACCTGTCAATCTTTATTTAAACCAATCACAAGGAGCAGATGCCTTCAGCCAATCACAATGGAATACACCCTCACGTACTGATTGGTGAATGATTTGCGCATTTTCATTGGCTACTGTTAATATCAATCAATATTACAGCCAATGGGAAGGTACAGATGTCTTCACCAATCAGTATGTGGGGGTATATTCCATTGTGATTGGCTGATGGCAATAAAGCCTTAGGATTGGTTCAAATAAAGATTGACAGGTGTGTTACCCATTAGCGTTGTATTTTGGGGTGTATACTTTTTTCATTGGTTCACAATTGGGGTCTTCTCATTGGCTGAATTTGATAGACAGCCTTTTCAGCCAATCAGAAGCCGCCATTGCCAATTTTATTCTGGAACACTCCGTAGGAAGCTCATTAGCGTTGGAGACATCCGCCAGGGCGGATGTGTATCGTTTTTTTTTTCAACGTGCGGATGCTTCCGGAGCAGAACACCAGGAGGCCAGAGACATTGCGGGGAGGTAAGTATAATGTACATTGTGTTTATTTCACTTTGTTTTATGTTTACTAATGTAATGTTTTTTTTTACAGGAGCAGCGCCGGAGAAGTCGCAAAGATGGAGGACGGAACATCGAGGTCGTGACATGCTGGAACGGGACATGATGGAAAGGTGAGTATAATATTTAGAATATTTTGAATGTTTAGAATGTTTAGTTATTTCATGTAAACGTGTTGTATTAATTTTTTTAATCTTTTTTACCGTAGGTTGCTGATCTGAAGAAACATCTCAAAGGTAAGTGGTCTTAATTATTTTATTGTAGCTTAGAATTAGGGTTGCTATATATAGAGATAGCATGTATTGTATATTAGATAGATAGATAGGATGTATTATTAGATAGTATTGTATATTACATAGTGGGATGTATATTACATAGTGGGATGTATATTAGATAGTGGCATGTATACTATATAGGGGTGTATTGTATTTAATTGCATTGTATTATATTTAATTGTATTGGATTTTATTTAATTGTATTATATGTATGTATTATATGTATTTCCTTTTCAGGTGTGTAATTTAAAAAAAAAATGTTGTAGTGGGGGGGGGGGGGAGTTGTAATGTATTTTTTATTTTCTGTAATGTTCCTTTTTTATTTTTTGTGACTTAGGTTTTTTTGTTGTTCTGTAATGTACATTTTTTATTTTTGGGGATTTTAGTTTTTCTTATTTTATGTAATGTAGATTTCTGCTTTTTGATGAATTTAGTTACTTGAGGCACACAGTACACTCACATTGTGTGACAAACAGCATTTCAACACTTTCTTTTATTGATCGTCACTTTCTTTTATTGACGGGCAAGTCGCTAGTATTCTAACTATAATCAGTCACTTCACTCCAAAAAGGAGGATCATTATGCTTCCAATAACAAGCTATTTTAAATTTAGCAGCTCGTAATATGTAAGTAACTAACTAATTTTGTACTAAATTCGTTTGGTGGTAAAAGATGCAACAGAGCTATTTCAGGAGTTACCTTTAACTATGGGGTCCCTATGGAGCCCCATTGAACCTTATATTATTCCCATACAACCCTTTTTAACATTGCATGGGTTCATATTGGACCCCATACACCCTTGCCCCCCATGGGGAACAATAAGTATTCCCATAATCCCTAAAATAAAATACAGAAAATAAAACTAGCAAAAATAAAAAATACAAATTACACCTATAAGGGGGCAAAACAATATATTACCTATCCTTTAATCTGTCCAGAGACAATCAGTGAAACCCTCGTTCTCACTTTTCATCCCTAGATAAGCTGGCACTTCTCCTCCTCTTCAGTCTTGATTAAAGCTCTCAGTCCTCATCTTTGGCTCGTGAAAATGAAATCCCACTCTAGCTAATGTTGTTTGGAGTATGCATTCACATTATATACTAATTTTAGGATTCCAGTTGGCTGAAATATGTGTCAATCATATATCATTCAATCAGAATTGAGTATTTGAATTACCCCTGCCCCATATCTGATGGTTTAAAAGTCTAAGGTTGAGGCCCCCCATGGTACAGAGGTTAATGTTACGTGCTATGGGGGGTCCAAGAGGTCCCCCACGGTATGGGGCATAATATTAGGTACCCAGGCTCATAGAAGGTAGAGGGTAGGAAAAGGGACTCCAGGGTGATCCCTGAGCTCATCAAAAGGTAGTAGGTAGGAGGAGGAATGCTGCAGGGTCTTGGGCTCATGCAGGTAGTGGGGAAACAACAGGCTTGTAGTAGACGGTGGGTATTGAGAAGGGATCCCGGGGATCCAGTGGCTCATGAGCGTAGGGGTATTAACCCCATTGTGTTAGATTTGAGAACTCAAGCTGCAAATCTGAAACAATTAAGCTGTTAGCTTGTGCATAGTGATGAACATGAAGCATCCATGCTTCTCTGAGACATTGTTGTGTCTTTAAGGGGGGTAGACTACCTGTAGACTTTTTTAATATTTGGGGTCACTCGGTAAGCCTTCAATGTTGACCTCAGCAAGATCAATTATGGTTATGGGAGAGATGTGATAGGGATTTATAAAACAATTATGGGACAAGCACTCAGTGCTTACAATCATAGGGACATTTGTGAGAGCAATGGAATCAAAGTGAAGTTCATTCAAAGATCCCTACCGAGCTATAATATCACAAAACTAACCCCCAAGAAATGCCAATAGAGTGCTTAAAATGTCCATAATATTGTAATTCTCAAGTGTCTGTGACTTAGCTATTTTTCACTTTAACTTTAACCCTTTACCAGTTTGACCCTTCACCCCCCCCCCCCTCTGCCCAAGGACAAGCCATACAGAATGCAGAGCACACAGGGGCATATCATAGGTATGGAGAGAACGCAAGTACAGAAATTAGCTTTGAAATTACAAATAGTCTTTTTAGTCTTGAAGTCTTCAGACTAGTGCTAGAGCAAGAAGGAGAGATGCGAGGGATAGGCTGTCATTGCAACTAATGCCCTTATAGACAGGGATGTGTTATGCCTAGGTCCATGAGACACAGCACATTTTCAGCAGCAGGCTTCCTGAAGATAGAGAGCAGTTTATTGAAATATGTTTTGTATTTGCACAGAGATGTCGATCTGCAGAGATATTTCTGTCTGTAAGTGTACTTGACACTTTCTGCCATACCATGTACAGTATATACATAAACTTATAATTTGAGGTATATAAAAAGGAAAGGAGGCGCTGCAAGTGGGACATGGGGGCACACAAATCTGAATTGCCTAGGGCAGCAAAAAAACTAAATAAAACATCGTATAGACCTAGGAATAACCTCTGGGGACATGTGAGCATTGGTTTTCAGCTCATACTGAATATTTACACTAATAATCCCTGTTGTATACAGATTAAAAATTTACTGACCTTGAGAAAAATGTATAATTTGTAGTACAAAACATCCTCCTGCTTGTGTTTAAGATATTTGTGCAGTTGGAACAGAAATAGACTTTTCTATGTTTGAATATATACAACCTATACAAACTCACATATAAACATGTACAAATACAACCAATACACACATCTATCTTTCTTCCTACTATCTATCCACACACTATTATACATAGCCATAAATATATGCACACCAATGCATATAAATTGTCACACTCCTTATATCTGTGTGTGCAAAGTGTGCAAAGTATTATATTACTTTCACTAAAATAGTGCATTTAGTGACCAAGAGTCACTTTAGTTTACTGACAATCTTTAATTTAGTTATAAGATTATATATATCATCTATAAGCAGGAAGCAACATTAGTCCAATACATTAGGGCGAGAGGACAAGATATTTTAACTCTTAATTACTGTTAATTGCATGTATTATGCTGAGCCTTGATAATATTTTGCTGAAAATATACGGATGAAAAGAAAATCAATTTATGTATTTCTTTAAGGCAGATAATCTAAAAGTCATACAGTAATAACCATCATGAAATCAAAAACTATAGTGTGTCACATGAATTATCACCCTGTTAAAATGTTCTGGATCTCAAAGCATGTACCCACAAGCAGTGGCCAGTAACAAGTTAGGTCTAAGATCAAAAAGATCAAGAGCCGCTGGTCTAAGGTGCTTAATGTCTGGCTCAATGAAGCAGAGCACATGTATTTGACATGGTTGTAGTATAATCATTTACAATAATTTTGTGCCATATGGTAAATATTATAATCTGAACACAATGGTTTTTTCTAAATGATCCATGGTGATACACCCACTACTTTTCTATACAGTATTGGTGCAGTTAGGTTATTGCAGCATATATATCATCAAAAGTCTATGGAGCAGTCATAATGATTTATATCGCCACTTCTACATTGGAAACAACACCCTCATCACCTTATATTTTCTCACCTTACTCTTTTTTGTCTCTCAACTACAACTCTTCTATCTTCCCCTCTTTCTTCTCCATTTGTCACCCATTCTTTATTCATACATTTTTTTTCTTCTTATCATTACGCTCCTTTTGCTTCTCGCCTTTATTGCATTTTTCACCAATATGCATTTCTGAAAACTAGCACAGGCAGATAGGAAAATTGTACCTGCAGAGACATTATTTATTTTGCTACTATGAATTATGTTTGCTTATATCATTTAATCTATGTTAGTTCCCCAAACACATACTAGGAAAAACAAAAGCGTCTACAATTTATGTACCTTTGTATTCACAAACCAGCAGTCGACTGTTGCTTGGTGGTTTTATTCTCAATTAAACTTGACACTTTAATGCTGCTATTTAAAAAATATAAATGAAAACCTATTTACAACTTATCTTGTTTTGTCTCTGAAAAGTATATTTGCCTTCACATTGTTAAAAAAAATGTGTCATTTACGGATATTCCTATTTTTCTGTGGTTGGTAATTAGAAAATGGCAAAAATAACAAAACAGTGACTGTTCTCCTTTTGCCTCTAAGTTGTATTAATGTGTATATGTATTTTGTGAGCACAGTGTCTCGCCATTGTCTGAAAACCATGAGCGTACCAATCCATCTATGTCTCAAATAAATGTAATAGGTATTTTTGTGCACATGAAATATTTTGTCTTTGAATATAATAATAAATGGGAAGCTAAATCTAAGTCCTACATTTGAATTCTGCTGGGATTGTTTATTATGCTTTTCCGTCCTCACTTGGGTTTTCAGATTGAGGTACAATTTTTCCTAATTTTGATGATCGAGTGCTATATAAAGTGTTTTTTTTCCTATTTTACACTGTTATACATTATATTTATGGTGTTCTTTTTGTATAGATAAAATATTGTGCTTGGTTTTGCTGATATTTTAACTTTATCTTTTTATTTGAATATAAAACAATTTATACAATTGCTAAATGTCTTCTACGAAAAATTTCACAGCAAAGCATCCATTCTTATTACTCAATGTGTTTGTCTGTTACAGCAAAGGGTTTTCAATAAAGAATGTAAATGTTTATGCAACACGTAACTTATTTGTGTATGTATAAACCTTACAACTAGTGCTCCTTTTAGAACAAGAGGTCATGATTACACGCTAGAGGGTATTACAATTAATTTCTAGAAGCATTACTTTACTAAATCATATATTCCATCAGTGGTATGGTCAAAATCACAAGTGGTGCCAAATTATTTATTTTTTGAAGGACAACTTGAATTCTTTGAGAGCAATGGCTTTATGGGTCTCCTTGCTTCATAATTTACATGTGCTATGCTATAGTGGAGTATAGATGGCCACTTAATTAACAATAATATCCAAACACTACTTTTTATACAGTTTTTATTCATTTTATATAATTGCATTTTAATATAAATTGTTCCCCAGATCACTGGTGGTTGACAGGAAATATTTTGTGAACCCAATGTGAAATACAAATTGCCTAGACTAGGCCATGGGTGGTCCAATGGAATATTATTTTAGGTAGATGCAATTGGCAGACTAGACAAATCTGTAATACTTGTCTGGTTCTCACCCAGATCCTTCAAAACACGTCTTAAGTCTGTATCAAGACACACTTTAAAACTTAACGTTCATTGTGTTAAGCTAAAACTTCTATAAAACAACTTACTAATAGTAAAAATATAAATGAATAGAGAGAGACCAAAAGACAGTATCACCATCCCCTCGTAGAGTACAGAGTGTAGAGCAAATAGGGACAGAGAACAGGGGCCAGTTAGAGGGCTAACCCTAGGGAATCTAGTCGGCCCCTTAACTTACAGTATTATTTGTCTGACCGCACTCTGTAGGTAAGTGGCCTATTGCACCAAGCAAACTCTGCCAGGTAGACAGGTCATTACTCTATACAAACCATTGGAGGCACAGCCCATGTTAAGGTAATTCCTAAAAGAGAGTCAATCATTAAGGTGGGATACAAGGGCAATAGAGATACCACTATACAAAATAAGAGGAGTAAAAGTAAGAAAGAAATTGTGATAAGGTTAGTCCTATAGGTTATAGTGAGCATTATTTGTGGTGGGCATTATCATGTGAAAACAAGCACACAGATCCCCACAGGGTTCCAAAAAAATAAAAAAAATAACACAGGACTATATAATTTGTCACTAGAAATATTTAGAGTGGACTGAGTCTGGCCAATATTATTATTATTGTTATTATTGTTTCTTTATAACGCGCCAACATATTCCGTAGCGCTGTACATATGAAATCTCATTTATCAATACTTAGAGACTATACCTAAGTGCCATCTATCAGTATATTGTGTCCATTAGTGGTGAAAGGTCTGGGTCCTTCTCTATTCGTTCATGTTTTTACTATTATAGTTGTTTTATAGAAGTTTTCTACCAAACACAATAAACGTTAAGTTTTAAATTGTGTCTTGATCCGGACTTAAGACGTTTTTTGAATGATCTGGGTGAGAACCAGACAAGTATTACAGCCAACCACAGGGATTTAATTCCCACATTTGAAATGAATCTTTATATCAAGACAGACTAGACAAATCAAAATACTTGTTTACATTTTTCATTATTTGCACAGTAAAGCTTTTCATGCTGCTCTAGATTACATTTTAAAGGACAAATGATGTCTGCAAAAACTGTCATGATGGTGAAGTATGCAACAAACTAAGGGTAAGCTATTAAAATAACAATTTGTTAAGACTCTGTTTAAGAACAGAAGATGTGATCTCATCTGGTTTCATCACTTCCTAACAGAAGTGTGTTTTTATTTATTAGTGGAGGGGTTGGATGGAAGAGGGACATGTGAGGGGGAATTGTTATATAATTGGATTTTATTGAAATTGAATTTCAATAATAAGGTTTAGAATCAAAGTTTTCCAACATATAATGTACATTGGTGTTCAATGTAACTAGTTAAAATGCTCTTAGATATAGCCTTGCATTGCTATTATAATAGAAATGAAAATAGGATGCAGTTTTGTAAGAGAACATGCTCCTGGGTAAAGTCAAAATTGAAACCACTCATCAACTCATATTTTTTTCAGGAGCCCTTATGTGTTCCATCTTTGTTTACCTGTAGGTATTTGAGCACTACCTGCTCGTTCAAAGAACAAACAAGAAATGCCTTTGTTGTGATATATTGGATCATTTGTCTATATATCATTGCTACTCTGTAGCTAATGTATTTGCATTTTTTCCCTACTGACCTTTCAGTCTTTTCTTCACATATTGAGAAGGAAGCATCTGATTTTTTCTTTTTATTTTATGACTGTGTTGTTACCAGTAAGAGTAAAGGAAATATTAAGTATTTCAGTGGACCTTTTATGTATAGTGTTGGGGCTTTGCATTACTCCAATGTTCTACTGTGCTGCTTCAACATAGAGTGTTGAAAAAGTATGATTTTATCCAAATGTATATAAATACATAAACATATATTCAATACAAATAGATATATAGTTATACAAAGTAATGGTATGTTGCTATGTCAAAATAGCACAGCTTTACCAGGTTTGCAGAATATTTCCAAAAAATCTAATTTTTGTTTTCTGAAGTGTTTGCAGAAAGTTAGTAATTGGCGATATTGTTCTGATTTTTTTTATTTTTTTAAATATAACATATTATATTGATTCTAATGATTATATTATAAAGATTTATGTTACAAATGTTATAAAGATATAAGTATGTACACATGTATATTTACACTTGTTTATTACAATCACTTGTTGTTCAGTCGTGTTTGACTCCTTGTGATCCTATGGACTTCAGCACACCAAGCATGTCTATCATTATATATCTGGCTGTGCTTATCCATAAGTTTTTCTTGGCAAAGATACTGGAGTGGGTTGCCAGTTCCTTCTCTGTTAGACTGCAAAATGTTATAAAGATATATGTATGTAAACGTGTATATTTACAATACTATGATTGCACTATGCAGTTTTCCAATTTATAGTTCAGTCAAATTATTGTACATAAACTATTTAATAGTGGTATCTTATTATATAATTATTGCATTATTTATATGTCTTCTAAATAATCAATTGAACAGGGAAGGGTTATTTTGCTTATCTGATGATATGTCCAATTACTTTTATATAGTTCCCTTCATAAATAACTAAGATCAATACACAATGCTTACATGTCTATCCCAGTACTAGATTAGCAGTATGTAACTAAGCACTAGCCACTTTTCCTCTGCAAATTCCAGGTGAACCATGATATGCAGTTTATTATTTTTAAAAGGTTTTACAATGTTTAAAGATTGTTAAAAATATGTGAACTTTCACCATAGAAGCATAGATTAACTAGCATTTTACTTTAAGGAACACTTTTATCGGTTACAATAAGGAGGTATTTAGCTAACAGTGATAAAATGTCACAAAAAATCTCACTCCTTAGAGAATTTAGAAATATAGTTACTGAATGTCTTGAAGGTAAGTCAGGTTATTAGTTTTACAGGGAGAAATGAAAGTTTCTAAAATTGTTTGGCAAGACTGCAGTATTGCTCTAAAAAAAAAAAAAAAACTAAATTTACATTTTAAGGAATATCTAAGAACAACCCTGAGGCAGTCTGCTGCTTCCTGCAACAATTCTCAAACACTTTTTAAAACCTATAAAGAAAATATAAAGTCTCTGAACAGAAGTACACACACTTATAAGAATCGTATTTCTCTAAAGGTACATTGAAGTCACAGATTTGCTATCATATATTTAAAACAGCAGATTTTAAACATTGCAAAAGTTATATATTTTTTTACATTAAAAAAGTTTGCCAAAGAAGTTAAAGAAACTTTCTGTTAAAACTCTAAAAATATAAAGCCTGATTCAATTAGAAGCCCGCATCGCACGGTATACAGGCCGTATGTCTGCGGGCTTCATGCGGACTCGCAGTCTGCTACTATTCCGGCGCTACAGTTAGGGGGCGAAAGCTGAAATCGTAAACATGCACTCATTCGTAGCAGTTCAGGGCAGGAATAGGATCAATTAGGCAAGACCGTAACCACCCATTTCGAACCAGCCAATAGAAAATAAGACCGTCAGTAAACCATGGAGGTTACATGTCAATCAGCGTTTAGGGGTCCAATATGCGATCGGACTCACAAAACCACAAAATAATGAAAGTGAATGCTGATGCTGTTCAAGTCCATGTGGGTGGCCTGATATGTATCAACTCATTGATTCCGGAGATCGATATTACCCCGAAATGACAAATAATAAAGTTAATTTTCCATTGCCGATTTGCGAGCTTGAGACTGTTGTGCAATTAAATCTAATGTATTTCATCTCTTTCCCCGTTATTTACAGTGCAGTATTGATTTTGTATTTGCATTTACAGTGCTACGGGTATGTCTTTAACCCCCTTGCAAGTCCTCTCTAGCACTCATAGGATTTTCTCCTACATTTGCCGTTTACGGGTATGAAAACATTTGTGGGCTTGAGGAATTGTAGCAATTGAATAGCCATTTGCGATTTTAGCGATCATTACTCTTGTGGACGGGAAAGATCAAAGGCTTCGTGAGGCTGTAAGTTCTGGGTTTAACAACCACAAAGTTTTCAAGCCCGTAACCTGTTAACCCGGCAAAAAGACGCCAATTGAATAACAAATTCACTTACGGCCTCGAGTAACATATGATTGCTCAATTGAATCGGGCTCTTAGTTTTTGCCAGGATAGAACATTCTTCTAATTATAGGTACATGAAAGATTTTTTTTGCACTTTAAAGAACCCGTTGTAAATATTACAAACCCATTCTTCTACATGAAAACATATTTAATGGACATCAAACACAAATGTTTTCTATGCTTTTAAAAGAGCATTACACAAGTTGTGTTTTGCATAAAAATATATTAATTAAAAGCACCTTCTGCTGTCCCCCCTTCCCAGCCCAATCCTGCCTGCCCCCTTCCCTCCTACCCCCATATCAGCCCGATGCCTTGTGCATCCCTCCCCTGCTCCCAGATCCTTCTTCCGTACTGCTTCCCAGTTATCGCGTCTTCTGGTCAGTGACGTCACTGAGGATTTCCTCCCCCGGCCAAAAAACGCACAGGCAGGGAAGCAATACAGAAGGAGGATCTGGTGAGGTAAATGGAGGGGGACACAAGGTATTAGGCTGATATGGGGGTAGGAGGGGAAGGTGGGAGGGGGTATATATATAATATATACAGTGAGAGAATTTTTTTTCGATCCCCTTCTGATTTTGAACGTTTGTCCACTGACTAAGAAATTAGCAGTCTATAATTTTAATGGTAAGTGTATTTTAACAGTGAGAGATAGAATAACCAAAAACAAACAAACAAGGAAAACGCATGTCAAAAAAGTTATAAATTGATTTGCAGGTCAATGAGTGAAATAAGTATGTTATCCCCTATCAATCAGCGAGATTTCTGGCTCCCAGGTGTCTTTTATACAGGTAATGAGCTGAGATTAGGAGCACTCTCTTAAAGGACACCTGTCCACAGAAGCAATCCATCAATCAGATTCCAAACTCTTCACCATGGCCACGACCAAAGAGCTGTCCAAGGATGTCAGAGACAAGATTGTAGACCTATACAAGGCTGAAATGGGCTACAAGGCCATCGACAAGCAGCTTGGTGAGAAGTTGACAACAGTTGGTACGATTATTCGCAAGAAACAGAAAATATCTGTCAGTCCCTCTTGGTATGGTGCTCCATGCTCGTGAAGTTTCAATGATCATGAAACCAGTGAGGATCAGCCCAGAGCTACATGGGAGGATCTTGTTAATGATCTCAAGGTAGCTGGTATCATAGTCACCAAGAAAACAATTGGTAACACACTATGCCGTGAAGGACTAAAATCCTGCAGTACCCACAAGGTCCCCATGCTCAAGAAAGCACATGTACAGGCCCGTCTGAAGTTTGCCAATAGAGGTCTGAATGATTCAGAGGAGAACTGGGTGAAAGTGTTGTGGTCAGATAAGATTAAAATTTAGCTCTTTAGTATCAACTCAACTCGCCGTGTTTGGAGGAGGAGAAGGAATGCTGCCTATAACCCCAAGAACACTGTCCTCACCGTCAAACAGGTGGAAACAATATGCTTTAGCAGTGTTTTTTTGTGCTAAGTCGACAGGACAACTACACTGCATCAAATGGACAATGGATGGGGACATGTACAATCAAATCTTGGGTGAGAACCTCCTTCCCTCAGCCAGGGCATTGAAAATGGGTCGTGGATGGGTATTCCAGCATGACAATCCCAAAACAGTCACAGTAAGATCCTGGAGTGGCCTAGCCAGTCTCCAGACCTTAATCCCATAGAAAATCTGTGGAGGGAGCTGAAGGTTCAAGTTGCCAAGCATCAGCCTCGAAACCTTAATGACTTGGAGAGGATCTGCAAAGAGGAGTGGGACAAAATCCCTCCTGAGATGTGTGCAGACCTGGTGGCCAACTACAAGAAACATCTGACCTCTGTGATTGTCAGCAAGGGTTTTGCCACCAAATACTAAATCGAAGGGGTCAAATACTTATTTCCCTCATTGACCTGCAAATCAATTTATAACTTTTTTGACATGTGTTTTTCTTGTTGTTTTTTTTTTTTTGTTATTCTGTCTCTCACTGTTAAAATACACCTACCATTAATATTACAGACTGGTCATTTCTTTGTCAGTGGACAAATGTTCAAAATCAGCAGGGGGTCAAACTTAATATACAACACAATATTTTTTTGCACTGGGGCCCTCTATTCACTAGCTCCTCTACTGGTTTCAATTCCATATTTATCACCATCAAAATGAGTTGCTTTGTCTTTTATAACATGTATTCATACACACTTTCAGTCCTATTAAATTCGCTGAACGTGTGA
This sequence comes from Discoglossus pictus, assembly GCA_027410445.1. NCBI lineage: Eukaryota > Metazoa > Chordata > Amphibia > Anura > Alytidae > Discoglossus > Discoglossus pictus. The sequence goes on from CM050169.1 coordinate 160,291,338, forward strand.
AACCATAGCCTGTAACGTAGCCCGCAGGACTTGCGACTATTAAAAGCAAGCGGGTCCTATTGTAACTCGTAATTGAAACCCGTAAGGCTTTGAAATCTAACCTCCATTTTTCAGTGACGTAATAATGACAGTCTCATTTGCCATTGGCTCCATCTAAACCCGCAACTACGGGTTTGACTAATTGATCGTGTTCACAGACGCATATCGAACAGCGCTAGAATGGTTTACGGGCTTGCGTCTCCAGCACGTAACTTGCGGCATGGTGGAATTTATCAGCTCTGTAACGCAGCCAAATTTTAAGCCTGCAGCCTTTGCGGGTGTGCCGATGCCACTACGGACTTCAAATTTAATGTGGCTGCTTGTCTATTACTAGTAATGATATTAGCAATCTAAAAAAACAAGTGAATAACATCTCGTTAGGAAGTGTATTCTTGGGAATTTTATAACTCACTGCAGAATGCTAGAATGATTAATTATCTTGTAGAAACATTGCAAAGTTGAAACAACCTTTCCTGGCAACAACATCATTCACAAAAGCTCTATTGGGTACATAAGTAATGTGATCAAAAGACAATACCCAGAAGATATAACAATGTACAATAGATTGCAACAACCCCAAGCACAGTAGCATTGTTGGTTCATTGAAATTCATGTTATAGACAGAAGCTAATGGTGTATTTTCTACACCATTTAACTAACATCATTAGCACTTTTGTAATATTTAAACATAAAACATTATAAGAAAATCAGATTGTTTTTGATTATTGAATCTGACACCTACCCCCTTTCCCTGACCATATTTACCAGCAGGCAATTTACAACAATAAATGTAAGCCCTACGTCTCATATAAGAAACCTTCATGAAAGTATTATAAATGCATCCAGGGACCAGGATCAAACAAGGCAATAACACTGTTTTGTAATTAAAGACTAGCATTATAATTTGTCCCCCTGTATGCTCTTAGATTTTAAAAAAAATCAATCAAATATATTTATATATATACAGTATTTATTTCACAGAAGCCCTTTAATTAAACAATAAAATGGACTTAAAATGGAAGTTGTTACCTTGTAAGTTGCAAGATACAAGCACTGCAAAAAAAAAACTGGTTAGAGTCAAGGGTGGTATAACTGGCCTGTGGTCTGGAGTGCAGCACCTAGCTGGGAAAATCAGGAATATTTGTTCTGTTTACTAGATAGAAGTAGTGTTCAGGTTCACTTCAACGGGTTTCAAACAGGAGACAGAAAGTTCAGGATCTAGCTGGCCATGCCTTGTCTGGAAGCAACCCAGGGGCAGTTACAGGATTGGGATAGAATACAGAATTGTCTGATGGCTCATTTGAAAAGGTCCGGTATTACAGGGCTAGACCTTTGTCCATGGACATGTTAGAGAATTTGACTCACAAGATTTAAGTTCAGGAACAGAAAATAGGACTGGTTGACAATTTTATATATCTACTTGTGCATGTACACAAACACACACAGTATAAAGTAAAGCCTTTTTTTTATTGGACTAACAAGCCATATTAAGAAATAAGCTTTACAATTCTCTCTCTCTCTCTCTCTCTCTCTCTCTCTATATATATATATATATATATATATATATATATATATATATATATATATTATTTTATATATATATATATATATATATATATATATATATATATATATATTGTGATGGAGTGCCATTAGGGGTCACAAGAGAGCTCTATAAGACTTCTCCCCTGAGAATGGAAAGAGTTAAATCCAGACAGTTATCAGAGGCTAAATGGAAACCCAGCTGGATACTGCCTTTAAAAGCAGCAGAGAGATGGGTGGAGTTTCTCTCACTTAGGCTTGGGCCTAAGAGCCGTGAGGTGTGTGTGAAAGCCCTGGACAGCTCAGCTGCGGGGATCCAGAGAGCTGGGATTTGTGCTGGAGCGAGACAGTCAGGAAGGCTGCGGAGTTCCAGAGTTTGCGCACAGAGAAGACTTCTGTGGTATTGGAGATATTCCACAGAGATAGGATTATCTGAAGACACCATCCCTAAGAAGCTGGAAGGAATAAGGAATAAAAGGTTGGTGCCAATGCATGTTATTCTAATTGTATCCAGAGAAGGATTACAAAGGTCCCAGGGAGAAGAAGAGTGCATTGAGAGGGAGAGTAAGAGTTCCTCATTACAAGAGGGTGACAAGGGCCCTATGCTTCACAAACAATTGATAGAAGCTGTAGAGGAAAAGGCAAATAAGAGACTGTATGTTTCCTGGCCACAAGGTGGCGATACAACTCAAATAAGAGACTGTTTGTTCCCTGGCCACAAGGTGGCGATACAACTCAAATAAGAGACTGTTTGTTCCCTGGCCACAAGGTGGCGATACAATTAAAATAAGAGACTGTTTGTTCCCTGGCCACAAGGTGGCGATACAACGCAAATAAGAGACTGTTTGCATCCTGGCCACAAGGTGGCACTCTCCGGAGCCAGAGAAGCTGGCCGGATATAGTTAGGGTGTTCCTGAGTGTAGTAAGCACGTTTATGTAGGGTTTTATTTTGTTGCTGAATACAAGCACTGTTTTTTGTTCTGCTTATGCTACCAAATAAATAGCAGTAAAACTCTGACAAGCCTGCTGTGTCTTCCTCCCTGTATAAAAGAGATAAGAAAGTGCAGGACGCAAACCCCGACAGAAGGGGGCGCCCTGTTACACTGGTGGCAGTGGTGGGATCGTGAAGTGTCTGAGTGCAAGAAGACAGCCCACAGTACAGTACAGTGATGGAGGATATACTGAAGGCCTTGCAACTGCAGCAGCAACTGCAGCAGCACCAGCAACAACTGCAGCAGCAACTGCAGCAGGAACAGCAGCGACAAGCAGAGGAGGAAACAATCTACATGAGAGAGGCCACAGCTGCTCATCAAGAGTTCACTAGAAGGTGGGCCATCCAGCTAGCCCAGAATGAAGCTATACTGGAAAAAAATAGTAAAGATGCGGCCAGAGTTAGAGCCAATGAAATTCTTTGGGAGCTGACAGAGGATGATGATGTGATCATATACCTCACCATTTTTGAGAGAACAGCCATTAGGGAGGCGTGGCACAAACGGTACTGGGCCAGCCTCATTGCCCCGTATTTGACGGGCGAAGCTCAGAAAGCTTATCTGAGCTTGAATGAAGAAAAGAAAGAAAACTATGATGACCTCAAAGCTGAGATCCTTGCCAGAGTTGGAGTTACCCGGGATGTCAGAGCACAGAGAATCAGTACCCAGAATGAACAGAAGGCGTACTTTACAGCCAGCATAAAGGCGCTGGGGGTGCAACAAGCTAACCGGAGAAGTGCTCCTATACTTCAACCACACAAGGAAGGTGCGACTGGCATGACAAGGAGAGATTTCCATCCAAATAGTATGGACACCCCATTGGAGCTTGGCGTTGAGAAGTCATTTGGTGATATTGTCCAAGATAGACAAGCAAGGAACTGGCGGGCTGACAGAGGAGCCGCCACAGAGACGGCAGGAGCCGCCACAGTGACGGCAGGAGCAGCCACAGTGACGGCAGGAGCCGCCACAGAGACGGCAGGAGCCGCCACAGAGACGGCAGGAGCCGCTGATGAGAATGCAGAGTGCACAAAAGAAACTGCAGAGACAGTAACAGATATTGCTGAGAAAGCAAAAGAGCCTGCTAGTGCAGACAGAATGGCCTTAGAGGAGGAGAAACGGCATTCTTCAAGGCTCCAAGGACAATTTAAAGTCCAGATTGAGGAGCTTCAGATGAGAGAGCAGGAGATGAAGAAAGAAATGGAATCTGTTATCCAGTCCCAAAACAGGAAGGTTCAAGAGTTGCACAAGCAGCTGCATGAAATGGAAGCAGAGAAAAATGTCTGCATGGATAACTTCTCACGTCAGAAGAGTGAGCTGGAATACAGTCGTGAGAAAGAGGAGAGACTGATTCTGGAACTGGAGACAGCAGCGCACACAGTAAAAAGACTGGAAGAAGATATCGAATCGGAAAGAGCAGCCCATCGGGAGTCTAAGGTTAACTCTGAAGTTATCCAGTTGCGGATCCTGGACCTTGAGTCTTCACTTCAAGTGGAAAAGGCCAGCTACTCGCAAAGTGCAACCGACTTAGAGATGATAAAAAACCAGTTCAGAGAAGTGGAAGCTGCTTATAACAGAGAAAAGAAACGGGCTGACCGCAATGCAGAAAAACTCAAGGAGTACACACTGTCCCAGACAGGACATATGACGCAGAGCATGGAGAGGTGTCATACCAAACCAGACCAGCGAGAGGTAAAGATGATGCCAGACTATATTCCTGAATGGCGGAGGAAGCCTGCAGTTGAGGACTACAGAGTGTCCTACAGGAATGAGAAACTGATGCCAATTTGGGAGCAGAGGAAGAATACTCCCAAGTCTAAGCTGGAAAACATGGGGGACATCCTGAAGATGGAAGGATTGACCCAGGAAGTAGCTGAAATCACTGCTAGGTGTACAGCCCTCCAAGTCCAGATCACCAAGCTAGAACAAGAGAAGAGCTCTACCAATGCAGAACTAGAAACCCAGAGAGCCCGGTTTGGTTCTGAGAAACTGCAGCTACAGGGAATAATTACCAATCTGCAGACATCCCTTTCAGAGAACACTGTACAGAAGGAGAGACAAGACCAAGCGGCTCAAACTCAAGAGGAGCAGCTGACTTGTCAAATAACCACATTGAAACTGGAAAACTCCAAGCTGAAAACAGTATTAACGCAAAAGGACAAGGAGCTTGAGGGACTCCAATATCGGGTGGAAGATGAGAAGAGGCAGACGGAGCAGGTGATTGAAAACATGCAAAGAAATGAAGAGTCAGCAAGACAAAACATAGCTGGACTCAACCACAAAGTGGACAATCTAAGCAGTATATTGAAGCAAACTGAGGACAAGCTAGCAAAGTTCACCAGAGAATTGGAGAGCGAGGCCCAGCAGATGGTTCAGTTAATGGAAGAGCACAATAAGGTGATTAGTGAGAGAGAGTCAACTCTTAATGTGTTTAATGAGTACCAATCCACAAATGAACAAGAATTAAACTCTTTAAACCAAGCTGTTGAGATTCTGGAGAAAAGTCTTCAATCAAGTTTGGCCACATCCGAGGAGCTAAAAAAGGAAAAATCAGAGTTGGCAGTTAAAGTGCAAGAACGGGATGCAACCATCCTTGATCTAATTGCTAAATGCCAGAATCTGGACACTGAGAATGAGGCACAAAGTAAGACTCACGCAGCCACAATGGAGTCTCTAAAGACGCAATTAATTGAGAAGAACAACCAGTTACGGCTTTATGAACAGAGAATCTCCGGGAAGGAGATAATGACAGAAGAAATCCTTCACCTAAAAGAACAATTGCTTGCTAGGGAAGAGACTGTGAAAAATCTGAAAGATCTCTTAGAGAGTGACGTAAACCAAAGTCTACATAACCTCAAAGAGAACAGTAAGCTTTCAAGCTCAGAGAATTTAGAAAAATCCCCAGATCTTGGAAATGATCACATTACTTCATCTCTTGAAAAATCAAACCAAAAAGTACTTTCAAAAGAAGAGCTGCGTAAGACCGATTCAAACAAAACCAGTGCCAAGGATGAAGAGACAGAGGAAAAGAAAGACATTATTTCTGTCTCTAATAAAGAGAGAGCGAGTGTAGGCAAAGAAGCATCTAGTAAAGTTGAGAGTGGTGCAAAGCAAACTATGGAGGCAGCTGTGATAGATCAGCCAGAAGAAAGCAGGGAAACAAAGGTTTCACCAACCATAGCGGATCAGTGTGATACAGAGCAGCAACCTGAAACATCAACAAAAAAGGAGACCAAATCACTTGACACTGAGAAGAAAACAAGTACTTCAAAAAATAAACATAAAGATAAATTACCTCCCAACGAGAGCAAGCAGACTGACAGAGCAAACTCAGTGGTTGAGTCTCAATTGACAGAGGATGGAGCTGCAACTCCAGAAGTAGAGAAGTCTTCAAAATCAGAGAAGCAAGCTCCAGGTTTAAGAAATAAGCATAGATCCAAGTTAGTACCTGAAGATGAAAACAGTGGAACAGAAGGGAAGGAACTGACAACCCGGATCTCCAACAAGAGGTGACGCATTATTTGTGGTTTCCGCAGTTGCAGAAGCTGAGGAGCCTGAAGCAGAGGAAAGCATAGGCCGGACATTAAGACGGTCACCGAGAATTTCACGTCCCTCTGTCAAGGCCGTTCAAGTCAAAGAACGTAAACCTGAAAAGAAACCCATTGATGAGGAGGACAAACCTACTGCCCAGAAAGCAGAAAAAGATTTGGAAGAAGGGAAACATAAGAGTAAGGAACTCAAGGCAAATCGTTATAAAGATTATGTGAAAGAAGCCGGTTGTGAGAGAAATGATACAGCCAGATCGCTCTCTGCAGAATTATCTGAACTTCAGGTCCTATTAAAAGAAATTGAAGAAGGGAAAGTTCTCCTGACGCATGGAAGTACGTGTGCTAGTGAGCTCAAGAAGATAGAGCAAGACCCAAGCCCATACTGCATAGTTACACCACAGAATATTATGCCCTATGAAGAGGAGCCCCGTAAACGAGAAGACAAGGGGAAGGTAAAGTTACGAGTGACCGTTTTCGGCCTCTCGGCTCATGTAGCTCAACTACATGGTGTTGAGCTGAGGGGGAGGATATGTGATGGAGTGCCATTAGGGGTCACAAGAGAGCTCTATAAGACTTCTCCCCTGAGAATGGAAAGAGTTAAATCCAGACAGTTATCAGAGGCTAAATGGAAACCCAGCTGGATACTGCCTTTAAAAGCAGCAGAGAGATGGGTGGAGTTTCTCTCACTTAGGCTTGGGCCCAAGAGCCGTGAGGTGTGTGTGAAAGCCCTGGACAGCTCAGCTGCGGGGATCCAGAGAGCTGGGATTTGTGCTGGAGCGAGACAGTCAGGAAGGCTGCGGAGTTCCAGAGTTTGCGCACAGAGAAGACTTCTGTGGTATTGGAGATATTCCACAGAGATAGGATTATCTGAAGACACCATCCCTAAGAAGCTGGAAGGAATAAGGAATAAAAGGTTGGTGCCAATGCATGTTATTCTAATTGTATCCAGAGAAGGATTACAAAGGTCCCAGGGAGAAGAAGAGTGCATTGAGAGGGAGAGTAAGAGTTCCTCATTACAAGAGGGTGACAAGGGCCCTATGCTTCACAAACAATTGATAGAAGCTGTAGAGGAAAAGGCAAATAAGAGACTGTTTGCATCCTGGCCACAAGGTGGCACTCTCCGGAGCCAGAGAAGCTGGCCGGATATAGTTAGGGTGTTCCTGAGTGTAGTAAGCACGTTTATGTAGGGTTTTATTCTGTTGCTGAATACAAGCACTGTTTTTTGTTCTGCTTATGCTACCAAATAAATAGCAGTAAAACTCTGACAAGCCTGCTGTGTCTTCCTCCCTGTATAAAAGAGATAAGAAAGTGCAGGACGCAAACCCGACAGAAGGGGGCGCCCTGTTACAATATATAACTATGAGGTAACCATGAGTGTCCAGTAACCTGGATGAACAAGGTTTGTAGTATATAATGATACCTTTTTTACCGGACAAATAGTATCTATCTATTTGTCTGTCTGTCTGTCTATCTATCTAACTATTTTGGGAAGGGGGGCTGCAATATTACCCTAGTGCATGGGCCACTCCTAATATTTATAGGCCCACCGAAATAATTTTTAAAGTAAATATTATGTACTTGTAGACAGCTAGTAAACTCTACTAAACATTTTTTAAAAGCTTCATTAGCTACAAATTCAAACAAAGCCAAACATTGACTACAGTAAACTCTCTGCATTGTTGTTTCTTCAAGCCCCTAAGTGTGATGGAGTGAGAATGGTCTTCTGTCTGCTTAAAAGAGCTTTCAAAAGGCTTTTTACTAAATAAAGAAAAAAAAATATTTACTCAATAATTTTTTGCAAAAAAAAAAAAAAATATATATTTTTTTTCAGGTGAACTGAACAATTGGGCCAAATATTAAATACTTGTGAACAGACTTTTAACGTTTGGTACATTGAAAAAAAGAGTTTAAACATGTAACTATTCACAAAAAACATACATTTTTTTCTGACCCAAGGTATTTATTTTCAATTAGAGTTTTTTTTAATAGTGTCCTTCTACCAGCAAAGTAGATATGGGAGATATCTCATAATATAATAGCTTATCGTGTCACCAGATTGAGGTAAATATACTACAGCCCACATGTGAATGCATGTTCTAAGACATATATAACTCTGGTCAAACTATTTATTTGAATTCATAGGACTGAGTCACATATTGAAAAACTCGAACTGAAAATAAAAACTGTGGGTCAGAAACAAATGAATGTTTTTTTGTGAATAGTAAAAATATCGCAAATATCTCCAATAATTGTGCACTATACAACTAGAAAGCCAGATGCTGCAAACGCATTAGATCATTTCTTAATAAGGACAAGGGAATCTCCTCTGTCACTACTTTGTTTAAAGTTTACCAATTAGCTTTATGAGAGCCTATATGGAAGGGTTGCACAAAAAGCACCAAGTTCTATGTTGAAAATAGTCTCTTACAGTATAATAACTATTGGTAACTTTTATTATCCACACTGCTCTGTTAGACCTATATTGTGATCCACTCTGAGATAAAATAATACTTACAGTGGAATAATGGATCACTGTATATAAAAGCCCAAGGAATCATTGTATATTGTTTTTTAAAAGTAGTAATTTAGTGGTTTTAAAGTTTGTCTCTATCTTACAACAAATAAATATTTATATAGTAACAAATGTAACCCAATGCATGTTTGTTGATACAATTAGTAGTGTGAAGCACTAATAGGATTTAGTTTCCCAGGATTATAGATCATGTCCAATAAAGCAAAAAAAAAAAAAAATTAACTTGTGAAAATGACCATCAAACTGAATCAGCTGGACAATGGATGTCCAGTGGGCATGCATATTTTTTTTTAATAAAAATGTCAAATGGATGGGGCATTTTCACTCTGATATTGTGGACTTTTGTCAGCAAAGATGGATGTTCGAGTCTCAATTTTATTAGCTCCATTATGATGTATGTAAGCCAACATTTCCTGTATAAGAAAATCATTCTGGAATTCTCAAATACTCACAAGGGAGTGCATTGATTTCTATAAGATGGAAGTCCAGGAATGTGGTGCAATAACTAGATGGCAATTATATTCACTGAGCTGATGACATTGACAGGTCCACCCTCCCAATGGACATATTCCACAAGAGAGATGACCAGTGTACAATATTTCTTTTAGTGTTACAATATTTAGGAGAAATGCGTTCAGCTGTTCAATCTGATTGTTTTCTTTTATTGGCTTGTGTTCTTATTCCCCAAACAATCAACCAAGTAGTGTGGAGGAAGATAAAGTATGTTTTAACAAGTTAGTTTACATTATTTTTTTAAGTGTATATATACTTAGTAAGCTACTCTCTATTCTGCCATTACTTTTTCTAGTATTAGCATTAACTTTACATATTTACCATCTCCCCATAGAAGTGCAGCTTTGTTTGAACAAGATGATAGTGCCATTAGTACTATATCCCTACTTCCTTTTTTTTACTTGTGTGCATGGCTTTACACTTCAATTTATTTGCCCTCTGCTCTAATTTATCTTAATTGTTAACTAATGTGATTGAATACAAATAGAATAAGAGATATGCCTGTTGTTACTGTATTGTGAATACTGAAAAGGTGTAGTGGGTTTTGCCAATTAATTTAGTGATATTATTAATATCAATAACATTTATTAATATTAATTAAACATTTTATATTTTATACATTTGCCAATTTCGACTATCTGAATTCTTATTACACAATATATGCATAAGTTTTAGCCTCATGAAATAAACAGAACTGTATTATATGAAAATATATAAATCATGTCATATAAAAAGGATTATATTAAAATAAATAAATCAAATAATATATGATTACAAAATTTCTAGCTCGTCTTCAATTGTTTTCTGTTGTTACCAGAAATTAAACAAAAGAAAGCATTATTTATTCATCAGATAATTGTTCCAATTCAGTCAACCATTTGCATAACCACTAGGTTGCACTAATGCATCATATATTGCATAATTTACGAATAGTGGTCATATTCTTCAGTATGTAGGAGTTGTATGTAAAATAAACACATATACATTTATAATATGACTGAAATGTCCAGCTGACACTGAAACATCTGGAATCATATTTGAACACATGATTTGAAAGTAAACTGAAACTAATTATTTTAGTATTATAGAATTATTTATTAAATCATTTTATAATATGTTAATTGTTTCAGAATATATATTATATATTGTAATATTATTATATTCCATGACTCAGCCAAAATGACATAGATTTATACACTTTTCAGTCATTAAATAGTTAGAATTTTCTTAAGATTATTTCACATGCACTTGACATTTGCTAGCTATCCAAATCAGATAATTAAAATGTCTTGTGAATTTGCTATCAGCCATGTCAGCTTCACTCTGCCATACAGTGAAAGAAATATTACAATACTAAGCAATAGTATGACTAATATTTATGAGAATATCTAACTTATGAAAGATCCATCTAGCTAAATGCCAGGCTTCATCAGCGATCGAATCTAATGCTATAACCAAAACATCTATAACATGTCAAAAACCAACTGTATAAATAATACATTTATTTGGTAAGAAAAGTTACCCATCATATTCACTAACAAATAATCAATACGGATTTAAATACATTTCTAAATATAATACATTTAGTTTCTCTTCTTATGTAGTAATAAGTGATGGATATTGTTATAAAGTGGTATTAACACAGCAGCTGAATCTATAAAACACAGAATTCTCTTAACATACAGTATGCATGTAAATATCACATATTATAATTGTCTAACTGCGAGTTGTCGTCACGCTTTGCGGCCCTCGCAAAGGAAGGGCCGCAACTGACGACAACTCGCAGTTTCACCATTGCTCCCATCACCCCTACTGCAGGAGTGCACGGGTAGCCGGCAAGCGTGCGCGCGCGCGCACACGCGAAGACGTCGCGTGCGCGGGTAGCCGTTCAGACAAGCGTGCGCGCGCACGCGAAGACGTCACATATGCGTGCGCGCGCGCGCATCAACCGCAATGAGGTGAGGGTGAGAGACACGGGGCCAAGGAGGGGAGAAGCAGGGGAATAGATACATGAGGGAGAGGAGGAGGGGAATAGAGACACGAGAGGAGGGGGGGGAGAGACACAGGGGAAGTGAGATACAGGGGAGGGGAAGAGAGGGACAGGGGAATAGAGACACAGGGGAAGTGAGATACAGGGGATGGGAAGAGAGGGACAGGGGAATAGAGACACGAGAGGAGGGGGGGGGAAGAGAGACACAGGGGAAGTGAGATACAGGGGATGGGAAGAGAGGGACAGGGGAATAGAGACACGAGAGGAGGGGGGGGGAGAGAGACACAGGGGAAGTGAGATACAGGGGAGGGGAAGAGAGGGACAGGGGAATAGAGACACAAGAGGAGGGGGTAAGAGAGACACAGGGGAAGTGAGATACAGGGGAATAGAGACACGAGAGGAGGGGGGGAAGAGAGACACAGGGGAAGTGAGATACAGGGGAGGGGAAGAGAGACACAAGAGGAGGGGGGAAGAGAGACACAGGGGAAGTGAGATACAGGGGATGGGAAGAGAGGGACAGGGGAATAGATACACGAGAGGAGGGGCGGAAGAGAGACACAGGGGAAGTGAGATACAGGGGATGGGAAGAGAGACACAGGGGAAGTGAGATACAGGGGATGGGAAGAGAGGGACAGGGGAATAGAGACACGAGAGGAGGGGGGGAACAGAGACACAGGGGAAGTGAGATACAGGGGAGGGGAAGAGAGTGACAGGGGAATAGAGACACGAGAGGAGGGGGGAAGAGAGACACGGGGGAAGAGAGACACAGGGGAAGTGAGATACAGGGGAGGGGAAGAGAGGGACAGGGGAATAGAGACACGAGAGGAGGGGGGGGAGAGACACAGGGGAAGTGAGATACAGGGGATGGGAAGAGAGGGACAGGGGAATAGAGACACAAGAGGAGGGGGGAAGAGAGACACAGGGGAAGTGAGATACAGGGGAGGGGAAGAGAGGGACAGGGGAATAGAGACACGAGAGGAGGGGGGGAAGAGAGACACAGGGGAAGTGAGATACAGGGGAGGGGAAGAGAGGGACAGGGGAATAGAGACACGAGAGGAGGGGGGGAAGAGAGACACAGGGGAAGTGAGATACAGGGGAGGGGAAGAGAGGGACAGGGGAATAGAGACACAAGAGGAGGGGGGAAGAGAGACACAGGGGAAGTGAGATACAGGGGATGGGAAGAGAGGGACAGGGGAATAGAGACACGAGAGGAGGGGGGGAAGAGAGACACAGGGGAAGTGAGATACAGGGGAGGGGAAGTGAGATACAGGGGAGGGGAAGAGAGACACAGGGGAGGGAGAGGAGGGGGAAGAGAGACACAGGGAAGGGGGAAGAGAGGCACAGGGGAGCGAGAAGAGGAGGGGGAAGAGAAACAAAGGGGAGGGAGAGGAGGGGGAAGAGAGACACGGGATGGAGAGGAGGGGAGGAAGAGAAACGGGAGGGAGAGGAGGGGAGGAATAGACATGGGGAGGAGACACAGCGGAGGGGGGAAGAGATGAGGGTCAGGGGGTGGAGAGACACAGGGGAGGGATGAGGGGGGCAGAGACACAGGGGAGGGAGACGGGGTGAAGAGACAGGGGAGGGAGACGGGGTGAAGAGACACAGGGGAGGGAGAAAGACGCAGAAGTGGGAGAGGGGGAAGAGACACAGGGGAGGGAGAGGGGGAAGGAGAAACAAGGAAGGGAGAGGGGGGAAAGAGACACGGGAGGGGGAAGGAGAAAGACGGAAGGGAGAGGGGGGAAAGAGACACAGGGGAGGGAGAGGGGGGAAAGAGACAGGGGAGGGAGAGGGGGAAGAGACACAGGAGAGGGAGAGGGGGGGAAGAGACAGAGGGAAGGGAGAGGAAGTAGAGGGCGGGAGAGGCTCACAATGAGTTCCAAAGCCACTCATTGCAAGGCCCGAGATGAGCGCTGAAGGAGCTTATCGCAAGGCCAGTAAAGTAGAGGGGGAGGAGGTTCGCAATGAGCCCCTGCCATCAAGTAGAGGGGTAGAGAGGCTCGCAATGAGCGCCGAAGGCGCTCATTGCGAGGCCCGTGATTAGCGCTGAAGGCGCTCATCGCGAGGCCAATAAAGTAGAGGGGGGAGAGGCTCGCAGTGTGTGACAAACACCATTGCCAGGCTTCAATTTATTGCCGTCATTTTTGACGGGCAAGTCGCTAGTTAGTATATATTTGGGATAACAGTTATCAAATTGACTTTATAGTCCACTTAGAGATTGTTCTTATGGGTTTAAGTAACCCTCATCATAGCACATTATATATCTCACTGAACATACAAATTCATATATAGTTGAATATTAGTTGGCCCAGGTCACTGTTCAGCATCTAATTGAGGTGTCCCTCTCTCCAGATGTTACACAAGAATACAGCCTGGGATGAGTATTCTTCTTAACATAAATTCTTGTACACGAATGCTCTTGTCATCACTATTTCTGATTAAAACTGTGCCCATACAAGGATTAATAACTTATATACAGTTTTCCAGTTTAGGACCATGTAGTGAAGGACTTGCACTCCTCTTTGTAGATACAAAATGGTTTCTAACCAAGGCTACCAAGCTGAGGCTTTCAATATATTTTTGCAGGGAAGTTGAGCCCAACTATTAAAGGGATTCTGACACCCACACAGGAAGTTGATTTAATTGAAATGAGTATGGCTATACATAGTACCAGTAGTTTTTTCTTTACAATAAATAATTTCTGAAATATTTAGAATTTATTTTGTGTCTCTTTTAGTTTGCAGCTCAGAGCAACCAGATAACATTGAATGTCAATTACAGAGACTGATAAGCAGTCTGTAATACTAATTAACACATAAAAGCCACTAATTAATATGTGTGAGCTGGTCATTTTCATGTAAATGCAGCCACAACAATTTGGAACATGGACTGATTCACTTTAAAAATAATGGATAACAGTTTTTCATGCACTTTATGAATAACCTAAATATAACAACTTGATTTTGGTATGACAGAGTGCCCATAAACCTAACATACACTTGCATACCCCCATAGATTAGAAGTATAATGGAACATAAAAGGTAAGGTCCAAATGTGAATAGTCTTTACTTATCCTAATTAGTGATTTGAAACGCAGCAAGACAAGAAGAATAAACTGGACATGACAGTGCTCAAAGTGAAATTGATACGCTTCAATTAAACTGAATATTCCATTGACCAACCATATTACATCAGCCATATAGAGATACATATTTCTGCTTTATTATTCCAGTATTATTCATTATATGAAATGTTCTTTGTGTGTGTGTGTATGTGTGTGTGAGAGAGAGAGAAAGAAAGAAAGAGAGAGAGAGAGAGAAAGAGAAAGAAAGAGAGAGAGAAAAATGTGTGTTTGTAGTAGAAGGCCCTAATTTATAAATCTTACAAATACAGATTTTTGTCTTTACTTTTTAAATCTATTTTGCAATCTACTACAAGTTCCATGTTAAATACTTTATATGAGTCTAATGAATAAAGCATGAAATAATTTTTTTTTTTTTCCATTATATACTCATTAAGCAGTGATTCAACACATATTTTCTATTTTATAAAGCATGCATTTCTTCTTAATTGTGTATTTTTCACCCTTAAATTGTGTGTTTCCATTTGCTTATGGTGTGCTATGCACAGGTATGACTGAGAATTGTTACATACATAATCCAGAGATAGTTTTGGAATATATCAATCCTCCCTGAATTGCAGTTGTGCAAACACAAACAGGGTTGTTTTTTCACTTTGAAAAACACATACTGTGAGACACATTTTCTATTATTTCTTTTAAATGTTTTCCCATTCTCTAATAGCAATGTCTTCTGCAAGCTTACCATGGCTTACTATTGCTTCCAGTGATATTTCTCCACATCATAAAGGTGGGAACCTAACAGCGTCCATCTCTGTTTGTAGAAAGTACTGTGGTCAAAGTGTATATTTTTGCTCAGGCTACCCCTTCTCTCGTGTTTCCTCACACCTGTGTAGTACTAAACTTTCAAGCCATAATATTGTCAGTTAATTTGAATTTTATAAAGGCAGACACTCATTTGAAGCAAATACCAACAAATACCAAAGTTATATCTTTTTTTATTCATGCCTTATTTATACTGCTACCTGTCACTATGGATATAAATGATAAGGGGAGGCTTTGACCTTTTTGCCTAGGAGCACCAAGAAAGTAAATCTGGCCCTACAGAAAGGTAAAATAGCATCACCTAAGAAGGTAACATGCTCAAAAGTTTCAGAAATATCCATGGTACTGATATGTTTTGCACTGATATGTAACAATATTTTATATCTTTATCAACCACATTATTTACCTATTTTTATTAAGAATGCTTTGCTTCCTGTGATAACTTTTTCCCATAAATAAACTTTTACATTTTAAATTGACAGTATTTCACATTTTATTCCACTGCATGTTGACACAAGAATCATCATACCTGCAAATTAATGGCCACCGTGAAGAGGTGTACAGGATACATTACACTGTATGTACCAGCAATATTTTACTTGTGAACATTTCTGTACCAAACAACAATATAAGCACATTGCACATTATCTGTTTTTTTGAAGTGGCAGACAATTACCTCTTATGTTCCATGTGTGCCCACTAATCTTATTGTTAGCAGAATTTGAAAAAATTGCTCCCACAAAATCAATAATTTATGACTAACAAAGCATTTTTCAGGATTTTAACATATAAATGAACAATCGTATAAAATATAAATTCAGTGTATGCCAGGGATTTTATGACACTGCACCATGTAAAGTACCAATCAATTATTGATAGAAGCTACTATGTTACGGAAGGGCAAAAGTAAAAAAAAATGCCATTTCACAGGTATGATTTGGCAAATAAAATTGCAATTACAAAAAAAAATACATATTTTAAAGTTTTTTGTCTCATTGTACACTGTAACATATTCAAGAGTGTTGGAGCATTACAATTAATTAATTTCACATGAAATATACATGTATTACAGCCACATTAAATTCCCCTAACGTGTAAAATCGTAGCTTGTAACGTAGCTCGCAAAACTTAAGTCTATTAAATTGGCCTCTTAAACCAGCCCGCCGCCAACTTGCCTGGTAGGAGCGAGAAAACCCTACGGGACATGAGAATTCGACTTGCGAGCTCGCAAATCCTTTGATCTGTCAAGCCCGTAACCGCTACTTTCCAATTGCGCTATTACATTGCATCCAAATCATTGGCGTTTAACCCCGTAACTCACAAATGGAGCCAAGAAGCCAATGAGTGCTAGAGAGGACCTGCAAGGGGAGTAAAGTCCAACCCGTAGCATTTTAAATGCACATACTGTATACACACACTACTGTACTTTTATGAACAGGTAAAATTATGTAAGGTTTTAGAATTATTAGCACAACATTATCAAGCTCGCAAATCAGCCCCAAAAATTACTTTATTTCATGTTGAATTTCCGTGTTATATCAATCCCAGCAATCAATGTGTTAATACATATAATGAATCTTGCATGTAATAGAATATCATATTTACGGCTTTATCAATATTGCATTACATCTGACGTAACTCGTAATTGAACCCCGTAAGATTTTGAAATCCACCTCCATTTTTCAGTGATATAATTCTGACGATCTCTGTTTCCATTGGCTCCATCTAAACTTGTAGCTACGAATTTGACTAATTGATCATGTTCATGGCCGCACATCCAATGAGCGAAAAATGGTTTACGGGTTTGCCTCTCAAGCACGTAACTCACAGCATGTTCTTATTTAATAGCACTGTAAATCCGCAACTTTTCAAGCTTGCAGCCATTGCGGGTCTCACGTTGCACATACGAGCTTCAAATTTAATGTGACTATTAGTTACTATGGCAAAAGAAGCAGTAAAAGGAATGAATATAAATTGAATGTTTTGTGGAGCAAGAAAGTGATCTGCTTGATATTAAGATAATAAATGAACAGTGTGCTTTGTAAGAGGGACACAACTTTCAACACAACAGGATAGTCTGAAATGGAAACATATTGTGGACCACATGTGGCCCTAAAGCTATTTTTCCACAAAACATATGAAAGACAACATATGTTTCCCAAAGATAAATGTCCCTCTTTTACCATTGCAAATGTTGGAAGTTTTGTTATCATTTTCTTGTCTATTGAAGGATGCAGACTAACAAATTTTAGTCCTTCCTTGGTAGACAGATTCTAGAAATAATGCTCCTCCTGCACTACCCATAAAGTATAGATGTTATTCTTTTAGGGCTAAATGCTAGTGATAGTGGCATCTAAACATCTGCCTTTTTATGTTATGTTATGTATTGATTTTTATGTAATAAATGCAATTAGTTTCCAACTCTGAGATAGTGTCTTGCAAAAGTATTCACCCCCCTTGGCATTTTTCATGTTTTGTTGCCTCACAACCTGGAACTAACATGGATTGTTTGAGGATTTGCATCATTTAATTTATAGAACATGCCCACAACTTTGAAGATGATTTTTTTTTTTTATTGTGAAGCAAACAACAAATAGGACAGCAGAAAAAGTCAATGTGCATAACTATTCACCCCCCAAGCCAATACTTTGTAGAGCCACCTTTTGCAGCAATCACAGCTCCAAGTCGCTTTGGACAAGTCTCTATGTACTTGCCACATCTTACCACTGGGATTTTTGCCCATTCTTCCTTGTAAAACTGCTCCAGCTCCTTCAAGTTGGATGGTTTACGCTTGTGAACAGCAATATTTAAGTCTGACCACAGATTTTCTATTGGATTGAGGTCTGGGCTTTGACTAGGCCATTCCAACACATTTACATGTTTCCCCTTAAACCACTCAAGTGTTGCTTTAGCAGTTTGTTAGGGGTCATTGTCCTGCTGGAAGGTGAACCTCCGTCCTAGCCTCAAATCACACACAGAGTGGTACAGGTTTTGCTCAAGAATATCCCTGTATTTAGCACCATCCATCTTTCCCTGAACTCTGACCAGTTTTCCAGTCCCGGCTGCTGAAAAACATCCTCACAGCATGATGCTGCCACCACCATGTTTCACTGTGGGGATGGTGTTCTTTGGGTGATGTGATGTGTTGGTTTTGCGTCAGGCATAGCGTTTTTTTTAATGGCTGAAAAGGTTAAATTTTAGTCTCATCAGACCAGAGCACCTTCCTCCATACATTTTGGCAGTCTCCCACATGCCTTTTCGCAAACTCAAAACGTGCCATTTTGTTTTTTGCTGAAAGTAATGGCTTTCTTCTGGCCACTATGCCATAAAGCCCAATTCTACGGAGCGTACGGCTTATTGTTGTCCTATGTACAGATACTCCAGTCTCTGCTGTGGAACTCTGCAGCTCCTCCAGGGTTACCTTAGATCTCTGTGCTGCGTCTCTGATTAATGCCCTCCTTGCCCAATCCGTGAGTTTTGGTGGGTGGCCGTCTTTTGGCAGGTTTTCTCTTGTGGCATGTTCTTTCCATTTGATTATGATAGATTTGATGGTGCTCCTGGGGATCATCAAATAATCAAAGATTTGGATAGTTTTTTTTTAACCTAACCCTGACATGTACTTCTCAACAACATTGCTTCTTACTTGTTTGGAGAGTTCCTTGGTCATTATGGCAGTGTTTGGTTAGTGGTGCCTCTTGCTTAGGTGTTGCAGCCTCTGGGGCCTTTCTAAAAAGGTGTGTGTATATGTAATGACAGATCATGTGACATCTAGATTGCACACAGGTGGACATCATTTCACTGATTATGTGACTTCTAAAGGTAATTGGTTGCACCAGAGCTTTTTATGGGCTTCATAACAAAGGGGGTGAATACATACGCACATGCCAATTTTCTGTTTTCTATTTCTAAAAAATAGTTTTATGTATACATTTTTCTCATTTCACTTCACCAACTTAGACTATTGTGTTCTAATCCATCACATAAAATTCAGATTAACAAAACATTGAATTTAAAGCTGTAATGTAACAAAATAGATAAAAAGTCAAGGGGGTGAATACTTTTGCCATCAAATTAGGACTGATAGAAAATTGTATTGATGCTGTTTTTCAGAGTATTTAAATAACCACATCTGGCCTATTTCCTCATTGTTTCTTAATGGGCCACTTGATAACTTTAAAATACAAAAGTTTCCATGGACTTGCAAAGAGATGAGAAGGGCTGTTTTTCCACAGTGCATAGCAAATGAAGAGATGACGTAAGATACACTTGAGATGCTTGGTAATTTCCCCCACTCTGGTTTATGATGGGGTCCATGAATTGGCTCCATTACATGAGTGAGGTATGTCTATAGCAGTCCACTATTCTAATATGTGTTTATTCATCTTTAAACACACAATTTGCCATTTATGTATTATTATTTATTCGGAAAACATTTATCACATTGATTGAACAAAGTTTCACACGGTGTGCAGTGAGATTCATATGAGGAATTCTGGATAATGACACTCAAACAAGAATCACAGTGCATGATGCATTTCTTTTATTGCTAAATGCAAAAAACTTATAAAATTATTGTGGAATAAATTAAGTCACTAGAGCATCTACTACACAAACAACACCAACACCTAGCAGATGTTCAATTATGCTACATAAAAAGGAAATCATTTTACATATTTCTGTTTTCATAGTGAGGTAAGGTCATTTGAAATAACCTCTAAAAGTAGTTTTATTAAGAGAAGAAGAGCTGACAATAGGACTGATATCCCACAGGTAAAATCAGGTTATGGCCCATTAAGCTATGGTCCATATATATTGAAGTTCTAATTTGTTTGCCTTCGATCTTGTCATGGTTGACTTTACCTATAATTTCTCATAATCTCTTCAATTTTCCTTTTTATCTGTTTAATGCAGACACGGATAACGCTTTCTATCTTTTAAATAAAATGTATTAAAACTAAGTGTGTTTTCCAATCAAAAATACATTGAGCATATTCTTTGGTAAGCAATGTATTCTCAAACAGCTTCTTCTGCATCATGAACCTGGTGTAATTAACATTTTTTCTGCTGCCTGTTGTTTTACTATTCTATCGGTTGTGATGCATAAAACGTGAAAGTTGGCTTCTGCAATGGCCTTGGAGATCCGTATGCTTTTATGTATATATCGTAAAGTATAATACAGAAATCAATTGCTTGTGAAGATAATAGAGACCATTTTAAAGGTGGCCTGTGCCCTTACATTCTTTATACCTTTCCTCTTCAAGGCCATAAGAGATATTAAATGTCTGCGAAGATTAATTTACAATTAAATCAATACAAATATGTAATGTAAAATAAAGCACACACATTATTGAATTAAGCACTTTGTCTTATCCAAATACAAATGAGATAAAATGAGTAAATTTTTTATTCCCTTAAATATCTCTTAATTTAGTATAATTCTTTTGATTCCAAACCTTGAACTCTGATCTTTATTTTACTGAAGTTCTTTCCCTAAACATAATACTAAGTTGCAAATGTATGTCTATATAATGATATGATTTTCTGTTTGTTATGGATATATTAAACAGAATATGCAGAATTAAATGAATAAAATATCAGTCATTCAAGACCGGTTGCAGGAAATCTCTGTAGTGGAAGCGCTCCAGCACCTTTACTTCTGTATTATGGGGTGGCAATTGTGTGCAAGAGAAGATTCAAATAATGGCTATATTTATAAAGTGGGGTTAGGCAGCGTTAAAACATAAATTATACCCACTTCCTATTTTTTGCTATGATATTTATTTTTATTTTACATAGGAAAGGGGAATATTGAACTCCACATTTTACCCCATTTCTATCCCTGCTTGATAAATATACCCCAATTTCTCCAACCAATATGTGTGTTTTGTTTTCTACTGCTGTAATGCCTATCTTACATGGTAACTGGAAGTGTATTATTTCAGCCTATTATGAAAGGACCACTGTAGTGCATTTAAAGTAAATGTTTGTTTGCTGGCATAGGCTATTAAGAACAGTAAAGAGGTTAAGTTAAATAAAAAGTAAGATAAAAGGTAAAACTGTTAGTTTTTCAGAGCTGCATATCTCACCCCTCCATCTGTGTCTATTAGGGACATAGCAAGCTCTGCTTGTGTTCTGGACTGTTCTGGAGATTGGAAGCAGGCCAAGATGATGTCACTGGCCCTCGCTCATGACATTCTTAGCTCCACCCTTAGTGCCTACACATAGTTAACAGCTCTATTGCAAGCTGCTTACAGCTGCTCCCTAGGCCCCACACGTTACATGGGCCATCATACCCCCCCCCAGTATGCTCAGTCTGAAGAAGAACCTATTTTTAGTCTAGCACACATAAAAGAGCTCATAGACACATGTATTATTTTATATTGCATACTGGTCTAAAAGGAAATGCCTAGCAAACAAGCATATGAGCTTTATTTGTAAATGCACTTCATTGGTCCTTTAAACTGGGTATTTTGTTTTCTAAGAAGAAATAATAAATGCATCTAAAATGAGAGAATTAGCACACTACAAAGCAAACAGTTTTAAAAGACTGTAAACTCAATCTCAAACTACCACATTAGGAAGCCGTGTCCAAAATTGCTTGTCACACCCACTCTTGCTTCACATCCTTGCATTTTGTGGAAATATAACAGCTAATAAATTAAATATTGTATCTGTTTGTTAAATCCAAAAATGAAAAAAAAAAAACAGTATTGCAGTATAAAGTGATACTTTTTTTATTGGACAAACAATTGATTTAGAACAGAAAACTTTCAAGATAGATGTGACTCTTTTTAAAGTCCAAAGCAGTACTAATTAGATGTTATAAATTATTTATTAATGTGTAACATGGAATGTAAAAAAAAGTGGGACTGTTATGGACACACTGGTACAGAAAAAAACAGTGCTGTGGGCATGATAAATATCAGAAAAAAGGAATGTGAAAAGTCTTGGGTTAATAAACAAGGCCAAATATATAGAAACAAATAAATCTATTCATGTATAAAATATAAACATATAAATAACTAGACACTTTAATGGAACAAAACAGATCAGCAATACAAGGAGAAATAGCAAAAAATAAATGGTCAATTTTTTTGTTTTATATAAATCTTTTAACTAGGGGAAATAATACATTTTTCATACTCAAGTTAATTGATATATGAATATTATACTTAATTTACTTCTAAGAAGCCCCCATTATAACAGATTCTCAGCTTCCACTTTTTCTCCTATTCTCTGTCATGTTGGGTACCATGTTTCACAGCTATGACATAAGTGCCATGTCCATGGGGAGGGAGATTATAGATAGTTCTGTTGTTTGGTTTCATTTTCTCTGCTGACTCAGGGCCCTATTCTATTGCCCAGATAGAAATGTTACATGCACCTAAAATCTTTCTTAAAATTGCCACACAATTGCTGAGTTACCCAGCCACATTCAAGAAGGAAATTACGGCTTACATCTCCATTGATTTTTGGATAGCTCGAACATTACGAGAACTAAATAATTAAAATTACACAAAATCAATATTCTATTCGACCCGTCGGTTTAGCTCGCAAATTAAGTCTGACCCGCAACTAGAAAAAGTATTATGTTTCTGACAAAAATATTACAATTGCTGAATAGGATTTGCAAAGGCTTTTTCAAACATTAACTATAGCTGCAAAAGCAATTAAACACACTCTACTGTAATTTAAAAGCATGGGAAGGCATGGCAATACATCATAATGAATTGCACAGCAGTGCTCTTAGACTGGTCATGCATATGGTAACATTAAAAGTGTTGCTGACAGAAGCATAAAGCAATTAAAGACACAGTGACTGTATATACTCGAGTATAAGCCGACCCGAGTATAAGTCGAGGCACCTATTTTACCACAAAATACTGGGTAAAATGAGTGACTCGAGTATAAGCCGAGGGTGGGAAATGTGCTGCCCCCTGTGTCCCCCCTCTCTTTCCCGTGTCTCTTCTCCCCTCTCCCTTCCCTGTGTCTCTTCCCCCCTCCCTTATCACCCTCCTCAACCCTCCTCCTAATTCTCAACCCTGCTCCTCAACCCCACTCCTCATCCTCAACCTCCCTCCTCATCCTCAACCCCCCCATCCTCAACCCCCTCCTCATCCTCAACCTCCCTCCTCATCCTCAACCTCCCTCCTCATCCTCAACCTCCCTCCTCATCCTCAACCCCCTCCTCAACCTCCCTCCTCATCCTCAACCTCCCTCCTCATCCTCCCTCCTCAACCCCTCCTCATCCTCCCCCCTCAACCCCCCATCCTCATCCTCAACCCCGCATCCTCATACTCAACCCCCCATCCTCAACCCCCTCCTCACCCCACTCAACCTCAACCCCCCTCCTCAACATCAACCCCCCATCCTCAACCCCCCCATCCTCATCCTCAACCCCCCATCCTCATCCCCCTCCTCACCCCCCCTCAACCTCAACCCCCTCCTTAACCTCAACCTCCCTCCCACCCCCCCTCCTCCTCAACCCCCCATCCTCAACCCCCCCATCCTTATCCTCAACCCCCATCCTCATCCCCCTCCTCACCCCCCCTCAACCTCAACCCCCCTCCTCAACCTCAACCTCCCTCCTCCTCATCAACCCCCTCCTCACCCCCCATCCTCAACCCCCTCCTCACCCCCCTCAACCTCAACCCCCCATCCTCAACACCCGTCCTCAACCCCCCTCCTCAACCCCCCCATCCTCATCCTCAACCCCCCCATCCTCATATATATATTGGAACAAAAACTATTGCACCTCTGCATGACATATTTCAAGGACATACTCCACAGTATGCAAGAGGTTAATACCAATCTTGATACACACAGGGACCACAACAGGTGCGCTAATGACTATTAAAGGGATACACACACCCCAAATAATACTCAACAACATTATTGATCATCACCACAGCACACTACTGACACAGATCATCTACCCACATTTATGTGGGAATGTCATCTACATCAGAACCTTAGGTCTTAGAAAATGAGGTATGAGAAATGTTAGCATGGGCAGCCTAAGGCCTTAAAGAGAGAAGGAGGAATATTGATAGCACAGGCCAAGCACTGCGTTGTCCCAGGGAGCATGTAAGGAGCATGGTGTTAGAGGCACCAGGAACATGGGGTTTCAGGGACAATTCATGGCAAGGGGGATTGCAATAATGTGTTCAAGCTGTTGAGGATGGACAACAAACACACATGAAATCTGTGGAGAGGCACATTGAGCACCAGCAAACTGACCTCCACCAAGGCCAATCTTGGTTGCACCCATCCTGTTAATTATTTTGTGCATGTGGCAAGATGTATAGCAATAATAATTATGTGACATTATAGCTATTGTAATTTTAATAATTAATTATTTTAAAAAATCCTGTCAGTTGGTTAACAACCCTTCAGGGCAATAGCGATACTGAACAGTGTGCAATGTATACTTTTCCTGAGTATTAACTCACAAACATCCCCAATAATGTTGTTCACAAATGGAATGCATTTTTAAATAATAATACATGTGATAATTTTATAACCACACCTGTGTCACTGTAATGGGCTGGAATGTTTTGGACAGTAAATACGAATAATTGTTTTGTAAGGATTGCACACAAAGGATGGCAAATGCAGATTTTAGGTGTTATGGGCACCCGTATGTAAAAGTAAGTTGAAATGATGATATAAACATCACTTTTAACATAGAAAGTGTAAACACTTGGCCATGATAACATCACACCCCAATTAACTTACGTTTAGTGACATGCTGACATATGATTACAGTACTCAAATGCATGAAGGTATATGTGTACAGAAAGATGCTCTACATACAAATATATGATTCTTACATAAATGTTACGTATGTTGATGTCCAAAAACACTAACCATTACAAAAACATGAAAACAGTGATAACGGTATAATAAAACTTTATTATATACATAAAGAAAAGTCATAAATGTATCCGACTGTGCATGAATATCATGGTTGTGATGTTGGTGGATCCCAGAAGGACAAGAGGCTGTTTGGGAGAAAGGGTAAACCTAAGGTTTTAAAGTTATCACATATAATAGTTGTCAAACTGCGACTCGTCGTCGCGCTTGCGACAAATCGCAGTTTGCCAACTACGTTACGCGCAACTCCCGTGCATGCGCAATGCATGGCGGGGCGCATGTGCATTGCGGCGGCCTCGCATGCGCATTGCGTGGGCGGAAGACACAGAGGAGTGAGACGAGGGGAGAGTAGACACAGGGGAGGAGGGGGAATAGACACAAGGGAAAGAGAGGAGAGGGGAGAGACCCAGGGGAAAGAGAGGAGGGGGAGAGACACAGGGTAGTGAGAGGATGGGGGGGAAGAGACACAGGGGAGTAAGAGGAGCGGTGAAGAGACACAGGGGAACGAGAGGAGGAGGGAGAGACACAGGGGAGTGAGAGGAGAGGGGAAGAGACACAGGGGAGTCAGAGGAGGGGGGAGAGACACAGGGGAAAGAGAGGACGGGGTAGGGACACAGGGGAGTGAGAGGAGGTGGGAAGAGACACATGGGAGTGAGAGGAGGGGGGAAGAGATACAGAGGAGGGGGGAGACACAGAAGAGGGAGAGACACAGGAGGGAGAGAGTCACAGGGGAGGGAGAGGAGGGGGAAGAGACACATGGGAGAGAGAGGAGGGGGCAGAGATACAGGGGAGGGAGAGGAGCAGGGAAGAGACACGAGGGAGGGGGTAAGAGACATGGGGGAAGAGACACAGGGGAGGGAAAGGAGGGGGACAGACACAGGGGAGGGGGAGCAGACACAGGGGAGGGGGGAGAGACATTAGGGGGGAGGGACAGGAGTGAAAAATATGCAAGGGTTGGGGGAAGAGACACAGGGGAGGGGATAAAAACCCAGGGGGGAAGGACACACAAGGGAGGGAGAGAAGGGGGGAAATAAGACACAAGGGAGGAAGTAGACAGGGGAAGAAATTCGCAATGAGCGCCAAATTTGCTCATTGCGAGGCCCGTGATGAGCACCAAAGGCACTCATTACCAGGCCCGTTATGAGCGCCAAAGGTTCTCATTGCGTGGCCCGTGATGAGCGCCGAAGACGCTCATCGCGAGGCCAGTAAAATAGAGGGGGGAGAGGCTCGCAATGAGCGCCTCCTGTCAAGTAAAGGGTGGGAGAGGTAGAGGAGGGGAGAGGCTTGCAATGAGTGCTGAAGGTGTGTATTGCGAGGCCCGTGATGAGCACCAAAAGCACTCATGGCGAGGCCAGTAAGGTAGAGGGGGAGAAGCTCCCATTGTGTGGCAAACAGCATTGCCAGGCTTCAAATTTTATTGCAGTCATTTTTGACGGGCAAGTCGCTAGTCCTGTATAATAATAATAATGATGGATTGCATCTAGAAGGGTCACATGTGGCCACTAGAACCCCAGTAACCATAATCTGCTGAATAGAAATCTCATCATACATCACTAGATACATCAGTAGAAATAACCAGTAATACTCTTAGCACTTACATATAGTCTTCATCTGCTCATTTGAATAGATAAATAAACTTCTGGACTATGAAATCCAATTCAGTTAAACATATACAGTGTGTTAAAAAAATCTAAAATTGGAAAAATCTAAAACTTAAAAAAGGCTTAGGAGAATAATCTAAAAATACCTGAATGTGCAGTACAGTGCTAAATACTGTAGGTATCATGATACTATCTCTATATGATATTGTTTAGCCACAATTATATCACAATCATTTGGGATACAAGTGTTATTAAATTTTGAATGAGTCTTATGATATGATACCTACCCATTTAAACGGAAAGGACACGAAGATGAGCAGCCATCATGTCTGTTACTTACATTAGACAAAAGTATCTGTTTTCATATCGATATTGAGGAGGGGATGACCTGGTCTAAATGAATGATAACAACAACCATGTATTCTAAAACAGGATATATAATTTAATTAATAGCGTCTCAGCTACATTTTTAGGAGGGGATGTTATTGATGGAATGTCTATCTGATAGCCACCATGAATATATTCAAATTACTTTATTTTGTAGCAATGCTTGAAGATAAAGAAGTTGCCTTCATGGACCTGAATTCTGCCTAAAATCAAAACATTAAAAACAGACATAAATACTAAGGCCTCAAAAATAAATAAATTAGGGACTGCACCATCTCCTTTCAACTGCATTCTTCAGTGGCCATCAATTGGTGAAATGTTAAACATAACCCTACGTGTCCACAGAGAAGAGGATCATTGATGAGGGTAGTCATCCGCTACAAAATATAACCACATACCCTCTATTCTGTAACCAGGCCAGATTATGTTAACATTTGGACCAATTGATTGTCACTAGGGAGTGCTGTTTAAAAGGCACCAACCCCACGTGCCAGCACACCTTCTCCTTAGGTGAGGGGGGGGGGGGGAGGGAGTCATTCCCCCAGGAGGCAGCAGCTCTGGTTATCTGATCACTGGAGCAGATTGGCCATGTAGGACTCCATCATCAGGATGTATCTCGTCACCTCCTTATAGAGCCTCCGGGGGCTACTGTCCACAAGGCCTGGTTGGAGGAGACACTGGAATAGCACCCCCAAGTAGAATCCACTTGCTCCTTCAGGACTACTACATGGTTGCCTCCAATGGTGGACATAGGGATGGAGGTCGGCTGAAGCCAGGCATGGCTGTGTGAGGAGGCAGCAGTGGTGGTAGGGTGGTGCTGGGTCCCGGCTGGAATATGTGGTGGGGCGGTGGTGGGCATGGTGGTGGAGGGAGCCAGGTTGTGCTAGTGGTGGGAGAAGGAGGTGGTGGTGTAAAGGACCTTCGACCCATCCAATAACTGGTCCCAGGTAGAGAGTCAATCTGTTGGATGTGGGGGCCAATGGGGTTGAATGCCACGGGTGTGGCAGAAGGGCCAGCAGTACCCCCACTGACCACATAAAGTGGGATTCTTCGCTCCTACTGCATTGGATCCTGTTGGGCGGGGGCATGATCCCGACATCCGGCTCAGATTGAGCCATCACTATTGTTGCCCAGACAACCTGCCAGCTGAAAATGAGAGAATAATGGTATATGAGTTATTTATATTGAACTATTCTTTGATTGTGGTGTGTTCCTATCTATATGACATCTTGTTGTCTTGAACGTGGATGGTTCACTTAATTTTACTATGCTGAGCTATCATTTACTAGATGTGATCAAATATTTGGATTATGAGCTTGGTTGTAATTGGCTCATAATGATAGCTTGATTCCTGCTTCAGTATGTATATGCATACACGTACTCTTCAGAACTTGCTGGGCAATGGGTCATACTAACCAATCAGTGACCACATATCAGCAATAGTTGTTAGCATGCTGCTGAGAGGTGTTCCCTGATAGACTAGTACACTACACTGCACATCCATACCTACAGAGTCTGCATCTGCATACAAGTCAGTGGTCACACCCATACATGAACTCTCTATTGAATGGTTACTTGTGTTGTGCCACCAATGAAAGTTATTTGTTAGATTCATGGATTTGAGGACGCATGAATGATGTAACTGCTGCTGCTACCTCCTTCCAGGACTTACTTCCCTCCCCCTTGCAAGGATAGTGGGGTGGTCACGGATGGCACTGAGAAGGACCACAATCTCCTTGTGCCTGTAGTTAATAGCACTGTGCTTGCCACCAGCCTCTTGTCCTCCCAGCTGGGGATGGGGATCCTGTCTTCCCTCATCTGATGCTGAAGACTACTCCTCCTCCCCAACATCCCCACCCACCAGGATCAGGCCCCTCCTCCTCTGACCGTGTGCTCTGTGTGCTTATCACTATTGGCGAATGCCTCCCACCCTCTACCTCATGTCCCGACCTCCTCCCCAGAACTACCAGACCTATCCCTCCGCCTACAACTCCCTCTCCCCGTACCCTCCACTCCCTCCTACTCCTACCCTCCGCTCCCTCTCTACTTCCCTCTCTTCACACCCTCACCTCCGCTCCCTCTCTCTCCTATCCTCACCTCCACTCCCCAGGGCCCTCTCTCTTTCCACTCTCTCCTCCTCTTCTCCTCCCCACTTCGCCTCTCCCTTCCTCTTTCCACCCTCCATATCAATCACAAAAATAAAATAAGGATAACACAATATAGTTATTTATATAACAAATAAGTGTATATGTATGTTTTATTTCTATTTTGTATATGTTAGGGTATAGGGTGGGGTGTGTGGATGTTTTGACCTATCTGTATGTGTCTATGTAAATTATTACTCTATGTATTTGTATATTATGTCTTATCAATTATCTCCTCGGCCTGCGTGTTAATTTGTGAAAATCTACAACACAGTCAATGCAGGGGCGTGAATCTCTCTGCTTCATTATCTCTCGCTGTCAGTCACTGACCCGGTGGCTCATTTTCTCTTGGCTCCTATGGCTGTGGCGCACACTTAAATTGCGTAATTCGTTTCACAATGAGACCGTCATATTATCACACCCCCTAAACGAATGGAAGCATGGCTTACCTGTTGAGGCTGTGAGACGTTTATTGCGTGCTTGAGGCAAAAGAATAATCTAGACATTTAAAGAAAAAAAACACATGCAGCCTTAATTACAAGTCTTAGTCACTTATGGGCTTCTAATAGAATAAGGCCTTCTATAAGTAGTGGCTGTAAAACTTTGATTAGCTTGCATATTTCCTGGAGCAGTGGAGTGATGTTTTTCCCTTTCGTTTTGCATTGTTACTGGAGTTTAATTTTCTGGATAATGGTACAATGCTTGTAACCCTTCTGCTTAAATGATTCAGATCCAATATTTGTGCCTATGCAATGACGGAGCTATGTATGTATATATATATATATATATATATATATATATATATATATATATATATATATAGAGAGAGAGAGAGAGAGAGAGAGAGAGAGCTTTCATCACTTTTGTAGCACTTGTGATATTTGGCTAACTTTAGCTCTGAAACAGTTAAATCTGCATTTCCCAGATTTAGCAAGCTTACTGGAAGCCATCAACAAAATATACTCCAGCAGTCAACAAGGCCAAAGCCAAGGATGATCGACAACTTGACCTATGCGAATAGATTACAACTTAGGGGTGTTGTGTGCAGATAATGTGATGTATCAAGCATGGTTGATGTGTGCTGACCACATGTCCCATCTTTTATTGGATTGAAAATGTAATTAATTCTTTATTGGCTTAGAAATGGGTGTTGGTGGACTGTATAATTTTTTACAGGGTAGTAATGGAATATACCATTTCCTGTATGTAGGCCTACTATAAAAAGATAGGATTTGTATATATTTGCGTTCAGCAGCAGACATTGTGAATAATATTGTGTTGCTGATCCACGTGTCCAAATAAAGTGAAGAAAATCATAGGCCTCTGTGTTTTGGTATCATGACTGGGTTTTGGAGTACAATGTAGGTTTGTGGAAATGTTTTTCTTCTACATTTGTATATATATATAACATATATATATATATATATATATATATATATATATATATAGTAAATAAATAGTTTATTTGTGTTCACATTTGAATGTCTAAAACAAGCTAAAAAAACTGTGTCCCAGTGCTGTCACAAATAAAAAAAAAAGAATTATTTTTTTTCCAAAAGCCCCCCGACCTCTCCTGCCTCCTTCTTCCCTGAGCCCTATCACCTCTGCCCCTCCTGTCCCCTATCACAACGGCCTTCTTGCCCCCTACCACCACACCCCCACCCTTGGTCCCATTGGCCTCACCTGCTGTAGAGCATGTATTTCTTTCCTGACTGCATGTCTTAAGGTTGTGGCTGTGAATCCCAAATGACAACACACAAGTGATGTAATTCTGGATTACCTACCCCGGCCTTAAGATGTGCAGGAAGGAAAGGAATAGATGCACTGCAACTTGTGAGGCAGATGGACCCCGGAGGGAGGGGTGGGTGAGGGTGTTGGGAGGCTGGGTGATAGGGGGCATGAGGGACCGGTGTGGGGATCTGGGTGGAAGGAGGCAGGATGGGCTGCGGTGGGGGGAGAGTATTATTAGATGTTGATATGATAGGGTTAAAGTATGAGAGATGATTCATGTGTTTCTTATGTGTTTATAATGTTCTGGGTAAAAAACTGATAAGATGTTTTCAGAAGGATTCCAAGAAATGTTTACAATACAGGGGCAACTGGCTTGTGAAATGTTCTTGGAAAAAATGAAAACATGCATTGTCTACCAATAAAAATGCCTTGTGTAACAATAGGTTAAGCAAGATAAATTTTTTCCCATTACTTTACATACAATTAAAGTGGGAGCCTTTTCGTTTTGTCTCTGAAGCCTCGCCTGCTAGAGGTCAAACCGCTAAGTAACTTTCCCATTAACAATTGAGTCTCCTGAAATTGGCTGAGAGGGGCTTCCCAGGAGGCATGTACAGGATGATGTTTGAATTATGGTTAGAAAATGACACCTCTAGAGCATAATCCTTCCTATTGATGTTATTTGTGGGAAGGGACTTTATCTATGGGCCTAGAGAATGCTAACCGTAGCACTTAGAAAAAAAATACGAGATGAAAAAAATTACGAGATAAGCGGCGGAACCAAAACAATAAAAAAAAACTAAATGCACACTAAAAAATAAAATAAAGGTCGCTTACAGCATGGGGAACCAGGCAGGACGTCTGGGAGTGAGTTGGAACTCCGATTTACATCGA
This sequence comes from Discoglossus pictus, assembly GCA_027410445.1. Taxonomy (NCBI): domain Eukaryota; kingdom Metazoa; phylum Chordata; class Amphibia; order Anura; family Alytidae; genus Discoglossus; species Discoglossus pictus. The sequence goes on from CM050169.1 coordinate 160,323,020, forward strand.
TTTAGACGAGTTACAAAGATCGAAAATCGGCTAAGCGAGAAAAAAATGGCCGCCGAAAAAAATGAAAACGAGGCTATACTACTACGAACTGCGTAAAACACAGCCACAGACGTATGTGTTTGAAAAACAACGAGATAAAGGATGCGCATTAACCGCGCAATGAGTAAAAAGACAGTAGAGAGTACATTTTACGAAACGCAATTAAAGATTTACGCATTAACACAGATTTAACGCCTTTGTCTCACGCAACATCGGATTTCCCGCCAAAAACAACGCATTTGATGAAATATAAATTGAAAGTTACAAAAAAAAAAGTAAAAAAAAAAAAATGTGTATTTATTTTAAGAAAAAAAAAAAAGGGACAAATGTAGCTGAGTCATGTTGTGTGGCAAACAAATTTCACAACATTAAATTTTTATTGACCGTCATTTGACCGTTTTACCATATTTACTGTTAAACCGTAGTACTTTAGCGGGCTTAGCGATGAGCGCCGCACTATAACCACGGAAAACACGTACCGATAATCCGCTAAGACGCATACCGCACATTACCCACCATTAAACGACGGACGGATCATCCGCTAAGACGCATACCATACATTATCCGCCATTTTAGGATAATGCGGAAGTACACAGCTACGTTAATGGTTTCGGATCGCGCACGCACACTATTACACTGCACACGTTCATCACCCTTACACAGCACCTCCACACCACTAATGCTGCAGCAACATCAACACAGATTGTCAGCTCTTCAACACAATGCATAAAAATATGTATATTCATTTATTAATGTGAATTCTATATTTCAGTAGTACACAGAAAACAACATTAGCTACCTTACAATTCCATATGTATATTAATAACTAAACAACTTTAAAAACATACACATCTCATTGCCGTCATTTTTTGACAGGCAATACGCTAGTATATATATATAACTATATATATATATATAAATACAATGTGTGGTGTATAACTCTTATGTTGCTGCATATTTGATTTTAAGTATATATACATGATGGAAAAAATTAGGGTAAGATTGTATCTTACCACAGTGATACAACTAGATTTAGACACCTTAGAATCAACAATATTGCTCCACATCCATTGCAAATAAAAAGAATGTGTATCCATGGAATTATAAAGTACCCATATTTGTGTATACATTTTAGTTCAAAATTGACAGGTATTAAAAATCAAAAGGGAAATGAGGATATTCTTTGTCATTCAATGTTAATTTCAAGTACAATACCTCTCATACATAATCTATAACATCATTTAAATGAAGGGAGAAAATATAAAGCCCTCATTTAGGTCATTTTTGGTATCCAAAAGGTAAATGCATTTGGCTTCTCTTTTAAGTAAGTCACTATCCCCTTCATATTGTTTTATTAATTACAGTTGCTGGAATTAATACTACCCCATAATAATACATTGGCTATTACAGGCACATGAAGGGCACATTGGCTATTACAGACACATACTAGGCACATTGGCTAATGCAGGCACAGGCTGGGCACATTGGCTATTGCAGGCACAGGCTGACCACATTGGCTATTGCAGGCTGCACACTTTGGCTAAGATAGGCACAGACTAGGCACATTGGCTATTACAGGCACAGGAAGGGCACATTGACTCTTACAGGCTGGGTACATTGGTTATTACAGACACAGACTGGGCACATTGGCTCTTACAGGCGGGGCACATTGGCTATTACAGACACATACTGGGCACATTGGCTAATGCAGGCACAGGCTGGGCACGTTGGCTATTGCAGGCACAGGCTAGCCACATTGTCTATTGCAGGCACAGGCTGGCCACATTGGCTATTGCAGGCTGAACACTTTGGCTATTACAGACACAGACTGGGCACATTGGCTATTGCAGGCACAGGATGGGCACATTGGCTCTTACAGGCTAGACACTTTGGCTATTACAGACACAAGCTGGGCACATTGGCTATTACAGACACAGACTGGGCATATTGGCTATTGCAGGCACAGGATGGGCACATTGGCTCTTACAGGCTGGACACTTTGGCTATTACAGACACAAGCTGGGCACATTGGCTATTACAGACACAGACTGGGCACATTGGTACTTACATACACAGGCTGGGCACATTGGTTGGTAGAGACACAGACTGCTGAACACATTTCTCCCTCTCTCTCTCCACCCTTGTCCTCTCTCCGGCTGTACCTCTGCCGGTGGCTCCTTCCTCTGGTGGCTCCTCCTCTCTCCGTGTCAAAGGACTCTGAGGGAGAGCTGGGGCCTGGAGGAAGGAAAGAGCAGGGGGTAATTTTTGCCACCCCTTGCTACACCACTGCACACACACCCTGCACAGCCCCATAGCACGCTGCTCCTCACCCTCATACCACAATAATTTGGGGAAGCGTTTGCGGCACTCCTGTTGCAGTCACGGCGCACCAGTGAACAGCGTCGCACACTTTGGGAACTTTATAATTAAAACATCTAGCTTCTGTTGCTAATGTATTATTTGCAAGACTTACAGGGTAGTTCAGGCTCCAATTCTAAATTTGTGTTTTGGCTACAAGAAATCACTATATAGCAGTCACACTACATGCACGACTCACTGTCAGCTGAGGAAAAAAGTACACGGGCAGGTTGGTAACATAATACAATGAAACCTAAAATAGAATTTGTTGGCATGGGAATAAAAGATATTCTTCTTACTAAGTGGATATTTTTCTCTCCATAGGTCATCTATTTTAAGTTCCAGAAATCTAGCAACTTTCTTTTTGGAGACAGAAGTTCTATTATGTGTAGATTTATCTGTGAAAATATATAAAACTGAAATATTTATTTTCCTTCAATAAAGTCCATAACTCTTTTTTAAAAGGAAACAGGAAACAAACACAGATATGTTTAGTTGTGGGGTCCATTAGCATGCATTAGCAACTGGTTGACTTGTTAAAGTTCTACTGTAGATTGGGAAGCTTGCAACAGAAGTAAAACAATTCCACCTTAAAGAAAGAAAAGATTTCTTCACAGTAAGGGTGGTTAATCTGTGGAATTCTCTACCAGAGGAGTTGGTGACAGCGGATTTGATAGATAACTTTAAAAGGGGACTGGATTTATTTATAATTAAAAAGGAAATTAAGGGTTATCCTGGATAATTAGAGCGAGAGTATTGATCCAGGGAGAAATCTGACCGCCAGTATCTGGGGATCAGGAAGGATTATTTTTTTTCCTTTGAGACGATTGGCTATGTTTCACTTGTTTTTTTTTTCTGTTTGCATTCCTCTGGATTAATTAATAAAAATAAATAATTCAATAATTGATTAATAATTAATTAATAACTAATCCACATATTGCAGATCAGAGGAGATCTTAAAAGGTCGAACTTGATGGACTGCAAGTCTTTTTCAACCTCAATTACTATGTAACTATGTAACTATGTAACATATTAACAATATATCTTTATTTTAGTAGACATTTCTTGTGCCTAAAAATAAAATATTTGTGTCTTGCACACTTCTACTAGGTTGAAGACTGAGTGGGGATGTTCTCCTAATCCTTACTATTTATTCTAGCACAGAAATTGTGGAAGGAAGGAGGGAGGTTATTATTTGATGGATTAGTGGATTAAGATAAGATTTCAACCAGTAGAGGCAGTTTGTAAGGGTAGTTACAAGCCTTGTATTCCCTCCTCTGTAATGCCCCATTGAGCCTTGAAAAGGGTCTATGACAATCATGACCACTTCTGTGCCCTAGTAGGGTCTTCTAAAATCAAGACTTAATCTGAAAAATGTTTTATGCTCATGATTTACATAGCTGCTAATTTTGTTATTTTGTTGCAAACAAATATGTACAGCCTTATTAAATTGCAATTTGGCCAATTGAATAGGGCTCTATATAAGCACAGAGCATATTTTTTTACAGAATTTATTAGTCAGTGAGCTTCTATCCAAAAGCAAGGTCTTCACTAACTAAACTTCTGTAAAAGAAAAAATGCTATGTCCTTAAATAGAGCACTATTCAATTGGCCGAATTGCAATTTAATAAGGGTGTATATGCTTGTAAAGTGCCCACATTCATCAGAGCAGACTGGTATATGGAGTAGATGTCTGTATGTGGTAGTGCTGGGCTACACTTTTTACATAAAGCACTTAATGTTTGTTTCACGAGCCCACTAGCAAGTCAAATGTGGGTTTAACATTTTTGTTGGTTACATAGCAAAATTGTTACGATTCACTGGAGGGAAAATATTAATAATATTTTTAGATAGAACAAGTATAATATAACATTTCTTTTTAACATACTGGTTCAGGAGTGGAGATACCAGTGGAGCAGGTGCTAAAATGCACCAGGGCCCTCCTCTGAGAGGGGGCCCAGCTTTGGGAAGGGGGTCTTTGGTGGCTGCAGCTACAGGAAAGGGTCTTGGGGAGGGGTGCTGTTATGGGAAAGGGTAGTACGGAGGGGAACTAGGGGAAGGGTTCAGGGGACAGCCCCCCTTGCACAGGGACCTTTTTTTACTCTAGCTCCTCCACTGTACTGGTTAATTATAAATAAGTTTCATCTTCTAAAATAAGTATTGGGATCCGACTCATCTATACAACTTACATATTGTTTTTGTTGGGAGGCTAACCTAATGTTTCCATAACATCAACATCAACATCTTCTATCTTTGTGGACCCTATAGATTAGTAAATACTGCGTATGGCTATATCTTTTAGAGGAGGAAGGAAAAGTGAGTTAATTGATGTTAAATACCTGCTTTTTCCTTCAGAAATGTACATTCTGCTCTAACAGACATGGAGTACTCAGAAAAATGTCATGAATGCGTACTGGGGCAAGCAGAGGTTCCAAAAGTATTCTTGTTCTAATTAAAACTTGTTAGATTTTTGTCCCTCACTGTATTTGCAGCAACCCTTTTCCCATGCAAGAAGAAAGCATATGTCCATCAATACTTGCAGGACCTACTACAAGAAATGTAAAGGTCCCACATATATACCAATGTCATCAAAGTCATCATGGATGCCTCCATTGTCCAGCAGAGGCATCAACATTCATTTATTTTTCTAACAATAAACAAAAAAATAACAATAAATAGTTTTATGACTTCTTCCATGCCTAATTCTCTTAGTCAGAGTCAAAGTTGTTAAACATATATACTTTTTTTATTTTACAGTGGTCCTTTTAAAGATATAAATGGCTTAACACTAGAATAAGCTCCACTTTCCAGCTCATCCTTTCCCAAGCATTGCTAGATTCAGAAACCTTCACAATAAAAAGGTTGTGAAATAGGTCATTTTTATAGCATTTCCTAACATTATACAAAAACACAGATTCCAGCAATGAACAATTTAGTGAATGGATATTTTTGTCCATTATTTCTTTTTATTTTCTATGGTACATTCTTTAAAGAAAAATGTGGTTTTATATTGTTAGATTTATATTCTGGATTAATTTGACGTATAAACCATAAAGTATATATTATGGTTAAAAAGTTCATATGTGTGTGGACATATACAGCATACCTCCTACAACACATTTGTAACATAAATATTAATAAATTAATTTTAAATGCTTTGTGGCTAGTGTAATTATATTAGTAACATAAATCATTTGACAGACTAGAACAACAAAGAGATTGAAGGAAGAGAAAGACCACTGCGTGCCAATGGAAATACCGACTAGCACTATTTAACCTTTATTTTTTTATATTTAAAACAAAGTTTGATCATTGTTTACATTAGCTTGACATGAACATTTTGGGGTATAGCTCTAAAGTTAAAGAGTAATAATACATCTTTTGTTGTACTAACAAACATTTTAATACCACAAACCTAGAAGAGATCCACCTGGCTTGTTTAAGTCAGAGGCAATAATATCTAGCCTTTTTGTTGGTTAAGAAAAAAGTTTAAATGCAATGTGATTAATAATAGGTGCAAAAATCTAAAGAGGAAAGGCTTGAAGGTACCATAAAGAGCCAGACTCCAAATGAAATAATGTAAATTATCCAATCAGCAAATAGTTTAATCATATATATAGTTGTCGAGGCGAGCAGTTGAGGAATGTGGGACTTGGGCTACAATGATCGCCTCATCGCGAGGCCCCTGGACTTTGCGACGGATGCAAGATTATGGTCCTTATGACTTGGGACAGCACGTAGATGGACTGCGGGGCTTGCAAAAATATAACTTTAACGGCCGAACCACCGAACTGGAAAGACCTGCAAAAACAAATATGCCTCAAATTAACTTTCAGACTCACACACAACACAGGGAGAGGGCCAGAGAGCCTGTGAGTAAGGTGGCAAGTTAAGAATCTACACATACGTTTAAAATTGGTAATAAAGGTTATCATGTGCCTGAAGCACATCTGTGCAAACACCATTTTATCAAATCCATCTGCACCCTTTTCAAGTTAAAATGATATCCAAATCAAGATGTATTAGGCAACACTGAAATCTGAGCACAGACATTTAATAGTCTACAGAATATGTTGGCGCTTTACAAATAAACAATAATAATAATAGTGTCCTGTGGGATAATGTCTTTTCAGGTTTTTGCTCACTGATGCCATTACAGAAGCCTATCAGTCTGTACCCACCACTGAAAATACATGCCAGACGTGAAATGCCAGACAAGTCTTCTTTGCAAGGTAGAATCAGCAATCCAAAGATATATCTTTCGTTAATAAATGTCTTTCCCCATTGAGAAGCTACTCATCTCCCTAGGCACACTGATCAAGGCAGGAGCATAGGAATTTTGTAGTGGTAGGTACTTTATCCCTGTATCTAGTACAAGGAAAGAGATCACAATGTGTATCAGCGCCCTGCAATCTCTTCCTCCCCTGTGTTCCCAGTAGCCATCCCTCGCCTCCTGTCCCTTACATTGCCCGGGAATGCTGTGTACATGACTCCCATAAGAGCTACTGGAAGTGAAGGGAGCTATGGCACTATTACATTTCACATGCAGCAAACCCTTTATGAGTGGTCATTATAGTTTGGGAATTAGTATAATAATGTAAGAACAATAAAATGCTTGATGTAAAATAAAATATTAATTAAAGCACAGCTGAAACTTAGCACACTATTTTGACCAAACACCACTTAGCTCCAATCATATTCCATGTTTGTATAGGAAAAGCAACCATTTTAGTCCTATATTTAAAACATACTGTTTTGATGAACTACACTGATAATGCAAGTTTGCTGCATATTAAAGGAAATAAATTAAAGGACTACCGTAGTCATAGATTCAAAATGTGCTTTGAAGAACTACAGTTGAAAAACAAGAAAATGTTATTAGAATGAAGAAAAATACAGCCTCTATTCTGTTACCTTTTATGTAATTATACTGCAGTGTAATCTTCCATTTTGTTTTTTGCTGATAAACATCTTGAGGGGGGAGAAGACTTTCAATACAGAGGAAGCTTCTAACTGCAAAATGGAAACGTGCCAGCTAACAGCCTTATTAAATGGCGATTCGGCCAATTGAATAGGGCTCTATATAAGCACAGAGCATATTTTATTAACAGAAGTTTTTAGTTAGTGAACTTCTATCCAAAAGCAAGATCTTCACTAACAAAAAAAATCTGTAAAAGAAAATATGCTATGTGCTTATATAGAACCCTATTCAATTGGCCAAATCACAATTTAATAAGGCTGTAAATCTGCCAGTGCAATTAGTGGACTATTGGGACAGTGGCAGCTACAGCTGCTTGTGTTTTCATTAGGTCTAAGACACTGCAACAGAAAAAAGAGGCTACGTAAAGGATGTTGATGTACAGTAAAGAATAATGGCATTTATGGTTGTTTTTTTTTATTTCTAAAAATACTTTGCCTATCAAATTTAGTTTTTCAAAAATAACTTGTGTAGAAAAATATTGACCACAGTGTTCCTTTAATCTTGAAAGCACTGCAAATTAGATCTTCCTCTCTAAAATGGAAAAAAATAGGACAATTAAATGCTGAAAAAGTGGCTTCTCCCCAATGTCAGCCATTAAATAAAATTAGTTATTAAATACTATTTTAAAACTAACCTATTAATACTTACCATGTCAAAAGTTGACCATTTGAAGAGATATCCAGAAATAATTATATAGACATTGTTTTAGTGACAATCTAGTGGTTTGGATCATTTATTGAAAATATAAAATTCTAAACACTTGCAAACAGTATTATTTCGCTATTATTTTTGAATGTTTAGTTATAAAGCAATGCAGCAGTGAGCTGTCTGAAAGGACAATAGAGACATGTATCAAATTATTATTCCAAAGCATCTGGGGAGCTACTAGAAGCACTAACATAGAGTTTATTATTGTATTGTCATATGGACTGAAATGACATGGGACTCTTTGAAGGTCATATTTAGTTTTCCTTGTTGTCAGCTACCTTAAGGCTCTCTGATGTTATTAGATTTAGAATGAAGCTGCCAGTCAAGGCCGCCACTTCCTGTTTACTTCTGGGCCTCTTGCTCATTGCTATTTCTGTTTATACATTTAGAGCTTTGAGAAATATGAAAAAAAGATAGGCATGAATATTATTAAAATAGCCTTTCTTTACCGCTGTTTACTTGTATGAGTAATGCTTTAACTTTCAGGTCCTTTAAAACTTACTTAAAGGACCACTCTTGTGCTTATACTATACAATGTAATTAGTTTTTTAATTTTTTTTATTTATTAACTGAATAAAGTGGTATTTTTGAAAGATCAGTGTAAATTTTGTGTTATGGGGGGGGGGGGGGGTTACTGTATCAAGGGGGTGGGAGAGCCAAGGAGCCTGTTCTGATAGGAGTCTTTATCTGTCTAATTCATTCAGTGGTTATTATAGGAAAACTAAGACTGATCATAAAATGTCTTAGGACAGCTGCCTAGGCAGGTCCTCTTTCATACCCTGGTCACCTAATAGCAGGTGGAGATAAACACATTTGCTAGAAGCTAACGTGTTAAATGACAAGTAAGAGAATACAAAAATATAACTTTTGAGGAATATTACAATTAATTAATATGATTTAATGTACCAAATATTCCAAATTACAAGTATACGTGCAAACTGTAGACAATACATAGTTAAAAAAAAAAAGCTGACAACTATTATAATGTTTATATTAAATTTAAACTTCATTTGCTATGTATTGCAGCAGTTATGTTCTTCTTAATATGCATCAATATTATAGTAGATTTTGTGTTTCTATGTTTTTCACAACATGCTTAACAAGGTCCATTAACCAATGCAACTAAGCACCTGGGATTTTGAACAAAATGTCTTATTTTACTGTCTCTGGCAGGGTGCCTGGAAACTTTTTCACTGATTGTATCTGAAGCAGATTCATTATAATGTAACTGTTATTGTACTTTACAACTGGGTTTAGACTTATATTTTGAAAAAACAGCAATTAACATGTAGCATTGTGGGAAATATTCCAGTTTCAAAACAATGAATTCTGATTAACTAAATTTGGCTACAGATATTGGCTCAAAATGTTATAATGTGTATGCCAGGGATGACTTGTATATTAGGACAATGGGGCAATGCCGCACCATAGTTAAATTCAATAGCCATACATAAACTTTACTACATTGTAATATGCATTACTGGTCCCTCTCCATTCACTATTCATACATTGAATAGATATATTTTGGTAATTATGTGTCACTTTAAATTAAAGTAAGAGAATTTGCTCCCATTCTCACCTCCCTCCTGGACTTTTAGAAGAATATTATGACTGGACTGTTAATCTGGATGGTTATAACCTATTTAGGAAAGATTGGGGCAATGGTAAAAGAGGAGGAGGGATTTGTCTGGATGTTAAGTCTGAATTTAAGCCTATAGTCAGAGAAGATATTTATGCTGGAACTAGCAATAGTGATGTCGCGAACATAACATTTTCGGTTTGCGAACCGCCGCAAATGTTCGCGAACCGGCGAACCCAGCGAACCGCCATAGACTTCAATGGGCAGGCGGATTTTAAAACCCACAGGGACTCTTTCTGGCCACAATAGTGATGGAAAAGTTGTTTTAAGGGGACTAACACCTGGACTGTGGAATGCCGGAGGGGAATCCATGTCAAAACTCCCACGGAAAATTACATAGTTGATGCAGAGTCTGGTTTTAATCCATAAAGGGCATAAATAACCTAACATCCCCCTCCATCATCATCCTCCCCTGTATCTCTTTACCCCCTCCCTCATCATCCTCCCCCGTGTCTCTTTCTTCCCTTCCTCATCACCCTCCCCTGTGTCTCATCCTCCCACCTCCCTCATCATCCTCCCCTGTATCTCTTTACCCCCTCCCTCATCATCCTCCCCTGTGTCTCTTCCCCCCCTCCATCATCATCCTCCCCTGTGTCTCTTTCCCCCCTCCCTCATCATCCTCCCCTGTGTCTCTTTTCCCCCTCCCTCATCATCTTCCCCTGTGTCTCTTCCCCCCTCCCTCGTCATCCTCCCCTGTGTCTCTTTCCCCCCTTCCTCATCACCCTCCCCTGTGTCTCATCCCCCCTCCCTCATCATCCTCCCACCTCCCTCATCATCCTCCCCTGTATCTCTTTACCCCCTCCCTCATCATCCTCCCCTGTGTCTCTTCCCCCCTCCATCATCATCCTCCCCTGTGTCTCTTTCCCCCTCCCTCATCATCCTCCCCTGTGTATCTTTCCCCCTCCCTCATCATCCTCCCCTGTGTATCTTCCCCCCTCCCTCATCATCCTACCCCCTCCCTTGAAGGGACACAGGGATAAGTGTGAGGGGTGTTAGGGTAAGGGGTGTTAGGGATAAGGGTGAGGGGGTTAGGTGTTAGGGTGAAGGGTGTTAGTGCTAAGTGTGAGGGGTGTTAGGGTGAGGGGGTGTTAGGGATAAGTGTAAGGGGTGTTAGGGTGAGGCATGTTAGGAATAAGTGAGAGGGGTGTTAGGTCTTAGGGATAAGTGTGAGAATGTTAGGGTTAGGTGTTAGGTTGATGGGTGTTATGAATAAGTGTGAGGGGTGTTAGGGTTAGGGTAAGGGGTGTTAGGGATAAGTGTGATGGGTGTTAGGGTAAGGGATGTTAGGGTTAGGTGTTAGGATAAGGGCTGTTAGGGATAAGTGTAAGGGGGTATTAGGGTTAGGTCTTAGGGTGAGGCATGTTAGGAATAAGTGTAAGGGGTGTTAGGTCTTAGGGATAAGTGTGAGAATGTTAGGGTTAGGTGTTAGGTTGATGGGTGTTATGGATAAGTGTGAGGGGTGTTAGGGTTAGGGTAAGGGGTGTTAGGGAAAAGTGTGAGGGGTGTTAGGGTTAGGGTAAGGGGTGCTAGGGATAAGTGTGATGGGTGTTAGGGTAAGGGATGTTAGGGTTAGGTGTTAGGGTAAGGGCTGTTAGGGATAAGTGTAAGGGGGTATTAGGGTTAGGTGTTAGAGTGAGGGGTGTTAGGGATAAGTGTAAGGGATGTTAGCGTTAGGTGTTAGGGATAAGTGTGAGGGGTGTTAGGGTTAGGGTAAGGGGTGTTAGGGATAAGTGTGAGAGGTGTTAGGGTTAGGGTGAGGGGTGTTAGGGATAAGTGTGAGGGGTGTTAGGGTTAGGTGTTAGGGTGAGGGGTGTTAGGGATAAGTGTGAGGGGTGTCAGGGTTAGGTGTTAGGGTGAGGGGTGTTAAGGATAAATGTGAGGGGTGTTAGGGTTAGGTGTTAGGGTGAGGGGTGTTAGGGATAAGTGTAAGGGGTGTTACGGTTAGGTGTTACGGGGAGGGATGTTAGGGTTAGGTGTTAGGGATAAGTGTGAGGGGTGTTAGGGTTAGGGTAAGGGGTGTTAGGGATACGTGTGAGGGGTGTTAGGGTGAGGGGTGTTAGGGATAAGTGTGAGGGGTGTTATTGTTAGGTGTTAGGGTGAGGGGTGTTAGGGATAAGTGTAAGGGCTGTTAGGGTTAGGTGTTAGGGTGAGGGGTGTTAGGGATAAGTGTAAGGGCTGTTAGGGTTAGGTGTTAGGGTGAGGGATGTTAGGGTTAGGTGTTAGGGATAAGTGTGAGGGGTGTTACGGTTAGATGTTAGGGTGAGGGGTGTTAGGGATAAGTGTAAGGGGTGTTAATGTTAGGTGTTAGGGTGAGGGATGTTAGGGTTAGGTGTTAGGGATAAGTGTGAGGGGTGTTAGGGTTAGGTGTTAGGTTGATGGGTGTTATGGATAAGTGTGAGGGTTGTTAGGGTTAGGGTAAGGGGTGTTAGGGATAAGTGTGATGGGTGTTAGGGTAAGGGATGTTAGGGTTAGGTGTTAGGATAAGGGCTGTTAGGGATAAGTGTAAGGGGTGTTAGGGTTAGGGTGAGGGCTGTTAGGGATAAGTGTAAAGGGGTGTTATTGTTAGGTGTTAGGGTGAGGGGTGTTAGGGATAAGTGTAAAGGCTGTTAGGGTTAGGTGTTAGGGTGAGGGATGTTAGTGTTAGGTGTTAGGGATAAGTGTGAGGGGTGTTAGGGTTAGGGTGAGGGGTGTTAGGGATAAGTGTGAGGGGTGTTAGGGTTAGATGTTAAGGTGAGGGGTGTTAGGGATAAGTGTAAGGGGTGTTAGGGTTAGGTGTTAGGGTGAGGGATGTTAGGGTTAGGTGTTAGGGATAAGTGTGAGAATGTTAGGGTTAGGTGTTAGGTTGATGGGTGTTATGGATAAGTGTGAGGGGTGTTAGGGTTAGGGTAAGGGGTGTTAGGGAAAAGTGTGAGGAGTGTTAGGGTTAGGGTAAGGGGTGTTAGGGATAAGTGTGATGGGTGTTAGGGTAAGGGATGTTAGGGTTAGGTGTTAGGGTAAGGGCTGTTAGGGATAAGTGTAAGGGGGTATTAGGGTTAGGTGTTAGGGTGAGGGGTGTTAGGGATAAGTGTAAGGGATGTTAGGGTTAGGGTAAGGGGTGTTAGGGATAAGTGTGAGGGGTGTTAGGGTTAGGGTGAGGGGTGTTAGGGATAAGTGTGAGGGGTGTTAGGGTTAGGTGTTAGGGTGAGGGGTGTTAGGGATAAGTGTGAGGGGTGTTAGGGTTAGGTGTTAGGGTGAGGGGTGTTAGGGATAAGTGTGAGGGGTGTTAGGGTTAGGTGTTAGGGTGAGGGGTGTTAGGGATAAGTGTAAGGGGTGTTAGGGTTAAGTGTTAGGGGGAGGGATGGTAGGGTTAGGTGTTAGGGATAAGTGTGAGGGGTGTTAGGGTTAGGGTAAGGGGTGTTAGGGATAAGTGTGAGGTGTGTTAGGGTTAGGTGTTAGGGTGAGGGGTGTTAGGGATAAGTGTAAGGGGTGTTAGGGTTTGGTGGTAGGGTGAGGGATGTTAGGGTTAGGTGTTAGGGATAAGTGTGAGGGGTGTTAGGGTTAGGGTAAGGGGTGTTAGGTATAAGTGTGAGGGGTGTTAGGGTTAGGGTGAGGGGTGTTAGGGATAAGTGTGAGGGGTGTTATTGTTAGGTGTTAGGGTGAGGGGTGTTAGGGATAAGTGTAAGGGGTGTTAGGGTTAGGTGTTAGGGTGAGGGATGTTAGGGTTAGGTGTTAGGGATAAGTGTGAGGAGTGTTAGGGTTAGGGTAAGGGGTGTTAGGGATAAGTGTGAGGGGTGTTAGGGTTAGGTGTTAGGGTGAGGGGTGTTAAGGATAAGTGTAAGGGGTGTTAGGGTGAAGCATGTTAGGAATAAGTGTGAGGGGTGTTAGGTCTTAGGGATAAGTGTGAGGGGTGTTAGGGTTAGGTGTTAGGTTGATGGGTGTTATGGATAAGTGTGAGGGGTGTTAGGGTTGGGTGCTAAGGTGAGGGGAGGATGATGATAAGGGGGGGAAGAGACACAGGGGTGTCCTTGCAGCAGAGATCAAAAGAGTCCTTCAGGACTGTATTGCACACTGTGTACAGTAGCCTAGCTATGGTTTTCCCTATTGATGCAGTATCACCTACACTCAGCCTCCTCTCAGTAAGACTGCAAGTTAGTTATGATTCCAAAATGGCTGCTGTCCATGAGTTAGAAGGGTCTGGAAGGCAGGGTATGATGCTGATTGGCTGGAATGTGTCTGCTGACTGTGAGTTGCAGGGTCAAAGTTTGCTCAATGATAAAGTATATGGGGCGGGTCGAATATGGCATATGTTCGCAGTTCGCCGTGAACGCGAACATGCTATGTTCGTCGGGAACAGTCCGCCGGCGAACTATTCGTGACATCTCTAACTAGCAATAATGTTTAATTTTTTTGGGTTGAGTTAATTAGTGGAAGAGTGAATTCTAATAAAATATATGTAGGAGTATGCCGAAATATAATTGAAAGTGAGGAAATGCAATTATTGTTGCAGATTAGAAATTTAGCTAAGAATGGGCAAGTTTTATTAATGGGAGATTTTAACTACCCTCAAATAAACTGGATAAATGAGACCAGCAGTTCAGCTAAGGGGAGCCGGTTTCTGAGTACACTCAGAGATCATTATCTGGCCCAGGTTATACAAGAGCCTACTAGACATGAGACTATCTTGGATTTAGTCATCACAAATAATATTTATATCAAATGTTGAAATAGGGCAACCTTTGGGAAACAGTGATCACAACACAGTCTCATTTGAAATTGGGACATTGCTACAAAATAGGGCTACACTTCCATCGCCAAATAATTGGTTAGCACAGGACGAAATCCTAAAGAGGTTGGAATAAATAAATGTTAATAAAGCACAGGTCCTCATGGAATACACACAGGGGGACTGACGGAACTAGGTTCTGTAATAGCCAAACCAAATTTAATTCTGCTACTTTACAAATCTCTAGCCTCATTTGGAATATGGAGTACAATTTTTGGCACCACTTCATAGAAATGACATTTTAGAGCTGGAAAAAAATACAGAAAAGGGCAACAAAACTAATAAGGGAAATGGAGGAACTAAGTTATGAAGAAAGACTAACCAAATTAAACTTATTTTCTCTAGAAAAAATAGAGGGGATTTGATTACCCCATATAAATACATCCTGGGTCAATATAAAGCTTTGACGAGTGAACTTTTTGCGCTAAGAGGTTTTCAACAGACAAGAGGACATGTTTTGAGGTTAGAAGTAAAAATATTCCACCTTAAAGAAAGAAAAGGATTCTTCACAATACTGGTGGTTAAACTGTGGAATTCTCTACCAAAGGAGGTGATGATAGCGGATATGATAGTTAACTTTTTTTATAAATATTTCTTTATTTTTCCCATACAAAACATATTTAAACATACATAAAGATACATTCATAAACACACTTAAAAAATATAGGTAATAGGCATTTCTTAGATTTCAATCAACTGAGATTCCAGGAATCAAAGGTAAGCATAACTAAAGATGAAATTATATAGTATTATGGTCCCAAAGAGACCATTTGGTAGCAATATATTTCCCTTTCATATTAAGGCGGGTAAGGCCATTTTCTAATTCTCTATCTCTGTCCATTATTCTTTTTACTTCAGCCCAAACAGGTATACATTTGGACTTCCATGATTTAGCTATAAGCCATTTCGAAGTTAGCAAGATATGGGAAATCAAGTTTACATTGAGATGGAATTTGATCAGGAAAAATATGAAATAGAAAAATCTCTATTTTTTTCTGGCAATAATACATTTGTTATATTCAAATTTTGAGAGGCACATTGGTTCCAAAAAACTTGGACAATGGTACATTGCCACCAAATGTGTATATGAGAGCCCTCCTCCCCACAAACCCTCCAGCATATGTCCGAATTATTTGAATTCAATTTTTTTAAAGTAGTTGGGACCAGGTACCATCTTTGGATTAGTTTAACATCTAGCTCTCTGTATGATGAACAAATAGAAGTTTTCTTAACTAAGAGGCAGGCTTTAAACCATTCTTCTATAGACCATGACATTTCCAGATCCATTTCCCATTTACTCATCCTGTTAGTCTTATTCCGTTCATCTCTTATTTTCATAATTTTTCCACATTTAGATATAGTATGGGAATCTTGTTTTTTTTTTTTTTTTATAAGACTCTGCTCTACTGGTGAGTATTCTCTAAAATCGACTAATTGGAAGCCCAAGCATACTAATTCTGTTTTAATAGTCAGATAATCTGGCCAAGTTATCCCAGATGATTGAAATTGATCTAAGATAATTTGACTTTGTGCCAAAGCATTTTTTTTATAAAAATCCCCTATTGTCTTAAACCCACAGGCTGTCAATTTATTTCAAATCAAGATTTTTATTTTTAGATTGTGATATAACTATCAGAGATAAGAGAGAGGGGTATTTAGCTAACTCCATTTGATCACTATTTCCATACCAATAGTACAACATTGAGGAAATACCCCTTGGTAACATAGTTATTAATTTTGTTTCTATTTTTGGGAGCCAGAGCAGAAGATTCACTGGGAAACCCTCCAAGAAGATCTTTTTCCAATTTAAGCCATTTAGATTGAAGTGATGATAAATTCTATCGTAATAGATGATTAATCAAAATGGAGGTATGAATTTCAAATAATGATGGAGTGGCTAGTCCACCTCTTTCCATACTCCTTTTAATGATTTTTAAATCTAAACATGCTTTTTTCTCTTTATTCAAAAACATTTTCAATATTCTTTGAAACAGTCTCAGCAAAAATTTCGGCACCACTTGTGGAATACATTTTATAATACAGGGGATTTTTGGGATTATCATCATTTTAAGCAAAGCTTTTCTTCCAGGCCATGAAAGATGGATCGGTTTCCACTCCAACAAAATTTGTTTAATCTGTTCGTAGACCAGCATACGATTGTCTTTTAGAATATTATAAATTAAAGATGTAAAAGTTATGCCCTGATGCTTTATACTTTTACTGTTCCAATTAAATTCATACATTCTTTTCAAAGATGTAATCTAAAAGTCGTTCAGGCCTACAGTCAGAGTTTCAGATTTTGAGGTATTAATTTTCAAATAGGAACATTTGCAATAATTCTCCAAAATTTTAAAAAGGTGTGCCAAGAATTGTTCAGGGTTAGTTAACACTATGACATCTGCAAACATTGAGATTTTATATTGATTTTTACCAAAATCTACTCCTTTGATATCTTGTGTAGACATGATTAGTTCAGCCAAGGGTTCAAGCGTTAAAATAAATACATGGGGTCTTCCATTGGTGATACTAAACCGATTAAATTCAAAATCAACACCTGATACAGTGGCCCCCAAATCTCTATAAATGGCCTTAATGGCTTTTGAGAAGAATTCTTCCAGTACAAACCTGTGGAGCACTGCCTCTATAAAATTCCAGTTGACCCTGTCAAAGGCCTTCTCTGTATCCAGTGACAGAGTCAACAATGGAACATTTTTACTTTTAACATATAAGATCAAGTCTAGAAGCCTCTTGGTATTATCAGGACCCTGTCTATAATGTAAAAAGCCGACCCGATCAAAATTGATTCATTTAGATATACTTTTTTTAACCTGTTTGCCAGAATCTATGCATAGATTTTGGTGTCTCTATACAGCAAATAAATGGGTGTGACATTTTTACATAATTTAAGGTCTTTATCTTGTTTAAGTATGTTAATGATTCGTGCTTCAGACGTCTCAGGAGGCACATACCCCTATTATTTTATTTCATTAAACATCCGGCACAGGTATGGACTCAGGTCCTGAGAGAATGTTTTATAATATAAATTTATAAAGCCATCTTTTCCAGGGAATTTATTTACTTTCAAATCTCGAATAGTTAACTCAATTTCTTTTTTAGTTATCTCCTGATTAAGTTCCAGCAATTCATCTGGAGTTATTTTAGGGAGATTAATCTTTGCTAAAAAAAATCTATTTCACTTTTAGAAGGTTTAACAAAGCCAGCTTCTGTTTCAAGGTTATATAGAGTCTTATAATACGAATCAAAAGTTTCTCCTATATCCTTGGGATGAGAGAATTTCACATTATTTTTATTTCTTATTGTCCGGATTCTTTGATTTAATCTTTTTTATTTTTTTTATTTTATTAACCAGCAACTTACCCGCTTTATTTCCCAAGGCATAATGCTCTTGTTGGTATTTTAAGATTATATTATCGGTTTGAGCTTGAAGGATCTTTTGAACCTGTAATTTAATTTTCTTAATCTGGCTACTTAGAATTTGATCTGGTGAAATTGTATTTTCATTTTGGATTTTCATTTGGTTTATTTAATTAGATACATAGCTCTCTTAGGGGTTTACCCCAAATTCTATTCAGAAATGCTGTTCTCGCTAAGAGTAAACCTCTAACATACTCCTTATGGGCACACCATATGGCGGTATAAGATGATACCGAATCAATATTAATATAAAAAAAGCTATTAATATCCTCTTTCAATTTAACCCTAAATTCCTGAGATTTCAACTGTACTGCATCCATCTTCTAATATTTTTGGAATATCTTGTGAGTCCTATATAGTCATGCAAATCATTGCTTGATCCGACCAGGTAATATCACCTATCTGAATAGATTCAATCAAATTTAAAGTGTATGAATCCGTGAAAAATAATCTAATCTGGTATACTTATTATGTCTACCAGAATAGTTTGTATAGTCTCTTATCTCAGGATTAAGTGTTCTCCAACAATCATAAAGTTTACTTCTACAAGTTTCAAACGAGCCTTGTTTAAAAGTGGAAGTACTATCCAAAAGAAAGTTTGAGATCATATTGAAGTCTCTGCATAGGATTAGTCTACCTACTTTGATTTTATTGATCTTATTAATCTTTCTTCAAAAACGTAATTTGATTATAGTTAGCTATATATACATTTACAATGGTATAGCAATTATTATTTTATTGATCATCCCTTGCCATATGATTTATCTACAGTCTTTATCTAAAATCTTATTTTATTTACATATTGCTAATTTCCTATTAAATATAATAGCAACCCCTCTGGATTTAGATTTATATGGTATTTGTACAGGTTCATTATAAAATGTATTTGAGAATTTAGGGCATTTGCCCTCCATCCAATGTGTTTCCTTCAAAAACACAATATCTGCTTTTCCTTTATTAATTTCTAACATTGCTAGCATTCTTTTAAATGAAGTATTAAGATCATGAGCATTTTGAGAAATAATTTTAATTCCCATAACTGCTACAATAAAGATATCTAAGCCAATTTCCTTTAGGATTCTCTTTGTTTGAGCATTAATAGACCTCTATACTAATTTATAGTTCAAATGGGCTCAACACAGTGTCAAATACCTGGGTATCAATATCCCCAAGCAATCCAGTTTGCTATATTCTGCAAATTATCCTAGAATTATAAAAAAGCTCCTGGCAAGATATCAGCGCTTGGTCCTCATATAACATTTCATGGATAGGAAAAATCCACGCCATTAAAATGAATGTACTTCCCAAACACTATATCTTTTTAGGGCAATTCCATCAGCAGTTAGTACGAAGGACATGCAGAAACTCCAGGGGACAATCTCTTGCTTTGTTTGGGATCATAAAAAAACAAGAGAAATCAAAACTATTATGCAAGCCCATAAAAGTAAAGGGGACTAGCTTTCCTAGACCTAATAAAATATTTTAAGGCTTCTAGATTGGCACAGCTATCCAAATGGTTCATTAAGGAACATCCACATGTGTGTGAGTGGAGATTAAAAGCCATGCTCTAAGATATCAGATCCTGTTAATCAGCCAAGCGCGATGGACAAGTCTCCATTTTAAAATGAAACATTCTCTACTGCCTAACAGTTTATCTCAATCTCTTACAATTTGGAAACAGATTAACAAAATAACTCCCTTGATAGAGACTGGTTCCTGGCTTACCCCTCTATGGCTACCACATAAAAATATCTCACTCAACAAAAACTCCCTATGAAATTGGTGGATGAGTAAAAATCTGACTTTTGTATCTGATTTTGCACCTAATTTTACCACAAAAAACTGGGAAAACGTATTGACTCGAGTATAAGCCTAGGGTGGGAAATGCAGCAGCTACTGATAAATTTTTTAAATAAAAATAGATACCAATAAAATTACATTAATTGAGGAATCAGTAGGTTAAATGTTTTTGAATATTTATTTCAAAGAAAAACAGTAAACTTGCTGTGTATGTGGAAAATAGGGTCAACAAAAACATATATTATGAGCCCTAAGCACCCCTCATCCTCCCCCCCATCATCCTCCTTTCCCCCTCATCCTCCTGTTCTCCCCATCATCCTCCTTTCCCTTCTCATCCTCCTGTTCCCCCATCATCCTCCTTTTCCCCATCATCATCCTCATGTCCCCCCCTCATCCTCCTTCCCATCCTCCTCCTCCATCCTCTCCATCCTCCTCCTCCCCATCCTCCTCCTTCCCATTCTCCTCCATCCCATTCTCCTCCTTCCCATCCTCATCCTTCCCATCCTCCTTCCTCCTCCCATCCCCCTCCCTCCTCCCCCACATCCTCCTCCTTCCCCCCTCTGCAATAACATCCCTTTCTCCCCTCTTCTCTCTTACCAGCATCAGCTCCTGCTGCTGATACTTTCCCCACATCGTGTCTTATGCCATTTACCGGAACCAGTATATGCTAATGACATGACGCGTGATGTCACGTCATTAGCATATACCGGTTCCGGTGAATGGTATAAGACACACTGAAGGGGGGGCGGGGGGGGGGGGGGGGGAGAGTATCAGCAGCAGGAGCTGATCTGCTGCTGGTTCGAGAGAAGAAGGGAAAAATTTATGTTATTGGAGAGGAGGGAAGGAGGAGGATGGGGGGAGAGAGGAGGCGGATGGGAGGAGGAAGGAGGATGGGAAGGAGGGGTAGAAGAGGCGATAGGACCACCCACAAAGGCTGCAGGCGCTTGCAGATGAGCAGGAGACCAGAGAACTGCACCAGAGAACAGTTATGTGGGACTGTCACTCGAGTATAAGCCGAGGGGGGGGGGGGAGGGCTTTTTCAGCATAAAAAATGTTCTGAAAAAGTCGGCTTATACTCAAGTATATACGGTACTTAAAACAAACCAAAAATAGTCACCCATGTCATTTAGTGCAACAGAATCAGGTACCAGTTATAGAGTGGCTGCTTAACCTAGCACAAATTAACTCAAATATTTCTAGAATGTTGCAAGTTAACAATTTGGCTAACAAAACCCCATTTGAGAAATGTTGTATCTATAACGCTGAGGGTAATAAAAACCTCTCTATTATTTATGATTACTTGTTAGGTCAAGCAACACCATACAAACTCTGCCACCAATCTTCCTGGGAAAAAGAAATGGGCATTACTTTAGATCAGGGGCAATGGAGCAACATTCACAATAATGTAACACAATCTTCCATCAATATAATACCTATGAAAAATTCCTACAAAGCAATTTTGAGGTGGTACCTGACACCAGCAAGGCTAAAACTAGCAGATCCATCCTCCACGGGGAACTGCTTGAGAGGATGTAGCGCTATGGGAACACCCCTTCACACTTTATAGGAGTGCCCACATTTGGTCAGAAACATTTGACACCCTAGATAAACTGTGGGGCAGAAGATTACATCAAAAACCAGAAGAGGCCTTACTAGGTCTCAACAAGGAGGCCCAACTTCTTACCAACCTGATATTCCAAGTAACAAGAATTACCACTGCTAAATCTTGGAAGAATCCTACCACCCTGTATAGAGAGGTCCTAGCCAAATTTAAACACACACATTCCATGAGTATGATATCAGCAGAACTTGATGTTAACTACAAAAAATGGGCTTCATGCTGGGATATGTGGGAGCTTTGAATTTGATGGGATTAACAATCAGCAGATACCAATGCTAGCGAGCAAGAGGTATACTAAAGCAATGCTTCACCCCCCTCCTCGCCTACCCTCCTCTTCTTTTTTTTTCTTCTCTCTCTCTCTCTTTCTCTCTCTCTTTCTATCTGTCTTTCTATCTAGTTATTGTATGTCTTTCTATTTTATCTCTCTTCTCTGTAGGTCTAATTGGAAATAGCATACTATACCCTATCTTATATTAAAGGTTCATAATGTTCACAAACAATAACAAAAAATAAAAAAAAAAGGAAAATGTGGGGAAAAATGTAAGCACATGACATGTCATTGACATTTATACTTTCTTCAGTATGTTCTTGCTATGTTTTATGCATCATACTAATGTTTTTTTTTTTTCCATTAATAAAAAAAAAAGAAACATTCACCCAAATACCGATAGCTGTATTATGATATTCTTGGCAGCTATCTTTCTTTTTATAGGCTGAAATGACGTGGAGAGAGCGTGAGGCTTTCTCTAAATCTATAAATATCTCACCTCATTTATCTGTTAAATCTCTTCATATAGGGATATCAGCAGCAAAACAAGAGAAGAAACATGGAGAAAAAAAAGGTAAAGGAAACACATACATAATCTCCTCTGGTTCAAAATATTTAAGTAATATGTAAATACCGAATTAATACCAACTCCTTTAATAAGGAGGCCTCAAAGTATTTAAATTCCTCACCACCATCATAATAAAACTCTATGTTCCAAATATTTTCACTAACCACATATATGTTAGAACAGTGTGTTCCAGAAGAAAATAAAATCCCTTCAGACCTCTTTTTTAAATATCTAAATAAAGTATAAATACCAAATTACTATCTTCTCCTTTAATAAGGAGACCTCAAATTGTTCAAAATTATCACCCCCTACTTTTCATTAGCAAATCAATGTGTTTCAAAAATATTAAGGAACATCCACATGTGTGGGTGGAGATTGAGAGCCATGCTCTAAGAGATCAGATCCTGTTTATCAGCCAAGCTCGATGGACAAGTCTCCATTTTAAAATTAAACATTCTCTACTGCCTAGCAGTTTATCTCAATCTCTTACAATTTGGAAACAGATTAACAAAATAACTCCCTTGATAGAGACTGGTTCCTGGCTTACCCCTCTATGGCTACCATATAAAAATATATCACTCAACAAAAACTCCCTATGAAATTGATGGATAAGTAAAAATCTGACTTTTGTATCTGATTTTGCACCTAATTTTACCACAAAAAACTGGGAAAACGTATTGACTCGAGTATAAGCCTAGGGTGGGAAATGCAGCAGCTACTGATAAATTAAAAAAAAAAAATAGATACCAATAAAATTACATTAATTGAGGAATCAGTAAGTTAAATGTTTTTGAATATTTATTTCCAAGAAAAACAGTAAACTTGCTGTGTATGTGGAAAATAGGGTCAACAAAAACATATATTATGAGCCCTAAACCCCCCTCATCCTCCTCCCCCCTCATCCTCCTCCTTTCCCAACTCATCCTCCTCCTTTCCCCCCTCATCCTCCTGTTCTCCCCATCATGGGGAAAAATGTAAGCACATGACATGTCATTGACATTTATACTTTCTTCAGTATGTTCTTGCTATGTATTATTTTTTTATATTTTAATTTTGTTATTGTTTTTAGAAACAGACAACCAAAATAAAATACATACAGTAAAACAATACTTACATCTAAATCATACACAATCACCCACCTACAAACCCCCCACCCACCCCTTGGCAATATTCTCATTATTTACAGAAGGAGGCAATACCCAATACCTATTATATAATTAAAGTAACTTCGCTAAAGGCAACAAATACAACAACAACAAAAAAAAATATCTATTAACAGAAAGGCCCGGCAAACAGTTCTTCGTCCCATCTTGCCCATTTCTTAACCACTGATAATCCTAACTTGGAATCAAAACTTAAATATTCCATTTCATACTGTTTATTCCTTTCTATAGTACTACAAATCTCATTCCATTTAGGCAATTCCCCTCTTCTCCATCTCCGTACAATCCACCATTTATTTGCCATGAGAACCTGCACCACTATCCCAATTGTTTCACTAGACCATTCCCTTGGAAAGATATGTAATAGAAAAGCTTCTGGGTTTAAGGTAACTTCCTTACATCCCATACCCACCAACTTGGTGACACACCTTTCCCAAAGCCCTTTGATCTTAACACATTTCCACCACATGTGGTTTTGGGTGCCTATTTCCCAGCACCCTCTCCAACACAGCTCACTATATTTGCTTGGATCTATTTTAGACAGAAGCTCTGGAACTATGTACCATTTTTGTGTAATTTTAAAGTGGATTTCTCTGTAAGTTGTACAAATCAAGTTATCTTTTGTTAGCTGATACGCTTTTCCCCAGTCCTCCAAATTTTTCTTAATTCTAAAATCAGTTTCCCAGCTTTCCATGGCTACAGATTTTCCAGAACTTCTGTACTCGTCTAAAATGTTTAAGCATTTCGACACTGAACTCTTATTACTTGTTCTTAAGGACAGGAATTTTTGCGAGAGGTGTCAAATCCCTGACTGATCTTACATCAAAACCTTCTTTTGTTAATATCTTCTTAAGGGTCAGAAATTGCAGCCACATTGATATTGGGGCCTCTTTCACTCTCCTCAGTTCCTCAAATTTAATAAAGCCCTCATTTCTGATTAAATCCTTAATTTTGTCAATACCCCATTTCCCCCACTCTACCTTATCTATTTCGGGGTGAATATCATAAATTACTTCCAGTGGTGTTAATGGAGATGGAAAAGGAAGCAACTTCAATTTTGAGTTCATTTTGAGCCAACTAGCCCAACATTGTTTCCCTATTCTGAACTCTATCTGAGTCTTAAAGTTGGACGATTTCTTATACCATAGAGCTTGCTGCAGAACTATTTTGGGGCTTAATGCTTCTTCTAACTGGACAAACTTGGGTCCTTCCACTCCTTCTGTCCATCTCAGAAAGTGGTACAATTTTATAGCCTCTGCATACTTCCAGAGGTTGATTGCCCCTAATCCACCTTCTATATACTTTTTATTTACTTGGTTTTTACTGACTCTAACCCTATTTCCTTTATATATAAAATGATCTACCACTTTCTGAAATTTAGTAATACTTCCTCTGGATATAAATAGAGGGATTGCTCTTAAAACATAAGTACGTTTTGGTAAAATGAACATCTAAACACATACGATTCTGCCTGACCAGGTTAGGTTTAGCCTCTCCCATGACTTGAGTAGTTTGCACACTTAAACAAAAGTTATTTCCAAGTTATTCTTTAACATGGAAGCAACACACGGAGTCAACTCTATTCCCAAATGTTCTATTTTATTCTGCTCCCATCTAAATGGGAATTTCTCTCGTAACAAGGTTTTAGTTTCTAAGTTCACATTTAGCCAGATAACCTCTGATTTGGAAGAATTAATTTTATAATATGATAGGCAACCAAAGGTTTTTAATTCCTTCATGAGATACACCAATGATTCTAGTGGCTCTGATAAGACTACAACTGCATCGTCTGCGAATAGAGTGATCTTCGATTCTATAGCTCCACATATGATTCCTCTTATCCTATCATTCTTCCTTATCATTTGAGCCAGCACTTCTATACACAAATTGAAGATCCCTGGTGATAGCGGGCATCCTTGTCTCGTCCCATTGCTAATCTCAAACGATTCCGACTGAAAGTCTGTACCTTTTATGAAGGCTGAAGGGTTAGAGTATAGCGCCATAATCGCACTTGACCCGAATTTGCCCAATCCAATTTCTTCTAAAGTACACTTGATAAACTCCCAGTTGAGCCTATCAAAGGCTTTTTCCGCATCTAACCCTACTGCCACCAACGGGATTTTATTATCTTTAGCATGTGCCAATATATCGATAAGCTTTCGCAGATTATCTGTCCCTTGTCGGCCTTTAACAAAACCTGTTTGATCTGACTCAATTAACTGGTCTAAAAGAGGATTTAATCTTTGTGCTAGTATCTTTGAATATATTTTGATATCGATGTTGAGTAAAGAGATGGGCCTGTAGTTAGCACAATTTGCCAGATCTTTTCCCTCCTTCGGTATCATAATTATTGCTGCTTCTAATGTCTCCTTAGGAGCCCATCCTACGTCTTTAATTTTGTTAAATGCTTTTACCATATGAGCCCCCAATTCTGGTAAGAATTGTTTATAATACAGTATCGGGAACCCATCTGGTCCTGGGGATTTTTGGACATTTAAACCGGACACACAATTCTCGATTTCCTCCACTAAAATCTTTCCATTTAGTAGTTCCTTTTGCTCCTCGGAAATTTTTTTTAGATTCAACTTTTTAAACAAATCCTGTATTTGCCCTTTATCAGGTTTAACCCACCCTGGTTTATTTTCCAGATTATACAAGGCGCTATAATACTCCGCCGCAATTCTACCTATTTCAATAGGATCCTTTTTCATAATTCCTTTGGCATCGAGGAATTTCACTATCCTTTTGTTGCTTCGCTTTTTCCCAATAAGATCCACTAGTGATTTATTTGCTTTATTACCTAGATGATAATTTTTTATTTTTAGCTCCTTTAACTTCTTATCTATTTAACTTTGTAAGATCATATTTATCTGTGCTTGTATCTTATAGATCTGTTCCGTCAACATGTTATCCTGGCTTTTTTTGTTGGCATATGATAACTTGTAGAGTTCTAAATATAAATCATGCAGCGATTTCCCCCTGGCCCTCCTCTTCTTAATCATTCTTGTTTTCAGAATACCCCTCATATACGCTTGCTATGTATTATGTATCATACTAATGTTGTTTTTTTTTCCATTAATAAAAAAAAAAGAAACATTCACCCAAATACCGATAGCTGTATTATGATATTCTTGGCAGCTATCTTTCTTTTTATAGGCTGAAATGACGTGGAGATGTCAGGTCAAACGTTCAACAAGTGAACAAGAGTGGAGAGAGCGTGAGGCTTTCTCTAAATCTATAAATATCTCACCTCATTTATCTGTTAAATCTCTTCATATAGGGATATCAGCAGCAAAACAAGAGAAGAAACATGGAGAAAAAAAAAGTAAAGGAAACACATACATAATCTCCTCTGGTTCAAAATATTTAAGTAATATGTAAATACCGAATTAATACCAACTCCTTTAATAAGGAGGCCTCAAAGTATTTAAATTCCTCACCACCATCATAATAAAACTCTATGTTCCAAATATTTTCACTAACCACATATATGTTAGAACAGTGTGTTCCAGAAGAAAATAAAATCCCTTCAGACCTCTTTTTTAAATATCTAAATAAAGTATAAATACCAAATTACTATCTTCTCCTTTAATAAGGAGACCTCAAATTGTTCAAAATTATCACCCCCTACTTTTCATTAGCAAATCAATGTGTTTCAAAAATGTTCAAAATTATCACCATCAACATTTACAAAGTAGAATAATGTGTTCAAAATAAGTAAAAATTAAATGTAAATACAAACTAATACCTTCTCCTTAAATAAGAGGGTCATAAGGTTAAGTGCCCAAAATTATCTAAATTCTTACTGCAAGTAATTTCTTTATTAGCTGTGCCCCCTATATCAAACTTTCATAAAAATAACTAAATAAAGTATAAATATAGAATTAATATCTTCTCCTTAATAAGGGGAACTTAGAAGATTCACATTTATCACCGCCAACATATAAATAGTAGAACAATGTGTTTCAAAAATATAAAAAATTGTCACCCTCTACATTTGTATAATAGAGTAATGTGTACCAACTGAGTGAAAGTTAAGTGTAAGGACTAACTAATATCTTCTCCTTAAATAAGGAGTTTTTTAAGTGATTCTTATTACCAAACATTTCTTAATTAGCTGTGTCCCCATATCCAACTTCCCTAGTAAAAAAAAAAAAAATGATCCCCCTATTTATTTTACGAAGGGGAATTATTTGGATGTTAATGGCCATTCCTAGTTTCTCAAAGTGAGGGTAGGTTTCTCCAATTTTTGTGCAGAATTTACATGTGAATGTACCATTTAAAAAAAAGTTTTTATCCTTCTTTAATTGAGATTATTGAAATCCATCAAGAGTCTCTGAAAATGAATAGATGAAAGCAAAACCCCATTTATATTGAATATTTTCCTGTCTTAAGGTAGCCGTTATGTCAGTGAGTTCTCTCCATCTCATCAAAGTATTTTGAGAAATAGCTGAGTAAATGTTGATATCATTATAGGGCGCCTCTAAGCTTCATTTCTTAAATAATTCTCTCATAATGGATTCTTTATATGTGAGGAAATGTAGTTTCATCATAACATCTCTAGGTTTTGTAACCAAGAGATTTTTGGATAGGGTTATGCTGTGTATATATATATATATATATATATATATATATATATATATATATATATATATATATATAAATATTATAAATATTTTATTATATATGTGCAACACTGAATAAATTACACTATGCTACAATGTAAAGTAGTAAGTCTACAGCCTGTATAGCAGTGTACTGTACATTTGTTATCCCCTCAAAATAACTCAACACACAGCCATTAATGTCTAAACCATTGGCAACAAAATTGAGTACACCCCTATGTGGAAATGTCCAATTTAGGAGCAAAGTGTCAATATTTTGTGTGGCCACCATTATTTTCCAGCACTGCCTTAACCCTCATGGGCATGGAGTTCACCAGAGCTTCACAGGTTGCCAATGGAGTCCTCTTCCACTCCTCCATGATGACATCACGCAGTTGGTGGATGTTAGAGACCTTGCACTCCCCCACCTTCTGTTTGAGGATGCCTCACAGATGCTCAGTAGGGTTTAGGTCTGGTGACATGCTTGGCCAGTCGATCACCTTTACCTTCAGCTTCTTTAGCAAGGCAGTGGTCATCTTGGAGGTGTGTTTGGGGTCGTTACCATGTTGGAATACTGCCCTGTGGCCAAGTCTCCCAAGGGAGGGGATCATGCTCTGCTTCAGACCATGACACTCCCACCATTAAAGGTATACATCTATACTGAGAAAAGGTAGTTGAACAGACTACCCCATTGGAAAATGGGTAGGGGAATTATGTTGCCATCATGCTTCATGTTTCATGTGGCAAATGCCCCTCTCTCACCCTGTATACTGTATGGAATTCACCATGTAATATAACTGCATTCTGTGTCATGTTTAAAATAATTAATATTTGAGTATAATTACTGCCATGGGTTCTTGATTACAATGTATATGCTGATATTGATAGTCTGATGCAATTCTCAGATGTGACCCTCTACTCCCAGCAATAAAGTGCCTCATGCATGATCAAAGGAAAAGCCATAAAGTTTTTAAGCTAATTGTATTGCCACTTGGGGTTGTAAATAGAGCAAAGGAAAATCTCCCCCTCTAATGACAAACGATATATACCAGATCAATGAGGTCAGAGGAGGGAATGTGGGTTGTATTTTTGTTCTGTGTTTTTGTCTGTAATTTTTTAGTTGGTGTTTTTGAGTCAAATAAAACAGTTCTCTTCTGGAGACATATAGAAATTGTGTGTCTCTCATTTTGCTCCTGTTCTCCTGAATGGCTACAGGGAGGTACTGGGAGACTTTGTAGGATCCTACTGGAGTAAGTTTGACTGTAACAAGTCTTACCAAGCCCCATAAGAAGAAGCAGACCTGGAGTCTCTTGGTAGCCTGGAAGTGCTGATTTCTGATGTAAGGATCCTGACTGATACAGAAGCCAGATATCATGGTGCTGGTGCCGAGATTTTCAAGAACACAAACGGTCCTTGTTGGTAGTTAACATGTAGTCTATAGCAGGTGGCCCAGGGCTTATATAGCCCCTACCAGCTTGAATCATCACAAACAGCATACAGGTAATTTTGTCACTCCATAACTAGAGATGTCTCGAATAGTTCTCCGGCGGACTGTTCCCGGCGAACATAGCATGTTCGCGGTCGCGGCGAACTGCGAACATATGCAGTATTCGACCCGCCCCCTATACTTTATCATTGAGCAAACTTTGACCCTGCATGTCACAGTCAGCAGACACATTCCAGCCAATCAGCAGCATACACTCCCTTCCAGAGCCTTCTACCTCATGAACAGCAGCCATTTTTGAATCATAACTAACTTACTGAGAGGAGGCTGAGTGTAGGTGATACTGCATCAATAGGGAAAACCATAGCTAGGCTACTGTACACAGTGTGCAATACAGTCCTGAAGGACTCTTTTGATCTCTGCTGCAAGGACCCCCCCCTTATAATCATCCTCCCCTCACCTTAGCACCCAACCCTAACACCCCTCACACTTATCCATAACACCCATCAACCTAACACCTAACCCTAACACCCCTCACACTTATCCCTAAGACCTAACACCCCTCACACTTATTCCTAACATGCCTCACCCTAACACCCCTTACACTTATCCTTAACACCCCTCACTCTAACCCTAACACCCCTCACACTTATCCCTAACACCCCTTACCCTAACCCTAACACCCCTCACACTTATCCATAACACCCCTTACACTAACCCTAACACCCCTCACACTTATTCATAACACCCATCAACCTAACACCTAACCCTAACATTCTCACACTTATCCCTAACACCCCTCACCCTAACCATAACACCCCTCACACTTATCCCTAACACCCCTCACCCTTATCCTAACACCCCTCACACTTATCCCTAACACCCCTCACCCTAACACCTAACCCTAACACCCCTCACACTTATTCCTAACATGCCTCACCCTAACACCCCTTACACTTATCCCTAACACCCCTCACCCTAACCCTAACACCCCTCACACTTATCCCTAACACCCCTTACCCTAACCCCAACACCCCTCACACTTATCCCTAACACCTAACCCTTATCCATAACACCCCTCACCCTAACCCTAACACCCCTCACACTTATCCCTAACACCCCTCACCCGAACATTTGCAGCGGTTCGCGTTTGCGGCTCGCGAACTGAAAATTTTGTGTTCGCGACATCGCTATCCATAACTAACATATCTCTTGCCGCTGGTTTGGGCTACTTATGCAACCCTTCAAGTGAAATATGATCTGCTAAAGTTAGTAGCTAGATCAAATATAATATGTTATTTGTATAGCAGCCATTTGCAAAAGGTGGCAATTATTTAGATGCTTAATTACTTTTGTAGCAAATACAAAATATACTATAGTAAGTATTACTAAGTGCTACTGTTATTGATACCGATGCTTTATTACACAGTGGCAATTGAATTTGCATGTTGAATAATTTTTCATACAACACAGCTATCACAGTTTTAGAAAATGCATTTGAACATCAGAGCACTTAAGTTAATATGCCAACATGTTTTTTTTTCAGTTTTCAATGTTTCCCAGTTTTTATATTCAGTTCAAGTCAGCAACAACCTCTGCGTTATACCTCTCACATAGGTGTCAAATATATTCAGCTCAACACGGAACTGTTTTACTTTGGATAATGTAACAAACAGGAAATATTTCTTTCTGACGTAAAATAAATCTAAAAAATGATACACAGCCTCTATTTCTGTGTTCTTGTTAAAAAATATGTTTACTAAATGAAGACATTAAGAACAATTTATACACATATTTATAATTATAATATGGAAAATCCTTAGTCTCAATGTCTAAGATAATAAACACTGAAGTCTTTAAGTCAACTTCACCATCATGTTTGAAATCTCAATTGCCCAATGAAGTGTTCAAGTTACCTTGAACAACCTTAGCTTATTTCGGTGTTACAGTACAGGCATAATATACACACTTTCTGTGTAAATATGTTTGTTAGTTTTCTCACATGATATTAGATTTTTGATGATTAAATTAAGCCTTACGTATTTAAACTGCAGAAATTTTAACATAACCTTTATTTAACAATAATTTATTTAGGAATCATTTGAAAAAAATGTTTTTTAAAGATATTCCATTGGACGCAGCATAACAAACCTCCACACCATGCAGAGATGATTATTTACTTACAATAGAACAGAACAACAAGATTTATGTCCCATTAAAACAACCAAATAAAATGTGTCCCTCTCACTTAGTTTTGTTCATCCTCTATTTAAATGGAAATTAAAAAGCAGGGAGGTGGAGCATGTCAAACTGTCCCATGCTACTTCTTTGTATCATTAGTTTTTACAAAGTAAACCAGGTTAAACACCTAGGTTTGTGGGAAGACCCTCTCGCTCCGTCCTTTAAAAAACACTGCAACATATCTACCTGTGCAAACAATCTCCAGTCACTATTGCACTGTTTCTGCTCCATTCCTCTCTGCTCCCTTCTTCTCCTGCTCTTTGTGAGTGGCTTTTTCCCTCTCTCTTTTGGCTCTTCTGTTCCCTCTGGTACCTCCTTTCCCCCCTCCCCTCTTCTACCCTCTCTCCTTTTTGATTGTGTGTCCTTCTTTTACCGTTCTGGATCTTCTTGACTGGTCTGCACCACTCTGCCTAAGCTGCACCCCTCCACAAATGCCACCACATGCACAGCAACACAGCAAGGAGATGCAAGTCAACATTTTAATCCTTTCTTCCTACTCTCCCTTTCCTTTTTTATTTAACTCATTCTCTTCACATTTTTCTCTATCTATGCAGCCATGTTACCATCCGTTATAATGTTTTCTACTCCTTTCATCCTTGTCTTCTATAATGTATCTTACTCTTCTCAGTACAACTGTTTGCTTACCATTCTACCCCATCTTATCCATCCTTTGCTTTCTCTCTTTCGCCTTGCCTTTTTAACCCTTGCCTCTCCATTCTTTCTCCTTTATTTTACCAACCCTACAGTTCCTTCTGTCAAACCTCACCCATCTTTTGCTATCCCTTCCTTGATCCAGGTTTGCCACCTGTCTCAATTCATCCCCAGCAATCAATACCCTTCTCGTCAATCATTCTATTATTTCTTCATTCGCGCTCTCCCCTCTTTCATTCGTAGCCAACCCAATCCACATACGTTCCTCTATAATAATACATCTTCAACCTCTTTGAAGCTCCTATTGCAACATCATTGCCCCACCTGCTCCCATCATTGCCCCACCTGCTCCTCATACCACATCTTCCATTCTCCTTGTTGAGGTTGCCTCATCGATTCCCTTTGAGTTACCGTTGCCCATCAAGGGCCTATTATTATTATTATTATTATCGTTTATTTGTAACGCGCCAACATATTCCGTAGCGCTATACATAAGTTAAGTTACAGGCAATGACAAGTTAAAGATTCATACATTGCAAAGAGTGGATGGCCCTGTCTTTGAGCTTGGAATCCGGTGTCCACAGCGCTTTCCCTAAAGCACCTTGCAGGATTGAAACTCGCAGACTTACAATCTAACAGCCTTATTAAATTGCAAATCGGTAAATTTAAAAGGGCTCTATATAAGCACATAGCATATTTTATTTACAGAAGTTTTTAGTTAGTGAACTTCTATCCACAAGCAAGGTCTTCACTAACTAAAAACTTCAGTAAATAAAATATGCTCTGTGCTTAAATATTGCCCTTTTAAATTTACTGAATCGCAATTTAATAAGTCTGTAAAGGTTGAAGTTTGTATGTGGTACAATAAGGAGAGAGTAGTGCTGAGCATGTTAGGGAGGAAGGTTATAGGCTTCTTTAAAGAGGTGCATTTTTATTGATGTTTCGAAGGATTTAAGGCAGGAGGATAGTCTGGTGAAGCGAGGCAAGGAGTTCCAGAGAATAGGGGCAGCGCGAGAAAAGTCCTGCGGGCAGGAGTGAGAGGAGGTGACAAGAGTGGTAGAAAGAAGAAGGTCGCTAGCAGAACGAAGAGGGTTTGTGGGGGAGTATTTGGAGATGAGAGCAGAGATGTATGGGGGTGCGCTGTTGTTGAGGGCTTTATAAGTTAGAGTCAAGATTTTAAACTTTATTCTGGAGGCTAAGGGAAGCCAGTGAAGTGATTGACAAAGAGGAGCTGCCGACACTGAACGATGTGTACTGAAGATGAGTCTGGCGAAGGCACTTATTATGGATTGAAGTGGGGAGAGGCAAGTGATGGGCAGGCCAACAAGGAGCGAGTTGCAATAGTCAAGACGAGAAATGATGAGAGAGTGTATTAGAATCTTAGTAGTGTCTTGTGTAAGGTATTGGTGTATTTTGGATATGTTTTTTAGATGGAAAAGACAGAATTTGGTTAGAGACTGTATGTGTGGGATGAAAGAGAGGGCAGGGTCCAGTAGAACCCCGAGACAACGGGCTTGGGAGGTGGGAGTGATGATGGCATTGTTGACAGAGAGAGAGATGTGAGGAATTGAAGCTGTAGCAGAGGGTGGGAAGATTAAGAGTTCAGTCTTAGACATGTTGAGTTTCAGATGGTGGGCGGACATCCAAGAGGATTTACTAGAGAGGCAGTCCGAGAAGTGTGCTAGAAGAGAGGGGGATAGATCTGGTGCTGAGAGGTAGATTTGGGTGTCATCTGCATAGAGATGGTACTGGAACCCAAAAGAGTTTATTAGGGTGCCGAGTGAGGATGTGTAGATGGAGAAGAGGA
Source organism: Discoglossus pictus (assembly GCA_027410445.1). Classification (NCBI taxonomy): domain Eukaryota; kingdom Metazoa; phylum Chordata; class Amphibia; order Anura; family Alytidae; genus Discoglossus; species Discoglossus pictus. The sequence continues at coordinate 160,357,109 of CM050169.1, forward strand.
GGGGGCCTAGGACTGATCCTTGGGGTACGCCAATAGACGGGGGGTGAGGAGAAGAAGATGTGCCGGAGAAGGAGACGCTAAATGATCGTTCTTGGAGGTATGATGAGAACCACAAGAGAGCAGTGTCTCGAAAGCCGAGGGAGGAGAGAATGTGGAGTAGAAGCGAATGGTCAACTGTGTCAAAGGCGGCAGAGAGATCCAGAAGAAGCAAAATAGAAAAGTGGCCTTTAGACTTGGCGGTGAGCATGTCATTGGTGACTTTTATGAGGGCTGTCTCAGTGGAGTGTTGGGGCCGAAAGCCAGATTGGAAAGTGTCCAGAAGAGAGTTAGAGGAGATGAAACTGGTAAGGCGGTTATAGACAGGCCGCTCCAGCAGTTTGGAAGCCAGGGGAAGTAGAGCGATAGGGCGATAGTTAGATGCAATGTCAGAATTGGATGAGGGTTTCTTGAGAGTGGGTGTAATTATGGCATGTTTTTGAGATGATGGAATCATGCCAGTGTTTAGGGAAAGGTTGAAGATGTGTATGAGAGTTGGGATTAGTGTAGTAGAGAGGGGAGGGATGAGCTGAGATGGAATAGGATCTGAAGGACAGGTGGTGAGGTGAGAGGATGATATTAGGATGGAGACTTCATCTTCTGTTGCAGGGGTAAAGTAGTTCAGAGTGGCTGTGGGAATGGAGGGGGGGTAGATTGGGTGTTGTTGGTTAGTTGAGTTAGTTGACAGAGTGAAGTGTGTGAGCCAGGGTGAGAGGAGAGTTCATTGTGGATAGATTGAATTTTATATGTAAAATGGTTGGCAAAGTCTTCAGCCGTGAGACAGGAAGGGATGGGGGGAGGTGGTGGGCGAAAGAGAGTATTGAAAGTGGCAAAAAGACGTTTTGGGTTAGAGGACAGAGTTGATATTAGTGATGTAAAGTACTGCTGTTTGGCCAGGTTGAGGGCAGAGGAGTAGGAACGTAGCATAAACTTGTAGTGAAGGAAATCTGCTGCGGAGCGTGATTTCCTCCATAGTCGTAGTTGTGGATGAGATTGAGGGCGTCTGCGTGTAGTTATGGGGGCAAGGGTGTCAAGGGTGGAAGAGAGAGTAGAGTTGTAGTGTGAGGTGGCAGTGTCAGGGCAGTTGAGGTTGGTGATAGTGCTGAGAAGAGGTTGGAGCACAGTGGAGAGTTGTGTAAGGTTGAGTTCTAGCAGGTTTCTGTGGGTTATTGTGGCTGGGGTTGAAGAAGAGTGATGGGAGGAAGATGTGGTGAGGTTACCCCAGCTTCCACATAACTTCCTCCTCTCATCTCTCATATATATGTCTTTTACATCTTTCTCAGGTCAAACTATGGCAGATACGGTTCAATCCAATGCCGAGACTACCCCTTCAGTGGCAGCTTCCTCTCTGGTTAGGGTTTCATCTATTCCAACCGGCTTCACCATGGCCCTGGACCATCCCAAGACTCATCTAGGCACTTAATAGCTGCTGACCAGAAGATGGAGCTCTACCAACTACTACAAAAAGATAATATACCCTCCGACCAGTTTTAGCAATTGCATCGGATGATTACGGATTTAGCAAGTATTGTATATTTACTCCAGGACAGGATGACTCGTATTGAAAACCTGACATCAGCTCCTACACTATTACCCTTTCCAGCTCCTACTGTGGATTGAGGTGAGATTGCCAGAACCCTCCTACTATCATGCCCTCCCACTTTCTATCACTTGAGGAGGGACATTATTCTGGGGAAGGAGGTAAACCCTATCTCGATCTTGCTGTCATCATCTGATTCATCCGAACCGCATACAATAACAAAGGTGACATATCTGTCACAATAAAATCCAAGGATCCTCGACTTTACAGAAAACTCATTGTCACCAAGTTTGTTCTGGTGTTTGGAATTTACCACAGCATCATATGCACTGTCTATCCTCACACGTGACAAGAGCTTGGTGATTATCTCCACCTAATCAAGACCTAGCATTTCAATATGGAGAGTATACATATTATGACTACCACGGGCCATTTGCAGCAATGGCAGTGGCAGACCTAAACCAGTTTAATTACCTGATCAATTGGTACATTTTTGACCATGACTTATTTTGTTGTCATTTTGCTGGGTTCACAAGTCTGCCAGCACTGTCAATCTTCTCTCCACAATACCACATTTTGCCCAAACTCCACCCCTCAAAAACTGCAGCCTAACCCCAATCTGACGGTCTCACACCACGAATCACCACCTCAAGTCCGCCAGTCTAGAGACCGCCTAGGAAGACCTGTCCACTATCTAGGCATCATGCCAATCTGCAACAATTTCAATAAACAAGGCTGTAATTTCTCAGGATGCCATTTGCTCCATGTTTGTTCGATTTGTTAAAATCTGTCCACTCGTCACCAACCCTAAAGGAAAATTTGACTTAAATCTACCACTCCTCATTAACTATATTCATTACCACCGATCTAAACCTTTAGTCATGTACCTTTTCACCATATTCACTATGAGCTTTCACACTGTGGTGCTTGCATGACCACAGGTTTTCTACACGATAATCTACTTTCTGCTGTGCAGGAACCTGGGGAAGTGAAAGAGCTCCTTGCTACCAAAGTTGCCAAACGTTACCTTTTGGAACCTTTCACCTACTTGCCATTTACAGTCTGGAGAATGAATCCTCAAGTACTCACTCAAAAGTGTCTAGTAATAGCATTAACTCCTTAATTCCATCTGAAGATTTTACATTACAATATTCACGATTTGCCGATTTGAACACGCTATCACTATCATTCTATCTCTGAGGCCCAGATGCTTGTTGTCTAAGGCAGACATCAAAGATGCCTTCAAACAACTACCCATTTATCCGGAACGATGGTACCTTCACAGCGTCAAATGGGACAACTGTTACTACTTTGCAGCCAGATTAACCGTGAGCTCGAAAAGCAGTCCCAAGATTTTCAACCACTTCACTGAGACATTTTGTTGGATCTTCCTGAACAAACTGTAATGTCCCATTGCCATTCATTACCACAATGATATCTTATTCATTGAATCACCAAATGCACAATGATCCAGTCTTTCCAAGGCCACCAAGCTTTTCGATCAGTTGAACAACTGAAACGACCCAGATAAAGATGAGGGGCCTACACACGAGCTAGAAGTTTTGGGCATAATTCTCAATACCTCATTCATGGGATGAAAGTTGCCCCAGAATAAGCTTAACCTCCTCTGTCATGTTTTCAGTGTTTAAGGACTGATATTGCCAGTAATTGTGGATGTGGCCAAGGGGGGATGACATTGTTACATTGTGATTAGGTATTATTGTGTGTGTTATATGTTGCCTGTACATGGTTATTATGTATACTAGTTATTATATGCTATAGAGGGAAACTGTATATAGAACAGGAAAATACATGAGGAAAAGGTAAAAATGCTCTGCACAGAGGTTAGCTGCAGAACATTGCACCCTCACCCTTGATAAATAGCAGCCAAGACAGATGCATGTACTTCAATTAGTCCTAAGCAAACACTTGAGATTAACATCATGGTTGTTTCACTAGTCATATAGATATCTGGTGAATTTAATCTCAAGAGTTTTTATATTAACCAAGGCTGCAAGGCAGATGTGTTTCATCACACGCATACACAAAGGTACACAAGGGTGTGGTATGGTAAAGTATAATTATGTTGTTTTAATAATTCAATAAAGGTTTAGTTATAGTTTTCACATATCCACAGTGTGAGACTATTTCTGTGTTTTGTATCCTGACTTGGGGAGTGGTCTTGTCACAGGCCATTAGTAACCTGTATCCAGTATTCTCTGCCTGTAACTTTGGATCTGGTCCTCTTCAGATATTTGCCATCTTTTGTGCCACAGAGAACAAGAACTACACGATTCTGCTGGGGTAGGTTTGAACTAGGTTCATGTCAAGCCTCCATGAAGAAACAGATTGTGACCTCCAAAGCCTCATTCAATATGTTAGCAACTCCGATCCAATTCCGCTCAAGGATCTCCAAAGCCTTCTTAGCCATTTGAACTACAATACGAGGATCCTACCCCACGGAATAACTTTTCTAAGTAATCTTCTCTCAGATCTAGTCAAAACTGATAGCCACTTCACCATCACCCTCCGTAACAAATCTCTTCTCCACTTCAGCCTATGGAAAAACCTAATTACCATCTGGAATGGACATAATTTTTTTTCAAACTCTCTTCAAGAACCAAATTATCACATACCGCTGACCACCTTGTGCAAATCCAGACTCAACTCTACACTACATAATTCAACCCTTTACCACCACGCTTGGAAAAACCTGCGGAGAGACCACCCAGTTTGATACATCCTCTTCCAAACCATCTGAAATGATGACTTAATTCTTCAGACCCCCTAACCATGTCCCTCCTCGGGGAATTAGCCTTTGATTCACTCCCATTCAACTCCTTCATCTCAACTCCATCTGACTTCTACAGCCACAAACCAGACATCTAGCTTCCAAGAATCCAGGGCTGAAATATCTTCTCACCCAAGCCCACTGGATAATGGAAGATGGCCTAGCACCCAACACGAAATAAATCTACAAAAGGGTCTGGCATCTTTTCTTGATTAACTACAGAATCACAGGTGCTATTTCTCTCACTGAATTCCTAGCCTTTGCAAGTGATTGTCACAATAACCTACATCTCCGCTTATCTACTATTAAAACATATCTCATGAGTATTCAGTTTAATTTGTCCCAAGCTCATCTGCTTTCAGAATCCTTCCTTTCCGCCCCACCTATCAACCTCTACCTTAAAGGTCACTCACGACAAACTCAAGAACCTTAAGCTTCAAGACCCTATTACTAGCAACATTTTTAAGCAATTTATCACCTATCTCACAAGCAATCCCTTATTTCCCAAAACCACACTCACCATTAAAGCAGCTGCCAATCTCACATTCTATGGTTTTCTATGCCGAGCAAGTTCACTATCTCTCAATCCCAACCACAATATTTGACTAAGCTCAATATCTCATTTGAAGCAGATACATGCTCATTACTTCTTCATTCTACTAAAATCAGCATCACTCGGGTTACTATGACTTATTACCCTACAATGACATTACATACCCAGCATCTATCTTACACTCCGATCACTCCTAGACAAACCTTCCCACACTCCTATTTTAATCCAGCCTGTATCGCCTACCACCTTCATATGCTATATCAGAATCAAACTTTTGAAACTCGGCTTTGACCCATTTAAATATTCTGGTAACTTATTTAGGATTGGGCTGCATCTACAGAATCAAAAAATCAAACACCAGTTCAAATAACCAAGGCTATGGGGTGCTGGAGAACTAACTGCTACAGCAGATAAATTGTTGTTGTTGCTCAGTCCTTCAGTCGTTTCTGACTCTCAGTGACCATCTGGACGCAGCCCGCCAGGCACATCTGTCTGTGTTTCGGATTGTTCTTATCCATATGATATTCTTGGCATTGATACAAGAGTGGGTAGCTAGTTCCTTCTCCAGTGGACCGCAATTTGTCTAACCTCTCTGCTATGACCTGCCCATCTTGAGTGACCCTACATGGTATAGCTCACAGCTTCATTGAGATATGCAATCCCCTTCACCACGACAAGGTAGCGATCTAGAAGGGGAATAAATACACACACAACTCGAAATCCGGCAAGCCTTCACCAATCTCACTCAATAAGCCATCATTGTCTTTTAGCAGCCTTAGCAGGCTAAGACAGAGTGTAGCAACCAGACACATCTCAGCTACATTAAAAGAGGGGCCCAATCACAAAGTCAACCACAATATGCCTGGGTTTGTGGGAGGGTTCCTCTCCCTCTGCCCTTTAAAAAACCCTGACACACACCTACCTACCTGTGCACACAATGTTCAGTGCCTCCTACCCTGCCTGCCCCTTAGCAGACCAAGACAGGGTGTAGCAATCAGCTACATCTCAGCTACACGAGTATATATATATATATATATATATATATATATATATATATATATATATATATATATATATATATATATATATATCACCTATAATAGTTGTCATAGGGTGTAACAAAACATAAAAATAAAAAGCTTACCCACAGCAAGGGGGGCACCCAGGACCTCTGCAAGTGAAGTTACACCTCAATTTAAGTCCAAATTCCCGAGTTTAGACACCCGAAAATCCCCTAAGCACGAGATAAAATGGCAGACGAAAAAAACGAAAACGAGGCTCCACGACCCCGGACCGCCCAGCCACGTTAAACTTACCCAAGAAGGGATCCGAGATAAGCTTGGAAACCCGCATTAACCCCAAGGGATCCGAGATAAGCTCTCTTGTGCGGAATACCTGCTCAGAATTTATACTTAGCTTACTATTGATAGTAGTATTAATTTGAAAATATATTGCCACAAACTGTACTTTGTCCTGCTTGGTGTTCTGTAATATAATATTAAGTGCTTCAATCATTGGATCTACTCACCATGGGTGTTAAAAATAAAAAAATCCTGGGATGACCACCTTTGACTGGAAGCTTTATTGGCTGTCATGGGTCTAGGAACCATGTAATTGATTATATGGAATATATTATATGTAATGTAATGTATTATATGTAATATATGTAATGTAATGTATGTAATGTATTATATGTATGTATGTATTGTATTGTGTATATCTGTCTTTCCTTTTCAGGTGTGTAATTTTTTTTATTTTCTGTAGTGGGGGGGGGGGTAATTAGAGTGGTGGGGAGGTTTATAAGGGGGTATGTAGTATAGGTAGGAAGTGTAAGTGTTAATAGATTAGTGTAGAGGGGGGTTAGTTTAGATTAAATGGTTTATTGGGGGTTATAGTGTAGTGTTTGTAGTTAGTGTCATGATGGTCCTTGAGGACCGTCATGGCACTTATGTGGTTAATGTTGGGTTGTAATAGGCCCATAATGGTCATAATATACCCTTATGGGAGTGACGGGGTTAATTAAGGCCATATGGGGGTCTGTATTGACCACCATGAGTTATAGGGTTAATTTAGGCCTTATGGGGGTCTGTATTGACCTTCATGAGTGACGGGTTAATTAAGGCCTTATGGGGGTCTGTATTGACCACCATGAGTTATAGGGTTAATTAAGGCCTAATGGGGGTCTGTATTGACCTTCATGAGTGACGGGATTAATTAAGGCCTTATGGGGGTCTGTATTGACCACCATGAGTTATAGGGTTAATTAAGGCCTTATGGGGGTCTGTATTGAACACTATGAGTTATAGGGTTAATTAAGGCCTTATGGGGGTCTGTATTGCCCCCCATGAATTATAGGGTTAATTATAGTTGCCTGGGGTTAATATTTTTAGTGCGAGTCCTTTCAGGACCTTTACGGTCCTTTAAGGACCCGCGAGGCGGGAAATTTAAAATTGAAATGCAGCAGGGTCACTAATGTGGGGGGGGGGGATTAATGTGGGGGGGCTTCGGGGGTCCCTATGGACCCCTGTAGCAAGGGGTTTATATGGGGACACTTCAGGGGTCCCAATGGGGACCCCCAGCATAAAGGGGGGTTTATTTTAGGTGCCGCAGCCGGGATTGCGTAATAGAGTGCCGCGGGCCCTTTAAGGAGCCGCGGCGGGGAATTTAAAAGTATTAAATGCAGCGGGGGCCTGATCGGTGCCGATCGGGAACCCCCGCTGCAAGGGGTAATGTGTGGGGGCTGCGGGGGTCCCTATGGACCCCTGCAGCAAGGTGTTAATGTGGGTAAACTTCGGGGGTCCCGATGGGGACCCCCGCATAGAGGGGGGGTTAATTTTAGGGGCTGGGGGTGTAGTTGGAGTAACCCCCACGGCAGGGCTTATGGGGGGACTGCCGCGGAGGTCCCTTTTAGGACCCCTGCAGCAATTGATGAAGAGTGGGAGCCTGCGATATCATATCGCAGGCTGTCACTACTCAAGTACATTTACGCAGTGTTGATATGTACGGCCCTGTTGCGTAGCTCATACGTTGATCGCAGCAGGACTAATGTAATAGCATTGTAAGTTAGAGAAACTTTGCAGTACGTAGGGCTTAAGTAGAAGCCTCTTATTTACGAGGCTGGAATTTAATAGGGCCCTATATATGTATCTAACAAATAACTAATGCAATTTTTACGACTCCTACATAAAATCTTCACTAATTTGTAATCTATTTTTCACCCACAATATGGGAAGATAGAAAGTGTGATTGCTCTTCCTTCTAAAGGTTTGACATTTTTTGAATTATCACGGATTATTTATTTTTATTTTTTACCTTTTCTTTTCTTTTAGTAATTTTATCACATGCAGTATACACAAAAAATGAGTTGTTTAATAAACACTATCTTACACTATTTTACACAAGTAAAATTTAACACAATATATTAAAATTTTTCTTCCCCCTCCTTTGACTCCCCCCTCTATCATCACTCATCACTCTCTATATTTAAAAAAAATACATTGATACAGTAAGAATTAAAACAATTTTGAAATAGTCTATTGTACAAACATAGATAATTACTATTAAATATTTAAAAATGTTTCTCTATTGTTATAAGAGGTAATGCAAGCAAAGACAAAAATAAAAATGTTGTCAAAACTGGATATGTTCTCTCCAACCAGTTTGTTTCTCTCAAACTGATTGGACAAGACCTATTAAAGTCAGTAACTACTGTTAGTAAACTACTGTCTAGAGAAGAATCTACTACAGAGAATTTATATTTTGTAAAAACTAAATTTGGTATAAAGAAATTATTCATATCTGTAGCAGGAAAGTATGGAGTGAGTTTGAAATGTACTTTTTGAATTGTAAATTAGGTAGAGAAAGAAAGAGTATAGCGGAAGGAACAGAAATCTAAGTCAGAGAAATACGTTTCTAGATGCTATCGACCTTTTGAACATTCAATGAGGGGAAAGAGTGTAATGAAAAGGAAAAAGAAAGAAAAGAAGAAAGGGAAAGAAAAAGAGTCAGAGATGAGAAAAAGGAGGGACAAAGATTAATCTAACAAAGTGGGCCTAAAAATATTATCCCATAATGGCTGATGAGCTAAATAGGTTATTTTCTTCGCTATACACAAGGGAGGTACCAGTGGTTGGGACACTGCAACATAATGGGGCTACACTACCTTCACCAAATAATTGGATAGCGCAAGAAGAAATCCAAAAGTAGTTGGAAAAAAAAATGTTAAGAAAACCCCAGAATATATCCAAGGGTACTGAGGGAACCGGGTTGTGTAATAGCCAAACCATTATATTTCATTTATCCAGATTCACTCAATACAGGGTTGTTACCAGATGGCTGGTGAAAAGCAGAGCTGATACCTATATTTAAGAAGGGAGCAAGAGCAAATACAGGAATTATAGACCAGTGAGTCTCACTTCTGTTGTGAAAAAGCTTTTAAAAGGGTTAATAAGGGAGGGTATACAATAATATGTATATTTGAACAGGGTTATAAGTAGGAGTCAACATGGATTGTCAAACAAATTGAATTAGATTCTATGAGGAGGTTAGTAGGAACCTGGATCAAGGCAACTCGGTGGATGTAGTCTTTTTGGATCTTGCAAAGGCTTTTGATACAGTGCCACATGGAAGGCTATTGTGCAAACTAAGGAATACAGGAATTGCAGTAAATATCTGCTCATGGATCGAGAGCTGGCTAAAAGACAGGAAGCAAAGGGTTTGGGTAAATTGAACATACTCCGATTGGACTAATGTGGTAAGTGGGGTTCCTCATGGTACAGTATTAGGTCCTCTCCTTTTTAACATATTTATTAATGAATTTGAGGTGGGACTGGAAAGTAGTGTCTCCATTTTTGCTGATGACACAAAGTTGTGCAAGGTAATTAAATTAGATAATTATTTACTTCCCATGAAAAGGGATTTACATAAATTAGAGGAATGGGTATCTAAATGGCAGATGAGATTTAATTTGAATAAATGTAAAGTTATGCATCTGGGAAGGAAAAAATAGCCATGCAATTTATAATCTTAATGGAGCAAATCTAGGGGTATCATATATTGAAAGGGATTTGGGAGTGCTTGTGGACAACCACCTAGGTAACAATGCTCAAAGCCAAGCAGCAGTTGCAAAGGCAAATACAATATTAGCATGTATTAAGAAGGGTATAGAAGCAAAGGAAGCAAATATAACTCTGCCACTATAAAAAATCCCTAGTAAGCCCTCATTTGGAATATGGAGTGCAGTTTTGGGCACCATTTCATAAAAAGGACATTTTAGAACTGGAAAAAGTACTAATAATAATAATAAGCGGAATGGAGGGGCTAAGTTATGAAGAAAGACTAACCAAATTAAACTTATTTTCTCTAGAAAAAAGACGTCTAAGAGGGGATATTATTACCCTATATAAATACACCCAGGGTCAGTATAAAGATTTGTCAAGGGAGCTTTTTGTGCCAAGAGAATTTAAACTGACAAGAGGACATCCCTTGAGGTTAGAAGTAAAAAGATTCCACCTTAAAGAAAGAAAAGGCTTCTTCACACTAAGGGTGTTTAATCTGTGGAATTCTCTACCAGAGGAGATGGTGACCGCAGATTCGATAGATAACTTTAAAAGGGGACTGGATTTATTTCTAATTAAAAAGGGAATTCAGGGTTAGAGAGTATTGATCCAGGGAGAAATCAGATTGTCAGTATATGGGGTCAGGAAGGAATGCATTTTTTCCCCCCTTTGAGATGATTGACTAAGTTTCAATTGTTTTTTTTTTCTGTTTGCCTTCCTCTGGATTAATTAATAATTAAAAAAATAAAATAAAAAATTAATTAAATAATTGATTAATACTTAATTAACAACTAATTAATTCATAACTAATCCTCATATTGCAGATCAAAGGAGATTTTAAAAGGTTGAACTTGATGGACTGAAAGTCTTTTTTCAACCTTAATTACTGTGTAATCATGTAACTATGTAACTATGTAACAATAAGTTCAAAGAAGTCTAGCATAGTCATTAATGTACTATTACCAGCAAAATTCTTGATTACACTCAATTGGAAAAAAACACACCCTCCCCTCATGAAATGAAATAAAAAACATGGTCGATAGAAACAAATTAATTAACAAGACTATCTTGCCCCAAACTCAAATAGAACTAATAAAAGTAAAATAAAATGGGAATTATGGGACAGAAAAAAAAGAGCAAGAAAGGGGGAAAGGAGAAGGAAAAAAGGAAGTGAAAACATTTAGAAAAAAAGAGGGGAGAGAATGAAAGGAAAAGGGGAAAAGGAAAAATAAAAAATGTAAAATAAAAAAAAAAAATGTAAAGAAAGGACAGGAAAAGTTAGAGAGAAGTGAGATTTCCCTCCCAACCCCACTCCCCTCAAAATCCAACTCTTTCTATAAATTATGTAAGACTATCTGAATTTATTGAAGCTTTGAATGATTGTAATGTTTAATGTTTTATAATAAGTGACACCTATGATTTCACATAATGTATGTATCTTTTATTATTTTTTTTTAAAAATAAATAAAAAGACCATTCTCCTTATTTTAAGCAACCTTGTAATTTTCTGTGCTCTCAACTCTGCATCTGTTTAGTTAGAATGGATGAAACTTCAGCCTAGAATTGGAGTTACCAGAGGTGTTGAAGCACAGAGATTCCACTCATGGAAATTTTTGGACAGTAAGAAACTGTGCTCAAAATATTTGTGACCTGAAAATAATGGACCAGAGAGAATTATAGAACTGCTGGTGATGAATCACTATTTAAGAAGTCTTCCTCAAATTTATATATATACCAGCGAATTGCCCGTCAAAAAATGACGGCAATGGAATTGTAAGGTAGCTAATGTTGTTTTGTGTGTACTACTGAAATATATAATACAAATTAATAAATGAATATACTTTACCTATTTTGAAGCATTGTTGAAGAGCTGCAATCTGTTTTGATGTTGCTGCAGCATTAGTGGTGTGGAGCTGCTGTGTAAGCGTGGTGAATTTGTGCAGTGTAATAGTGTGCGTGCGCGAGACGAAACCGTTAGCGTAGTTGTGTAGTTCCACATTGTTCTAAAATGCCGGCTAATGTGTGGTATGCGTCTGTAGTGGAATATCCATAGGTGTTTTGTGGTGTTTTGCGTGTTTCTTGTGGTGTTTTGCGTATTTAGAGTGCTGTAGCCTCGTTTTCGTTTTGTTCTTCGGCCATTTTTTCTCTCGCTTAGAGAATTTTTAGTGTCTAAACTCTTTTATTATGAGTTAAATGAAGGTGTAACTTCATTTTTTGAGGTCCTGGATGCTCCCTCTTGCTGTAGGTAAGCTTTTTATGTATGTGTTGTGTGTATTTATTGTGTTTTTCATTTTTTTATGTCCGCGGGTTGTGGCCGATTTTTGCGAGTCCGTAATGTGTGTTAACGTGTCTCGTATGTTGTTTGCGTTGCGACGTAAAGTTTGCGAGGGTTGCAGTTGCTTCGCGAGGGCCGCAGTTGATACACACACAATATACACACACATTATATATACACAAACAATACACACACACAATATACACACACATTATATATATATATATACACACACACACACACACACATTATACATAGACACACACACAATATATACACACAATACACACACAATATCTATACACACACAATACACACACACATTATATACATACACATGGTGTTAATGATCAGTGTATAATTAGTTTATATGGCAGCTCTCAGTGATTGCACATGTTCCTCAGACCACATTATCTCCCTGTCACTCACAGTCAGCTACCCAGGCCCGGCTCCTCCAGCTGTGAGGCCTGCTCCAGTCCGCGGATCCACGGTGTTTCCTGTTCCCCAGGCCGGCCTAGCCCCGCCTCCCCAAGGTATCCGCACTGATCAGAGCTCGGAGCTCTGTGCGTGGGCTGAACCTCCGCCACTACCCGCGCTCTCACCACATTCCCGCGGGATTGCCGGGCTCCGGGATGGAGCGGCTACTGGCAGTGGCGTCGTCTGGCTCCCCCTCCGGAACCCCAACCGGGGACTGGGCGGCCCTGCGCGGGGCATTGTGGGGAGGAGGTGGCTGCTCCATCCCAACAACTGGATTGCAGGGCCCCGGGATGGTGCGGCTTCTGGCAGTGGTGGCGTCTGGCGGGTTCGGCTAGTGGCAGTGGCGGCGTCTGGCTCCCCCTCCGGAACCTGAACCGGGGCATTGTGGGGAGGAGGTGGCTGCTCCATCCCAACAACTGAGGCCCTTGCACGCATCCCTCGCTATGCGAGGGCTGCGGGCAAGGGCTGCAGGCAAGGGCCTCAGTTGCTGGGATGGAGCGCCTTTGGCGCTCCATCCCAGCAACTGAGGCCCTTGCCCGCGGCCCTCGCTATGCGAGGGCCGCGGGCTTGCTATGCGAGGGCCGCGGGCTCGCTGTGCGAGCCCGCAAGCGTGAACAACAGGCCGTACGCTGCGGGCAAGGGCCTCAGTTGCTTCGGCGCTCCATCCCAGCAACTGAGGCCCTTGCCCGCAGCCCTCGCTATGCGAGGGCCGCGGCTCGCTGTGCGAGCCCGCAAGCGTGAGCAACAGCCCGTACGCTCACAATTATATATGTGATTCTTAAATATGCATATACCATAGTCACAAAATAGTGGACCCCTCATATACTGTATATGAGCAGGGATTTGACCATGGGGTTTAAGGAAGAGGGGGAAGAGAGAGTCTGAACTCTCTCTGAATGGGGCCCTGGTAAGTCCAAATTCCAAAGCCCAAAGAAATATTTTTATCCTGTGTTGGACAGAAAAAAGACTGCCGTATTTTGGGGTGCAGGGCTTGTTTATTTTTTTCTGCTCTATGAGGTGTAAGTGGGCAGAGCTACCCAATAAGTAATGCTGCCATTGACAATCAGGGGAAAAATATATACAGTATTTCACAAAAGTGCTGGAAAATAACGGTGGCCACACAAAATATTGACACTTTGGGCCCAATTTGGACATTTTCAGCTAGGGGTGTACTCACTTTTGTTGCCAACTGTTTAGACAGTAATGGCTGTGTGTTGAGTTATTTTTAGGGGACAGCAAATGTACACTGTTATACAGGCTGTACACTTACTACTTTACATTGTAGCTAGTTTATATAAACCTACATGTATATAAACACAAATATAAAAGTGACAAATTACCAATCTCAAGAGTCTGTAATACTTTTTCAAGTTTTTAGCCTGTGATACACAAATAAGAAATAAAAAAAAAAATCAAAGAAAATAATCGGCCTAGCTTCCTCTGAGGCACTATCTTAACTGGTAACAGTTTTATCACTTACCAGCAATCATTCAGCCTAAGCTGAATGGAGGAAAAGAAACAGTCCAATAATTTGTTAACAATCATTGGCCTGTATTCCTCAGAGAAGGATATGATGGTAGCTGAAAAAGCAGAAGCTTCAACAGATACATAGGGGAGAGGAAGAATGCGCAGTCGGCCATATACAGCATTTCCAGCCTTTTGGCTCAAGTTGCCCAACCCCATTTTATTGTGCTGGAGGGGATGTGTGACACCCCCCGGGGCTGGTGTATGCAACAGATTTTTTAAAGTTTCTCTCCAGGAGGTATGAAGGAGTTAACTCTTGGAGTAGCTCAATCAAGAGACACCTTTTCTCATATGTTACATTTTGCCCCAGAGAGATCTATGTGGCTGTTTGATGGACTACAGCTAGCGGTGTGGAAGGCTGTTTATGGACTGCTGCTAGCTGTAATTGAGACAGGCTTTGTTGGAGGCCTGCAGCCTTTCAAGACTGAGAAAGCAAACTGGGGAAATATTTGCTAAAAGCAAAATACAAACTTACGGAGATGGATGCTGTTTGTTAGAGTTGTAAAAGAGAAACCCACAGTGAAACCTAAAGCTGTGACAAGGCAAAGACAAAGAATAATCTAGTTATTACGAGCTGTTGAGTCATCTGCATGTAAAGAGAAAAGCTGTAAAAAGACACACAGAGAGAGAAAGCTGATAAGCAAGCTGCTGAGGAAAAGAAAGGTTGGACTTATGGAAAATATTGGACTGATAATTTAGCTTTTGCTCCATCCAGATTTAGCTGGATGGAAGCTCTGGTTAGTGAGGGAACTGACTCTAAAAGTAAAACTACTTTTAGGGTCAACAGAAGCTAGGCCAATTAGTTTCTAGTATTGTTTTTTAACACTGACTACCATAATATAGTAAAGTTGGAAAGGCTTTTAAAGCCTCCTGTGTAGTTGATAACCCACTTATAAAACCATAACTAGAGAAGAGATTGGCAATATACTGCTATATATATATATATATATATATATATATATATATATATATATATATATACCACTCATATCAATTTTTTTTAAATTGTAAAAGTGTTAGCAGCCATCTGATGCTCAGTCTGGGGGGTCAATTATGACCAGATTAACAATAACAGTTCAACAATTCAGTACATTTATTATGCCAAGGGTGTTATATAGTATTTAGTGATGTGTGGTGTGATACATTTAAATTAAGCTGATTATGAAGGATGAGTAGACATTATTACACTGTAAGCTAAGTAATTCATAATTGCCTTCTCTACCTGTTTTAACATTTATATTTGAATTTTATTTTGTACTTGAAAGACCCAGTACTTGGAATTAATGTTTTCTTCCAAAGGCATTGGATGAGTGAGCATGTTGAATGACTTTGTTCTGTGTTCACTAATGTGAATGCATTCTCACTTGTGAGCTGAAAGTAATATAGGGGCTGCAGAGAACTTTTCAAACTATTTTTCAAGTTAGAAGTTTGTCAAAGATCATCATATAATCCTCTAGTTTTACTAAGGACCAGCAAAGCAGATCATTGCATACTTTCTGTCCCTGCAACAGATATGTGAATCTACCCCAATCACTATGGGCCTCATTCTAATTTTATGATTTTGAAATAAGTAGCCGTAAGGGGAGGCCACAAGCTACTTAGCTATTCTATTTGCAGCCTCTGGTGGCTTACGGTCGTTGAGCTGCGATCCCTTGCAATTTTCTCAATCGCAGCTTACTTCCGTCAAAGCCTTTGATCTTACACGGCTGTGAGAGCTCCGGCCGCAAAAAAGCCCAAATCGCTATTGTAATGCTACGCTCACCTTTCCGTCAAGCCCGTAAATCTCTTAAACCGAGCCGCAGCTTACTTACACCATTGTAGCACCGATTAAGCACATAAAAAAGCCATCCTGTACTTTTATTAAAAGTGAAAGTGATGTTTGGTCTTAGAATTAATAGCACAACATTCCCCTACTCTCAAATCTGGAAATACAAATAATATATTTCATGTTCAATTTTTGTCCCACGGGCTTGGAGGTTATTCATTTTCCAAGCCCGTATGGGCATGAATAACGAGCTACGGACTTGGAGGTCATTCAAGCCTGTGTAGACGGAAAATAAACCTGAAATGAAAGATTTGATTTTGGCGATGTGCAAGCTTGAGAATGTTTTGCTATTGATCCTCATGTCCCCCATTGTGTTCCCTATCATTTACAGTGCTTTACAGTTCTGTCTTGAATTTATATTTGCATTTACACTTTTCCGAGTTTGCAGCCTTGAAACACGAGTTACAGGCTCGCGACAACTGCTTACAGCAGATTGCATGGTTTACAATCGGCCGTAGAGGGACATCCTTGCGGCGCCATATGCGTGAATACCAACTTCTTGGTATTTTTAAGGAGCAACACACTCATGTACAAGGGCACCCCTGTCCCATTGTAAGTCTGCGAGTTTCAATGCTGCAAGGGGCTTTAGGGAATGCGCTATGGACACCGGATGCCAAGCTCAAAGACAGGGCCCTCCATTCATTGCAATGTGTGAATCTTGTCATTGCCTGTAGCTTAACTTATGTATAGCGCTACGGAATATGTTGGCACGTTACAAATAAACGATAATAATAAAATTGTTATTCCCTTGTAATTGTTAAACTGACAGTAGTTTTAGTGTTCATATAAGTATTAAAACAAAATATACTATAGGACAGAAATCAAGGAGAAAGACTTTGCTTGATTTCCAAAGTTGATGATCCACAATAACTTTCAAGAGATCATACTGTTTCCATTGCCCAAAAGAGCAAAACATCACAGCTTCATTCCTTAAAGGCAGATGGATTTGTCTGATAAAAGCTGTATTTAAGTCAGGTGAAATCAATTTGTTTCACATCATGGGGTATGAGCTAAAAGCAGGGCATGCAATGACTACCAAAGAAACATTGAATAAAAGAACTAAAAACACTATTTCAAAGCAAGATATGAAAAGAAGCAAATACAAATAAAATAGAAGTCACTTATCATATAAAAATGTTCTTTGCATGTAATCAAAATAGATTTATTCACAAACATCCCATACACAGATATAGTTTATGGCATTTTATTAAGATGATCAGGGTCTGCTGTGAGCATCTATCAGGAATTTATTAGATATGTGCCAGGTGAGGCTACTATGGTGCACTGATCTCCTTAGCAATCACATTTTTATTTTGACAACATTTTATGCATTCCTTCTTATTTGTAAGTGTAAATTGCAGTCATAATGACATGAAATATGCCAGGTCTCTCCCTCCTGCAGCAAAAGAAATAAGAGCATAAAGATATCATGAGATAGAGCTTAAGGAAGAGTTTTATTAACTAGTAAGACATATGACAGGGACCACATGACAAACCAATTGAACCAATACATGAATGAAGAAGGACTGCGTGTGCAGAGCAAATACTCTAATGTATGTAGGTGTTTTATAATAGCTAATTAAGGGGAAAGGCTAATTATGACAGATGTTTCAGGTGAATCTTCATTGATACAACATATTAATTACAATATATTTCAACTACAGTGTAGTTTATGATTGCGTATTTGTGCTTGGCAGATTTTAAAGCTTCACTGAACGCTGAAAAAAATGACATGGAGCCAAAATTAATCTTTATAAGTTATGTAGAGAATATGAAATATATTGTGCTTACTTGCTTTATATTGTCTCTCATGTTGCTCAGTATAAAAGCTGCCATTTTGCCTCTGACTTTCTTTCTTAATGTTATATTCCTCCATCTTGTTTTGCAAAAGAATATGCACAGATTATGTTTTGGTGGGGGTGGGGAAATCCACACAGCTTGGGAGGCTTTGTCTATAAAATGACAAGGGGGACCTTTCTACAATCAGCAAGGAGATTTGCACAGCCCAGGAGGAAAAGAGCACTTTATTAAAAAAGTAATTTGAAATACATATTACTGTACAGACACACAACTCTTCTATTAATAAAGCTAATTATCACATATATAGTTGTGAGCATGCGAGCCGTTGCTCACGCTTGCGGCCCTCGTAAAAAATACGAGACATGCTACGACCCATTGCGGCCCTTGCAAAAAATACGAGACGCGCTACGACCCATTCCGAACACGCAAAAAACGTGAAACATTTGAAACACAATAAATAAACACAACAAACACATAAAAAGCTTCCTTACAGCAAGGGGGGGGGGGGGCATACAGCACCTCGAAAAGTGAAGTTAAACGTCCATTTAAGTCCAAAAAACTGAGTTTAAAAAGCCAAAAATCACCTAAGCGAGAGAAAAAATGGCCGCCGAACAAAACGAAAACGAGGCTAAAGGTCCCTAAACACGCAAAACACCACCATAAACACGCAAAACACCACCAAACAGCTACGGATATTCCTAAAAAAAGTCGCACGACATAGAAAACGAAGGACGCTAAATCAGCCACATTATATACACCAAACAACAATAGCTCACTTGCAATTTCATTGCCGTCATTTTTTGACGGGCAATTCGCTAGTACATATATAATGTATAAGCTTACATTTAATAACATGCACATGTTTACTTGAATTATTTAAGTATAATTAGTTTTTATTAATGTAGAGTTCTGTGTGTTGTACAATATTATACTTTATCTGTTTAATTAAGTGATGCTTTACTGCTAGGGGGATGAATTACACTAACAGCTCCCACTGTCATGTTGTAACCACTTAGGGGGACTGGCTACTCTACCGCCAGTGACATCATCCCTTCAACTAAACAAGACAGAGGAATGCAAAAGTGCGGGGGAATATGAGGCAAAATAGAAGCTCTAATACTGAGACATATGCTTTGAAAAATAAAGCAAGTAATATAAATATATATATATATATATATATATATATATATATATATACTGTATGTATATATATATATGTTGTGGACGAAATTCATGAAAATGTATATTATGTCCATGCTGCATTGCTTTCCTTACAATATATCATAAGATAAGGCACTAATTGCTTTTATTCTTTATTTCCTGAGAGTCCTAAGATGGCTACTGAGCTGTATCCTGGGAGTCCTAAGATGGCTACTGAACTATATCCTGAGAGTCCTAAGATGGCTACTGAGCTGTATCCTCGGAGTCCTAAGATGGCTACTGAATCATATCCGGGAGCTCCCAGATGACATTCATATCCGTGACCAAATAAGGATATGAGCCCCGCCACCTTCCAGAGCCAATCAGAAGCTTCACATAAACTGACCATAATGACATCAACATCCGAGACCAAATATGGAAGGACCCTTCCTACCTTGTCAACCAATCAATAACTCACTCACTGTCTAACAATGAGTCGTACGATTGTTATATCTGATCAACTTATATTATATAAGTTCCTATGTTGTATTTGGGGGGGTTCGTTCGTTGGGAAGAATACAAGAAGTTTTATACCAGAACTTTTGGGTCTGTGTAAATTCTTGTCTCTGTGTGCACACATGCCCAACAGACGGATGATTTGGACAGGAACAGATATTACATAATGGGATTATTTTTATCCATCCAAAACAATTGGCGCCCAACGTGGTTGACAAGGTAGGAAGGGTCCTTCCATATTTGGTCTCGGATGTTGATGTCATTATGGTCAGTTTATGTGAAGCTTCTGAGTCTCTCTGGAAGGTGGCGGGGCTCATATCCTTATTTGGTCACGGATATGAATGTCATCTGGGAGCTCCCTGATATGATTCAGTAGCCATCTTAGGACTCCCAGGATACAGCTCAGTAGCCATCTTAGGATTCTCAGGAAATAAAGAATAAAAGCAATTAGTGCCTTATCTTATGATATATTGTAAGGAAAGGAATGCAGCATG
The DNA here is from genome assembly GCA_027410445.1 of Discoglossus pictus. NCBI lineage: Eukaryota > Metazoa > Chordata > Amphibia > Anura > Alytidae > Discoglossus > Discoglossus pictus. Next base: position 160,377,137 of record CM050169.1, read on the forward strand.
GACATAATATACATTTTCATGAATTACATCCACAACATATATATATATATATATACAGCTATACCTCTTTTAACGCTGTAGATAGGTTCCAAGCAATATGAGTGCTAATCGAAACAGCTCTAAACGGGGCAGTTTAACATTGGAAAGATAGGGATAGGGGAAAAAACACACAATTTCAATTGAAATGTAAACTTTGTTTGGTTTTATATGAACTTCCAACAAACAGCAAACACATCACAAAACAAACTGAACATTAGCAGAAATATAAAGTTAAAATTATTGATGTTAAAGCTTCTGGGTCATCCTGGATAAACAGCGTTATAGAGAATCAGAGCGTTAAAAGAGGTCCGTCTGGCAAAAACAGCGCTCTACTGAGGCAATGCTATAGAGATTGGGAGAGTTAAAAGGGGTCTGGCGGGCAAAAAAACAGCATTATAGTGGGGTTTAGCATTAAAGGGGATCTGACAGGAAAAACAGCTCTATAGTGATTCAGCTCTAAATGGGGTAGCTTTAAGCAGGGTATACCTGTATATATAAATATATATTACAAAAATGTAAATAAAAAAAAGTATAGAAAGATTCATTTTGATTCAAAATCCAGAGGAGTTCAGTAGTTATTAAACTGTATATTGATTCTACTTAGTACCTACATGGTCCAAACAGATCATTATATCAATGTTCATATTGCTTTAAAAAAAAGGGGGATACATTGTTTGATTGTGCTGGGGATTGTTGAAGTGGGAGTAGTGCATTTGGCCCTGCAAGCCCACTACGGTTGTTACAACCATAACTTACACCCCATCTATTATTGTGAGTCACGGGTGTGAATTCACACAGTTTAATATTGATGTTTTTATGTTTTTATGCTATATTTTCTTACATATATCACTGAGGAAGGCATGTTAAAGGAAGAAACACGTTTGATATTATATGTAAAGTGGACACTACATATTAGGATATTTTTTATTCTGTAGTGGACCCTTATATTTTTATGGTACTGCTGTTTATATGCTGGTATCTATATAGGGGTATTTTACTCCTGAATACATTTCATTTCCAAATTCTTTGGAGTTACTTGAGCAATGTGTGTATACCCACACCATCATTTTTAAAGAACTTTGGGCTAGTTGCTGTTTCTCTATATGCCCTTTTGCCCATGTGGATGAATTGTTAGTCTCTTTAGTGTGTCCTTCAGTCACTACAAGAATACCCTACAAAAGATAAGGAGAAGACTACCGTACCAGGCATTTGCCCAAGGAGTTGATGTATATAGTACCAGGGAGTTCCTTGGGAGGCCTATTCCATACCTCATATATTTGAGGTTGTAAAACGTGAGTGGATTGATTTTATTTATTCTGGATATGTCTGTGAACCATCTTATATTACACTAGGAGGAGGCGCGCTTTCTCTTTCCCTCCCTTCTCATTTTCTGACCAGTGGTTTGGACACGGCTGGAACGGTGTCCATGGAAGAAGGTGCACCCCTCCAGTGATCCTTGATAACTTCTCAGTCGGGACTGTATTACCTTTAAGAATTACATGTATAACGTATATAAGTGTTTTGCATCAGAAGTTTGATTTACTATATGGGATATATACATCAGCTTGAGAGTATCTGTTATAGTGAATACTAGCGCTTCCACAAGTAACTCTGCACTGTAGTCAGTGTGGGGTTATATGTATTTGTGTACACCCCATCTCAGCCTTTGATCTTTTGTGTCTGCAACAGTTATGATTGCTGAAATCGCAAATCGATATTCAATTGCTACAATTCCGCAAGCCTGCAAATGTTTTCACACCAGTAGACAGCAAATGTAGAAGAAAATCGTACTGGTATCACATAGGACCCGCAAAAGGTTTAAAGACATGTCCGTAGCACTGTAAATGCAAATAAAAAAATCAATACTGCACTGTAAATGATGGGTAAAGCGGTGAAAGACATTAGAATTAATTGCACAACAGTCTCAAGCTCGCAAATAGGCAATCATAAATCATATATCTTTATGTTTCATTTTGGGGTTATATCGATCTCGGAAATTAATGAGTTAATACATATCAGGCCACCAATATGGACTAGAACAGTATTGGCATTCATTTTTAATATTATGTATTTTGCGGATTTGCAAGTCCGGTTGCATATCAGACCTCTAAATGCTAATTGATTGACATGTATCCTCCATCTTATACTGCAGTAATGATGGTGGTCTAATTTTATATTGGCTGTTTCTCAATGGGTATTATGGCCTTAATTGATCATTTTCATGCTGAAATTCTACATACAATTGCATGGCTTAGGGTTTCAGCTTTCGTCCCGTTACCTTGTTCAATTGAATAGCACTGTAATTGTAGCAGAGTATACAGTATACTCTTAAAACAAGTTACATGTGTAGGAGACTATTAATATTCATTATATGTTATTAATCTTAATTAATAGTTTACACTAATGCACATATATATGTTTGCTGGCATAAGACTTTAACTTCAGCAAATAAGGAGTCTATTCAATTGAGCAATCGTAAGTTACTGAAGGCCGTAAGTGAGGCCGTAAGTTAATTTGCTATTCAATTGGCATCTATTTGCTGGCTCCAATCGGTTTATGGGTTACGGCCTTAAAAACCTTGCGGTTGTTAAACCCGGAACTTACAGCCTCCCGGTGCCTCAAATGTTTTCACACCTGTGAACGGCAAATGTAGGAGAGAAAACTACGAGTACTAGAGAGGACCCCTGTCCGTAGCACTGTAAATGCAAATAAAAAATCAATACTGCACTGTAAATGACAGGGAAATCGATGAAATATTATTATTATTATTATCGTTTATTTGTAACGCGCCAATATATTCCGTAGCGCTATACATAAGTTAAGTTACAGGCAATACATTAGAACTAATTGCACAACAGTCTCAAGCTCGCAAATCGGCAATAAACAAATCATATTTTTTTATGTGTCATTTTTAGGTTATATTGATCTCGGGAATCAATGAGTTTAATACATATCAGGCCACACGTATGGACTAGAACGGTATTGGCATTAATTTTTATTATTTTGTATTTTGAGGGATTGCGAGTCCCATCGCATATTGGACCTCCAAACCTAATTGATTGACATGTAACCTCCATGTTTTGCTGCCGTAATGATGGCGGTCTCATTTTCTATTGGCTTTTTCAAAATGGGTGGTTACGGCCTTGCTTAATTGATCATGTTCCCGTCCTGAACTGCTACGCGCGAGTGCATGATTTACGGCTTCGGCGCTCGGCCTGTAACTTGCGGGCTTGTTCAATTGAATAGCACTGGAATCGGAGATGAACAGGAGCACGCAGCATGCCTGTAGACATGCGGCCTGTATCCCACAAGATGCGGGCTTGCTATTGAATCGGGCTCAAGGTCTTTAAATGTGGTACATACATTTATTTGAAAGTGAGATAATATAAGTGTGTGTATGTGTGTGAAGAGTAAGAGACTTGTTAATGTCTAGTAATCTAGAAGTGTAATCAGAGTATTGCAGTATATAGTGATACCATTTTTATTGGACACACATTTTAGTTAGGGGGACACCTCTCTTTTTGATAATGAAAAGAATAAGTCCAAGTCTAGGAGAGAAAAACATTTGAAATGAAGATGATCACATCCTTTAACACAAAAAATGCAGGAGTTAACATGGACTTAGGTTTTCTAGTAGTTTGTCAACATTTTTAGTGACATTATTTCTTAGGTTTTAATGTTATTAAAACTCATTAATATGTGTGGGTATTTATGGCCATAACAAGGGAATGGATACATAAAGGTAACACTATTTTTCTCTTGTCTTAGACTTTGTGTATCGATCCACAACACTCAAACACTTGATTGCCCAAGTACTTTATTTATAATGCCTGTCTTCTGTCCCACCTGTGATTGTTATTGTTTAGAATTCCTATTCCATATATTCCAATGCTCATATTAAACATTAATCAATATTGCTTCTGACTTGATTTTTAAGAGTTGCAACTTTCGAAAGCTAATAAAAAAGGTATCTGATTATATATATATATATATATATATATATATGTACCGGTATATATATATATATATTCTTCTGGGGGTTCTTCACAAATCTAGTTACTTTTCTGTATCCTTTCATACACCAGTACATTATATAGCTTTTAATCTTACAATGCACATTGTCACATGTTTGGTCATACTCTTGGCAATGTCACAGAATATGTGGAGAGTAATAAGGAAGTCGGAACTGTCCGTTGTTGGTAAACGAGTTGATGTCGATGAGCCAATCTGTCACAAAGCTTGTTTTAGTAGACAAAGCATGTTGACATCCTTTGGAGTAAATGAGTCCCATGACTACCCTTGTTAGCTGAAAGTTAATTAACACAAATCATTGTACACATTTATTCCATTTAAAAATTCTAAGCCTTCCAGAAGACCCCAAAAATATATATTTGTGTGTTATTTCTATTAAAGTAATTTCTACTAGAAAGTACTTTTTATCTTTCAGTTTTATGTTTTATTTGGTAAATTATACAAAGCAATTGGAAATTTGATTTGTTTACATTTTGTTGGATAATTCATTAAATACAGTGTCTTGCAAAAGTATTCACCCCCCTTGGCATTTTTCGTGTTTTGTTGCCTCACAACCTGAAACTAGCATGGATTGTTTTTAGGATTTGTATAATTTAATTTACAGAACATGCCCACAACTTTGAAGATGTTTATTTTTTTTATTGTGAAGCAAACAACAAATAAGACAACATAACAGAAAAAGTCAATGTGCATAACTATTCACCCCCCTAAAGTCAATACTTTGTACAGCCACCTTTTGCGGCAATCACAGCTCCAAGCCGCTTTGGATAAGTCTCTATGAGCTGGCCACATCTTACCACTGGGATTTTTGCCCATTTTTCCTTGCAAAACTGCTACAGCTCATTCAAGTTGGATGGTTTGCGCTTGTGAACAGCAATCTTTAAGTCTGACCACAGATTTTCTATTGGATTGCGGTCTGGGCTTTGACAAGGCCATTCCAACACATTTACATGTTTTCCTGAAACCACTGTTGGATCTACCTACTCTAACTATACCGAAAGATTGGAGAGTACGAGAAAGGAAGCAATAATGGGCTGCTACCTTTTCATCTCCATCCACGGACTACTTACCACTCTTTGTAACCTCTGAAAGTCATCTTCAACCTATGCAGCTAGGGGGAGCAATAAGGCCTCTCACCCCAAGAGAGTCCCCAACTTGGGCCTGTATTGCGGACAACCGGGCCACTTCCTCTGTGACTGCACTCTATGAATAAGTCCTCTTCTGGTAATTCACCTAGTATACTGCCACCTCTTACTGCATCATTGTATCCAGTGTCCAAGACTCACCTGACTATTCCTGTTGTATTGCAGTGGTGTTCAAACCAAGTTTACATTGTGGCAAACCTTGTTTCTGGGAAGAGCTCCTGCTTTATGGACATGCAACTAGAAGCTGATTTTCACATCCATTGTCAAAAGAAAAGGTTCCAGTACCCATACAGTTAATAAATTGGACATACATCCAATCTGGTCCTGTAACTCAAGAGACAATTGCTCTGACTGTCACTGCTGATTCTCTCCATAAAGAAACGCTCATATTTGATGTAGTTTATACTCCTCTGTTTCCTCTCATCATTGTTACAATTACCTAATCCATCTAGCAACTGGATACAAAGGAAGGTCACATTCTCCTCAGAATACTGTCAGTCAGTTGTTGCTTTTATTCCTTTCTTCCAGTTTCTGTGATTCTGACAAGTCTGAATCTCACCTGATCCGTGCTTCCTACAGGCCCTTCTTGGATCTTTTCAGGAAGAGGTAACCAGATATAATACAGGGGTGCACAAGTTCCGTCTTATAGGGCCACACAAAAGCCTGGATTTGAAGATATCCCTGCTGCGCACAAGTGAGTCAATCACTTCTTCAGTCATCCTGATTGACTAATCTATGCACAGTAAGGATATCTTTAAGTCCAGGCTTATATGTGGCCCTCCAGGGCCGAACTTGTGCACCCCTGTCATAGGATATATGACTGCTGTAATCTTGAGGGTTTTATTTGTCTCAACCCTTCAGCTGGGGCACCAATATTGTAAAAAAGAAGGAAGGGGTTCTCTGTGAATTGATTACTGGAAATTTAATATTATAATGGTTAAGAATTATTGCTTCAGAGGTGCTTACAACCTAGTCTGTATAAGGGGGGGGGGGGGGTGATGAGTGGAAAACTGACAATAAAAATCTAGAGTATCTACAATCTACAAAGAGAATGAATTGCTGAACTCAACAACAAAATGTTGTTTACATATTACGTATAGATATGGGTCAAGAAATAGCAAGCCAAATGTACTCTTTAGTCTTTATGGCCCTTGCCACAAAAATGCATGTATATTTGACTATGGACCCTATCAAAATGTTAGGAGCTACGGGGCAAGCTGCACTTTAACTTAGTAACCTGTCAATCGAAAACACAAATTTTCTAAGAATAGGCAAAAATGAACGTATTCTGCAAGTTAACTTCCCCTTCCAACTTTCTCTCCAAGCTATTCCAATCGCTTTTAACGGTGCTGTACCCAAATTAACACACCATGTGTAAGCTCTTCTTGAGTTCCTAAACTGATGATATAAGGCTTGGATATCCAACACAATTGATCCTGAGGCCAGAGTTCACCAGTTTTTCTAAAAGAAATAGCTTGTTTGAATGGCATTCTGTGCTCTTTTTAAAATATCCCAAGCATCAACTACTGCCTTCCATCGAAAGACCAATGGTCAGACTGAATGTAAACCAAACCTAAGACAATTTTTAAGTTGCTTCTCAGACTAATTTTTTCTTTAATACTGCTTGGCACTCCAGTACCAGGACAGCCAATTCTATGAAATTTATAGGTACCATCCTAGTTCCATCAACATCTCTAAACATTGAAATGAGCTCATATATCAATAAGCTTAAAAAAAAACTTTACAAGACTGATAAACAGGCTCAGGTTTCCTATAAGCAAGCTGCATATTATAAATTAAGTTTTTTCACCTCCCTCTAAATATGGGGACATGGTCTAGCCTTTTCCCACAATTTGAAGTTGGCTGTATCATCTAAAAAGCTAGCACTCAAGTTCCTTGATCATTTCCCTATTGTTACAAAAAGAAAATTGTGTTACTTTTGAGCTTCACCTACTGCCAAATCTCCAAAATCTTCATATTTTTTATGTAGAACTTCTAAAGGCAACATCCCCAAACCTTAAACAAGTATGCCAGCCTTAGAAACTAGCAGAATGTACTAAAATGGAGACCCTCTAAAAATGCTTTTATAATCATGGTTTATATAGCTGCTAATGTTGTAACTTTAATACTTCACAAATTTTCCCAACTAAACTATTGCTTTGATATGATCACATAAACTGGGACTTCATACTGTCCCTTAATCCGCTACAGTGTTTTGTTTGTGTAAGACTACATGGGAGGTGCAGTTTAGCAGAGATACTGAACATATCTTATATTAAAACCAGTGTACAGAGCTGTGCTTTATGTTGATAACTAGCAGGATACATATTTCTACTTGTTGTTCTGTTTGCTGCCATTTTAAATTCACATTCACACAAGTCTAGGTCTTATTACAGCCACGATTTTCAGATTTGATAAAACAGCATTTCCTGGCTTATTTTGTGCAGACTTATATTTTTTAGATTTTGAGACATTTTTACCTTGGAATACTGATGAACCTTTAAACTTAAACCAGTGAAATGCTTAAGATGATTGATCTTGTGGAAAATGCCTTGTAGCAGTTTGTTTTCACTTTTTCTGTCAGTTTAATTTAGCATTTTATTGGAACTGGTTTGAACACCTGGGAAATGCATTATATATTCAGTGAAGATAAACACTGGAATAAAATCCAATGTTTTTCTTTTTTATACGCTAATGTAATGTATGATAAATATACTGTAAACTACTAAAACAAACTATTTACAAATTTCCCCTTATAAACCAGTTTATCATAAATATACACACCACCATATCGTAGCCTGAAACAAAGGCAGGAGGCCGTGTCTGTATATATTCTGACACTGAAAATAATTGATAACAATTTGTACATAGTTTTGTTTACTGAAAGAAATCCGGGTCCAAGAGGAAAAAGACATCACAATAACCTGCTATACATAACACATCTACAGACTGTAGACTGGAACATTTATTCATTATAAGCCCACAAAAAAAGATCTGTTGTCAGCCAGTTAGTTTTTGCTAAAATAAGACTTTATATTTGCAATGTTGGGCAGTAGGCCATTGTGAAACTAGGTTAATGCTGGTTAGGCAAAGAAGGCTTTTACAAAGTAGTTTTTTACTCAAATTAGGAATTTTATTGATGTGTGTTGGGGTTATTTATCAATGGTAAATTCACCCCCTATGTTGATTTGCATAATATTTATTAAGGGAGCAATACACAAAAATACATGTTTGATAACTTTAAGGGCCACATTCAAATTGGATACGTAGCTGTGCAAAAAAGTTCTCCCGCAACTGTGAGTAAGCAATGTATCCATCTCAATCGCAACTAGGCAGAGTAGTATCATTGTTATACGCAAACCCATGTAACTTCTGATTCGAAAATAGAACTTACATAGTTTACATAGGGGCCAGGTTATGTGACAGTGGGTTATTACATTGTGTTTGATAGAGTGGTGAATTTGTCTGAGAGAGTAGGTAGGAGTTTTTGTTTGTATCTTTTGTATCTTATTGTACTGTACACATAAATTATGTACATATCACACATAGTTATTATTATTATTACCCTTTATTTATAATGCACCACAATATTCTGTAGCACTATACAGAGGTTAAGTACTAGTCACAAATAATCTTAACACATTGCAAAAGAATGGAGTCCCCCGTTTTTGAGCTTAAAAGCATATCTAAGTTTCCCTGTTTTTACCCTTTTCTAATCTAACACATATGGCTTATATCAGAAACACACATTACATTGAGTCATTCTATATACATACAGATTTATTTTATTTCAAAATAAAACTTGTTTTTCACCCCCCCCCCCCCCCAGAGCTGCATACATAGGTATAGAGTATACCTTCAAATAGAAACACCTCATTTGGGTATGGAATTTAACTAACCTTCAAGCCTTTACCAGCCTTTAAGCCAACAACCGCACGATGCAAAGATACACACAGCAGTATCTGTCTCCTCCTACTTTCTTGTGCAGGGAACTACACATCCCATGAGTCTTTCCTACAAAAACTGCCTTCATAGAAAGATACCATGAGCCACGTTCAATTGCAAGCCTGCAACTCTATCACAGTAGACGAATGTCTGCGGGTGTTTTACAATTCCGGTGCTATTCAATTGAACAAGGCCGCAAGGCGCGAGATCCGAAATCATAAACCCTTCTTCCATATGTAAGGAGAACAGGACTTACGCATGCAAGCCCGTAGCTACTGCTTAGATAGAGACAATAGTAAATGAGACCGTCATCATGACGGCAATCAAACCTTCGGGAATTCCCGCAGCCTCAGTAAAGGAAACCTTGCTGTGGGATCCCCATTGGGACCCCCGCAGGGTCCCCACATGAACCCCATGATGCAGGGGTCCCCATCCGGTCCCTCACAGGCTCCCCACTTTATACCCTTGCTGCAGGGGTCCCAATCAGGACCCGAAGCATTTACAAATTTAAAACCCCCACCGCGGGTCCTTAAAGAGCCTATGGCAGACAAATAGTTAATCCCCAGCCGCGGGGGTACTGTAAGTACCCCCTCAGCACACCTAACATAATCCCCCCTATGCTGCATGGTCCCCACCAGGACCCCAGCTGGTTCTCTACATTAACCCTTGCTGCAGAGGTCCCAATCGAGACCCCACGGCATTTAAAAATGTAAATTCCCGCCTTTCCCCCATGACCTCCAAAGTAGTATTTTCTGAGATACTACCAGTGCCACGTGCTAGCCCAGGGAGGCAGAAGGAGCTTAGGGAGGTTAATGTGTGGCTAAAGATGTGGTGCACTAAGGAGGGGTTTGGGTTTTTAGAGCACTGGGCTGACTTCTCACTTCGGTACAATCTCTACAGTAGGGATGGATTGCACCTTAATGATGAGGGAGCTTTACTAGAGGATAGGATGGTAGAAAGGCTGGAGGAGTTTTTAAACTGGTAGTTGGGGGGGAGGGACTAGATATAAGTAATGGGGTAGAAAGTGTAGAGGGTATAAGGGATGAATTAACAACTCATAGGGGAGGAGATGGGGGGAGGGGCAGTATAGTCAATAGGGAGGTAGTACCAAGTAATTCAAATGAAGTGGCAGGCACTTCAGAACTACAGACTCATAACATAAGGTGTATGCTTGCTAATGCCAGAAGCTTGCCAGGAAAAATGGGAGAGTTAGAATTATTAGCAATTAATGAAAAATGGGATTTAATAGGCATTACTGAAACGTGGTTAGAATGAATCTCATGACTGGACCGTTAATCTGGATGGTTATAACCTATTTAGGAAACATAGAGGCAATGGTAAACGAAGAGGAGGGATTTGTCTGTATGTTAAGCCTGAATTTAAGCCTATAGTCAGAGAAGATATTTATGGTGGACCTAGTGATAAAGCTGAATGTTTATGGGTAGAGTTAAATAGTGGAGCAGCAAATTCCAAAAGAATATTAGTAGGAGTATGCTATAAACCCCCAAATATAGCTGATAGTGAGGAAATATAATTATTGTTACAGATTGAAAATACAGCTAGGCATGGTCAAGTTCTAATAATGGGAGATTTTAATTATCGTGAAATAAACTGGATAAATGAGACCAGCAGTTCATCTAAGGGGAGCAGGTTCTTGAGTACACTCAGGGATCATTATCTGGCCCAGGTTGTACAAGAGCCTACTAGAAATGAAGCTATCTTAGATTTACTCATCACAAATAATATTGATATAGTATGTAATGTTGAAATAGGGCAACCTTTGGGAAACAGTGATCACAACACAGTCTCGTTTGTGATTGAATTAAAAAAACAAAATTTTAAGGGGCCAACAAAAACTCTTAATTTTAAAAGGGCAGATTTTAACGGTCTAAGGGTGGCAATACAAAGTATAGACTGGGACAGAGAACTGGCAGGTAAAAACACTGACCACAAGTGGACAACATTTAAATCCTTACTAAATATACATACACATCGACATATACCGTGTGGGGATAAAAGTAAAAGGAGTAAATCCCATCCAATGTGGCTTAACAATGATTTAAAGATCAAGATACAGAGTAAAAAATAGGCATTTAAATTATACAAACAAGAGGGGACAGAGACTGCTTTACAGGAATACAAGGAAATCAACAAGGCTTGCAAAAGGGTGATTAGACTGGCTAAAATAGAAAATGAAAAATTAATTCCAAAAGAGAGTAAGACTAACCCTAAAATATTTTTTAAGTATATTAATGGGAAGAAGGCGAGGAATGAAGCTATAGGAACATTACAATGTGACACAGGCCGTCTGATAATTAGTGACCAAGAAAAGACAGATGAGCTAAATAGGTTCTTTTCTTCGGTTTACACAAGGGAGGTACCAGTGGTTGGGACACGGCAACATAATGGGGCTACTCTACCTTTGCCAAATAATTGGTTAACACAGGAAGTAATCCAAAAGAGGTTGGAAAAAATAAATGTTAATAAAGCCCCGGGTCCTGATGGAATACATCCAAGGGTACTAAGGGAACTGGGTTATGTAATAGCCAAACCATTATATTTAGTTTTTCAAGATTCACTCAACACAGGGTCTCTACCAGATGACTGGAGAAAAGCTTATGTGATACCTATATTTAAAAAGGGAGCAAGAGCAAATCCGGGGAATTATAGACCAGTGAGCCTCACTTCTGTAGTGGGGAAGCTTTGAGAACGGTTAATAAGGGATAATATACTAGAATATGTCTATTTGAACAGGATTATAAGTAGGAGTCAACATGGATTTATGAGGGACAGGTCATGTCAAACCCATCTAATTAGTTTCTATCAGGAGGTTAGTAGGAACCTGGATCAAGGCAACTCAGTGGATGTAGTTGTAACGGATCTACTGGCACCCCGACCGGGTACCTCCATTGATGGATGCGTCCTAGCTTGCGTCGAGGCCTACAAGCACCGCACCGGACACCAAAACCACCACAGACTCCAAGGATAGTACATCAGGAACAAGCGTTCAGTAGTTACAGCTCAAGGGAGTATGCAGAAGCATAGCAATCCCCAGTATGATAGCGATCCCTCAAATAACGAGACGAGGCTACGTTTTGAAGGGTCAAGAGGAACTAACTTTTAATGACAGGGAATCTCCTTTTATGCAATGGTGCCCTCTGAAGGGCTACACCCACATAATTATCACAACAGCCAATTATATACATGGTTCAACCCCCACGTCTCCTCCCCTCAGATAACAGGTAACACAATTAAAACAGACACAATTTTAACCACATTCTGGATGTACCCCAAATACAGGGGGTACACCTTTAAGTCCCGCACCATTCAATATTTCTCACCCAGGGGAACAACATATACAAAAATGGCATGAATCAGACCAGGGGTTCAAAAGTTAGTAAAAGTATGTTTTTACACATAACACACAGACATTGCACATATCCCCCATACAATACACATATAGGACAATAGGTGAGTCACACCTCCCTGGCAACTTGGATACAATCAGATATTGATTCAATTACACTTCTTTGTTCTTATCAGAGAATGAAAACACTTTGGAAAATGCAAGGATCCTTTACAACTTTCTTATCTCTTGAATCTCTGTAACAGGATTATCTATTAGCCTAGGTCTGCAAAAGTCTGGCTAATATTCTGAGCCAATATATTCTGTAGAACTTCAACCAACATACATATAGTAGGATCATATTTTAACCATAATAATCATAAAACAGTTTAAAACAGTGATGGGTTCCGCTACACACCTCCCCCGTGACCATAAGCCGGCATACACGGTCTGATCCCAACGGATCGGCCTGGGGATGTCCGGACAAAAGTATTTGTTGGTCAATTCTCTAGTTTGACAACCCATCAGCATTACTGCAATTCACATTTACTCACATTTCCCATATCCCCAGATAGCTGGGATCTGAGCGCACAAAACCACCGAATAGCGCTCAGATCCTCTTCACACAGTTCAATTGCCATGTAGCTAAAGTCTTTCCCCATAGTCTTTCATTATATGAATGGGCTTCATGGCACAGCTATCTGTGGTATCATGGTTCACACAGGGCAAGTACAGAATGACCCCCTGTATGTAAAGGGCCAGAATGAGTGACCTACACTCTGGTATGGCCGAACACTGGTTCCAAAGGGCAATATGTACCAGGGCCATAGTCGCAGGGCAGGAGGCTGGCAAACAGTCCTCTCCAAGCCAAAGTGGCGAAGGGCACTTCGTCAGACATCTCCCCTTTGGGGGGAAGTCTAACCAGGCAACTGGATATTTTGCTGGGGTGATGGTGCAACACGCTGAGGGGACTTGAGGGGCAGAGGCCAGCGGCACTCTGCCCTGATGCCAGCTCTTCTGCTGGTATAACCTGCAGGACCTCCTGCTCTGTACAAGGGACAAAGGGAGGGCAGAGGCCGACTGCACTCTGCCCCGCTGTCAGATCTTCTGCTGGGGTACTTGGGACATATTCCGGCTCAGTAGCCAGGGAAACGTGGGGGTCAGTGGGGGTTAACATTTCCTCTGTTAACCCTGGGGCCACATTAGAAGTTAGCTGGGGAGGGGAATTTGTACTTACCCCCTCCTCCGGTTGTCCCAGTGACGGTAGTTGGGGATCTGGACAAGCTGTGGGCGCAGAGACCACGGTCCCATCTGCGCCGTCTGGGAGATTGGTGTCTCCCCTGGTTAGGGTAAACTGTCGCTGGGGGGGAAGGACGACACCTTCTGCCCCCTGTGTTTCACACTGCCGCTGGGGGGGAAGGACGACACCTTTGGCCCCCTGGGGTACACACTGCCGCTGGGGGGGAAGGACGACACCTTCTGCCCCCTGGGGTTCACACTGCCGCTGGGGGGAAAGGACGACACCTTCTGCCCCCTGGGGTTCACACTGCTGCTGGGGAGGAAGGACGGCCCCTTCTGCTCCCTGGGGTACACACTGCCGCTGTGGGGGAAGGCCGACACCATCCGCTCCCTGGGGTACACACTGCCGCTGGGGAGGAAGGACGACACCTTCAGCTCCCTGGGGTACACACTGCCGCTGGGGGGGAAGGCCGACACCTTCAGCTCCCTGGGGTACACACTGCCGCTGGGGAGGAAGGACGACACCTTCAGCTCCCTGGGGTACACACTGCCGCTGGGGGGAAAGGACGACACCTTCTGCCCCCTGGGGTTCACACTGCCGCTGGGGAGGAAGGACAACACCTTCTGCCCCCTAGGGTTCACACTGCTGCTGGGGGGGAAGGACGACACCTTCTGCCCCCTGGGGTTCACACTGCCGCTGGAGGGGAAGGACGACACCTTCTGCCCTCTGTAGGGCCGGTAGAGAGACCTCGGTCCCATCTCTACCTGCCATCTGGAGGTCATCCCAGGACCAGTCAATGAAGTCTGGTTCTGCTTGTCGAGTAGGTTGGGGCTGCACAAGGCTGAGCAGGTGTTGGTAGTCCTGCTCCAGCTCCCACTCTCTCGTTACCAGGTGGGTCATGTCTTTGCTCACCTCGCCTTCGTCATCCCAGACATACATGCCCATCCGGTAGTCGTAGATGTCCCAAAACCTAGACCCCTCCGTGCTGCCAAGATCAATATCGTCCTCCAAGGCATCCCATAATAAACCCGGGCCATCATAATCATCCCCCTCCGGTAAGTCGTGTTCAGACGTCCAGGGGGTAAGTCGAACGGTATGCCACCAGAGGGCCTGGTATGCGTTGTCTAGCCAGATCTCTCGCCATACCAGGGTTTCTAGTCTTGTCACCCACTCATCCAGGGGCTGCTCTCCCAATAGATACATCCGCATCGCCACACGCTTCTGTAGCCGCTGCTCATCACTGGGGAGACTCTCACCTCGCCGCCATTGGGCATCTTCCAGGGCATCATACCAGAGTTCCTTTCTGTCTGCATCCCTGTAGTCCGCGGCCGCCTCCTCCTCCTCATCATGAAACGCTGTCTGAAAACTAGCCGGTTCCATCCTGCTGTAGCCAGGGGCGCTGTACGGATACTAGTGTTGCCCTCAATTTGTAACTCCAAACGTTACCGGTGTCTCCGTGCTGCTTTTCCTCTTACTAGGACGCCATCCCACCACTGCCAGCCAATGTAACGGATCTACTGGCACCCCGACCGGGTACCTCCGTTGATGGATGCGTCCTAGCTTGCATCGAGGCCTACAAGCACCGCACCGGACACCAAAACCACCAGAGACTCCAAGGATAGTACATCAGGAACAAGCGTTCAGTAGTTACAGCTCAAGGGAGTATGCAGAAGCATAGCAATCCCCAGTATGATAGCGATCCCCTCAAATAACGAGACGAGGCTACGTTTTGAAGGGTCAAGAAGAACTAACTTTTAATGACAGGGAATCTCCTTTTATGCAATGGTGCCCTCTGAAGGGCTACACCCACATAATTATCACAACAGCCAATTATATACATGGTTCAACCCCCACGTCTCCTCCCCTCAGATAACAGGTAACACAATCAAAACAGACACAATTTTAACCACATTCTGGATGTACCCCAAATACAGGGGGTACACCTTTAAGTCCCGCACCATTCAATATCTCTCACCCAGGGGAACAACATATACAAAAATGGCATGAATCAGACCAGGGGTTCAAAAGTTAGTAAAAGTATGTTTTTACAAATAACACACAGACATTGCACATATCCCCCATACAATACACATATAGGACAATAGGTGAGTCACACCTCCCTGGCAACTTGGATACAATCAGACATTGATTCAATTACACTTCTTTGTTCTTATCAGAGAATGAAAACACTTTGGAAAATGCAAGGATCCTTTACAACTTTCTTATCTCTTGAATCTCTGTAACAGGATTATCTATTAGCCTAGGTCTGCAAAAGTCTGGCTAATATTCTGAGCCAATATATTCTGTAGAACTTCAACCAACATACATATAGTAGGATCATATTTTAACCATAATAATCATAAAACAGTTTAAAACAGTGATGGGTTCCGCTACAGTAGTCTTTTTGGATTTTGCAAAGGCTTTTGATACAGTGCCACATGGGAGACTATTGAGCAAACTAAGAGATACAGGAGTTGCAGTAAATATCTGCTCATGGATTGAGAGCTGGCTAAAAGACAGGAAGCAAAGGGTTGTTGTAAATGGAACATACTCCGATTGGACTAATGTGGTAAGTGGGGTTCCTCAGGGTTCAGTATTAGGTCCTCTCCTTTTAACATATTTATTAATGACTTAGAGATAGGATTGGAGTGTGGTGTGTCCATTTTCGCTGATGACACTAAGTTGTGCAAGGTTATTAAATCAGATAGTGATGTGCTTTCCCTCCAAAGGGATTTACATAAAATTGAGGAATGGGCATCTAAATGGCAGATGAGATATAATATGAATGAATGTAAAGTTATGCATCTGGGAAGGAAAAAAAGCCATGCAATTTATAATCTTAATAGAGCAAATCTAGGTGTATCGGATATTGAAAGGGATTTGGGAGTGCTTGTGGACAACCACCTAGGTAACAGTGCTCAAAGCCAAGCAGCAGCTGCAAAGGCAAATAAAATATTAGCATGTATTAAGAAGGGTATAGAAGCCAGGGAAGCAAATATAATTCTGCCACTATACAAATCTCTAGTACGCCCTCATTTGGAATATGGAGTACAATTTTGGGCACCACTTCATAAAAAGGACATTTTAGAGCTGGAAAAGGTACAGAGAAGGGCAACAAAACTAATAAGGGGAATGGAGGGGCTAAGTTATGAAGAAAGACTAACCAAATTAAACTTATTTTCTCTAGAAAAAAGGCGTCTAAAAGGAGATATGATTACCTTATATAAATACATCCAGGGTCAGTATAAAGATTTGTCAAGGGAGCTTTTCGTGCCGCGAGGTTTTCAACTGACAAGAAGACATCCCTTGAGGTTAGAAGTAAAAAGATTCCACCTTAAAGAAAGAAATGGGTTCTTCACAGTAAGGGTGGTTAATGTGTGGAATTCTCTACCAGAGGAGGTGGTGACAGCAGATTCGATAGATAACTTTAAAAGGGGTCTGGATTTATTTATATGTAAAAAGGGAATTCAGGGTTATCATGGATAATTAGAGAGGCAGTATTGATCCAGGGAGAAGTCCGGTCGCCGGTGTCTGGGATCAGGAGGGAATTGATTATTATTTTTATTTTTTATTTTTATATACAACTAATTAATTAATAGTTAATCCGCATATTGCAGATCAGAGGAGATCTTAAAAGGTTGAACTTGATGGACTGAAAGTCTTTTTTCAACCTTAAATACTATGTAATTATGTAACTATGTAACTATGTCTAAGCACTACCCCACACAACACTATTATCCACCCCAGTAAACTAAAATATCTAAATTAGCCCCCTCTAAGTAATTGACCCCCTCTAAGTAATTAACCCAATTTAACCCTCATCATACCCAATTAACCCTATCACTAATCACTTTACCTAATCTAGACCCAGTTATTTCTATCTAGTCCTAGTTAACTCTAACTGTACCTAATTACTCTTAATTGTACCCAATAAACCCTAATTGTACCCAATAAACCCTAACTGTACCAAATTATCCTTAACTCTTCCAATTACCCCTAACTGTACCCAATAAACCCTAACTGTACCTAATTACCCCTCATTGTACCTATTTAACCCTGACTGTACCCAATAAACCCTAACTGTACAAAATTACCCCTAACTGTACCCAATAAACCCTAACTGTATCAAATTACCCCTAACTGTACCCAATAAACCCTAACTGTACCAAATGACCCCTAACTGTACCAATTACCCCTAACTGTACCCAATAAACCCTAACTGTACCTAATTACCCCTAACTGTACCTATTAAACCTACCTAACCCCCTAATAAAATGCCTAACACCCCAGTAAGTACAAAAAATAAAAATACCCACATTACAGAAAATAAACCCCCCCACTAAGTACAAAAAATAACAAACTACTAATTAAATAAAAATAACAAAAGCATTACAGTAAAAAAAAAAAGACTTACATAAAATAAAAAAGATTATATAAAATAAAAGCCACTATTAAAATAAAAAGACTTGCAACCTGTAAAAAAGAAAGGGTTAATGAGTCTACTGACCTGGCCAAAATGCCTCTCCAGCGGTGTTAACACCCGATGCCCGATGCCCTGGTCTTCACTCTTCTGGGCCAGAAAAAATACTGCTACTAACGGAGCTCCTCCGGTGAGGAGCTCCCCGCCACAAATGAAGGTTCCTGCGCAGAATTATCATCTCTAATATAGAATTAAGCTGTCACATATAGGTGCACTCTGTTTGTGCATTCTGTTATACAACCACATGATGGCGATAGCCTGGACTAAGTACAGTCTAATTCAGAGAATTAGCAGAAGACCATATATGGTAGTCGTGAATCATGGGTGTGTGACCGGATCTCTCTAGTTTACCATGTGGCCGGAAGTATCCTTTGCGTGGACAGCTAACCAGTGAGAGGACCTTGTGAAGGACATGTGACCTAATTGACCAATGAGAGCTAGGGAGGAGTATGGGGGGTGGAATTGAAATATACAGGATATAGGTAAGATACAGAGTTTTGCTCTTTCTCTTTTTGGTTTCCTGGCTCTGTGCCATACACAACTCTCTGGAGCTCTCTTCACTAAACTGTGGATGCCTGATAAAGTATTATACTTCACAGACACACATGGACATAATTGGTAGAGATTAGAATGCCTTTCTGCTACGTTAAGAGATGTTGTTTCCATAGTATTATCATATATTATTAATGTATTTGTATTAAGTATTATGTTCTAATAAATGCACATTTTGTAACCATAAATCTGTAACGCCTCTTAAATACATATTTATTTATTAAGTGTTTTCCGTAGAAGGCAAGATCTCACGATGAGATTAGAATAATTATTATAATCATAATTAATATGATTATGAATAATAATATTGTAATTAATTAATTAAACCGTTTTTATAACACACTTAAAGAAACAGTACTTTAATAAAATAAATCATGAAAAATCCTTTAACGGCTTTCAGTAAAAATGAATGGATCAGCTAACCATACCCTGACAATGCAGGTAATTTTAGTGCATTCACTCGGTGTTGCAAAATGTTATGGATTGGAACACATACGTTACTTAGGAACTTGCACCATAAGTGCCTCCTTAAAGGGATATCTAAGTTTGCTGGAATATGAATGCATATTATGAAGGAGAATCAATAGTGTGGGAAAGAAAATGTTTGCATGAAAAAATACCAAAATATACATTTAAACACTCACCTTGAAGTCAGTTGAAATTCTTGCATTTGCAAACAGTTGGCTTTAAAAGTTGACACCCCCAGCCAATCTCTTCTAAAATTAGCATAACAGTCATATTCAGTTTGACCAATCATAGGCAACATGGTATCCATTTTGTTTTTGAATGGTTTGTTTTTGCCAATTAGGTTAGCTGAAGCTCTTGAATTAGCTCTGGTTTCCTTTCGTCTGTGGTGCAAATCAGCATGGGATATGTAGCAATGCAGTTGGGAAATGTAGTATATCACTGACATGTGACAGGAAGCTGCAAGGAGATTGGCTGAGCAAGCAAGAGCAGGTAAATAGTGGGTTCATATTGCTCCCCGGATGCTGCATGCTGATTGGGGGAATCAGATACCCGTTTAGAAACCCCTGGAGTTGTCAACATACTCATTAGAGGGATTTTTAGATATCAATAAAAATAAAATGTTTTATGAGATGTGCTGCATACGTGTAGGCTGCTTTTTGCCTATAGACTACAATCCAGCTCACTTAGATATCCCTTTAAAAGATTGGAATGGGGCCAAAAGTCTGACTCTCAGCATATTTAATCAAGAAAAGTCATGCCACTTTAGTTATAAAATAACATATATTGAATGCCTCTGGGGACCCTGGATGTATATATTGTACATTATTGGAAGTTGTGTGTGTAAGAGGGATATTTAAAGGTATATGCAAGTGAGCTAGATTATTAATGCATCTGATAGAGGAGAATTAGTAGTGTATGTAAAAAATAGTTTGCTTGAAAAAATACCAAAATAAACAGTTAAACCGTTACCCTGAAGTTTGCTGAATTTCTTGCATTTGCAAACTGTTTTCTATCAATGTTGACACTTCCTGAAAATCCCAGGGGAAATTGCATTTAATACATTGTAGTGAATTGCCCCATGACCTCCCCCAGCCCCAGTAAATTGCCTCATCACCTCCCCCAGACCCAGTGAATTGCCCTCCAGCCCCAGTGAATTGCCCAATCACCTCCCCCGGCCCCAGTGAATTGCCCCCATCACCTCCCTCAGCCCTAGTGAATTGCTCAATCACCTCCCCCAGCCGCAGTGAATTGCCCTCCAGCACCCAGTGAATTGCCTCGTGACCTCCCCCTGCCCCAGTGAATTGGCCCATCACCTCCCCCAGCCCCGGTGAGTTGCCCTTTGTCCTCCCCCAGCCCAGTGAATTGCCTTCATCACCTGCCCCAGCCCCAGTGAATTGCACACTCACACAGACATACACACTCACTCACGTAGACACTCACATAGACACTTACACTCAGACACTCACACTCAGACACTCACACACCCATTCAGACACTCACACACCCAGATGCATTCATAACCCACCTCACTTGAATATGCCTTTAACATTTCTGGAGAGCTATGATTGCATTAAATGATTCCTCCTCCCGCACCCCTCTCTCCACCTCCTTCATCCAGCTCTGATGATATGATGTAACAAACTCAAAATGGATTCCTGTACTCATACATAAAGTCTTCAAAAATTCAGATTTTCCCCAAAAAGTTTAGAACCATAGTTTACACATATGTTCATATTGACAGTTATTTCTGCTTAGAAGAATCCATCTTGCCTTATTTCAACAAGTCCTTACATCTTGAAGTCAAGAGGTGTGATGGCCTTTATCTATTAATAGTCTGAGTGGTCGAGGGGGAAAGGAATAGGGATAATTGATATGTTACTCAAAACAAATCATTACATTTTACATCTACTCTGATCAAAGAACATAGAGGCATAATTTGTTACAAACAACTGGAACACTGGAGAGCTATAAGCACCTTTGACAGAGACATATAGAGCCCTCTATTCCATAAAAATGCTGGGAAGGATGACTATGGAAGTTTTGAAAAGCTAAGTACCAGAGCTATTCCATGGCTCCATGGCAACTTACTGACTCATACCCAGGTTTGCCCTACGCTCTCTAGCTCTAACTCGTGCTCTCAATCTGCTCAGATACTCAGAGTTTGAATCTCAGTAGTCTTCACAGCAACATGGCAAAAACAGATTAAGCAATAATTGTCATGACTCCCTTCGACTAATGGTCTTCTGGAGCTGGAAGCCTGAATCCAAGGGCTATTTTAATGACCAAAAGAGGTTTTAAAAGGACTATGTCACATGCTGGTTTATGTTGTTGTATGATGGTTTTCTTCCAAGTTCTGATTGTTTGCATCGGCACCTAATATCATTTTCCACTTCAGAACAGGTCCAACAGTTGTGGATAAAGATACCAGGTTCATGACAGACTCTGAAGCATAACGGACTCATTGTGGGATTCCATTTATTACGTTTTTCTGGGATAATATAGACCCTGAGTGCTTTAAGTGAAGTTTCAAGAATACTATAGTTCAATGAGCCCCTTGAGAGGTTTTGCCAAGCTTCATCCTAAGATTCTTGGTTACATATTGTAGAGAGGTTGTGTTCCCAATTGGTTATGTAATTGAATGTGTTACCTTCTGTGGTCATGTTAAAGGTGTTGTAAAGTGTACCTATTATGCCTTGCTTGAGTGGGGCTTTTTTGCATATACTGGTAAACTAATTTTACTCCAGGCCATAATATTGGAAACAAAGTGTTTAATTTGACAGTAGCTCAAATGTTCTTGTGTAGAAAGGTAATAGTAATGTTTAAGAGCATTAAAATATAAAAATATTAAAAGTCTACCAAGAAAGTGCCCCCTCAAATGTCCTAGGGGAAATTTGAGGTGTGGTATTAGTTGGGTCATGGCAAATAGTGTGTGGGTTAGATTTTTTGTCTGCCCAGGAGAAATATTTTAATGTTTGTCTAGAAATAGGGCTTGCATAAGTGTCTAGTACAGAAAATGGTTTTGGGAGCAAAATTATTTTATTCCAAGTATAAGGGTGCATCAGGAAATTCACCATAAAGATCCAGATTGGTGCCTGAGATACAGCATTGGGAATAAAGGCAAGTTGGATAACTTTGAAATATAATTTGAAATTGGGGCATAGTGGCTCTAGCAATTTATTGCACCAGATACATTTGAAGGTTTGTTTTTGGAATTTGTCTAATCTACCCTAAAGCTAAAGATTATGGAGGATTGTAATGTGCCTTGCCTCTGAGATATTTGACATACAACTAGAACCAGACATGGGGTCTTGTCTCCTAGGCCTTTCAAGTCCTAATCTTCCCAATACCCATAACAAACTACTACAATTACTAATGTTGGCAACCAAAAGCCACATTACCAAGCAATCTAAATCAGAGTTACTGAACATCCAAGCAGCCAAAACAAACTAAACTTTATCTTAATAAATACAATACTTACACATGTCTTAGCAGACACCATGCCAATATTTATAAGTAATGGGAACCTTGGCAAGCCTCCAACTACAGTATTACCTTAAATTGGATTGTACAAAAAAAACATGTTCCGGGGGGACTCGGGGCCCAAGTGCCAGACTCTGTGGATGGAGATGAAGGTAAGACACAGCAAATATAACCACTGATCTGAGGACAGGGCAAAGTTACTTGTTCTCTTTAATTTATGTTATGTTTTTTTTTTAATTTGTTTCTATTTCTCATACCTACTATTAATACGCGAAACAGCTTAATATATTCTTGAATATACAATCTAATTCCTCCAGTCATATTCCACCTAATACACTCTCTTTAAGTTCCAAAATGTCAGAATACATGATAACAATCAAAAAAAAAATATATGTATTACAGGGAGTATTCAATTTTAAGAACTTTTATCAAAGTCCCAATATCCATATGTAATATAAATAAAGTTTCACGAATAACTTTATTGTCAAAATTCTGTCAAATACTATAACATAGCTTGGTGGCGTGGAGATTAAGCTATAGTTAAAAATAACAAACAAGTTTGGATTACAAGAATGCACAAAGAAAAAATGAAAGTATTAAAAGAAAAATGTTTTATTATAGTTTATATTAATCTTTATTGGCAAATACAGTGCCTTGCAAAAGTATTCATTCCCCTTGGCATTTTTTGTGTTTTTTTGCCTCTCAACCTAGAATCAACATGGATTGTTTGAGGATTTTCTTTGAGTGATGTGATGTGTTGGGTTTGCAGCAGATACAGCATCTTCTTTGATGGCCGAAAAGTTAAATTTTAGTCTCATCAGACCAGAGCACCTTCCCCCATACACTTTGGGAAAGAGAGAGAGAGAGAGCTGTATAAAAAGTAGCCCTCTTAGCACAGCCCTCTTCAGATCACCCCACAGATTTTCAATCGGATTCAGGTCTGGGCTGTGGCTGGGGCATTCCAAAACTTTAATCTTCTTCTGGTGAAGCCATTCCTTTGTTGATTTGGATCTATGCTTTGGGTCGTTGTCATGCTGAAAGATGAAGTTCCTCTTCATGTGTAGCTTTCTAGCAGAAGCCTGAAGGTTTTGTGCCAATATTGACTGGCATTTGGAACTGTTCATAATTCCCTCTGTCTTAACTAAGGCCCCAGTTCCAGCTGAAGAAAAACAGCCCCAAAGCATGATGCTGCCACCACCATGCTTCATTGTGGGTATGGTGTTCTTTTGGTGATGTGCAGTGTTGTTTTTGCACCAAACATATCTTTTGGAATTATGGCCAAAAAGTTCAACTTTGGATTCATCAGACCATAACACTTTTTCCCACATGCTTTCGGGAGACTTCAGATGTGTTTTTGCAAAATGTAGCCTGACTTGGATGTTTTTCTTCATAAGAAAAGGCTTTCGTCTTGCCACTCTACCCCATAGCCCAGACATATGAAGAATACAGGAGATTGTTGTCACATGTACCACACAGCCAGTACTTGCCAGATATTCCTGCAGCTCCTTTAATGTTGCTGTAGGCCTCTTGGTAGCCTCCCAGACCAGTTTTCTTCTCGTCTTTTCATCAATTTTGGAGGGAGCTCCAGTTCTTGGTAATGTCACTATTGTGCCATATTTTCTCCACTTGATGATGTCTTCACTGTGCTCCATGGCATATATAATGCCTTGGAAATTCTTTTGTACCCTTCTCCTGACTGATACCTTTTAACAATGAGATCCCTCTGATGCTTTGGAAGCTCTCTGTGGACCATGGCTTTTGCTGTGGGATGCAACTAAGAACATTTCAGGAAAGACCAACTAGAGCAGCTGAACTTTATTTGGGGTTAATCAGAGGCACTTTAAATGATGGCAGGTTTATGCTGACTCCTATTTAACACAATTTGGAATGTGATTGCTTAATTCTGAACACAGCTACATCCCCAGTTATAAGAGGGTGTGCAGACTTATGCAACCACATTATGTTTCTTTTTTTTTTTTCTTCCCTCCACCTAAAAGATTTCAGTTTGTTTTTCAATTGAGTTGTACAGTTTATAGGTCACATTAAAGGTGGAAAAAGTTCTGAAATGAATATTATAAAATGCGAGTTAGCAGATTTCAAGATTTAGAGATCCTTTAAGCCTTTTTAAATAATAAATATAAGTTGATTTTAACTCAAATTTGGTTCCCATGACAACAGAGACTATAAATAGGGAAGTAGAGTGTCATGGCGGTAACCCCTGAAGAAATTGAGAAACGTGCGTCGGGAGAGACGCAGCAACGTGAGGCGCGTGTTAGTGACGTCATCGCGAGGCGTCCTAACCGCGATCTCCACGCTATAGGAGCAATACAGATTGTCAGGGACTCAGCGATATATAAAATATAGATCCAAACCAGACAAGGTCCCTGAAGCATCAAGTTACTCCCAACAGGAGTTCAATAATAGGAAACCAAGAGGAATTATATATGGGATATACTGTAAAATAATACGAGGCAGCTGTATACTCCTGCAATATAGCACAATATAGCACCTTAGTAATACAAAGTATTCAACTGAACAATAGATATTTGTATAATTTAGTTTAACAGGGCAAAACATAGTATGTTTTGCATGCACTACTAGCACATTATTATAGCACTTTATCATTGCACTTTATTATAGCCCTTTTTGAAGCCAAAACATAGCACCTTAAAGACAATATTTAAGGAGTATCAACGCCCATTTTAATAAGTCCAGCCCAATTATATCCCTATACCCCTTTCCACCTCCTGTTACCACAATGCTGCGTCTGAATTTTTAGCTTTTTTAGCATCCATTTTTTAAATAAATTATTAAAAGCTAAGTTTTAATCAACAGGGTCTCTTACACGATTGAGATTCATAGGTGTGCAACAAAAGGGTTCCTTTTTTTCTCTTTCAATGTTTGAAATGATTTATCTTTGTCTAATTTGTTTACAGCACAGAAACCTGACATTTTAGCAGGGGTGTGTAGACTTTTTATATCCACTGTATATATATATATATGTATATAGAGAAAGAAACAAAAAAATAATTAAATATATCTTTCTGCCAGCAGGAGTGCCATAGGTAATGCAAGGGTATAATAACCGAGTATGTCACTATGTAATGCTGGTAAACTTATGAAGTTGAGAGTATCAGGTAAGTAACACAAAGTATTACTCATATATCCCAACAGCCTTTTAATAAAGTCCTCATACATCTGTTAGGACAATCATCGGACTGAAACTACAGAGAAAATAGTGACCAAAATCTAATAAAAAAGTGAAAAAAATATAATATAGAAAAATAGAGACGATGCAAAAAAGCACTCTATAAAATAAATAATGATAATAGTAAAAAATATATAGGCCACATATATCTTGAAAAGTCCTCAGGTATATAAGGTAAGTAAAAAGAAGGGAAGGTGAACAGTACACCTAAGCATAGCGTGGAATACGCTTGCTAGCTCATAGAGGCAGTCAAACTATCTCTCCCATAACTTACCTTATACCTCCTGATACGTACCACACTGCTCCATATGTCCCCAAAAAATATGAAGGTAGAGTAGGTGGGTAACAAGATATACCTAATGCCATAGGAATAAACAAGAAAAAATAAACAAAAAAGCCGACCGGTTTCGATAGTTACAACACTATCTTTTTCAAGGCGCATAGAGTGAATAAAAAGTGTTTGAATTTCGCGGGCTTTATAAAGCAGACTGGTCACGCCTCCTAGGCGTTTCTTATGCGTTGGTTCACACCCCTTTTAGTATAACAGGCTGGTAAATAATAATCACTAACTTGGAGAAGTTCCTAATATGACACCCTTCATAGGTTATCGTTATGACAACACTCGTATCGTGCAGAACCTTCCGTCGATCCTTGACGACCTATCGCGAGATTTCTCGGTATCCTGAGATGTCAAACGCTTGTTTACTTCCGGGATTGATGTATTTTCTAAGCCAACGCGAGATTAGGTATAAAGACCTTAATAGCGTTTTTTTTCCCTTTCACCTAAGTTTCAATTAGCTTTATTGGTCCCTTGTAACCAGCGTTAAATGTTATTGAGTGAAGTGCAAATACTAAAACTTGCTATTTCTATTGTAGAAGGGACTAAGCCCTTCTCTGCTCCTGCTAGAGAGAAAGATCAACAGGACCACTTCTAAAATAAAAAAGAAAAAAGAAAAGCGATAATCTTTTTAATTTTTTGTTTTTTTTTGGAAAAGAGATATCAATAGTGATCTATTTTGTTATTACCAAGAGATTTTTGAAAAAATTAGAGACTGTTGTAATCAAATTCTATTAATGGAAATGTTAGAGAAATGGAAATATGATTCCAATCTTAGGGATACTCATGTATATTATATTTCTACCTAGTACTCGATATAGGCTTATGTGCCTCTCTGGTATTGGAAACTACAGAAAGAAAGAAAAGGGGACTCTCACTAGGTATTTTAGATCAAATAAATGGACTAAAGGTGAACCCTTCATTGAGACCCCATGGCCCCTGGGCTCCCACTAGATAGATCCACTTGCACTCCTCCTGCATCAGTTTTTGATCGATGTTACCTCCTCTTATTGACGTTTTAATATCATCAATGATATGGAATTCCAGACTTTTAAGATCACCTTGGTGGTAAAGGCGGATATGTCTAGAAAGTGGTGTATCCAGTTTGTTAGTAATGGAGGACACATGTTCCAATATTCTCCTCCTAATCTGTCTTATGGTTTTTCCCACGTACAATTTTTTACATTTGCACACTATTAAATAGATAACGTGGGTAGATAGACAGTTATAGAAGGATTTTAAAGGAAAAAGTTTATTTGTCCATGGGTGGTGGAAAGTTTTTTCGGGTTTAATATATTCACATGCCTTACACTTCCCGCATCTGAAACGCCCTTTAGTCTTTGCCAACCAAATCTTATTTTCTTCTTTCTTATGCGTAAAGAGACTCTTTACTAATTTGTCTCCGAGGTTTATACCTCTTCTGTATGTAATGTCAGGGTGCTTTGACAAGGTGTTCTTCAATGCTTCATCATCGCATACAAGATTCCAGTGTTTCTTAATTATATCTTTTACCGGTTCACTGTCTGTTCCATAAGATAGAATGCATCTTGTTTTTTCCTCTTTCCTTTCAGTCTGTTTCTTAAATAGTAACTCTGTTCTGTCCTTATTTAGAGGTTTTTTTATAGGCATTCTTTAGGACTCTATTAGGATAGCCACGACTTCTCAGTCTTATTCTTAATTCAGAGGCTTTTGATTTAAATTCATCCAAAGTATCGCAATTTCGGCAAAGTCTTAGGTATTGGCCGAACGGTATACTTGATTTCTGCGATAATGGATGTTGACTAGTCCATGCCAGCGTAGTATTCGTCAACGTTTCCTTTCTAAATAAGGTAGTGTGTAGTTTACCTTGATCAGATTTCATAATTTTCAAGTCTAGGAAATTAATTTCCTTCTCATTTCCCTCCAAAGTCAATTTGATATTCATAGTGTTTTTGTTAAGTTTAAGCACAAATGCTTCTAGTTCCTTTATATCACCTTCCCAGCATAATAGGACATCGTCGATAAATCTCTTCCACAAGAGAATTTTATCCGTGTCCATTTCATCACAGAAGACCTTGGTGTTCTCCCACATTCCTAAAAAGAGGTTAGCGTAGCTTGGTGCACAACTTGTGCCCATCGCTGTACCCCTGATTTGATGGTACCATTTACCATGGAAAAAGAAGAAGTTTTTTGTAAGGACAAACTCCAAAAGATTTAGGATGAACTCGTTTCTTGTCTTGTTTTTTGAGCTTCTCATATCAAGGTAATATTTGACAGCTCTCAAACCTTGGTCATTTGGGATACTGGAGTAGAGCTGCTCTACGTCAACTGCACCCAGTATAGATGCAGGAGGTAGTTCTAGTTCTTCTATATTCTTTAGAGTATCCATTGTGTCTTCTAGATGGGAAGGTAAGCTTTTCAATATTTCTTTTAATTCTTGGTCGATGAACTGACTGATTTTTTCTGTCAAACAGTTTGTACTGGAGACAATTGGTCTACCTGGGATGGGAGTACGTTTCTTATGCATAAAAGTTAGCCACAGTAGGGTCTTTCGGGAGAAAGTACTCATAGTTGGCTCTAGTAATAGCACTTTTTGAAGCCAAAACATAGCACCTTAAAGACAATATTTAAGGAGTATCAACGCCTTTCCACCTCCTGTTACCACAATGCTGCGTCTGAATTTTTAGCTTTTTTAGCATCCATTTTTTAAATAAATTATTAAAAGCTAAGTTTTAATCAACAGGGTCTCTTACATGATTGAGATTAATAGGTGTGCACTAACAAAAGGGTTCCTTTTTTTCTCTTTCAATGTTTGAAATGATTTATCTTTGTCTAATTTTTTTACAGCACAGAAACCTGACATTTTAGCAGGGGTGTGTAGACTTTTAATATCCACTGTGTATATATATATATATATATATATATATATATATATATATATATATATATATATATATAAACAATATACTATATATATATATATATACTGTATAAAGTATATAGCTGAATAATCAGAGTATTACAGTTATGACAAGCTTTTGAGAACAACCTCTCTTCATCAAGTTGGAGGCAATACTAATTTAGGTTACCAGTGAGAGAGAGAAATTCAAAGAGACAAACATCATAAGTAGTATTCTGTTTAGTCAACTGCGCATGTGTTTGAATAAGGTTTTAGATTGTGGAGACCAGAGTAATAAACAGGACAGTAAATATCCTCACATCTGAAGGAGTAGAAAACAACAATAAAACAGCAAGGAAAAAAGAGTGAGAGAGAAATCCCATATCTATATTAAGGCTTGCATTTTTTTGTATTAAAGAGTGTTATCATTTTAATTTCAAATGTCTTTCTTTCCTTTATTTTTTGATATGTCCTCTGAGTATTTGGATTTTCAGGGGTACAATAGCTGTCTTCATAGTGCTTTTTGATCGAAATTCTGTGCAGTTTCATCCTCACGTGCAGATTTTGGCTGGTTTCCCCAATGTCGCAGTCTCTTTCACATACAGTTCATTGTACTATGTTAACTACATTGAACGATGTGCATGAGTATGACCCTCTGATGCTATAGTTCTTGCTGTTATGCATTGCTGTGTCCTCTCTACAGATGTGCTGACATAGAACCCGATTCCATTAGAAGCCTGCATCTTGCGGTATACAGACCGTATGTCTGCGGGCGTGATGTGAGCTCGCAGTCTGCTTCAATTCAGGTGCTACTCAATTGAACCAGCCGGCAAGTTTCGGAAACAGAAACCATAAACCATGCACCTATCCGTAGCAGTTCAAGGCGGGAATATGAGAAATTAAGCAAGACTGTAACCATCCATTTTGAAACAGCCAATAGAAAATGAGACCGTCATCATGATGACAGTAAAACATGGAGGTTACATGTCAATCAGTTAGCATTTAGGGGTCCGATATGAGATCAGACCAGCAAAACCTCAAAATACAAAATAATAAAAGTGAATGCCGATACTGTTCTAGTCCATGTGGGCCTGATATGTATTGATTACCGAGACTGATATAACCCCGAAATGACACATAATAAAATACATTTTTCATTGCTGATTTTCGAGCTTGAGACTGTTGTTAAATCAAATGTCGTTCATCGATTTCCCCGTCATTTACAGTGCAGTATTGCTTTTTTATCTTCATTCACATTGCTACGGACACGGGTTAAACACCCTTGTGGGTCCTCTCTAGCACTCGTACGATCTTCTCCTACATTTGCTGTTTATGGATGTGAAAACATTTGCAGGATTTGGGAAATTGTAGCAATTAAAAAGCGATTTGCGATTTTAGCTATCGTAACTCGGATGGGAAAGATCAAAGGCATCGGGAGGCTGTAACTACCGCAAAGTTTTCAAGGCCGTAACACGTAAGCCGTTTGGAGCCCGCAAAAATACGCCAATTGAATAGGAAATTAACTTATGGCCATGCTTATGGGCTCCAGGAACTTACGATTGCTCAACTGAATCGGGCTTCTGTTGAACAATGTTTGTCCCAGGTTTATCTTCTGTCTAAATGCAAGAATAGGCAGTTTGGGGAAAATATGTTTAAATTCTGCAACCTCTGTTAGTAGTAACTGTTAATCCTAAAATACTTTGGTGTTTTCTTTCTAGAGCCTAATGGTGTGTGGTTACCCCATCTTTGTGTGGGATGTAGCTATAAAGAGATTCAGCAACCATTGCTACAAGTAGTGTGTTAGCAGGTAGATCCTCAATCTGACTGAGTTTGTTAAGAAATTCAGTTGTGTTGTAAAGCTTCTAATGTTTGCAGCTTGTGATGTAAGGGTGTTTTCAACAAGACCAGATACCTGTTCTGTCAGTGTGTCCATACCTGTAACAATAGGCCTGGTTTGTGCATCTTTGGCAGCATGTAGAAAGTCCCAGTTGTAGGATGGGTAGGTATGTGCTGCTCCAATTTGTGCTGCAGATTCTCGGGCCATTCTGATCCCCAGCTATATATATTGTCTTTGCATAGATAATCTAATAAAATGCTAAAATGCAAGAGTTCTTGGCCACTAATATTCAGCATGAAACCAAAACAGAGAAGATAAACGGTAAGCGCCAAACTCTGAATTACAGATTTGATGACTTGCACACAAAGAAATCTGTGAAGATTTCTGTAAACTATACAAACCATTTGGAAAAAGCAAAAATAGTTCAGATGTTGCCTGTCTGAGTCTAAACATACCACTAATTAAAATTCTAGAAAAGCAGCTGGATAAACAGAAGGGGAAGATAAAAATATGTAGTTCTAGATAAGATAGCCTTCTTTATAACCTAATTTCCATGCATAATGAGGACCCAGGGCTTATACCATATTGATTATTGGCATGCATGCTTGACTCTCAGTTCAAGCCAAATTTGCAGTTTTACTTTTACAAAAGAATGAGGTATAGACTTACACATATATTCTATATGCAAAACTACTTAACCTAATACAAATTCAATATCTTCAATATCTCTTGATCTCACTGTTTCATCTGCTTTTACAGCACTCAAAGAGGGACTTATTTTTTATTTTTTAAATTGCTTATCAATTGAATTGATAAATTAATTAATATAGCATAGAGGAAATATACCAGGAAATTTGCAGTTTAAAGGCGTCTTGGGTCATTGGAGGTGCATCACCAGTATTAGTAAAAAGGCTTTCTAGCTACAAATTATATCTTCAAAATATGTTTCAAAATATATTTTAAGATTATGGAAGTATGACAGGTAAGCTTTTAAGCTTTGCAGTCCTTACATGCAACATTTAAGTGTGTCTCATAGTCTAAATCTGTACCAGTATTGGAAGTTCTTTTGCCCAAACGCCTAAATTTGTTAAAACTGGGTGTCCTATTTTCTCAAGATATGATTCAGTAAAACATGCAACAAAGAGTTGTCTTTTCCTTTAAAAACATTTCCATGTCCAAGGTTACAGCTGACCTTTCTGGTTTCATTCAAGATGACCATCCCTGAAAAAAAAGTATTATGTAGACATAGTGCAACAGAACGTGAGTCTTACAAAGTAGATATACATACTATAATATGAGAAAATAGGTTTCATATGACTGGATTGTGTTAATATCCTTTACTAAGTGTACAGTATGTGTTAGACTTGCTGGACGTCTTCTCTTCTTAGATTCAATATATTATTTTTATGAACCCTGGCTTCAAGAATGAAGAATTCAAGAAGAGTGGCAAAGGGACAGACAACTTCTCTCTGATTGTGTAGACCTTAATTACTGTCATGTGAGATAAACAAAGTTTGCTGACCAATGTGGATATTAGCATACATCAGGGAAGTCATCTGGTTAATGTAATAATATAATTACTATAGTAATTAATCTTAATGAATACTGAGGCTTAAGAGATTTTGAGATCCTTACCCGTCTTATCTTACAAGTACCTGTCTTCTAAGAGGTATTCTTAGGAATATGCATGTTAAAGTTTTATCTGATCTATATTATCATGAGGATGGGATAAAATATGTCTTACAATGAATGTAGGTTTATGCTGGACTTCTTGTCTAATGTGTATCTTTGCAAATTCATTACACTGAATTGTTTTCTCTTTATTAACAAGTTAATTTCAGCTATCTTCCTCATGCTGTCTCTTGACTCACTCGCTCTAGGGTGATTCTGAAAGCTTAGCTTAATGGGGATGTGCAGTTTTATTCTGACCCTGATTGTATCTCACAAGAACCACTCAGTTTGGTCTATAGAAAAGGAAAGAGTCAGTATAGACTAAAATTTGTGGTCTAAAAGGTTTTGAAACAAATTCCCTAAGGAATTTTAAACTACTAATATGTAGTTATTGCTTTGACTTTCTGCTTTAATAAATATGGTTCTTAATCTTACTTAACAAATGGATTTAGTTTTGGTTTATATGTTAAATTGATACTTTGAGCCCTATTAAATTTGCTATACATGATGTCACAGGTCTCCTCTAGTCTTCCTCTAGTTACACTTTACCTATATAAGTCTGTCTAAACTTCCCTCAAAAATAAACACGGACCCCCTTTCATCGACCCCAGGAGCTACATGAACTCGTAGTACGGTGAATGACTGGTTGCCGGTCACTTCCTAGTCGTACCAGGTACAATATTTGGATTATATATGAAAATTTACGATTTGCTCATAGGACACCTATCAATTTAAGTTCAAGTTATTGTATTATTTGTTTGTTCATAGATAACATCATAGATAAATTGTTTTTTTTTTTTTTTTTTTTTATTATTTTTTCCTTTCTTTTCATTTCCTTTCCATTTTTATAATATGTTATGTGAAACATTGATATTTTAAATCTAAACTCTGTATTGTTAGTTGCAACATAAGATCACAACCAGCATTGTTTATTGTATCAAGATTGTTATAGACCTTCTTACAGCCTTTCAGTTTAGAAAATAGAAAATGTTGAAATGTGTTCTATTAGTGTTAAACAAATAATATATCCTGCATAACAAACAAATTCCTTCTTAAACCTTGTAAAACTTTATTAAGCAAAATGTTTATAACAACAAAGGCTTTGTTTGACAATAAAAAAATATTGAAACAAAAAAATAATGAATACTTCCTATAGACTTGAAAGAAACCCCATGGATGCACTGAGTTAAAGGAGTGGGGCTTTGACCTGGCTTGGAATTAGTAGGATCTATTTTAATTATTCATTCCTAATAGGGATATTAGGGAGGAGTTATTATATAATGGTTATGTAACAGGGGCAAGCCTATGCAAATTACATATATATATATATATATATATATATATATATATATATATATATATATATATATATATATATATATATATATATATATGTATATACAAACATACAGGAAGTTATATTTATAGTTATACAACATACAAAAATACACATATAAAGCATTTTCAAAAATAAATACAAGTCATGAGTATTTACATCTATTTACAGCAATACAGAGCATGCAATATATTTACACACAAATACACACAAAGTAAGCTGTATATACACATATTTACAAACACAACATGCAATATATGCAAATATGTTCACACATTGACACAGTATGCAGTATATATACATATAATTACACACATACTCACAGCCTGCAGTATACCCATATATGTAGATACAACATACAAAATATTTATATATTTACACACAAACACAGCAATCAGTATATACATATAAAAACACACATACACAAAATACATTTACACACATATTTGCAGACATACACATACATATACACACATACAACATGCAATATATGAATATATATATATATATATACACACATAAAACAGAGCATGCAATATACATATATTGACACACATACACACACAGCATGCTGTATACACACATGCCATGCAATATATACATACATTTATACAGAAACAATCACACCTAGACAGAACTGACAAGTAGCTTCACTGTGAGAGTGACTAACATAATGTAGTTGTAAGTTCTATGGAATAATAAATAAATAAGAGCCTGCCTTCAATACTTACATTTATTGTGACCACCTCCTGGTATCATGTTGCTCCATGCTGCCACTCTCTCTTCTCCCTGACACACGACTACGCATGTGTCTATGAGGTAATGTATGTGCTCTGCAGTGCCTCTAGTGGCAGGAATGAGTGGACGCTGCAGTCAGGCGCCCCATCAGCTTTTAATCAGGCTGCACAGGGAGCCTCTCTTCCATGTAGCAGAGCCCTATCTAGAGGCTTTGGACGCCGTCCCAGTAACTCAGTGGCTCCACCTTCAGGTACCTGACTGCATGACAGCCGCCGTGTAAATGCAGTACACAGACAACGTTTTTTTGTTTTAATGTATGTTTTTGGGGGGAGGAAAATGAAAGAGGGAAGGGAAAAAGATAACCACTGTCTGTTAGAATTATAGGAATAAAGAATAAAACAAATTATAGAATAAAATATGCTTTTATGGACTCTAATTTGGGAGGGCGGTTGCCCAGCT
The DNA here is from genome assembly GCA_027410445.1 of Discoglossus pictus. Classification (NCBI taxonomy): domain Eukaryota; kingdom Metazoa; phylum Chordata; class Amphibia; order Anura; family Alytidae; genus Discoglossus; species Discoglossus pictus. The sequence goes on from CM050169.1 coordinate 160,412,328, forward strand.
GCCCCAATGGACCAGCCGCCCCTGATACTACCTCACCTCCCTTCACCTAGTCAGTTGGTCCAGATATCAGATTGCATATGATTGGTTTAAGTAAAAACAAGCCATCCTTGTCTCAGACTGTGGGGAGGCTTTCACACATATAAACACAGATTTTTATTTTATTGTATTTCTCAGTAAAAAATTTACATATTTAAACAAGTTCAAAAATTATTTCAGCATGCTTATTAGAGCTTTACACTGATGTGGCCCAAATGATGCTAAATTAAGTGGCTTTGTTTGTATTTGTGAAACTTGCCCTTTCATTATAATTAAAAGTTTAATAATGTATAGGTGCTTGCATGTTTATGATATGTAACGACTTGCAGCACAATTTAAACACACATCTTACATTAATAACAGGTCCCATCTGCATACAATACAGTGTCTGTTTTCAGCATTCCTGTTGCTCACTTGAAGCAAAAATGTATAAACTAATCTTTTAACATATTCTAAACGGAGTAAGGACATTGTGATGACAAGAAATGTATTCACAATTTACAAAAAACACTTGCTTTACATTCTAACAATATATTGAATAACCTAACTTGCAAACTTACAATCTAAATGATAGTGCTACAGTACTCTTGGCCCACTGACTATGGTCACAGCTAAGCATTCCTTACATAGTTACATAGTAATTGAGGTTGAAGAAAATAATTTTAGTCCATCAACTTCAACCTTTTTAGATTTCCTCTGATCTGTAATATGCAGATTAATTGTTTATTGTTAATTGATCCAGAGGAAGGCAAACAGAAAAATTTGCCAATTGTCTCAAAAGGGGTGGAAAATATACAATCTCCTCCCTGGATCAATACTCCCTCTCTAATTATCCTGAATGCCTTTTTTATTAAAACACTAGCGAATTGCCCGTCAAAAAATGACGACAATGAAATTGTAAGTGAGGTAAGGGTGTTTGGTGTATATAATGTGGCTGATTTAGCGTTGTTCGTTTTCTATGTTGCGCAAGTTTTTTGGAATATTCGTTTTCTATGTTGTGCAAGTTTTTCGGAATATCCGTAGCTGTTTGGTGGGCTTTTTCGTAATATCCATAGCTGTTTGGTGGTGTTTTGCGTGTTTATGGTAGTGTGTTGCGTGTTTAGGGACCTTTAGCCTAGTTTTCGTTTTGTTCGGCGGCCATTTTTTCTCTCGCTTAGGTGATTTTCAGGTCTCTAAACTCTGAAATTTGTGGTTAAATGGAGGTGTAACTTCACTTACAGAGGTCCTCTGTGCCCCCCTTGCTGTGAGTAACCTTTTTATGTGTTTGTTATTTGTATTTGTTGTGTTTGTAATGTTTTTAGGGTTGCGCGGGTTGCGTCCTTGTTTTCTAATCACGTAGGTGTTTTTCGGCAAATACGTAGGTGTTTGGTGGTGTTTTGCGTCTTTAGACTGCTGTAGCCTCGTTTTTGTTTTTTTCGGTGCCCATTTTTTCTCTCGCTTAGAGAATTTTTTAGTGTCTAAACTCTTTTAATTTGAGTTAAATTGAGGTGTAACTTTAGTTTTCGAGGTGCTGGATGCTCCATCTTCCTGTAAGTAAGCTTTTTATGTATTTGTTGTGTGTATTTGTTGCATTTTTCATGTTTTGATGTGCGCGTGTTGCAGCCGTTTTTTGCGAGTTCGTAATGGGTCGTAACGTGTCTCTTATTTTGTTTGCGTTACGATGCTACGCGAGCCCGCAAGTGTGAGCAACGGCTCGAATGCTCACAACTTAAAAAATATATCCAATCCCTTTTTAAAGTTATCTATGGAATATGCTGTGACCACCTCCTTTGGTAGAGAATTCCACAGATTAACTACCCTTACAGGGAAGAGCCCTAAAGTGAAATTGTTTTACTTCTAATCTCGAAGGATATCCTCTTGCCAGTTGAAAACCTCTTGGCACAAAAAGCTCCCTTGACAAAGCTTTATACTGACCCTGGATATATTTATATAAGGTTTTCATATCCCCTCTTAGACAACTTTTTTCTAGAGGAAATACGTTTAATTTGAATAGTCTTTTTTGTAACTTAGGCCCTCCATTCCCCTAATTAGTTTTGCTGCCCTTCTTTGAACTTTTTCCAGCTCTAAAATGTCGTTTTTATATAGTGGTGCCCAAAATTCTACTCCATATTCCAAATGAGGGCGTACTAGGGATTTGTATAGGGGCAGAATTATATTTGCTTCCCTTGCTTCCTTACCCTTCTTAATACATGGTAATATTTGACTTGCCTTTTGCAGATGGTGCTTGGCATTGAGCATTGCTACCTAGGCGGTTGTCCACAAGTACTCTTAAATCCCTTTCAATATCAGATACCCTTAGATTTGCTCCATTAAGATTATACATTGCTATTTTTCCTTCCCAGATGCATAACTTTATATTTATTCATATTAAATCTCATCTGCCATTTAATTGCCCATTTCTCTAATTTATGCAAATACTTTTAGAGGGAAAGTACATCATTATCTGACTTAATTACCTTACAAAACTTAGTGTCATCATCAAAAATGAAGACACTACTTTCCAATCCTACTTCTAAGTCATTAATAAATATGTTAAAAAGGAGAGGAACCTCACTTACCACTTTTATCCAATCTAAGTATGTTCCATTTACAACAACCCTTTGCTTCCTGTCTTTTAGCCAGCACTCAATACATGAGCAAATATTTACTGCAATTCCTGGAACCCTTAGTTTGCTCAATAGTCTCCCATGTGGCACTGTATCAAAAGCCTTTGCAAAATCCAAAAAGACTACATCCACTGAGTTGCCTTGATCCAAGTTCCTACTAACCTCTTCATAGAAACTAATTAAATGTGTTTGACATGACCTATCCCTCATAAATCTGTGTTCATTCCTACTTATAATTTTGTTTAAATTGACATATCCTTGTATACTATACCTTATTAACGCTTCTAAAAGCTTTCCCACTACTGAAGTGAGACTTAAAGGTCTATCATTTTCTGGATATGTTCTTGCTCCCTTCTTAAATATAGGTATCACGTCTGCTTTTCTCCAGTCATCTGGTAGAGACCCTGTGTTGATTGAATCTTGAAAAATTAGATATAATGGTTTTGCAGAGGCCAGTTCCGTCAGTACCCTTGGATATATTTCATAAGGACCTGGGGCTTTATTAACATTTATTTTTTCCAAACTCTTTTGGATTTCTTCCTGCATTAACCAATTATTTGTTGAAGGTAGTGTAGCCCCATTTTGTTGAAGTGTCCTAACCACTGGTACCTCCCTTGTGTATACCGAAGAAAAGATCCTATTTAGCTCATCTGCCTTTTCTTGGTCACTAATTATCAGACAACCTGTTTCACACTGTAATGTTCCTGTAGCTTCCTTCCTATTAATATATTTAATTATTTTTAAGGTTTAGTCTAACTTACCTTTGCAACTAACTTTTCATTTTGTAGCCAGTCATTTAGCCAGTCTAAGACCTTTTACAAGCCTTGTTGACTTCCTGGTACTCATGTAAAGCAGTCTCTGTCCCCTGTCTGTCTAGACCGGTAAAATCTGCACTTTTAAAATTAACAGTTTTTGTTGGGCCCTTTACAGTTTTGTTTTTTTAATTCAATCTCAAATGAGACTGTGCTGTGATCACTGTTTCCCAAAAGTTGCCGTATTTCAACATTTGATACTATATCATTATAATTTGTGATGACTAAATCCAAGATAGCCTCATTTCTAATAGGTTCTTGTATAACCTGGGCCAGATAATGATCCCTGAGTGTACTCAAGAACCTGCTTCCCTTAGCTGAACTGCTGGTCTCATTCATCCAGTTTATTTTAGGGTAATTAAAATCTCCCATTAATAAAACTTGCCCATGCATTTCCAATCTGTAACAATAACTGCAGTTCCTCATTTTCAATTATATTTGGGGGATCATAGCATACTCCAACGGATATTCTTTTAGAATTTGCTCCTCCGCTTTTTAACTCTACCCACAAACATTCAACATTACCGCTAGTTCCAGCATAAATATCTTATCTGACTATAGGCTTAAATTCAGGCTTATGATACCACATTGCAAATGGTGATGGCAAGTGATTTCTCATGACAGATACAAAATGTTTTGCATTGCTGATAGATGAAGATCAGGCAAGTTGGTTTATTGTTATGGTTACAGTATTCCGCACTGTACATGCAGATTTGTTTGCTAGATTTTACTCATGCCTTTTTTCTAGGTAATGACCACATTGTTTAATTTTTTGGAGATCTTCTGAGCACATTGTATTGAATTGTAGTTGAATTGGATTTCATAATCCATGAGTTAATGCATCTGTGTAATGGAGCATATGACGACATGATGTAAATGCTACGTGCATTGCTGGTTACTTCTAGTATATGGAGTGTTGAATGATGATATTTGTATTCACCTGTTTATGGTTACTGTGGTGTAATGACCACATGTGACTCTAGTAGAAGCCATACATCATCATTATTATAAACTAGTCAATTGCCCCTCATAAATGATAGGATAATATTTAATGTGCCTCTTCACCCCATCTCCCACCCCTGTGTCTTTTCCTCCCGCCCTCCCCTGTGTCTTTCCCCGTGTCTCTTTTTCCCCTCCTCCCTCCCCTGTATCTCTACCCCCTCTTCCCTCCCCTGTGTCTCTTCCCCCCCACTCAGTCCCCTGTATCTCTTCCACTCCCTCCCGTGTATCTCTTTCTCCCCTCCCATGTGTCTCTTCCCCCCTCCCCTGTTTCTCTTCCCCCTTTCCTCTGTGTCTCTTCACCCTCCCATGTGTCTCTTCCTCCCCTGTGTCTCTCCCCCTCTCCTGTGTCTTTGCTTCCCTCCCCTTTGTCTTTCCCTCCCTCCCCTGCATCTTTTTCCCTCCCTCTTCCCTTCCCTGTTTCTCTTTCTCCGTTCCTCCCTCCCGTGTGTCTCTTTCCCCCTCTTCTCTCCCCTGTGCCTTTCTGTCCTCCTCCCTCCGCTGTGTCTTTCTTCCCTCCTCCCTCGCCTGTCTCTGTCTCCCCTCTTCCCTCTCCTCCTCCCCTCCTCTCTCCCCCACCTGTGTCTTTCTCCCCTCCTCCTCCCCTCCCTCCCCACCATGCAATGCACATGGACGCAATGCGCGTGCACTGGCAATGCACGCGCATGGCTAACGCTGCGCGCTGCACATTGCCTAATAGTTTTTATAGTGCTCATGCGCTCCTGCCTATGAAAATTATTATAGGTGATTATTACCTTTACCCCTTTAGGTTTTTCCTGCTTTCAGCCTCTTGTCCTCTCAGATCCGCACACACCACACCAATGGTACTAATGTACTGTTGGAATTTTTTTTTTTATTCTGTTATCAATGTTTCTGATTAGTGACATCAACTTATATAACAATTACTTAACAGTAATAATTTTGTATTTTGATCATCATCCTGTATACACATCCATTCATGTATCTGATGACTGTAAACATATGCATGCTGAACATTTGTATTTTGATTAGTACCTGATGTGTTATGGCCAAGTGTTTCCACTTTCTATGTTAAATCTGAATTCTTCATGAACTTTGAAATGATGATGACATATCCTTCTTTTCATTCCAAAACATTGTTATGGTAACATACCTTTATATACATAAAGTCTGTGTAAATATACATTTTATATTATATCTACATTTTATTTTAAATTACACAAGGAGTAGGTCTTCATTTTATAATACTCCAGACATAACAGGTTATTTTGGTTGCTTTGGGGAAATAAACTAGTGATCAGAATTTAAAGGTGTCTGTACTTTCCTCCCTTCTTATGGTAACATACCTACCTATTAGTAGAGTTACACAAGCATTGTTTACAAGTTATCACATGTATTAATATGTTCAAAGTGTGTTCAAGCACCTTTATTAATGTTATTATCACCATATTCTAAAGCAGGCATGAACAACATCATTAGTGATTTTTGGGAGTTAATATTTTGATATACGGTATATACAATCTGACATTACCATCTGCATCACCTTTCCATTGAAAGGCTTTTAAATATGTGACATTATAGTTAATAATTAAGTGATACATTAGCACTAGTTGTCATTTCTTGTCATCTTACCACATGCAAGACAGCAATGGTGTGGGACCTGACTATCCCTTTAATAATCAGTGCTTCAGAGCAGCTGTGGTGGTCCATGTGCATTTCATGATTGGTATTAAACTCTTGTGTACTGACGTCCATGTTCCCCTGGACATTGTAATATGTTATATGGAGGTGCAATATTGCCAATTGTTGGTGTTCCAATATGTATGTGATGACTCAAACAGATTAATGTGCCTTTGTGACTGTAACATATTATTATACTAGCGAATTGCCCGTCAAAAAATGACAGCTATGAAATTGTAAGTGAGCTAAGGGTGTTTGGTGTATATAATGTGGCTGATGTAGCGTCGATCGTTTTCTATGTCGTGCAAGTTTTTCGTAATATTCGTTTTCTATGTCGTGCAAGTTTTTCGTAATATCTGTAGCTGTTTGGTGGGCTTTTTCAGAATATCCGTAGCTGTTTGGTGGTGTTTTGCGTGTTTATGGTAATGTTTTGCGTGTTTAGGGACCTTTAGCCTTGTTTTCATTTTGTTCAGCGGCTATTTTTTCTCTCGCTTAGGTGATTTTTGGGTCTCTAAACTCAGAAATGTGTGGTTAAATGGAGGTGTAACTTCACTTGCAGAGGTCCTCGGTGCCCCCCCTTGCTGTAAGTAACCTATGTGTTTGTTGTTTGTATTTGTTGTGTTTGTAATGTTTTTGGTGTTGCGCGGGTTGCGTCCTTGTTTTCTAATCTCAAAGGTGTTTTTTGGCAAATACGTAGGTGTTTGGTGGCGTTTTGCGTCTTTAGACTGCTGTAGCCTCGTTTTCGTTTTTTTCGGCTGCCATTTTTTCTCTCGCTTACAGAATTTTTTTGTGTCTAAACTGCTTTAATTTCAGTTAAATTGAGGTGTAACTTTAGTTTTCGAGGTCCTGGATGCTCCCTCTTGCTGTAGGTAAGCTTTCTATGTATTTGTTGTGTGTATTTGTTGGATTTTTGATGTTTTGATGTGTGCGTGTGGCAGACGTTTTTTGCGAGGTCGTAATGGGTCGTGACGTGTCTCGTATTTTGTTTGCGTTACGACGTAAAGTTTGCGAGGGACGCAGTTGCTGGCAAGGAGCACCTTCGGTCGTAATAGGTCGTGACGTGTCTCGTAATATGTTTGCATTACGACGTAAAGTTTGCGAGGGCCGCGGGCTCGCTATGCGAGCCCGCAAGCGTTAGCAACAACTCGTATGCTCACAACTATATATGTGATGCTTTTTTTGGTATTTAGTCACGTACTGTCTCTTTAGAAGGAGTAACTTGTAATATTTCAGATGTGAAAAAATCAATGGGAAAGCTTGCAGTAATTTGCTGGTCTGGCTTGTCTTTAGTCATCAGGGGTAGCTTACTCGCAATCATGCTGCGAGTGGTGAATAGAATAGTTAGAGAAAGTTACTGGGCAGTTTTTGCCTGCATAACTTAGAGATATAGGGAATTGCGGTTCTATGTACTCACAGATAGGGGAAATCAAATAAAACAGCAAAGGTTGTTTTCATTTTTTACCTTACTAAAAAAATTTGGCCTATTATTAAAACTAGTTCTTTACAATAGCAAATGAAAATATTGTACTACTGTGTTCCTTTAGAATAGTTTCAGATTTGTACTTGCTATGTACTTTTCAAATACAGACTACATGTTTGCACTCATGGAACTATAAATAGTTTTTTTAAGGTGACTTGTAAATAAATAGCTTGTTTTGTTAACTTTAAATCCATCGCCGATCATTGTTAAAGAACCATACATTTCTTTCTCAGCTTTTCCAAAATTGGATGTGTGATATCTCATGACATTGCAGCAGTGTGAGTTGGATTACCATTGTTATGTAGGATTACACCATATATAACAATGTGAGTGACCTCAATCTTCAATTTCAGAGGAACCATTAAGCTTCATGGGAATTATCTAGTTGCAAAAGCAGTGACTTTTAAATCTGATAAAGAGTGAATCTTGACTCCTTGCAGCACCATGCTTCAATTTCTAACTTGACACTTGGAACTTCAGGTCAGCAACTCAATAGGTTTCCACACTGGCATTGTCCTTTTGTATGCGCCTTTGGGTGACATCTCTATTTTTTTTACTAGTGACCTATAAACTAATCTCCAATTAGTTTTTATTCAAGATAAAGTATCCTCTTATAAGGCAGTACATTGCAGGGAGGATGGTTAATCTCCTTTTAAATCTTGATAGAATAGAGCAACTTTGCTAAGTTTGCAATGTTTTAGAAATAGATACATCTAAGAATTGTAAGATAATACGATTACCATGTTCAAGATACAATAAATAAAAAGTGCCCTAAGGGACCACTATAGTTTAGGGGCAAAAAAAACTCTTATCACATGTTTGTGAAGTATGTGACAAATGATCAACATTACCACTTGTGTAAGCTATAAGCATAGAAGCAATATTGCATGAAATCTTAATTGTATCTAGTGGCCGGCGCGGAGGCAGCCTCAGGCACGCCAGGTCTGATGCAGCGCTGCGTGACCCGGCGGAGCCTGGGCACTCCTGATTGGCTGGATGCAGGAGGAGGGACTTCCACCCGTTTCGCGGGCTCCTTGAGGCTCTAGGGGGTAACAGCAAAAGTACAAGGAGCTCTAAAAAAGCTCCTACAGGTTCTCACCGGTCGGCCCCTGTGGTTCCCACTGCCGCACCCACAGCCAGCGCTGCAGGTGTTTCGCAGGGACGACGCAACGCCGATGGGGAGCCCGGGAAGAAGAGAGAGACCACCAGAGGAAGAAGAGACCAGGTGATCGATGAGATGGCAGCAGACAACAGTCTGGTGGTCATAGACAAGGTTCCAGTGACGGCCAAGGTGGCAGGGCAGACGCGCCCCACCAGGGTCCGAAAGTTAATGAACAGGTACAGTCCCTTGATTTTCACCTCAACACCAACCAAGAGACAGAAATACCCTGACAAGAGAGCTAGCCCACAGCACACTTCGCCCATCCCTGACTTCATAACGGATACAGGAACGCCCATAGTGACTCAGGGGCAGGACAGGGGTATGGATAGCATCGACTGCCATAGACCGCCAAGCCGGAGGGAATCCTTACACCCTAGCATAGCTGCAGAGTCAGAGTACTCCTCTGGGGGGGGGGGGGGGGGGGGGGGGCAGACAGTGCGGTCACTAACGGGGAATAGACTCAGGAGGTCTAGTGATTGTTCCTCATGCTTTCCCAGAGCCAGAGGCTCACCAACCCCGTATTCTCCCAGATGAGCTTAGTAGTGCACCCGGAGGAGCGGAGCAGCGGAAGAGGTGTTAGGGATTCAGCTGCAAGGCCATCCATCGTTTGCGTGCAAGACAATTTGGGAGCGCATTTAGCATTAGACATCAAAGAAAAAATCTGGCGATGAGATTACATAGAGATATTTTCTTTTTTACCAATGTCACGTCTGGCAGATCCTCCGGAGAGGTTTCACAGGGAAGGAGATGACCGGAGACCCACTTTCAGGCGCATACCGAGGACGTTCGACAACTGGTTACAGGCTTTCACCATCATGGCCTGTGTCATGGTGAAAGACACCCGGAGCAATGTTCTGGGCTGTTTGTGTATCTGGAGGAGATCAGGAAAGCATACCGGACGTATGACGGAATGGCTTGGTGGCGGTATTAGGAGTAATTGCGACAGTACATGTCCTCCTGACAGATGGCGTGGAGCGACAAGGCGTGGCATTTTGGGTGAAATTAATAATGCGGGCAATGCTACCCTTTTGTGGGAATCCAGGCGGGGCTAGAGGCCCCGCCACCGCGGGAACTTCTTGACGAGGAGTCTGCCACTCATTCAATGAGGGCAACTGCAAGTGGGCTTCAAACTGCCTGTGCAACAGGCAAAATGATGGGTTCAGGGCCGGAGAGCCTGCTCAAAAAGGGACGAACCCCCATACAGTTGGTCACAATGCTGCCGTGGCTTTAACGCTACGGTAGGTTGCCAACAAAAGCCAGTGCGGCGGCCCTTCTACGCGAGGGCTTTCGGGAGGGTTTCAAGATTCCGTGCATGCTCGACCCACCTGAGTCGCGTCTCTGAAACCTGAAATCGGTGAAGGAGTTTCCCTGGGTGGCGTCAGATAAAATCCGGACTGAGGTAGAACTGGGAAGGATGGCGGGCTCCTTTTCCTCCATTACTTTCCAGGGTTTAGTCATTAGCTCTCCAGGCATCGTGCTGCAGAAGGAAATGGGAAATTTCCACCTCATCCAGCATTTGTCTTATCCCCCAGGCGGCTCGGTCAACGACGGGACCGACAAACAGTATTCGTCAGTGTCTTATGCTCGGGCCACGGACCTGGTTAGTCGGGCAGGCATCGGGGGCTAAGATGTAGAAGGTGGATATCGATTCTGCTTTCCTTTTGCTACCTGTGCATCATCGGTTCCTTGGTTGTTTTGTTGACGGACAGTACTTTGTGGACCATTGCCTGCCTATGGGGTGCTCGATTTATTGTTCCTATTTTGAAGCCTTCAATATGTTTCTGCAATGGGTAGTGCACACCGAGTCAGGTTGCCATGGTATTACCCACTACCGATTTTCTCTTTGTGGGTCATGCACGTCTTTCCACCTGCGATTTCATACTGAGGACCTTTTCAAGGATATGTCAGGATTTCGGGGTTCCCCTGGCAGACAAAAAGACGGAAGGGCCCTCCACGGATTTGACGTTTCTGGGTATACGGATCAATTCGGACAAGATGGAGTGCAGTTTACCGATGGAGAAGGTGTTGGACCTGTCAGCAGAACTGGAAGCCCTAACAGGCGCAAGAAGAGTGTCGTTGCAATGGCTTCAATCCATCTTGGGAAAGCGGAATTTTGCGTGCAGGATCATTCCAATGGACCGTATATTCAGCAGAAGAATGTCGTTGGCTACGGCCGGAATATCACAGCCGCATAATTTCATAAAAGTGTCTGGGGCTATGAAAGAGGATGCAAGAGTGTGGACGGCATTCATTTAGGAATTTCAATGTAAGTACCTTGATTCGACTCAAACGGCATTTGGTTCTCTGTTGCCTATGGGCGAACATCTGGGTGAGGGCTTAGATTGTTCCCGGCCTGAACGTTGGGGTGGTTGACGCCCTTTCTCGGTTGCAGGGAAGGATCACGTAGAGGACATACCTCCAGAACTCTGGGAGCTTGGAGTGGTAAGGTAGCTGGTTACGTCAGACAGTCGGTATCGCCGAAGACGTGGGTGGCCTACAAGAAGGTATGGAGCAGGTGGAGCGACATGGCTGAGGACGCCGGTCGCACAGGATCGGAAGACAAGGCTATAGGAATTCTGCTGTGGTTCTTGCTTCGGAGCGCAGAGAGATGTGATTCCAGGCCGACCGTGGCTTGGCAGTTGGCAGCCCTGACGTTTATGTTCAGATTGGCATGGCAGAAGGACTTAAAGGAGTTTGTGGTTTGCCGGGTGGTCAAATACATGTTCAGAGGGGAGCACCGGCCTGGGGGAGGCGTGGGCATGCTATGCTGGGACTCCTTCGAATCCCTGCTTTTCTGGACAGCCTTTTCCCTAGCGTTCTTATGGGCTTTCAGGATTGGGGAACTGGTCTCGGAAAACAGGCACGGTTCGGGGGGGGGGGGTAGGGGGTACTGCTGGCAGAGGACATCTGTCTGGAAGGCGACAGATTTTGGGATGGCTAAGGAGGTCAAAAACGGACCATGCTGGAAAAGGAAGGGAAGTGGTCATATACAAAACTGGAACGGAGTGTTGCCCCCAGGCAAGTGTGAGGTTGTACTTGGAAAAAAGGCCGGCAGGGCCAGGCCCACTGCTTTTCCATGCCAACGGACAGGCCTTGTCGCGGCAGTTAGGCCTGGACGCGGCGAACTTCGGGACACACTCGTTTCGGACTGGGGCCGCTATGGAGGAGGCAAAACTAGGGCTGCCTGAGAGCATGGATAAAACAATTGGGAGATGGGAGTCTAAACGTTTTAGGTCCTATATACGACCAGAAAAGGGAAATCTAATTGGACTTTGTCTTGTGTGTTGCGGAAACAAAACAGCTGTCAATGGAGACAATGTCCAAATGGGCTTCCTGGAAAAGAGCGTGCAAGTACGATGGCTTGGGTTCCGTGGCTTGAGATGGACACAGGTGAATGGCCTGTTGGAGAGCAACACTCATAATCACGGTAGCCCACACATTTTGATTATACACACTGGGGGCAATGATTTGGGAGTGATACCTATGAGGAAAATGTTGAAAGATATGAAAAGGGATGTGAAGTTTTGTCTAGAACAGTGTCCAGGCTTGTTCATAGTGTGGTCCGAAATGATCAAAAGGAGTGCGCCTTAGCTTTATTGAGAGAGCAAGAGGGGGGATCACAGCCTCAGGAGGCATCCATCACCTGCTCTGTGGCAGGAGGTGAGTCACCCGGCCCATGGGCTTAAGTGGGCATTGCCCTGCCTCAGGGGCGTGCTTAGTAAAGCACTGGGAGCCTCTGGGCAAGGGGCCCAGGGCGTGAGGTTACTTAAGCTGTGATGTAGCAATGTTAAATACTGTTAATTGGTTATTGGAATTTGGTTGCTTTAATAAAGCTGTGGCCCGTAATTTTCCCAAGAAACCATTGGCCAGTGTGTTTATTTAGCTAAACGCCTAATGCATCTTGCTGGGGTCATGATGTGCTTGTTAGTCTCCTCTGCATAGTCCATGAGGGTACATGAACAAATCAAGAAAAGCAGGATCCAGTTTGAATTGCTACTGCCTACTGGCATGAACATAGGAGGGAGAAGGTATCAAATACTAAAAGCTGAAGTTGATCATCAATGAGACAACAAATCCACCTCGCTACCACAGAAGATAAAATAAATACCAGAACACACCTCAGGCTCTAATGCAGATGAAAATACTGACTAAAGACAACAATCAGAGTCTGCTAAAAATACAATTTTCTCTACAAATGCTTTTATACTCATGACTTATATAGCTGCTAGATGCTAATGTTAGTCTGCTAAATACTTTGAAAAATTGTCTTTTAAACCAGTGGTTCTAATTTTTTGATGGACTGGGATCTACTGTGTTGTGTGTTCAGTCTATCATTCATGTCCAACTCTCTGCATCCTTATGGACCACAACACACCAGGCACATCATGTGTCCCGGTGTGATAATCCATATGGTTTTCATGGAGTAAGTTGCCAGTTACTTCTCGAGTGGACCTCAATTTGTCTGACCACTTCTCTGTATACATGGTATAGCTCACACCTTCATTGAGGTACACAACAAGGTAGCCATCCATAAAGGGGGATTGAGTGGTTACCTTCAAATATTCATAGGGACTGGTTGATTAAGTTCCAAAGCTCACGGGACCCAGCTTTGAGACTCAAAAACAGTTTTAAAAGGGTAATAATTAATGTACCCCATACTAAACATTCCTCATTTTGAACTTTCCTCAATGTTTACCTCACTTTGAACAGAGAACATTTTAACTGCAGACAAGTTCCTCAGTAATCAATATATAGCTGTGACCAATAATGATGATTGAATAAAGTGCTAGATTCCCTACATTCATAAAGAACCACAGATAAGGTCCCAGGGAGGGACCTGAACCTGTCCTACGAACAGCTTTTGTTGTGGCATGTTTTGGTTGGACAAAATAGTTTCAAATTTATGTCATCGGGTGTAACCGTGAAGCAGAAACACCTAATTTATTAGTTCTCAACAGTGATTTATAAGAGCTGTTAAATATAATTTAATAAGTGCACTATTTTTATTGCATTCTCGCTACCATAATTTCTTTCTCATTTTATATTCCACTATAAATAATATTTTATACTATATTTATTATGATGACGAATATGACAAATTTTAATAGCCAAATGGCAGTGTTCCAGTATATCATTAGCAGAATGAATAGTGTAGCTAACAAGAATTTATTGTGATTTTTTTATATGACTTGATATTTTTTCCAACAAGAATATGATTTAGTTGTATGACTCCACATTATTCAGAGATTTTGACTTATTGTGCTATAAAACAATAATATGTGGAAAATATATATTGTAGCTTGCACGAAGCAGACAAAAAAAATAGTTTGCTAAGCCACCAACTCGTTATTTTGTTGCTCTAGATATGAACTCTCTTATTACATATCTGACTATTAGGAGATGATAATAACATCTAGTTGGCACAAAACACAAATAGAAAATGATAGTCTGATATAAAATGCAGAAAACACTGCCTAAAAATCCTGGAAAGTACAAAGATTTAAATGACCTTTTGACACAGACAATCCTAAAAACTGCTGATTCCTAAAGTAAACAAAATAACTTTAATAAGTAAACCATATGGACAGAGGGCTTTTTCATTAATCTCTTAAAGTGCAGATTGTTGCTCTTTCTCCTGCAATTGCTCTGCAACACCGTTTATTGATCTTACGGAGTGTAATGAATAAAACAGAAGAATAGTACTGGCTGTTTTGGTGAGATATGTGCTTTGGGATGGAAGTGCAAATAAAACATGAATCCACCTTGCAGTAGTTTTATAGGAAAATATCTATCTATCTATCTATCTATCTATCTATCTATCTATCTATCTATCTATCTATCTATCTATCTATCTACTTTCATACTTAATCTATTATCTCATACTATATGTTGTTACAACCCTATTAAAACAATATCTAGTGTGAAAACACTATCCATAGGAGTTTTGTGGATGTTAAGGAACAAGTGTGCAAGGTTGTTGGATTAGGTTTAAGAAAGTATATGAACCTATAAATAGGGATTTAAGGCATGATAAAGCCAGACAAGAATCAAGGTGGGTAAAGCATACACAAAATCCTGTAGATGGAAGTTAGATGATGTAATGCTGAGTCAAGATAAGTCATCAGCAACGGAAAAGGAGAGGTTAGAAATGTTTAGAAATTAGATGTGAGATGTAGGCAGATTTGCTGTTTAGGGGGGCTCTATAGTTGAGTGTCAAGAGTTTTGACTTATTTCTGGAAGATATGAGAAGTCATTAAATGGACTAGTATTGAACTGGGTAGAGGAGAAAGCTAGGGGTAGAATAAAATAGACTAAAAACTAAATATATATAGAAAAAAAAGCAAACTCATAAATGTAATTGAGTAATATTATGTAATGCAGGATAAAATTGTTCAAAACTAAAGTGGAGTGACTGTCACATGGAAAAAACAGTGCATGCGCATAGTGCAATGTCACTGAATAAGTATATTAAAATAGCTCTCCCAAACATAGTGCGTATTACAGATTAACAATATATTAGAAGTGATGTCACCAGCAAAAATACTGAGTTGGTAAAACTTGAAACAGGAGCTCAGATTAGCTGGACATAAAAAGATTGAATAGCGGTCACTGTTGTAATTCTAGAAATAAATTCTCTATACAAAGTCCAGAACACAGTAATATGAGATACAAGTCATCACAAGAAATAGCTCAATAGTCTACTAGATAAGTACAACAGAATATGCTCAAGATAACTTAATTCACAGGCTCATCAAGTTTCTGCCTATAAACCATTTCCTATTGAGCAAAAGATCTAATTAACCTATGTCCTAATGAATAATTAAACCATAATGATTAGCCAATCCAAAAAAATATATCTTGCAAAACATATTTATATATATTGTGTATAAATAAAAAATATATAAATATAAAAGATAAAAGAAAGCAACTAAACAGAGGCACATAACAAATATTGATAAATTCATTTTGTGACAATTCCCTTTTTTTCCATATTTGCTGCACTAGATTTCCTAATCAGTTTTCTCAAACTACTGTTATTCATTATCTGCCTCTGTTGTCAGTTGCGGTGTGAAAATTTGTAATTTGTACACATTCTGTCATTCGAAAGTCCCTTTACTGCTTTGTTTTTGTCAAACAACAAAATAAATAAGAAAAAAAAACTGAAAATATATTGTCATGCAATGCTATCAGCCTAACATCAGAATGACTACAGACCCCCTGAGTCTAATAGAAAATTAATTTCTTAGTTATTTCATGCACCAGTGCCACTAATCTTTGCTTTTATACATGACAGTGTATACCAGAAAATAGTAACTGGCAGGTTATATTTGGAAACTGACAGCATTTCTTTTTTAGGGGTCAGACAGTGGACAGTAATTATATTTAATAAGAGTAGAGTTTCTAAATTCTAACTTTTTTTAAGCATCCATTGGCATGGTACTAAAGAAACACGGCACAGGAAAATTATCAAGCTGCATGCAGCACACTGAGGGTACAGCCAGTCAGTTTAAATGATTCTCTGTGATTTTTATTCTGATAACTTTAACTACATTCAGCACAATCAATGGATACAACAGGACCAGACGAATTGCTTGGCACTTGAATGCACGATAGTTCATTGCTTGAAACTATAGAGATTTTTCATTTCAAATCTCTCACATTGCCTGGCAAAACATGTCATAGACAGTGATATTATATATATATATATATATATATATATATATATAAATATATATACACACACACAGTCGAGTCACATAATTATGACCACCAGCTCATATCGTGTACAGCACGACAGCAGCTAGATGTGAGCCAGTAACATGCTGGAAGGTTGTCAAGGCATCAGACAGCTGCTGAAGAGTGCATGCTGGAGGATCCATACGGCAAACATGGCAATCGAGGTGGTACCACAGGTGCTCGATGGAGCTCAAGTCCGGGGAATTTGGAGGCCAGTGAAGTACTTTGAAGAACTTGGAGTGCTCCTCCAACCACTCTTGAACAATATTGACCGTACGACATGCTGCATTGTCCTGCTGGAAGACCCCATCAGCTCCAGGGAAGACAGTCAACATATATGGATGCACTTGATCTGCAAGGATGGATAGATATGCCTTACAGAGGTATGAGTGGACCCAGACAATGCCAAGAAAATATTACCCAGACCATAACGCTGCTGTCACCAGCTTGTGTTCTGCCAGCAACAGTTGCAGAGTGTTTGTTCTCAAAGGTTTCCCACCTGACAAGCCAACTTCTATCCAGTGGTGCAAATTGAAGCTGTTTCTGATGATGAACCCTCTTCAGCATGTGTGCAGTGACCAGCCGTTTACTTCAGAGCCTCATATGCAACAGGGTTGGCTGTACTGTTGTTTTCAACATGTCTGTTAGCCCCCTGTTTCATTTGGGCAATGAGTTGCTCAAATGCAGAGTGCCAGTTGGCTCTTACGCCAACATGATAATGTCCCCAAACACACCTCCAAGTCGACCACTGCCTTGCTAAAGAATCTGAAAGTAAAGGTGATGGACTGGCCAAGCATGTCTCCCGACCTAAACCCTATTGAGCATCTGTGGGCATTCTCAAAACAGAAGGTGGGGGAGTGCAAGGTCTCTAACATCCACCAGCTCCGTGATGTCATCATAAAGGAGTGGAAGAGGACTCCAGTGGCAACCTGTTAAACTCTGGTGAACTCCATGCCCATGAGGGTTAAGGCAGTGCTGGAAAATAATGGTGACCACACAAAATATTGACACTTTGGGCCCAATTTGGACATTTCCACGTAGGGGTGTACTCACTTTGTTGCCAACGGATTAGACATTAATGGCTGTGTGTTGAATTATTTTGAGGGGACAGCAAATTTACACTGTTATGCAGGCTGTACACTTACTACTTTACATTTTAGTAGTGTCATTTCTTCAGTGTTGTCACATGAAAAGCTATAATAAAATATTTACAAAAATGTGAGGGGTGTACTCACTTTTGTGAGATGCTGTATATACACACATACAAGTATGCATGACTTAATGCTACCCCTTGGAGTGCTGATTCACTATAGCACGCTTTTTTCCCCTGTAATTCCCCTCTTAGTGCTAAACCTCGCAATATCAGGGTTTTTGAGGGCCAAACCTGTTTACCTCTTTAAATTCCTTCTCGGCGCTCTCCAGTTCGGCATTGCACTGTCTGATCGCTATGACAATAACATTTCCCATTTAGCGATCTTTTCACATAGCACTCCTACATGCAGGAATGCTAAGCAGGGTATTGCTTTAAATATACATGTCCAAACTGGATTTTGTGAGGCATAGGGGCACCAGTGCCACCCCATTTCTTCATCCACAGAGCTTTACTGGACTATTGTGTATTGGTCCTTGGATTTAAGACTTCCCTGGGTTAAAATATGATTACAATATTATATGTATTTTGGTTTATGAGTATGCTAGCTTTTGTATGGTTTAGAATGCCAAGGTACCTGTGCTACTTGTGGTCATGCCCAGAGCCTAGAGAGTTTGCTAGAGTAATGTGCCTAAGCCTGAGATGATACGTTTCTGACCTGCGCAACCCAGCTGACATATATTGTTTATATTGTGTGTAATTAGATATACATTGTGTTCCATTTTACAGGTATTGCTGTAAATAACATATTGTTTATCCTATAAGTGATTGAGGTGTAGACATGTTAGAAGTAAACCCTATGTTCTGGGGAAATTTGCAGAAAAGGTCCCACAAGTTATTACAATGCAGACTAAACATTGTGCTAATAAACTCATACAGGTAGGTTTTGCGTTTTTACACACACACAAACAGGGGCTCTTGGATGCACCCCAGTAAGGGCTATAGTAAAAACAATATAAGATGCTCTGCAGATGTACAGCTCTGCAGATTATTGCAGTTAAACACATAGCTCACACCTGCCAAGTCCAGTCAGCTGGCTTATCCTTCAGTCAAGTGCTAAGTCAACACTCTTGAGATCGTGACATGGCTATAACAGGGCAGATGCTGTCTTGCACACACAGTTTAGATGCTCTGTTTGACAGGTAGGCCTGCGTTCATAAGGAAACTAAGAATGCACCTTGGCCTGATTGGTGGCTACTAGATGTTCTATCTCACACATAGGCATGCCTTTATTGGCTACTTGAGAATGCACATTGTCCTAATTGGGGAATCTTAATTAATTGCAGGTTTGCACCCAATGGTTACCAAAAAGTACACAATTCTCTGAATGGTTGTTCTCCACTGGAGAGACTGTATATGTCACAACCTACAATGATGATGGAGTATAGAGAATCCTAGTTCTCTTATCTTCTGTAGGTTTTAGACCTAAGATTTGGATGACTCAGACCAATGGACCTTCCTTGCGGATGCAAGAGCATAAGTCCCAGCTTTTGGTAGTGTGCCTGGGAAAAAACCTGGCATGGAGTCAGAAACGATCTCCTCTGCCAGCATATGCCCTTGGGTCAATAATACACCTGCACACAAAGTCTTGATGAAAATTATGAACAACTTCTTTATTTTTACACAAGTATTTAAACACCTCACAAAAACAGTACAGGGAGTGGCTACCCCTTTGTCCAACCCTTATCTTCCTTTTGGCCAATGGGGTAATCTCCACAGTAACTTGATTACCTCTAGCCAATGGACTAGAGGTAAGCTCTGGGAACTTCCAGACCCCTCCCCTGGGCCGCCCACTAGGTGTGGCTAACAGAGTCATTTGGACGCTGGCAGTTAAGAGAGACACATCTCTTTGCTATGGCCCAGGCCCCTGGATCTGGGCTAGGGAGACCCCAGAGGCCCCCTGGATAGATGGTGCCCCTATGTCTGGTGGGAGCCTATTGTTCCTGACTTAAGTATGTGTACTTAAAGGATTAACCTTGGTGGCCAGCTGGGGTCCTGTTGCAAGATGTATGTGGCAATGTATCCAGCATGACTACCCCATACTATCATATACATATGTGTACATATTCCACACACTGTCAGTCTATTTAAGTACAAGCGTAAAAGCGCACCCCACATAAAACCACCTAATGTCCTCATAGTATATGGGATTGGGGCAGGGTTTCCACATCAATCCATCTCATGCATTATGGTGACTTTTATTGATGGTGATGGGAACCCTGCTCATTTCCTTAGACAATAATCATAATAATATAACAGTATAACCGTATAACAGTATAACAGGGTGTCTGGGAGCCCCAAACCCCCAGGTATCGTCTCTTGTGTCAACAGCCTGTGACAGACATCTGTCCAAGTCCCAGATGACTGCCAATCACAAAATGGCCCCAGCATAGTTCACACCCAAATCCAATATGGCCACTGGCTGATTCATGACAGTATACATATGTCCGTAGTTGATAATAAAAGAGGTCAGTTCTGGTTTTCACATAAACAAGTTGTGAGACTATTTACTGTATGCCTGTATGGGGAGTTATCCTGTTCTGAGACCGCTGGTATCCTGCCTGACTTATCATCTGCACATATTCTTGGGCGTTGTCCCTATCCTGAAGCCATCTTTTGTGCCAGAGGTAACAAGACCTACTGGGGATGTTTGAACTAGATTCTTATCAAGCCCCATTGAAGACGCAGGTTGTGACAATATATATATATATATATATATATATATATATATATATATATATATATATATATATATATATATATATATTGTGGTAGATTAGCCTGTTACGTTGTAAATTACCAGCCAGGAATTCAGGTATTCTTTTAATATTTTATTTAAAAGTCCCAATTATATACGAAAATAATAAACACACTCTTCATCTGTGGAAAAAGGCGGAGCATTCGGCCTGCCCATCTCTCCGAAATGCTCCAACCACCGAGGACCCTTTAAATAGTCTTTTGAAAGACAGTGACACTTTCAGTTAGACTGCTGCCTTCTCCCTTGGGTTAAATGTCCACAGACTCTAAACCGAAAAACTACTTTCTCAGCAGATTCACTTGCCTTGTAGGCCCGAGTTGCTCCTGCAGACAGCTCTGTTCTGGGAACTTGTGCTGCTCCTATAGACGGTTCTGCTTGGTGAACCAATGTTGCTCCTGCAGACAACTCTGCTCTGGAAACTTGTGCTGCTCCTGTAGACGGTTCTGCTTGGTGAACCAATGTTGCTCCTGCAGACAACTCTGCTCTGCACTTCAGACTGTCTCTCCTTGCAGACAAACAAATCTTTACTCCAAACACCTCCCCTTAGTGTGCTCTGCAGGGCTTTTTAAATCATCCTGATAAGAATCAGGTGCACTGGCTGATTGAGCTGCAGTCCCAATTAACTCTTGCTTATCCTGCCTGGATATATTGCTCTGCTCAATCTCAGGCTTATATATACTCCTTGCTTGACTCTGTTACAATATATATATATATATATATATATATATATATATATATATACAGTATATTTTATATATATATATATATATATATATATATATATAAACTTTGCTAAGTACCACCTTTGAAGGACCACTACGTGATGAAAAGAATATCCCAATAAATTCAAACCCTGTAGCGGCATCGGCACAATAGCAGACACAGAAATAAAACAGAAATTTTTATATTTTATATTGCAGATTTGTGAGCATGAGAATGTTGGGCTATTAATTTTAATACCTAACATCACTTTCCCTTTAATTATAAGTAGGGTGTGTATATTTGAAATTACAGTGCTATGGCTAGGACTTTAACTCCCTTGCGAGTTCTCTCTAGTACCCTCTCTCTAGTACCCTCTCTCTAGTACCCTCTCTCTAGTACCCTCTAGTAGAGTCCATTTGTGGGTTACGGGTTTGAACGCCAGTGAATTTTGTTGCAATTTAATAGCAATTTTCAATGTACCAGTTACGGGCTTGACAGAACAAAGGATTTGTGGCCGCTGAGTGCAGGGCTGTAAGTGTAGCAGAATATCTTATCTTATTATACAACAAAGGTTTTGGACTTCTGACTGCTCCCTCCTCCCAGACCACACCCACGACCCTCATCCAGCTCTCAGGATGTGATGCAACAAACACAAAATTAATTCCTATATTCATAAACAGATATTTTCTTCAAAAATATTTTATGTTCATGGCTTTGTTGTTGTTTAGTAGTTCAGTCTTGTCCGTCTCACCAGGACCCTATGTACCGCAGCATGCCAAGCATATCTACCAGCCACTGCCCTTCTGAGCTCCCTCAAGGCATACAGTATGTTCATTGCATCAATAAACTTATCTAGCTATCTCTGCCTTTGCCATCCCCTACCTTGTGTGCCTTAAATCTTTCTCAGCATCAGAGTATTCTCTAGGGAATACTCTCTCCCATGATATGGCCAAAATACTTGAGTTACAGTCTCATGATCAAACCTTCCAGTGTACAGTTTAGCTTGATCTCCTGTTTTGATTTACTGGATCTTCCAAGCTGATTTCTCCAACATCACAGTTCAGAAATTTGAATTCTACGGCACTGAGACTTTTTTTATGGTACAGCTCTCACATCTGTATGTTACTACTTGGAATATCATAGTTCTAACTATGCAGACCTTTATTGAGAGTATAATATCTTTACTTGTCCAGACTTCCCATAGCTTTCCTCCCCAGAAACAAATATATTTCCATTTCATGGCTGCAGTTACCATCTGCAGAAATCTTGGAGCCCAGGAAAATAAAATCTTTCACTACCTCCACTTCTTCCCCATCTATTTGCCTGGGACTTAGATTGCTGTTTGTCATGATCTTTGTCCATGGCTTATACAGGTGCTAATATTGTTACTTGACAAACAAATGTCTTTTTTATCTGCAGTGGTCTTTTAAAACAGTGGTTCTCAAACCTCTCTTCAGGACCCCATAGACAGGATTTTGACTTAACCGTGCATGAAAATAGATAATTCAATTAGAGGCTCCAGGGCCTGTTGAATACTAATTAACTCACTTGTGTTCACACAGTTAAATAGAAATCCTGGCAAATATCTTAGTGACTCTACTTGCAGAGTTTGAAAAGTGGGGATTAAGAACCTTTCTACTTATTATTCTCCTGCTGCATCTGGAATAGATTATGTTCATGGAACATTAAGCTAACTCGCTGTCCATTTTAAAATATCATGTATGGATTATAAATGTCAAACAGCAAAAAGCAGCTATTCATCTCCAGCTGCTGGGCAGAAAGGACCATAGAAATGGTGTCAGCTGTCTATATTCCAGGCAATCTGAATTCGGGTGGGTTTTTATGCAAATGACCTTTCATGAGAACACATAGCAACTAAATGTATACTTCTTGCAGAGGCTTTACATATTTGGGGCTCGCCAGACATAGATCTTATAGTCTTTCCTTGGAACAGCAAGGTGCATTTGTTTGGTCCTTTCCTAGATTTTAAGCCTTTGCATATTCTAGATGCCTTCTCTGCAGCCTGGCATTTTTCCATGTAACACATTATTTCCTAATTTTGCTCTTAGATTCAATATATTATAAAGGTCCTTTGGAACAATACAGAGGTGATGGACATTATTCTATTCTATTCTAGAATACTGCTCTCTTCTGCAAGCTTGGTCAATATCTCAGCCTATTGGTCTTCCCCATCGAGACAACCTTCTTCTTCAGTATCCCTTCAAATATCCAGACCTCAAGAAAATGGACATTATGGCATAGAGATAAAGTGGCATTCACTTGAGAAGCAGGGAATTGATATGCTCCTGAGAGCCAGAAGACAGTCTACCTCTTCTCCTCTCATCTGATGTTCTTCATTATAATACAGATAAGTATCTGGATTATATGAGGCTTTGGCACCTCACGTGTTTGCTATTTTTACAGTTAATACAGGTTACTGCAATTGTAGCCCTGACAGAGCCTGATTGGGTAATTCATGGTCTTATCAGGTTGCTTAAGGTTATATCTTCATAAGACTTTCTTGAAGAGTTTGTGTGGCTCCATGGCTCTTGAGGATTATTTTACACTTCTGCAGGCTTTCCTTTTGTCTCTCCAGAATCATGTCAGATTTAATGACTTTGTAATCATTTTGTCAGTTGCTTATTACTCTGCAAGGACAGTTCCAGAGCTTGCTGCCCTTTCTGTTGAAGAATCTTATTTATCCTCCTTTTGTGGCAGGGTATCTTTGCATATTGTTCTTCCTGTTATGTCACGTGATTTGGAATATCCTCACTCCTTGTCTCTGCTAATAAATCTTTAGTACAAATTAGTTAGGGTTGCTTTACATAATTGTATAATGAGAATATACACAACTATATTTAGTTAACAAAATTCTAAATTTAAGCTATACTGTAAATCATATAATTAATCTAACATGCCTTCCCACCTACCCTGTTCACACTCACCCACTCATGATTTGTGTTACTTTTTAATACAGGTTTCTGGATTATCACCTCCGTATTACACAGCTACACCAATACACTTAATTAACCCTTGTGACGAAGTGCCCTTCGCCACTTTGTCTTGGAGAGGACTGTTTGCCAGCCTCCTGCCCTGCGACTATGGCCCTGGTACATATTGCCCTTCAAACACAGTATTCGGCCATACCAGAGTGTATGTCACTCATTCTGGCCCTTTACATACAGGGGGGTCATTCGGTACTTGCCCTGTGGCGATACCCCAGATAGCTATGCCATGGAGCCCATTCATATAATGAAAGACTATGGGAAAGACTTTAGCTACATGGCAATTGAACTGTGTGAAGAGGATCTGAGCGCTATTCGGTAGTTTTGTGCGCTCAGACCCCAGCTGTAACGGAACCCATCACTGTTTTACCCTGTTTTATGATTATTTACTTCTTGGTTAAAATATGATCACATTGCTGTACTGTAGATATGTTGTTTTATGTTCTACAGAATATATTGGCTCAGAATATCACAGCTACTAGGCTAATAGATAATCCTGTTACAGATAAGAAAAGTCGATTGTATAAACTGTTTTCATTCTCAGATAAGAACAAAGAAGGCTGATTTAATCATTGTCTGATTATATCAAGTTGCCTTAGGGAGGGGTGACCACACCTATTGTCCTATATGTGTATTGTGTGGGGGATATGTGACATGTCTGTGTGTTATGTGAAAAACATACTTTTACTAACTTTTGAACCCCTGGTCTGATTCATGCCATTTTTTTTAATATGTTGTTCCCCTGGGTGAGAGATATTGAACGGTGCTGGACTTAAAGGTGTACCCCCTGTTTTTGGGGTACATCCAGAATGTGGTTAAAATTGTGTCTGTTTTAATTATGTTACCTGTTATCTGAGGGGAGGAGACGTGGGGGTTGAACCATGTATCTAAGTTGCTGTGATAATTATGTGGGTGTAGCCCTTCAGAGGGCATCATTGCATAAAAGGAGATCCCCTGTCATTAAAGTTCTAGTTCTACTTGACCGTTCAAAACGTAGCATCGTCTCGTTATTGGAGGGGATTGCTATATCATACTGGGGATTGCTATGCTTTTGCATACTCCCTTGAGCTTCCTAGTAAGAGGAAAAGCAGCACGGAGACACCGGTAACGTTTGGAGTTACAAATTGAGGGCAACGCTAGTATCCGTACAGCGCCCCTGGCTACAGCAGGATAGAACCGGCTAGTTTTCTGACAGCGTTCCATGATGAGGATGAGGAGGAGGCCGCGGACTACAGGGATGCAGACAGAAAGGAACTCTGGTATGATGCCCTGGAAGATGCCCAATGGCGGCGAGGTGAGAGTCTCCCCAGTGATGAGCAGCGGCTACAGAAGCGTGTGGCGATGCGGATGTATCTATTGGGAGAGCAGCCCCTGGATGAGTGGGTGACAAGACTAGAGACCCTGGTACGGCGAGAGATCTGGCTAGACAACGCATACCAGGCCCTCTGGTGGCATACCGTTCGACTTACCCCCTGGACGGCTGAACACGACTTACCGGAGGGGGATGATTATGATGGCCCGGGTTTATTATGGGATGCCTTGGAGGACGACATGGATCTTGGCAGCACGGAGGAGTCTAGGTTTTGGGACATCTACGACTACCGGGTGGGCATGTATGTCTGGGATGATGAAGGCGAGGTGAGCAAAGACATGACCCACCTGGTAACAAGAGAGTGGGAGCTGGAGCAGGACTACCAACACCTGCTCAGCTTCGTGCAGCCCCAACCTACTCGACAAGCGGAATCAGACTTCATTGACTGGTCCTGGGATGACCTCCAGATGGCAGGTAGAGATGGGACCGAGGTCTCTCTACCGGCCCTACAGGGGGCAGAAGGTGTCGTCCTTCCCCCCCAGCGGCAGTGTGAACCCCAGGGGGCAGAAGGTGTCATCTTTCCCCCCCAGCGGCAGTGTGAACCCCAGGGGGTAGAAGGTGTCATCCTTCCCCCCCCAGCGGCAGTGTGAACCCCAGGGGGCAGAAGGTGTCGTCCTTACCCCCCAGCGGCAGTGTGAACTCCAGGGGGCAGAAGGTGTTGTCCTTCCCCCCCAGCGGCAGTGTGAACCCCAGGGGGCAGAAGGTGTTGTCCTTCCCCCCCCAGCGGCAGTGTGAACCACAAGGGGCAGAAGGTGTCGTCCTTCCCCCCCAGCGGCAGTGTGAACCCCAGTGGGCAGAAGGTGTCGTCCTTCCCCCCCAGCGGCAGTGTGAACCCCAGGGGGCAGAAGGTGTCGTCCTTCCCCCCCAGCGGCAGTGTGAACCCCAGGGGGCAGAAGGTGTCGTCCTTCCCCCCCAGCGGTAGTGTGAACCACAGGGGGCATAAGGTGTCGTCCTTCCTCCCCAATATGTTGTTCCCCTGGGTGAGAGATATTGAACGGTGCTGGACTTAAAGGTGTACCCCCTGTTTTTGGGGTACATCCAGAATGTGGTTAAAATTTTGTCTGTTTTAATTATGTTACCTGTTATCTGAGGGGAGGAGACGTGGGGGTTGAACCATGTATCTAATTGGCTGTGATAATTATGTGGGTGTAGCCCTTCAGAGGGCACCATTGCATAAAAGGAGATCCCCTGTCATTAAAGTTCTAGTTCTACTTGACCCTTCAAAACGTAGCATCGTCTCGTTATTGGAGGGGATTGCTATATCATACTGGGGATTGCTATGCTTTTGCATACTCTCTTGAGCTGTAACTACTGAACACTTGTTCCTGATGTGCTCTCCTTGGAGGAGAGGTCTTACCCACACGGTCCTGGATGCTGGAGATTCATACAGGGTGGAAGGAAGACGGCGCGGCTCCAGCTAAACTACGGCGGTTGTGGAGTCTGTGGTGGTTGTGGTGTCCGGTGCGGTGCTTGTAGGCCTCGACGCAAACTAGGACGCGTCTATCAATGCAGGTACCCGGTCGGGGTGCCAGGAGATCCGTTACAACCCTCTACTCTCTTTTCAATTTCCTGCCAATACTTTTTTTCTCCATTTTAATTCCTTAGCATTTTGTTGCATTAATCATTTAGTAAACTTCCAAGTTCTTAGTCTTTCAAAGGTCCATCTCCCCTGTGGAATCTGTCTCCAGGACAGTGAAACGTACGTCGGGCCTTGAGGAGGGCATCCAGTGAGACTTTTGATGCTCTCACCTGCAGTAGTCTGGACTATACCGGGGGACTCCTGTTACTTCACCACCCCAGACCGCAAGTACAGTTAGGGCCAGATACCGGGCACCCACCACAGGGTGGACCTGTGGGGCCTCTAGTCGGCCGTTACATTTTTTATTTTGCTTTTCCAAACTGTCACCCACCGTAGCGGTTCTGCAGGGAGGTTTAAGTGTAATATATATCTTGGCTATAAATGAGTTGGAGTCACTGTATACTGTACATGTAGTCATATCCAGGCAATGTGTTCACTGCTGTCACATAATTACTTCTGTTATTTTGCCAAACAGTGTCAATATGTGTATCACTGGGTATAGTTTGGCCATATGCACTGCGAGAAGGGCTTACTTGTTAGAACTTTGTGAGCAATGACTGCTTTCCTCATATCTATGCCACTCTCTTTGATAGGTAGTAGACTATTTTACCATAGTCCACAGTATTGTACCCTGGCCTATGCCCCACAGTGTGTGCACTTTATCACCCCCTGTCTGAAGGCGCTCAGCGCGGGGCTTGCATGAGCGCCAAAGGTGCTCAGACCACCAAAACTATACCAGGGGAGAGGCTTGCAATGAGCGCCAAAGGAACTCACAAGACAAAAATACACGATGGAGAGAGGCTCGCAATGAGCGCCAAAGGCGCTCATTGTAAGCCACGCGATGAGTGCCAAAGGTGCTCAGCGCAAGGCTCGCAATGAATGCCCAAGGTACTCAGAGGACCAAAAGCCTTACATTGTGTGGCAAACAGCATTGCCTGGCTTAAAATGTTATTGCCATCATTTGTGATGGGCAAGTCGCTAGTTTACAATAAAAAGTTTATGTCACATTGTCACATTATTTATTCATGTTTATTATTTTTTATACTGACATTATAAACAAAAGAGATTAATATGTGGTGGTGGTGACATTTAATTTTGCCATGTTTGTTGTTATACATTTGAAATTGTGTTACGACAACCTTTGCCAACCAATATTGTGCTTTAAAACACACTTTTTACACACAGTTGTGACTGTGCCAATGGAATCAGCTGTTAAACAATGCATGCTTGGCCCGTAAAACATGAATGTGCTACTTTGTTTGCAATGTCTAAAAGGATGAACAGGAAATGGATATATTACTGCAATGCATCATGGACCGAATTATAGTACATGAGATTTAGTAAATCTCATATAGACAAATCCTCTTAGTAAATTATCTCCATTGAGTTTTTGGTCAAGAGATTACTATTGCTATTATATATCATAAGTACTGTCAATATTTCCCTCTGTCATCCGATCTTTCTACTCCTCGGAGCTCCCATCTCTTCTTAGAATCCATATCCAATGATCTCATACACAGCAAAAGAAAAATAGACAGAAAAGAAAATGCTATTATTAAAATGGATGTCTCACGGTCTCAGCTATTGCATTATACTGTGTGATTAGTGAGCACATAGTGACTTTTGTAGGTTTTACAAATCTGTCTTCATTTTTGGGATGAACAGTGTGCTGTATCTTTGCAACGGTATTAGATTGATGCCTTTAATCAGTGAACTGTACAACTTTACTTAAAGCCACACTAAGAATAGAAGAATTGTCAACACCACCCGGAGGCACCAGATATGGAATCTGGACAGTGTTCTGATGAGGAAATAACTTGATTAGAAAAACAAGTGAATTTATGATCTAAGTAAGTGCTTCATCCAACTTTTCCTCCCAAGCTGTTCTAGACATTTGGTATGAAACTAATTAATTTTATGGACTTCATAGAAAGGTTTTGTTTGACAGTATGAATGAGTGTGATTAGTTTTGTTGCTAGTAACAAAAGGTTAAGTGTTGGATTAGCAAGATGCACAGATATATACAGTTTTAGTTTCACTGTATGTTGCTTCAAAAACGTTTAAAAAAAAAAAAAAAAATGCAAATGTAGTTGCTTATATATGAACAGTTCATTATGAGAAAAATTGCATTTCAAATTCCCAAGAATGATATTGAGTCTTTAATGATTTGCTTTCACTATATTCAAATCAATTAATTTTACCAATTAGGAAAAGTATGTGGTTAATAACTTGCATTCCTATTTTTATATGGATTTAATAGTGCACCATCAGCACACAAGCATGGATCCCTCTAAAACCCCTATCCTCTATGAGCCTGGGGATTCCTATTACTGTAAACGGAGGAATTCCCCATCCCACGCTGCTCACAACCGAGATCCTGCATTTAACTATAACTATGGGGAACTATTGAGAGCCCCATGGCATGTACAAGTTAACTGCATGCCATGGAGGTCCTTAAATGACCGGGAGCCCCCAGGGGTTCCTATCACCACTGCCTGGAATCTCCAGGGTTTTTTCTTTGCTTGTGGGGTTTTAAACCCTCTGCTGATTACTCATAGTATTAACTCCTTCCATTCCATGGGAACAGGTTTATGTAGAGATATGGGGGAGGAGGCAGCACCTTATTCTGTAAATTCATGGTGTCACAGGGACCATAGGAGCACGAAGGCTATGGTCAAAAAGCCTTGATGTGTGGTCCCCACATTATAGTGGGGTGTGATGTGCCTGGAAAATTGGATCCCTATGTAATTTGTGCAAAAAAGAAGCCTTTTTTGCTCAGTTACATAGTAGATATTGAATGGACCCTAATGTATTCAAATCGTAATAATTCTTTAACAGTTAAAGCAGCACATGAATTTGAGTCAGCGAAAAGATTTCTTCTAGTAATGTGATGGGTAAAAAGTGAAAAAAAAGGCCCTCTAGGCTTGGGGTAGTTGGCTATATAAACAAGATAGTGTATTTTGGGCTTATCCATGCCCTTTCATTATGGGGTAATTGTTAAAGCATTGTATAGACCAATACAAATTCAGTATCAATGTACCTATTAATTTATAGTTTACTTATTATATATTTGGATAGATGCATCAATCTTTGTATGAGGTGCACTCTAAAGTTGAGGTGTCAAGTCTCTCTACAGCCCTTGAAAGCCTAATAAATCTGGGGGAATATATATTTTTTTTTTACAAGAGTTAAAAACAGGTCAGAATGCCTTTTTGTAAAATAAGTCTAAAATCCATAGCTTGACATGGATACCTCTCTACATATTTTATACTACCCCTAGTGTACATGTTTCTTGATATGTGTTTTGTGTGAAATTTTCTTCTAGCAAATTTGAATCACTAAATTCAACAAAAATTGGCGACTGCGTTTTTTCAGTATGGCCTTGCAGGCATTTATTGTTCTCTATCGTGTTTTCTTTTACAAAAAAAATATTATTTATAGATTTATTTTTATGTTACAGGATAGTATAACCCGGTTGTCTTGTTTGTGCTTGTTCGGCATGCTGAGAAAAGACTGCTTTTATAAGTTTAAATTTTAATGTAAAGTCATATGTATTTAGTGTGATTGTATTATGGAGATCGACTGCATTCATTTTTGGATGAATTAAGCTACTTGGCTTATAAAAGTTTGTAAAGTACATGTTATGTGTAGTTCATTGTACTGTTTTGTTAAGAGACACTGTAAAGCTACCATAGTAGATTACCAAAAATAATGCATTTTAAACATGTAGTGATATTTAAGTCTGCAAGTGTACATGACATTTTCTAACATACCATAAATATACGAAAATATACATAAACTTATAATTTCAAATGTAGAAAGGGGAAAGGAGGAGCTACAATTGGGATGTGGGGGCACATGAATAGGAATTGCCTAGGGCGTAATGAAACCTTTTGTGACAAGGCATCTTTCTCTCACTGGGTCTGTACCCCCATCTCCCGCCCATTCGATAGAGGAACACCAACACAGGAGGCTTCTTAAATACTTTTCAAATCTTACTAAATTATTTGCCAGTAATGCAAAATATATGGAAACAAACAAAAGCATAAAATAAACAGGCCTAGCTTTAAAGCACTAACCTCACTGTTAACGTAGTTCCCTCTCTACCAAGCCCATTCTCAGCTTAATCTGGGAGCGGTTAAACAAAATACAGTCCAATAAGTTTATATTTAGTTTACTGGTCTTTATCCTTTGAAGTACATTTTTTCAGTCTGTTGTCTTGCTGATCAGCTGCCACACTTCAGTCTCTCCCTGGGTGCCTCTCGCCAGCTTGAGACACCTTTCAGCTCCAATATTGAGCCAGCAGCTTCTCAAACTTTCTGCAAGCTTTCCTCCTCTGCTTTTCTCAGTCTTGCAATCTGCAATCTGATCTCACAGACTTCTGTCTTGCAGACAATTAATCGGCCACACCTATGTCTCTGCTTTTGTGTCTTAAAAGGCAATCCACGCCTGAGCCAATTACATTCACATTTATCCTGGAGCTAATTCTCTTTCTCATCCTGGGGAAAAATACATATTTGCAATATCTGTTGCAGTATCTGGTCTCACTTTGTTGCACTATCTACTTCTTTTTATTTTTTTTGCCATCTTATGTTTATTCAAATTTGTGTGCCCCCACAACCAAGTTGCTACTCCTATTTTCCACTTGCTATAATATCCCAATCATATGATAATCAAACATATATATATATTTCACATATATAGTTGTGAGCAAGCGGGTCGTTGCTAACGCTGCGGGCTCACCAAAGCGAGGGCCTCAGTTCCTGGCATGGAGCGCCAACAGCGCTCCTTGCCAGCAACTGCGGACCTCACAAAATTTACGGACTTACGAGAAACAAATACGAGACGCAGAACTTAGAAAAAAAAACATTACGACCTCGCAAAAATACGACCTTACTGCCCGAAACCCACGCACATGAAAACATTAAAAACACAATAAATACACACAACAAATACATAACAAGCTTACCCACAGCAAGGGGGGCACCTAGGACCTTGGAAACTGAGGTTACACCTCAATTTAAGCCGAAATAGAAGAGTTTAGACACCCGAAAATCCCCTAAGCGAGAGAAAAAATGGCCACCAAAAAAAACTAAAGACGCAAAACACCACCAAACACATACAGATTTTCAGAAAAAGACGGACACGATACAAGAACAAGGACGTCAAATCAGCAACAGCCGCGTACCACACATTAGGCTCCATTTTACAACAATAACTTACACAATGCGGAAGTACACAGCTACCCTAACGGATTTGGCTCGTGCACGCACACTATTACACTACACACTGCACACATTACTGACACTTACACAGCAGCTCCACAGCTCTCAAAACACACATTGTATGCTGCAGCAACATCAAAACAGATTGACAACTCTTCTGCACAATGCTTCCTGCATATTACTTAAACATAGGTAAAGTATATTGATGTATCATTTTATTATTTCATTAGCATTAGCAACAAAGGCACTCATTATGCGCGAGGCTCGCAATGAGCGGCGAAGCATCTTGGAACACCAACAAAATGTACCGGCCTTACAATCTTATTGCCCTAATTTTTTGACGGGCAAGTCGCTAGTATATATATATATATATATAATATAATCATAAGGGCACATGGATATATACAATTTGTAAGAAAATGTCTGGTATATTTACAGGCAGAAATTTCCCATCATATAGAGGTTTCTGTGCATACGGGCACCCTACTGCCTGTCATTACTCTAAGAAAGCTCGAAATATTGTGCTGCCCAGTACTTAGACTTGTGGGTTTAGGCATATATTAAGCACCCATGAACAGTATTAATGACAATAACTAACTTGGTTTATAACTGTGTGCTACTTTTTATTTAACAGAAGATTCAATGCTGATAGTTATAGGCCTCACTAATGGAAAATATAAATGAACAAGAATCTGAGGCACCAAAGCTGTGTGTGCAATTGGATCCCCACAAGGTAGATATAATACACTGTAATATGTTCTAGCGGAAGATGCTGTTATTGCTTCTTTTCTTAATCTAAAACATCAATTGATTTCCCCCACAGACTTAAACTTTATTAACACAGTTTATCAGGTCTGATATTCTATCATCACAGCAAACTTATTGTTATACAGAAAAATAAATCTGCAAAATCAGGGCAGATGCAGTGTTTGAGTTTGTGAAAAATACAATATTGGAGCCAATCATTCATTACAAAAATGCTAAGCAATAGCTTTGAGAAACATATTGAAACACTGCAACTTCATTAATAAATGAAAAGTATGTAAAATGCCAACGTCTTGTCTAAGATCACAGGAAACAAAATTACTAAATAAAGGTCTTGAGAAGTCTAGTTATATTATATTTACTGTCTAGTGTTATATTTCATAGATGTTGCATTTTTACATCATTTTATATTTTTCAATATTGTTTACATAATACCATTGAGTGCTGTGAATAATAGGCAATATCTTACATGTACATAAGAGAGCTAAAATAAATATCAATTCGTACAGGATGAGCTTCCTCTTCAGGCTATTGGCAGACCAGAAGTCCAAGGTGGAAACCCTCATAACAAAAGAAGAGTCTGCAAATTTTTTTTTTCCTCTAAAAAATATTTAATGCTCATGGATTACAAAGTCGCTAATGTTATATTTGTATACAGATCACAACCAAGTGAAGGTTTTCCCAAACTACACTAATCAGTTATTTAGACATGAAACACTTAAGTCTATCCAAAATTTGCACTTTTATGTCTCTAGCCATTACTGATCCAGATGAAAACATTCATTATTTCTAAATTGTATTCATAAAAAAAAAAAAAAATCCTGATAGTAGCTTCCTGCCTTTGACATTTTTTATAGTTGCGTTCATGACAATCCCCAAGGGGGGATTGTAATTTTTTTTGCTCTGGGTGCGACTGCCCGACAATCCCTTCTAAAATAGAACCCCTTCCCTTACTTGCAACATGTGCAGAGTTCTTCTACCTACAGCACAGCTCCAGGAATCATGCAGGGCCCTGGTGCACTGCACCACCTGCACCACTGGTAGCTCCTTCCCTGTTCACATCTTATATCTTGTATTAGGATTGCTCTGCTGTCAGTTTTCAACATATAAATGAATCCCTTGCAGGCTGTAACATTCTGGAATGGTCAATATGATCTTTTCCCCAAGTTTGTCAATCACTAATATAGTTGTCGTACTGCGAGTTTGTGTGTGACGCTCACAAATTGCGCATGATTGGCTGCGCATTGAGAGGCTCGCAATGGGATCTGAAGGGGGAGAGAGAGGGAGAGAGGAGGGAGGGAGAGAGGAGGGAATGAGAGAGAAGGAGGGAAGGAGAGAGAAGGAGGGAAGGAGAGAGAAGGAGGGAAGGAGAGAGTGAGAAGTAGAGAGAGAGTAAGAAGGAGAGGGAGAGAGTGAGAGGGAGTGAGAGCGAGCGAGAGGGAGTGAGAGAGAAGGAGGGAGAGAAAGAGAGGAGAGGGGGAGAGAGAGAGAGAGATGGAAGGAGAGAGAGAGAGAGGGTGCACAGAGAGAGAGTGAGTACAGAGAGAGATGAGTGCAGAGAGAGGGAGAGGGTGCAGAGAGAGAGAGGGAGGGTACACAGAAACAGCGCACTCAAACTGACAGATGACATTTTTTTTTTTATTCTGCAAAATCACACATGCAATTTTAAAAATAAAGAAAAAGAAAAGAAAAAAAACGAATTTGTTAACATTACAAATACAACATATCTTGCAAAACAGTATAAACGTGTTACTACAGTATACTTACACTCTCAGTCATACCACAGTCATACCTTAATAAAGAGTCTATATAAAAAACAAGATCAAGTGTTTACACAATTCAAAGTATATTGAACTCAGATTATTGCTCTATACTGGGGATATGGTTTTAAGATGACATATTTTTTAAGACAATATTATACCATAATTTTTATGGGCAAGTAACTAGTTTATTCTATAATAGCTGAACATGCAAACCACTTTTCCCTACCTATAGCCTAACGGCCTTTTCGCAACTATGGTGGCTTCCTCGAAGGATGTTTGTATAATAAAAAGCATAGATTGGGCTTTTCTATGCGAGTAGACATCCATATTAATACCTTTTCTGTTTCCTTCTATTTATAGTAGTGAATTTCTTCTGTTAGAGAGCCTTCCATCCAGGAGGATCCACCAAGATCACAGGACTAATATTCTATGCTACCCCTAGGCTCTTCTCTTTTTTGTACAGATGTCTATTCAGCATTTTATTAGCCCAAAATGAATTAAGCCCAATTTAATTGCAAGCCCGCATCTCGCTTGATACATCCCATATGTCTGCGGCCCTGCTACTGGCTCGCAGTCTGCTACAATTCCGGTGCTATTCATTTTACCCAGCCTGCAAGTTAGGGGCCTAAAGCCGAAACCGTAAACCATGCACTCATCCGTAACAGTTCATGGCCGGAATATGATCAATTAAGCAAGACGGTAACCACCCATTTCGAAACAGTCGATAGAAAATGAGACCGACCTGCAATCTGACCTTGGCTTTGCTCTGCTCTGCAATCCGACCTTGGCTTTCCTCTGCATTCCGGCCTTGGCTTTGCTCTGCAATTCTCCTTGGCTTTGCTCTGCTCTGCAATCCTCCTTGGCTTTGCTCTGCTCTGCAATCCGCCTTGGCTTTTAGCTGCTAACAGCAACTCACCAACAGGATCTCTTTCAGCAGATTTCACACACTGCTTAGGCCCAAGCAAACCACAGCTGGGCTTCAATTAGCCTCTGATCACTGCCCGGAGTTAACTCTTTCTTTCTACAGAGAAATCTTCCAGCCTCTTAAATTAAACCCACCTCTATGGGCATTATTTGCTTTACTCTGTTACAATACATATATGATGACACTTTATATATATATATATATATATATATATATATATATATACATATATAAATATATATATACGAGACTTGCCTGTCAAAAACGATGGCAAAATAATGACTCGCAATGCTGTTGGTGCTCATCGCAGGGCCCACAATGAGCAGCTTTGCTGCTCATTGCAGGCTGCGGCATGCGCTGCTTGCATGCGCAAGCCCATATCTTTGCACTCCTCTGTGTCACTTTCCCCTCCACTCCCTCCCCTATGTCAGAGATGTATGGGGGAGCGTTATTGTTGAGGGCTTTGTAAGTTAGGGTCATGATTTTATATGTTACTCTTGAGGCTAAGGGAAGCTAGTGGAGTGATTGACAGAGAGGTGATGCCGACACTAAACGTTGTGTACGGAAGATGAGTCTAGCAGAGGCATTCATAATGGATTGAAGTGGAGATAGTTGGGTGGTGGGTAGGCCAACAAGAAGAGAGTTGCAGTAATCTAGTCAAGAGATGATGAGAGACTGTATTAGGATTTTAGTTGTGTCTTGTGTAAGATAGTGACTAGTGGATTCTGGAGATGTTTTTTAGATGGAGAAGACAAGATTTAGTTAGTGATTGTATGTGAGGGATGAAAGACAGAGTGGGGTCCAGTAAAACTCCAAGACAACAGGCTTGAGAGGTGCGGGGTGATGATGTCGTTGTTGACAGTGAGAGAGATGTGAATAATTGATGTTGTGGGAGAGGGAGGGAAGATTAGGAGTTCAGTTTTAGACATGTTGAGTTTGAGATGGTGGGTGGACATCCAAGAGGATATACTAGAGATATACTTGGAGATGTGTGTTAGAAGAGAGGGGGATAGATCTGGTGTTGAAAGGTAGATTTGGGTGTCATCTGCATAGAGATGATAATGAAGTCCAAAATAGTTAATTAGGGTACCAAGTGAGGATGTGTAGATGGAGAAGAGGAGGGGGCCTAGGACTGATCCTTGGGGTATGCCAACAGACAGGGGGGTGAGAAGAAGAAGATGAACTTGTGAGCCTCCCACCCCCCCTATACTTTACGGGTCTCGCGATGAGCGCCTTTGCAGACCTTGGCGAACCCGTAACTTCTGGGCCTCTCTCTCCCTTTCATCGAGGCTCCTAGAAAGAGCCAGGTAGATATTATAGTACACTAGCGAATTGCCCGTCAAAAAATGACGGCAATGAAATTGTAAGGTAGCTAATGCTGTTTGGTGTGTAATAATTAAAAACTGTATGTAATCCATTAATGAATGAATATACTTTACATAATTTGAAGCATTGTGTTGAAGAGCTGCAATGTGTTTTGATGTTGCTGCAGCATTAGTGGTGTGGAGCTGCTGTGTAAGCGTGATGAATGTGTGCAGTGTAATAGTATGCGTGCGCGAGACCAAACCGTTAGCGTACTCGTGTACTTCCGCATTGTTGTAAAATGGCGGGTAATGTATGGTATGCGTCTTAGCGGAATATCCGTAGGTCTTTTGTGGTGTTTTGCGAGTTTCTTGTGGTGTTTTGCGAGTTTCTTGTGGTGTTTTGCGTGTTTAGAGTGCTGTAGCCTCGTTTTCGTTTTTTTCGGCAGCCATTTTTTCTCTCGCTTAGCGAATTTTTTAGTGTCTAAACTCTTTTATTTTTAGTTAAATGAAGGTGTTAGTTACTTTTTTGAGGTCCTGGATGCTCCCTCTTGCTGTAGGTAAGCTTTTTATGTATGTGCTGTGTGTATTTATTGTGTTTTGAATTTTGTAATGTTTACTGGTTGCGTCCGATTGTTGCGAGGTCGTAATGTGTGTTAACGTGTCTCGTATGTTTTTGGCGTTGCTAGGTAAAGTTTGCGAGGGTCGTAGTTGGTGTGTCGTGTTGTTTGCGTGGTCGCGGTTGTTGTGTGGTTGTTTGCGTTTGAACGTAAATTTTGCGAGGGTCGCAGTTGCTGGCAAGGAGCGCTTTCGGCGCTCCATGCCAGCAACTGAGGTCCTCGCCCGCAGCCCTCGCTATGCTCACAACTATATATGTGATTTATAAATTATACCCAGACATTTAATACACATTGTATATGAACAAAGCATATAAAAAAACACGAAGCTGCTATTTCTACCATTTACAGCAATAGATCTCCTACTTTACTAATTTCCAGTGCATCCTTTTGCTGTATTGGAACTTGATAGAGGGTGCAGAGGTGTATAGCAGAATTTGGACATGCCTAAATGATTTAAAAACAATTAAGTAAAGTAAAATTAAAAATGTGCTGCCCCTTTAATAATGCCGCTCTAGTCCTCTGCGGCAATGGCACAAACATTGAAAACCATTTAAACAGTCCTGTTTTCATTTTGTTTGACACTTACAGCTATCTAAAATCTCCCCATCAGAGTTGGTGTGTTTTAAAGTAGTTAGATCAATAATAATTTCTCACAACTGGCACCCTACCTGTTTTGCATATTTTAAAAGTTTGCTAAAAAAAGGTATATGTATTCATAGTTATAGCACACTTAAAATATAAAAATAGCAATAGGGCATCATCCCAATACGTTTACAATGATGTATTTCACTATCTTTAAATTCTGCCACATTCATTTTGTTTCAAGTTCCTTTTATTTTACTTTGCAATAGAATGTCATCAGGCCCTCACTTCTGGTGAGCTTATGATAAGGGAACTAGTGAGTAGCTTGACCTAGGCATAAGCGGAATAGTCCATTACCCTTGATTATTAACTGAACCCACATTTACCAAATAATGACTTATTTGGGTATCAGGCAACAGCTTTATTTAACATAACAGGGACATAATAGAGCAAGAGGCAGCTGTACATCCCTCATGGAAGGAGCTCATCCTGCCCAGAGGCCCACTGAAACCCTGTGCCCAAGAGATGTCTGGAACCAACCAACACTGGATACCTTACTAGATAATTAGCTCCAACCTAAGGTGAGTCAGCATCCCTGTCACCTGCACGCCCACCTGGACTAAGCACCGCCAAAACTCACAATGGCCTTAATAATACCCTCCTCTAATGTATAATTAAATAAGGAAAGACCCACCTCATTAAGGTGCACCCCGTGACTTGAGAAAAATGTGTTGGCCTCAGAGGTCTCTAGGTCTCTATGGCCCCTACTCAATTGAGTAATTGTTGTTTACTAGAGCCAGTAATGTAGAGCGTAAACTATTTTGCTATTCAATTGGCTTTTTTTTGCTACCCAGAAAATATCTGCGGATTACGGGCTGAAAATTCATGCGGTTGTTAAAATCGTAACTCTGACCCAGCTAAGCCTTTGATCTTATAAGCCTGTAAATGTTACAATCGCAAATCGCTATTCAATTCCTCAAGCCCGCAAATGTTTTCACACCCGTAAATAGCAAATATAGAAGAAAATCCTACGAGTACCAGATAGGACCTCCAAATGGGTTAAACACCTGGCCGTAGCACTGTAAATGCAAATTCAATACTGCCTTTTAAAGGACGGGGAAAGCGATGAAAGACATTAGCATTAATAGCACAACAGTCTCTAGCTCTCAAATCTGCATTTTTTTTCCGTTTTATTTCTGCGTTATACCAATCTTGGGAATCAAGGAGTTAATACGTATCAGGCCAACCACATGGACTAGAACAGTATCACCATTATTTTGTATTTTTTGTACATTGCCAGATTGCGAGTCTGATCACATATCGGACTTCTAAACGCTAATTGATTGACATTTTACCTACATGTTTTACTGACATAATGATCTCATTTACTATTGGCTGTTTCTAAATCGGTAGTTACGGCCTTGCTTAATTGATCATGATCACACTCTGAAGTGCTACTTACAAGTGCATGGTTTACGGTTTAGGCTTTTGGCCAGGTAGTTGATCAATTGAATCGCCCTGTAACTGTTGCAAATTTCAAGCTTGCAGACTTACAGCTGGTATGAAGGGATGCAATTGCAAAAAGCCTGAAGTCTGATAGAAAAAACGCCAGATTTTCTTATAAACGATGATATGATCTTATTAAATCTAAGCCTTGCCTTGTTCAATTTTTTGTGTCA
This sequence comes from Discoglossus pictus, assembly GCA_027410445.1. Classification (NCBI taxonomy): domain Eukaryota; kingdom Metazoa; phylum Chordata; class Amphibia; order Anura; family Alytidae; genus Discoglossus; species Discoglossus pictus. Next base: position 160,452,245 of record CM050169.1, read on the forward strand.
ATAGCCCCCCACCATCTCATTCTAGACGTTCTCTGAGACCAGATACTGAGTAGCCCTAGGACTAACAATGAATCTTAACACATCCCTCTTCATTAATCAAATCAATTTTTTCATTGGTATATAACCCAAGTTATCCCCCAGTGTGTATTAACAATAACTTATGTGAGTGTGTGTGGGGTAAATTCTAGCATACCCTACCATTGTGATAAAAACTTGCTCCCACTTTATTCCTTGGATACCAGACCACTTAATTAAAACTGTATTCTCTGAAAATCCCTTTATCTCTTATATATGCCAACCTTCTATAAAAGAATGTCTCACAATCCATAATTGCAATGGGACCCTGAAATGAAACAACAACAAATGAACAAGAACCAACATTTTTTAATGCACATACAAATAATCTTGACAGTGTGACCGCTATGATACTCTTTTATACTATTATATATTTCAGTACCAATTTTTGCAGTAGTCTGACTATTGGAGGCAAACAGGCGGTAGGTTTTAATAGCCCAAACCACACTTAAAATACCACAATTGTACACAATGTGGTGATTACTCAAACGTTGCCCCCATAAACATATAGTCACCACAATTGAAAACAATTCCAAAAATGTTAGGTTCTTAATAAGGTTATTATTCTGTCAACTTGTAGGCCATGCCTCAGCATACCATTGTCCTCTAAAACAAGAGCCAAAATCAGTGGAACCTGCTACATCAATAGAAAACTTCATTAAATACTGTTCCTTCAAAATAAGAGTGCAACCATTAAAATGCTCCAGAAAAATATACCATATGCACATTCCACCGTCACTCTGATGTGATAAAGCGGCTGACACACACATGCAATAGCCAGGTATAAAAGCCTTTTAATATCCTATTTATTTCAATAATACGGGAAGCAAAATTAGGTTTACTCAGTAATGACTACATTAACCTTAAATAAACTTTTTTAGCCGACATAATAGGACATTTTTTTTAAATCAATAACGTTATCCCACGGTAGCTTACATTCAAATTTCACTGTATCGATGTGTATTCCTGAAAAACTTAAATAATGACACAGGCCTGTCACGACCCACTCTCTGGTTGGGGTCTGTTGACCGGATTTGGGTTACTCTGGCCTTGGACAGCTTTGATTACAGGAACATCATGTCTCAGCCCTTGGGTTAGATTGAGCAATATTGACAGTAAGTCTGACGAATCTTACTGCAAGCATATGTCCCCGGGTAAATAATACATCTACACGCCACGTCTTGATGAAAATTATGAACAACTTTATTTGGAAAACAACATCTTTTAAACAGGCATACAACATTACCAGGAGGGGCTACCTTTAGTCATCCCCTAACTGCCTCTGGCCAATCAGGCAGGGTCCCTACATGGGAACCATGAGACTCCACCCATGGGCCAACCCCAGACGTGGCTACCAAAGCTCATTCTAACCCAGACTCTCCCAGTGGACACTTCCTGTTTTTCCTCCTGGACTATGCCCCTGGGGAAACCCCATGGTTAACTAAGTCCTGGTGACACCCTGTGAGGTGGATAACCCCATTTGGCTCAGCTCCTGCCTCAGTGTTTACCTAATGGGGGATGGTTAACTAAATACAATCACTCCATAATACTATATACAAGCTTATACTGTAATTAACCATTACAACCCAAACCCTATTTCTCCATTCCCACATGGTATCAGGGTTGAGCAGGTTTTCCACGTCAATTCATTTTATGCAGTAATGCTGACTTTATTTAATGGTGACAGTGGAACCACCTACTCATTCCCCTATCCCATACCATTCACAAGCAGTGGCTCTGTGAGCCCAAACCTTTTGTTCTTCCACATGGCAACAGCATGTGGAAGATAACCCAGCCCCAAGATGGCCACTGCTGCGAGTCACAAAATGGCCCCAGCATAGTTCACACCAAATCCAATATGGCTACTGGCTGATTCATGACAACACCTCCCCAAGCGTGGCAGGGAACATCTATGCCCTAGGATTTTCCCAGCTAGGCTGATAGTCATGACTCTTCTGGAGTGGCTAGGCCATCTGCACTCTCTCCACGTTCAAGTCCTTTAGAAAACAGTCCCAAAGTGCAGATTAAAAACCTCCCCCAGCCCTTGGCCTTGCTCCCACTGTATAGAGCAAATTGCTCTTCCCCTGCACCCCCCACCCAAATATTTCAGGATCCCATCTCTCTCTTTTTGGCAGCAGCATGGAAGTCACTGGGGACACAGAGGGTTGCACCCATACACTTTTCTAAGGCAAAACAGTATTTTTTGGAACCCCATAAAACAATCCCTGTCCCATAGCAACCCCTTTCCCTCCAGCCAGCCCCCACAGCTGGGCTGGGGTTTCTAAAACAGTCTCTGGGCCTATGGGACTACAAAGGGACAGCTCCTCTTGGCTTTCTTCCTCTGGTCCCGCTGTTTCCGTTGCAGCTTGGGGAGCTACGCTGCTCCCACCCAAGCTGTGCTTACACTCCTCTGACTTGGCTGGGGGGCTATGCTGCTCCCATCCGGTTGAAGTGCCGGACTCCTCCATTGCCCGGGATTGAGCAACTTTATCCCAGTCCTTTATGTTGAACTGGATCTTTGGAGTGGTGTCTGTTCCAGTGGGCTCCTGGACAATGGTTATCCAGGGTATCTACACCCTCTTTCATGGTGCCACTCTGCACCCATAACGCTTTTGCCAAGGCTGGCATGCTTGCTGCCCCGGCCTGGCTCTTTGTGCCTCTTGCTGTGTGAGGTCAGGTTCCCTGTAGCCAGAAACCAATTGCTTTCCCTCCCCACAGTCTCTTAAATAGCCCTCCTGGGCTCTGTGCTTCACTAGCACCTCTGGGAACAACTCCCCTGGGGTGTCAGGGTACAGGCAGTGGTTATCTGATGCAGGCTAGGGAATCTCATCATTCCCACTCAACCTGGCCTCTAAGGCTCCCTTTCCACCATCCATCACATAATCATCCCGAGCCTCTGGATCCATTAGCAGTTCTGGCCAACACACTTTGCCTAGAACTTCTGACGGCAGACTTAATTTATCTCGCCCTAGCTTGTGAGCAGTTCCCACTTCCTCTGGGATTAAATCTCTTGGGGTATCAGGGGGCAGACATGGATTATCTGACCCCACCCAGGGAACATCCCACTGGGTCTCTGGCTCTTTGGGCTGGTGACTAGGCCCTGACACAGTCGCTGCATGTTCTAGGGGACAACATTCTCCATCCCCAGGAGTTGGTAAAGGGACAGTATTTACCCCTCCCCACTCCTCACTTTGTTTACCATCCATAAAAGCCTCTCCCCAACCTCAGTGAACATACTCCCTCTGGTACATTCCGTCTGAGTTGTAAAAATACTTCTTGGGTGTCGTATCCCACAATTGAACATACTCTGCCTCCAGTTGCTGCTCTTGCCGAACCAGGGGTTCTAGCAAAGTAGCCTCCGGGAACCATGGTTCCAGTCCCAGACCCCGGCAGCGTTCAACAAACAAGTTATTATGCCTCCTTGCAGTCCACGTGCCACATTCCGGATCCCCATTCAGAATCTCCTCAACCCCATATTCTAGATCCAAACGAAAATAGAGATCCTCTCTCCAGCCACCCAAGGACTCTATCCTGGCAAGGTACTGTTCCTCCAAGTCCATCTCTTTCTCTACCAGTTCCTCCAACCAGCTTGCCAGCTCATGGCCATGCCATAATTGCAGGAATGCCATCCATTGATTTAGCAGGAGTAGTCTGTAGTCCTCTGCTTCCCTCTGCTCCATTTTCTGGTCCTTCTCAGAGTACCCCACCACTATGCCACCAATTGTCACGACCCACTCTCTGGTTGGGGTCTGTTGACCCGATTTGGGTTACTCTGGACCTTGGACAGCTTTGATTACAGGAACATCATGTCTCAGCCCTTGGGTTAGACTGAGCAATATTGACAGTAAGTCTGACGAATCTTACTGCAAGCATATGTCCCCGGGTAAATAATACATCTACACGCCACTTCTTGATGAAAATTATGAACAACTTTATTTGGAAAACAACATATTTTAAACAGGCATACAACATTACCAGGAGGGGCTACCTTTAGTCAGACCCTAACTGCCTCTGGCCAATCAGGCAGGGTCCCTACGTGGGAACCATGAGACTCCTCCCATGGGCCAACCCCAGGCGTGGCTACCAAAGCTCATTCTAACCCAGACTCTCCCAGTGGACACTTCCTGTTTTTCCTCCTGGACTATGCCCCTGGGGAAACCCCATACTAGCTCTTTGTTCAAGTCCTGGCGACACCCTGTGAGGTGGATAACCCCATTTGGCTCAGCTCCTGCCTCAGTGTTTACCTAATGGGGGATGGTTAACTAAATACAATCACTCCATAATACTAAATACAAGCTTATACTGTAATTAACCATTACAACCCAAACCATATTTCCCCATTCCCACATGGTATCAGGGTTGAGCAGGTTTTCCACGTCAATCCATTTTATGCAGTAATGCTGACTTTATTTAATGGTGACAGTGGAACTCCTACTCATTCCCCTATCCCATACCATTCACAAGCAGTGGCTCTGTGAGCCCAAACCTTTTGTTCTTCTACATGGCAACAGCATGTGGAAGATAACCCAGCCCCAAGATGGCCACTGCTGCCAGTCACAAAATGTCCCCAGCATAGTTCACACCAAATCCAATATGGCACTGGCTGATTCATGACAGGGCCCTCAAACTTATCAGCTACTGGTATACCAAAATCAGTTGCCATATCCTGAAAAGCATGAAGTGATCTTGAACAATCTTAGGAGTCTGGTGAAACCACAAATAAAAAATCAATGTACCATTGAATATATGCAAGTTCTGGTGAAGACCACCCTTTGCGAAAAGTACTAAATCTCTCAAATTATGATCAGGATATGGAACACCCCATAGGTATGTGTACCACCATTACCCTATCTTCTTATATGGAATTTTTTTGGTTGAGTCAGTCATGACCAGAACCCCATATCCAACAGTTGCGTTCAGTGAAAGTCTTTTGACTATTATTGTATACTAGCTACTTGCCCATCAAAAATGACGGGAAAAAAATGTTAAACCTGGCAATGCTGTTTGCCATCCCATATGAACTCATTTGGCGCCAAAGGTGCTCATCGTGAGCCCCGCGGTGAGCTCCAAAGGCGCTCAGCACGGGGCTTACAATGAGCACCTTTGGCGCTTGTTGCGAGTCTCTCCCCCTGTCTCCTCCCTTGTGTCTCATTCCCCCCTCCCCTTCCTTACTTTGTGACTCCTTTCCCCCCCTCCTCTCCCTCAATGGTGTCTCCTTTCCTCCCTCCTCTCCCTCCCTTGTGTCTCCTTTCCCCCATCCCCTGTGTTTTTATTCCCTCTCCCCTGTGTCTGTTCTCCCCTACCCCGTGTCTCTTCCCCCATCCTTCCCCTGCATCTTTCTCCCCCTCTCCCTCCCCTGTGTCTCTTTTCCCCTCCCCTGTGTCTCTTTCCCCACTCTCCCTCCCGTGTCTCTTACCCCCTTCCTCCCCTGTGTCTCTTTTCACCCCTCTACTCCCATGTCCTCCCATGTGTCTCTTTCCCCCCTCTCCCTTCCCTTGTGACTCTCCCCCCCTCTCCGTCACCTGTGTCTCCTTCCCCCCTTATCCTCCTCCCCCCTTTCCCTCATCCTCCCTCCTTATCCTAACCCTTCCCTCCTTATCCTCCTCCCTCCTTCCCATCCTCCTCCCTCCTTCCCTTAAGGCCCACTGTATCTCCTGGACCCTTATCCTCCTATTTCCCCCTTATCATCATCCTCCTCCTCCCTTTCCCCCTCTCCAATTACCTCCCTATACCCTGCAATGATCTCCTGGTGTTCTCTCTCCCCTGCAGCGCTGACTTTTTGGCTGTCCAAACCGGCATATGATAATGATGTGACGTCACATGCGTGTCATGTCATGAGCATATTTTGGTTCAGAAACAGCCAGAAGCCGGCGCTGCAGGTGAGAGAGAACAGCAGGAACTCATTGCAGGGGATAGGGCGGTAATTAGAGAGGGGGAAAGGGAGAAGGAGGATGATAAGGGGGGAAAGAGGAGGATAAGGGTGAAGGAGACACAGTGTACTGATAGAGAGGTAATTGGAGAGGGGGAAAGGGGGGAGGAGGATGATAAGGGGGGAAAGAGGAGGATAAGGATGAAGGAGACACAGTGTCCTGGGGGTGTTGAGAACAGGTACTGGGGGTGTTGCGATCCCTGGGGGCTGGCTGCTCATTTCAGCCTCAGTACCGAAAGCTTTAGTGCCACAACTGCTTGCCTCACAAAGGCAATGTGCGCATTTGGTGCTCTTTGCCTAAGTCCTGCGAGCTTGGAAGGCTTCAATGCCTCAATGGGTCGCCTCGCTTTGCGAGGCTCACAAGCGTGACGACAAATCACAGTTTGACAATTATAATATGTGATGACTTCTGGTTAGATGGAATATGTTGTCGAGTTACAAATAAACAATAATAATAGATGTGTTTTTGTGTCTTTTTGTTTTATACTTTGTAAGCAATGGAAGTTAGACATGTTAGTCAGGTATTAATTTGGAACAGATGTTGTTTGTGTGTACATATGTTGTCACAGCGATGGTTTGTTGTGATGGCTATCAAGTTAGAGCCCCTTCTTACCTACTGTTGTCATTCGCTATAATCTAGCCAATAAAAGTTGGAGGAACGATGTACACCTGGCGGTATGATTATGACAGTATTTAGAATGTTAAAGCGGTACATTCAAAAATACTGACATAGTCATACCGCCCTTTCCCCTTATCCTCCTCTCTTTCCCCTTTTCCTCCTCCTCCTCACTTTCCCCTTATCCTCCTCCTCACCCCCTTCTCCAATCACCTCCCTTTCCCTCCTCCTTTTCCCCCTTATCCTCCTTCCTCCCTCCTTACCTCCTCCCTCCTTATCATCATCTTCCTCTTTCCACCTTCCCCCTTATCATCCTCCTCCCTCCTTATCCTTCTCCTCATTTCCCCCTTATAATCCTCCATCTCCTTACCCCCTTATCATCCTCTTCCTCTTTTACCCCTCCTTATCCTCCTCCTCCTTCCCCACTTATCATCCTCCTCCTCCTTCCCCCTTATCATCCTCCTTCCCCCATAACCTCTTCCTTCTGCGAAGAGCTCCTGCTGCTGTTCCCTCCACTGCAGTGCTTCTTTCGTCTGTGTTTGGATGCGCATGTGACGTCACGTCATTAGCATATGCCGGTCCAGACACAGACAGAAGACGCACTGCAGAGGAGAGATGAGCATCAGCAGCTCATTGCATCATAGTAAGAGGTAAGGAGAGAGGGGGGAAGTGAGGAGGATGATTATAAGAGGGGAAGGAGGAGGAAGAGGAGGATGATAAGGGAGGGAGGAATGGTGTGCTGAGGAGTCCCAGACAAATTAGGCAGCACTGGGCCCCCTCCAGATCTGCCCTGCACTCCCAGCGGTAGTTCCTACCGATTTAGGAACTAAAAATTAACCCTGAGCCATGCTCGGGATTACTGCTAAGGAGGTTAATTGAGTCTTTACTCTGAAACGAATTCTGATGATGTATGCACGCAGCTATATGGCCTATTTAAACCTATGAAACACCGGAGTTTATCTATGACACTTCAGACTTTGACAAAGCCGATGTCTTGGTAAAATTGGCCATTAGGCATTTGGTGAGAGGGTTCTAATCATTCTTCTGACTGGGGTTGTTGTGAGGTTTCCTATGCAAGGGCCACATACTGTGTCACAGTGGATACAGCCTATAAGACATATGCAATGTTACCAGCTTAATATCACAAGGGCTCTCTCTCATCTTTTTTAGAGCTTATATCTTATGACTCAGAGAGTAACATTACATTTTGAGTGGGTTAAGTCTACTTGTATGTATATATTGCTTACTACCTTTGTTTAAAGCAATTAGTGCTTTACTTAGAATTGCACCTCTGTATTATAATAAGCTATGTTTCCTCTAGTTGTCAATTTCCTTTTTCATTTTTTTAGTTATTGGTATCTACTAGTGGCGGCACCAAGGGAGATTGTAGTGGACTACAGGGAACTTGTTATTCCCTTTGTTGGGAAGTAAGATGACACAAAGCTTTCTCTCTATCTGAAGTAGGGTATAAACATAGGTTGTATCCTTAGAGATCACAGGGTTCTACTACTCTTATTTGTGGTGTGGGGGTCTTTTACACATTTATTTTGTCACAATAATTCCCCTTCATTCTTTTCCACTTCCACCTCACTTTGGGTGAAGTCATGTGTATACCAGTTATTTAATATTAGCATACTTTTGTGCAATAAATGTTTTACATAAACTATTGTATATTAAGATTATCAGTGTTACACACTAAGGAAAGCACATTTTTTTATAGATTAACACCCCATGTGTAAACACAAATCCACAAAATATTGGTTTAGAATATAACACCCCAGTAAATGATGTGAATGTCTTCTGTCCTTGTGTCCCCTTGCCTCTTTAACTTTCCTATAATGAGTAGACTCCCCTCCTTTTACCCTTTCTTCACGCCTATACTCACCATAATATCTTGATCATGGTGGTGACCATCTCCTAGTGCAGGACCTCCGTACTGGGGAGGACGTAACTCTGATCATGTGTCCTGACGAGACAGACGTCTGTCTCTGTAGTGTCTTTGCAAAAGAGATTTTCTGGATCTGTAATTATAAGAAAAATTGGACTGCCTCTATGAATGTCCTACAAATGCGTTGACTCCGCCAATCCTATGTGACCTGATGTCAAAGACCAATGCAATGATGTTGGAGATAGACAAGTACCAAGCTCCTCCGATTCTGGATATTCTTGCTGCGCATCAGCCCTCAGTGAAACTACCCCTGTGCCTCTGTCCTCCTCGGCTGCTCCATAGTCAGACCTCTTTGGATTAGATGTGGCAAGCAAGTCCTTACCCGCATGAATCACCATACTCTGGTCCAGAATGACACGCAGGAGCTTCATGCACGTTTAGATGCCATGCAATGCTTCCTCCTCTCCTGCATGCTTTGTCGCTGCTCCCACAATCTCTGATGACGAAATCCTCTGCCTCACCCGGTCTGCTGTGGGTCCACCCATTAATTCTAGTGCTCCCAGTTGCCGGTCTGAAAATAAATGAGATGAGCTTTAATAAAGCAGAGGAGGGATCTCTCCTCACTGGCTGTGCTGGTAAATGCCTGACAGCCCTAGCTCCCTGGTTTTAGGTGTCCTCCTCTTTGCTTCCATTCTTCTGAGACTAACAGCTTTTCCTTTTGGGGTAAGAATGGTCAATCTTTTTCTTGGGATATGCAAAGAAGGACTTTTTGGGGGCCTGGTTCTACGCACTGGGTGACGTTGAACTTTGAACTTGACCAATCACTTGGGAGCAGCAGTCTGTATTGATGCAATTATTGATTGTAGCCATTTAGACTAATAGCAACCTGAATTCTTAATTGATCTACTAGTGCATTAATGACATTGGACGCCAAAGCTGAGGGATGCTCTAACTAAATCTCCTCAACTGATTAGTGACAAGAGGGCAAAAATGGTCTCCTTTATTACCTCTTAACTTCTCTTCCAAATCTGAACCCACCAATCACTACCCACATTAAACCCAGTCAAAAGCTCCCTCCCCCATACTCTCTCCAGGGACTAACCTCTATGGCAAATCTAGCTATATTATCCTAGCCTGCTTAGTGGGCTAGGAAGATTGAATGTCTGAATAAAAGGAGAGGAGGGTGGGGTAAATGATGTGTGTATTAGAAGTAAGTAATTTTAAGGGGTTTAAGTAGTGGTGTGAGAGGCTAAGGCTCCTACAACAAGCCCAGGTTAATTAACCTGACATTTGTCAAAAACATTGTTCCGTTTATTATATCTGATTAAGAGACTTAAATAATATAAATTATGGAATAAGAGGTCATGATTTAAAGTTGAAAGGTGGTATATTAACTACCCGTTCTATAAAGTAAAACAGCTTTCTGGCATAAGTGGGAAGGTATTAGTTACAGTTCTAGATATGTTATTTCAAAAATGTCCTTCAGTTAAGATGTAGTTTAAATGTGTATAAATTGGTGTAAAGCTGTATGATAATCTGGTACCATATTTATATTGGTCTAGATCTAAGAAGTGGCTCATGTAATTTTATGAAAATGGCCAATTGGTCCCTGGCATCAAAAAGTCTCAGAATTGCTCATGTAGAAGATTTTTTATAAACTGCTATATTAAAATAGCATTTAATGTAAGCTTTAACTTCATTATTATCCATTATTATTAATATTATTCATTATTGATTTCTGTGCAAAAATGAACTTGAAAACCAGTGCAAGAAAAAAAAAGACAATTTTAATAGATCTGAATATATCACCGACAACAACTTTATTATCATAATATACAATGTAGTAATATTGTTTTTTTATAAAATATGTGGTTGTCCTGCTCTAATTTATCCTTAAGAATTTGTACAAGATATAAATCAATCTGACTTTAGTGTGATTTCTTTTACAACTGAGAAATATGGAACAATTAATCGATCATTAAAAGCACAGAAAAATACAGAGAATCTATTTAAAGTAACTCTTTAAGCAATTTGTAATTGTTTTATATCATTGTTTTAACTGGATGGCTTAATTCATTTTATCCTCAATGTAATCTTCATATAAACTTGCCCTTCAGTTACTTCTAAAAGCCCTCTGAGTAACAGATCCTCACCTTTTGGAACCTCAGCCTTTCTTCCTGTTATCGCGCATGTAGGGTACCAGATTTCACAGCTGTGACCTAAGGCCACACTGACAGGGCAAGGGTTTCACACTACCAGTGCAATGCTGCATTCAGACACACAGCATTTCACTGATTGCCGCAAAACGAGACACTGGAAGAGTTAAGTTATTCCCTTGAGGGCATGGCTTTAGGTTATAGTTGTGTAAGATGGCTACTGTGTAAGATGGCAACAAACTGGGAGGTTTCAGATGAGAATCGGTTATTCTGAAGGACTTCATCGTAAGTATAACTTTTAAATGACAATTGCATTGGGGAGGTTACAGTTAATTAAGTCACCTAGTTAAAACATTTCTACAGCACAAAAAGCTGCTTTAATTATTTTTTCTTATTATTGTTATTATTATTAACCTTTATTTGTAATGTGCCAAGATTTTTCGTATAGCTAAACAGGGTAGATACAAGTCAAAATCAAACTCAAAAAATTACAAAAGAATGGAGGGCCCTGTTATTGAGTTTAAGCAAACAAAGTGCTTTCTCTAAAGCACCAAACAAGACTGAAAACTCGCAAACTTACCGACAAAGGGTATAACATGGATGAGGTATAGGGGTTATTGCATTATATTGTTAGTTTTATTTAATTGCCTTCTGCTATTTCGGATGACAGGGACAAACCATTTATTGTAAGTTTGGATCTTTGCATTGCATTGTAAACAAATTAGGATACATATTTGGAGTCACAGTTAATTTTATTTTTTTAACTAAATTTAGAAAATACTGCATGTCCTACTCACACAATTAGAGGACTTTTTATTTTCCCAATATAGAGAAAAGTCAAAGATTGCCAAGAAATTCAAGTGTACAGCAATGATATTTAACCTCAAAGTTCAATAGAATGAGTAAGAAGGATGTCCCTTCATCACTATCTAGTGTGCCCTCTCTAGTATTTGCTTTTTTTAGTACAGTGTGACTGCAGGTGAGCTTATAAGATTGATATTCCTAATCATCGTTTTATACTCTCAGTGACATCAAACTAAAACCCTCCAACTTGTCAGATCTCTTGGTTCTTATGAATTCCTTGTGCCCATCTGCTTACTATCATATGTAATATATAGTGTGGGGCATAATGGTAGCTTTGACCTTCAACAGAGTTTCTTTCTGTTGCATTGTTGTGGATCTGACTTTGAGAAAAAAAAATGAATATTTGGAACACTAACAGTGAAATTCAGCTGTGAAAAGTAAGTTTGGCAACTTAGTTCATTTCACATTTGCCCATATGGACATATTTTCTCCATTGCTAATCTTTCAGTAAAATGCTACAGACAGTGTAAACAGAATTACTTATGAATGAATTTCATGGGATTCATACTTATTCAAATGCACAGATGTTTTCTGTTAATGTTGAACAATATCATTGTTTAATGTTTCAGGCTCCACAGGGAGGCAAGGAGTCACTACCAGCAGGTGGAGTCCTACATGACCAGGCTGCTCTAGGCGGTACAGAACCAGAGTATTGTTACCTAGTTCAGCATGGACTTCATCCAGCGTGTTCTGGTTTCCAGCAACGCCTCCTACACCTCAGAGGCCTCCCCCGCACACCAGCAGCTTGGCTACTCCTTGCCATCACCTCCATCAGGGCTGCTGCCTCCGGGGGATGGCTCCCCCTGCAATTCCTTCTGGAGTAGGTCATTGCCGCAGTGGCACAGGGGGTGGGTGCCCAGTGGTAAGGGTGCAACTGAGATTTGACCTTATCAACAGCATTTCGCAGTGACAATCTACTGGTCCAAGTGTTGGCATAATCTAGCCAGGCTACAGAATATAGGATCATGGTGTATTTAGTGGTGAAGTATTTGAAGCTGGTGTCTACCTCCCATCACAAGGCCCATAGCTGGTGGCTACCCCCCATCACAAGGCCCATGCTCCTCTTCTCTGTGGACACGTAGGGTTATGTTTAAGGCGCGACACGTAGGGTTATGTTTAAGGCGCTCCTTGCCAGCAACTGCGACCCTCGCAAAATTTACGTTGTAAAGCAAACAACACGACATACCAACTGCGACCCTCGCAAAGTTTACCTTGCAACGCAAACAACATACGAGACACGTTAACACTCATTACGACCTCGCAAAAATCGTCCGCAACTCGCGAACATGAAAAAAATCAAACCACAATAAATACACACAGCACATACATAAAAAGCTTACCTACAGCAAGAGGGAGCATCCAGGACCTCAAAAAAACAACTTACACCTTCATTTAACTAAAAATAAAAGAGTTTAGACACTAAAAAATTCTCTAAGCGAGAGAAAAAATGGCCACCGAACAAAACGAAAATCAGGCTACAGCACTCTAAACACGCAAAACACCACAAGAAACTCGCAAAACACCACAAAAGACCTACGGATATTCCGCTAAGACGCATACCACACATTACCCGCCATTTTACGACAATGCAGAAGTACACAACTACGCTAACGGTTTGGTCTCGCACACGCACACTATTACACTGCACACATTCTGCACGCTTACACAGCAGCTCCACACCACTAATGCTGCAGCAACATCAAAACAGATTGCAGCTCTTCAACACAATGCTTCAAAATACGTAAAGTATATTCATTTATTAATGTATTATAGATTTCATTATTATACTCCAAACAGCATTAGCTACCTTACAATTTCATTGCCGTCGTTTTTTGATGGGCAATTCTCTAGTCTATATATATTTTAGGGTTTATACAGTGAAATTGGTATAATTCCAGTTTGTTTAACTTAAGCCCCATGTTATTTATCTTAGATCCTATATAATTCAGCATACATTGTTTCTTTTGGAATGATGTGATCTCCATAATTGAATTTTCATATCTACCCCAAAGAGAACTTTTTTTTTTTACTTTAAGCATAAATAGGGAAACAGAAATGCACATGTGCTTGTGCACCTCGGGGCAGTTATGGAGTTTGTGTCTAGAGACGGCAGATAGACCCTTATTGAACTCGATAAAATGGTCTCTAAGGAGAGGGGAATCATTATTTAGAGCAAATAAAGTCATACAAATAATGCATATTAATATTTACCACAGTTAATATATTTAGATATAAATACATTATTCATAGCCCATCTCCCATACCCATTCCCTTTACCACATACCCCATGTCCCTAGGCCAATTCAGATTTGTGCTCCCTCACACCCCATTTACTTGAGAGTACTCTCGCCCTACACTCCAGGCATTACTCAGCATATGTCCTTACTAATAATTCCAGACAGAAATGCCACTATAAATTGTCTGTGAAACACACTACAGGGATTTAATTATAAAACTGTAGAACTAAATTTTAGAAGAAAGTAAAAACCCAATAGCAGGAGTATTTCATATGGGGTAATGCATTTTAAAAGCTGTGGGCACATCACCAAATAACATGTTACATAGCGGTGTATAAAACATATGTTGACGTTTTTACAGTTTCAGGTAACACTCAGACATCCAATATGGAAGAATGAGGGCACTGCTGCTACAAACATATAGCTTCCAACACACTTAAAGCTCAGGAATAGTTTTACAGTAATTTTCACAATATATCAGTGTAGCCCCAAGAATCTGGTGATGACTCTACTTTGTGTGAGTTTTGTACTGACATACACATCGTCAACAAGACATTTTTTATTAAATGTTTATGTCTTCAAAAGTATAAATTATTTCAATAATGTGGATCCTTCTGTCCTGGCACTCAGCATCTTCACCTTCCTACTGTGAACATAACACTTCAAGGTAAGTAGAAAAATAAAAACCAATTTTCTTTCACATAAGTGCAGTGACACATCTATGGTTTTGGTTATTCTGTGCAACCTATAAATAATGACTAATCTACTTCATAGAATAACATAGGGATTTGGGCGGTCTCTCCTCAATAGTGTGAAACCTCTCACCTTACTTAATATTTCCCTATGTGCATCAGGATATCCAAGTGTATTAATTACTGCATCCCACTCATAGATCATCCACACCACTCATAGATCATCCACCCATCCACCCCACCCCCTTATAGACCATTCATCTCCTCCCTGATCTCTTAAACTTCCTCTATTACCTCCTCTCACTTCATAATAATCATGATATTCTAACATCCCAATCTCAGAAACATATTATATTTCCTCAATTATCCTATGCCTATATGCCAAACTCCTCCCAAATAAACACCTCCATTCCTTGTATGATTGGTATAACCAACATTTGGAAGTTTGAGTTTCTCTCCTTCAGATCGTCTTGCAGATGCTTCATATGAGCCATTGCCTTTAGAAAGCTCTCTTGCTACAGCCAGCTGTAAATTACTTTACCCTCATAAAACAAATACTTATATAGTGGTCAGGCTTTATGATGTCATCCACTGTGACCTATGATTATGCCATCCCCAGGGGAGCAGTACCAGAATCCAAGGAGCTTGTCTATATGTGTGACAGTGTGGGCCAAAGGGCCTGATGATAACAACATTTTATAAATAAATATTTATTTTTTACAAATAAAAAATACTACAGTAGAACATAAAAAAAACTTAGAACCCAATTCAATTGAGCAATCGTAAGTTACTAGCGCCTGTAAATGAGGTCGTAAGTTAATTTGCTATTGAATTGGCGTCTTTTTGGGGGCCCCCGAACGGTTTACGGGTTACAGGCTTGAAAATTTTGCGGTGGTTAATCCAAAGCCTTTGATCTTTCCAGTCTGCAAGAGTTACGTTCGCTAAAATCGCAAATCGCTAATTAATTGCTACAATTCCCCAAGCCCGCAAATGGTTTCACATCCGTAAACGGCAAATGTAGGAGAAAATCCTACAAGTGCTAGAAAGGACCCACAAGGGGTTTAACCCCTGTCTGCAGCACTGTAAATGCAAATAAAAAATCAATACTGCACTGTAAATGACGGGGAAAGCGATAAAAGACATTAAAATTAATGGCACAACAGTCTCAAGCTCGCAAATCAGCAATAATAAATCATATATTTTATGTGTAATTTTAGACTTATATCGATCTCAGGAATCAATGAGTTAATATATATCAGGACACCCATATGGACTACAACAGTATTTTCATTCATTTTTATTATTTTGTATTTTGAGGGTTTGCAAGTCCCATCGCATATCGAACCCCCAAACCTAATTGATTGACATATAACCTCCATGTTTTACTGCCGTAATGATGGCGGTCTCATTTTCTATTGGCTGCTTTGAAATGGGTATTTACAGCCTTGCTTAATTGATCATGTTCCCTCCCTGAACTGCTATGCACGAGTGCATGGTTTAGGGCTTCAGTGTTCGGGCTGTAACTTGCGGGCTTCTCTTTGTACCTTGACAGGCTTATCTTTGTACCTTGACCTCTCTCTATAAGCTGGGTAACAAGGCCACTACAGCCTTATAGAGAACTAAAGTGTAACAAGTCTCTTGAGGTCATTCTTGCATTATCCTGGCTTGCTCTCCATCAATCTGTCTGTCTCCCAGATTTCCATTCACTGGATTCTGTTAGCCACCTGGATTGGTGTCTCCTGTAACCTGGTGTCTCTGTTTACCAGACTCTTTTGCAGCCCATACCTTCAATCATTTAACTGCATCTCAGCCTTTTTGCAGCTTAGACCCAATTTTTGGTCTTGTCAAATCCCATATCCATCTATCTAAATCTAGACTCCCTGACACTTTCTTATACATTTCAGCTGCTTTCTAAGGTCACTGTTCCTATAATGTAAATCCTTCCATCAAGTGCTAGCAGTGACACTCAACATCCTGTTTTTGTGACACTTCTTTTTGAGATACAACAGTTACAGGTTTTCACTAATCTATTCAGAAAAATAACAAAATGTTTTATTTTTTCAACTCTTTACCTCTAGCTTAAACTACGAAAAACATTCTGTCCATGTGCGTTCCAGTTGAGGGGAGAGGCTCTCGAATCCCACTCCCTATAAATACAAATATGTAATGATTATCATGTTTATGGCCTTGCCCTTTATATGTATATGTATATATCTGTGAATGCCCAGTAATTTAGTAATTCAGCAATTATTAATATATATATATATATATATATATATATATATATATATATATATATATATATATATATATATATATATATATATTGGATATAAAAAGTCTACACACCCCTGTTAAAATGTCAGTGTTCTGTGCTGTAAAAAAATAAGACAAAAATAAATCATTTCAGAACTTTTTCCACCTTTAATGTGACCTATAAACTGTACAACTCAATTGAAAAACAAACTGAAATCTTTTAGGTGGAGGAAAGAAAGAAAAAAAGAAAAATAATGTGGTTGCATAAGTATGCACACCCTCTTATAACTGGGGATGTAGCTGTGTTCAGAATTAAGCAATCACATTCCAAATCGTGTTAAATAGGAGCCAGCATACACCTGCCATCATTTAAAGTGCCTCTGATTAACCCCAAATAAAGTTCAGCTGCTCTAGTTGGTCTTTCCTGAAATTTTCTTAGTTGCATCCCACAGCAAACGCCATGGTCCACAGAGAGCTTCCAAAGCATCAGAGGGATCTCATTGTTAAAAGGTATCAGTCAGGAGAAGGGTACAAAATCATTTCCAAGGCATTAGATATACCATGGAACACAGTGAAGACTGGAACTGGAACTCCCTCCAAAATTGATGAAAAGACGAGAAGAAAACTGGTCTGGGAGGTTACCAAGAGGCCTACAGCAACATTAAATGAGCTGCATGAATATCTGGCAAGTACTGGCTGTGTGGTACATGTGACAACAATCTCTCGTATTCTTCATATGTCTGGGCTATGGGGTAGATTGGCAAGACGAAAGCCTTTTCTTACGAAGAAAAACATCCAAGCCAGGCTACATTTTGCAAAACACATCTGAAGTCTCCCAAAAGCATGTGGGAAAAGGTGTTATGGTCTGATGAAACCAAGGTTGAACTTTTTGGCCATAATTCCAAAAGATATGTTTGGCTCAAAAACAACACTGCACATCACCAAAAGAACACTATACCCACAGTGAAGCATGGTGGTGGCAGCATCATGCTTTGGGGCTGTTTTTCTTCAGCTGGAACTGGGGTCTCAGTTAAGATAGAGGGAATTATGAACAGTTTCAAATACCAGTCAATATTGGCACAAAACCTTCAGGCTTCTGCTAGAAAGCTAAACATGAAGAGGAACTTTATCTTTCAGCATGACGAAACAAAGCATACATCCAAATCAACAAAGGAATGGCTTCACCAAAAGAAGATTAAAGTTTTGGAATGGCCCAGCCAGAGCCTGAATCCGATTGAAAATCTGTGGGGTGATCTGAAGAGGGCGGTGCACAGGAGATGCCCTCTCAATCTGACAGATTTGGAGTGTTTTTGCAAAGAAGAGTGGGCAAATCTTGCCAAGTCAAAATGTGCCATGCTGATAGACTCATACCCAAAAAGACTGAGTGCTGTATTTAAATCAAAAGGTGCTTCAACAAAGTATTAGTTTAAGGGTGTGCATACTTATGCAACCATATTATTTTATTTTTATATTTTTTCTTCCCTCTACCTAAAAGATTTCAGTTTGTTTTTCAATTGAGTTGTACATTTTATAGGTCACATTAAAGGTGGAAAAAGTTCTGAAATGATTTATCTTTGTCTCATTTTTTTACAGCACAGAAACCTGACATTTTAACAGTGGTGTGAAGACTTTTTATATCCACTGTATATATATATATATATATATATATATATATATATATATATACTAGCGAATTGCCAGTCAAAAAATGACGGTTATACAATTGTAAGCCAGGCAATGCTGTTTGCCACACAATGTGAGGCTTTTGCTTCGCGGCGCTCATCGCGAGCCTTTCCCAACCGCCTACTGTCCGGTCTGCTTATTGCAGGGTTCATTAACCTGCAAGTTCTGTGCTTGGGAATGCCATTCCAGCATCTCCCCCCTGTCCCTTCTCTGTGTGTTTCTCCTCTATGTGTCTGCTGAATGTGTGTGTGTTGTGCGCTGACTCCCGTTTGTTTTATTTTCAAAGTCCCGCATGCCTGGTGTTCATTGTGAACCTTTCCTCCCGCGTGCCTGGCGTAGTTCGTGTAGGTGTTTCTGTCTTTGCCGTCCCTTATTTTCTAAGTCCCGCGTGCCTGGCTTTGCTCAGCCTCGTTGTCATCCAGCTTCAGATGTTTTTATGTTTTTTGTCAATCATTATTTGTCTCGCTTAGCCGATTTTTCGAGTGGCAAATAAGGCTAAAAATTGCTTGCAACCTCACTCCCAGGCTTCCTGGCTCTCCCCCCCTGTGCTGTGTGTGAGCATGTTTTAATTTATTTTTTATTATTTTTTGTGTTTTTCAACTGTTTTGATTTCCGCACTTCGGCCGTTAAATTCGTATTTTTGAGAGGTCGTATTTTTTTGCCTCTGAGATTCCGAGGTCGGATTCCGCCTTTCTCAACTGCTTGCAGCCTAAGTTAGTCCCGTGTACCTTAACTGCTTGCAGCATAAGTTCCACATGCCTCAACTGCTCATTTCAGCCTAAGTCTTGCATGCTTTAAGCCTCAACTGCTCGCCTCGCTTCACATGCAAAAACAGTATATGTATTAACACATTGATTGCCGCGATTGATATAATACAAAAATTTTACATGAAATAAAGTATTTTTGGGGGGCAGATTTGCGAGCTTGAGAATTGTTGTGCTATTAATTCTAAGACCTAACATCACTTTAACTATTAATAGAAGTACAGTAGTGTGGTGATATTTGCATTTACAGTGCTATGTACTAGACTTTACCCCCCTTGCGGGTCCTCTCTAGCACTCATTGGCTTCTTGGCTCCATTTGCGAGTTATGAGTTTGAACGCCAGTAATTTTAATGCAATTTAATGGCGCAATTGGAACGTAGTGGTTACAGGCTTTTTTTCCTAGGGGTTTCCTTTTTTCCTGAAGGGACATCTGCAAATGTAAATGGTCTAAATTATTGTATTTTAGCTTAGATATAGGGTTTAATGTATTCTAGATACGGGGTAATGTATAAATAGGGGGTTATGTATAGATAGGGGGTTATGTATAGATAGGGGGGCGATGTATAGATAGGGGCTAATGTATAGATCGGGGGTTATGTATAGATAGGGGGTTATGTATATATAGGGGGTTATGTTGTCTAGATAGGGGGTAATGTTGTCTAAATAGGGGTTAATGTATGATAGGGGGTTATGTGTTATAGATAGGGGGTCATGTATAGATAGAGGGTAATGTATTGTAGTTACAGGTATATTTATAATGTATTTTTTACTGTAATGTTATGTATATTTGTGTATGCCTTTTCTTTGCAGGTGTGTAATTTTTTTTTACTTTTTGTAGTGGGCGGGGTTGTTATGTTTTTTTTATTTTATTTATTTTTTGTATTTGGGTGGGGTTTGTAATGTCCTTTTTTATTTTTTGTAGTGGGGGGTTGTAATGTACTTTTTTTATTTTTGTTAACATAGATTTTTTTTATTTCTGGTGACAGTTTATTTTTTATTTTTGGTGACATCCGTTTTTTATTTTTGTAATTAGTGGGGTGGGGGGGGGGTTTAATAGGGGGTAGGTAGGTAGTGTTAGGTAGATATGGGTTAATAGGTTAGGGTAGAGGGAGGTTAGTTTAGATTTAGATGTTTATTGGGGGGGAATAGTGTAGTGTAGTGTTTGTACTTAGTGTCATGAGGGTCCTGGAGGACCCTCATGGCACTTATGGGGTTAATTATCGGGTTCTCATTGTCCTATGGGTAGCTAAAGGACACCAATGAATAGAAAATTAGGTTACGGGCTACATTACAGGCTCCAGTAACCAACAATTGCTCAACTGAATAGGGGGCTATGTCCCTGTTCTACTCCCCTGCAATCAGCCTGTGTATATCCTGCTCTGCATAGTCACTTGTCTCCTTTTGTGTTTCTGTGACATCAGTGGTGGAGCTAGTGCATAGGGGGCCCTGGTGCCAAAAAAAATCTAATATATAAATACTACAGGGATTTAATTATAAAACTGTAGCACTAAATTTTAGAAGAAAGTAAAAACCAAATAGCAGGAGTATTTCTTATGGGGTAATGCATTTTAAAAGCTGTGGGCACATCACCAAAAAACATGTTACATAGCGGTGTATAAAACATATGTTGACGTTTTTACAGTTTCAGCTGACACTCAGACAACCAATATGGAAGAATGAGGGCACTGCTGCTACAAACATATAGCTTCCAACACACTTAAAGCTCAGGAATAGTTTTACAGTAATTTTCACAATATATCAGTGTAGCCCCAAGAGTCTGGTGATGACTCTACTTTGTGTGAGTTTTGTACTGACACACACATCGTCAACAAGACATTTTTTATTAAATGTTTATGTCTTCAAAAGTATAAATTATTCCAATAATGTGGATCCTTCTGTCCTGGCACTCAGCATCTTCACCTTCCTACTGTGAACATAACACTTCAAGGTAAGTAGAAAAATAAAAACCAATTTTCTTTCACATAAGTGCAGTGACACATCTATGGTTTTGGTTATTCTGTGCAACCTATAAATAATGACTAATCTACTTCATAGAATAACATAGGGATTTGGGCGGTCTCTCCTCAATAATGTGAAACCTCTCACCTTACTTAATATTTCCCTATGTGCATCAGGATATCCAAGTGTATTAATTACTGCATCCCACTCATAGATCATCCACGCCACTCATAGATCATCCACCCATCCACCCACCCCCTTATAGACCATTCATCTCCTCCCTGATCTCTTAAACTTCCTCTATTACCTCCTCTCACTTCATAATAATCATGATATTCTTACATCCCAATCTCAGAAACATATTATATTTCCTCACTTATCCTATGCCTATATGCCAAACTCCTCCCAAATAAACACCTCCATTCCTTGTATGATTGGTATAACCAACATTTGGAAGTTTGAGTTTCTCTCCTTCAGATCGTCTTGCAGATGCTTCATATGAGCCATTGCCTTTAGAAAGCTCTCTTGCTACAGCCAGCTGTAAATTACTTTACCCTCATAAAACAAATACTTATATAGTGGTCAGGCTTTATGATGTCATCCACTGTGACATATGATTATGCCATCCCCAGGGGAGCAGTACCAGAATCCAAGGAGCTTGTCTATATGTGTGACAGTGTGGGCCAAAGGGCCTGATGATAACAACATTTTATAAATAAATATTTATTTTTTACAAATAAAAAATACTACAGTAGAACATAAAAAAAACTTAGAACCCAATTCAATTGAGCAATCGTAAGTTACTAGCGCCTGTAACTGAGGTCGTAAGTTAATTTGCTATTCAATTGGCATCTTTTTGGGGGGCCCCGAAATGTTTACGGGTTACAGGCTTGAAAATTTTGCAGTGGTTAATCCAAAGCCTTTGATCTTTCCAGTCTGCAAGAGTTACGTTCGCTAAAATCGCAAATCACTATTCAATTGCTACAATTCCCCAAGCCCGCAAATGGTTTCACATCCGTAAACGGCAAATGTAGGAGAAAATCCTACAAGTGCTAGAAAGGACCCACAAGGGGTTTAACCCCTGTCTGCAGCACTGTAAATGCAAATAAAAAATCAATACTGCACTGTAAATGACGGGGAAAGCGATAAAAGACATTAAAATTAATGGCACAACAGTCTCAAGCTCGCAAATCAGCAATAATAAATCATATATTTTATGTGTAATTTTAGACTTATATCGATCTCAGGAATCAATGAGTTAATATATATCAGGACACCCATATGGACTACAACAGTATTTTCATTCATTTTTATTATTTTGTATTTTGAGGGTTTGCAAGTCCCATCGCATATCGAACCCCCAAACCTAATTGATTGACATATAACCTCCATGTTTTACTGCCGTAATGATGGCGGTCTCATTTTCTATTGGCTGCTTTGAAATGGGTATTTACAGCCTTGCTTAATTGATCATGTTCCCTCCCTGAACTGCAATGCACGAGTGCATGGTTTAGGGCTTCAGTGTTCGGGCTGTAACTTGCGGGCTTCTCTTTGTACCTTGACAGGCTTATCTTTGTACCTTGACCTCTCTCTATAAGCTGGGTAACAAGGCCACTACCGCCTTATAGAGAACTAAAGTGTAACAAGTGCAACAACTTGCATTATCCTGGCTTGCTCTCCATTAATCTGTCTGTCTCCCAGATTTCCATTCACTGGATTCTGTTAGCCACCTGGATTGGTGTCTCCTGTAACCTGGTGTCTCTGTTTACCAGACTCTTTTGCAGCCCATACCTTCAATCATTTAACTGCATCTCAGCCTTTTTGCAGCTTAGACCCAATTTTTGGTCTTGTCAAATCCCATATCCATCTATCTAAATCTAGACTCCATGACACTTTCTTATACATTTCAGCTGCTTTCTAAGGTCACTGTTCCTATAATGTAAATCCTTCCATCAAGTGCTAGCAGTGAAACTCAACATCCTGTTTTTGTGACACTCCTTTTTGAGATACAACAGTTACAGGTTTTCACTAATCTATTCCGAAATCTATTCAGTTTGTTTTTCAATTGAGTTGTACAGTTTATAGGTCACATTAAAGGTGGAAAAAGTTCTGAAATTATTTATCTTTGTCTCATTTTTTTACAGCACAGAAACCTGACATTTTAACAGTGGTGTGAAGACTTTTTATATCCACTGTATATATATATATATATATATATATATATATATATATACTAGCGAATTGCCAGTCAAAAAATGACGGCAATACAATTGTAAGTCAGGCAATGCTGTTTGCCACACAATGTGAGGCTTTTGCTTCTCGGCGCTCATCGCGAGCCTTTCCTCCCGCCTACTGTCCGGTCTGCTTATTGCAGGGTTCATTAACCTGCAAGTTCTGTGCTTGGGAATGCCATTCCAGCATCTCCCCCCTGTCCCTTCTCTGTGTGTTTCTCCTCTATGTGTCTGCTGAATGTGTGTGTGTTGTGCGCTGACTCCCGTTTGTTTTATTTTCAAAGTCCCGCATGCCTGGTGTTCATTGTGAACCTTTCCTCCCGCGTGCCTGGCGTAGTTCGTGTAGGTGTTTCTGTCTTTGCCGTCCCTTATTTTCTAAGTCCCGCGTGCCTGGCTTTGCTCAGCCTCGTTATCATCCAGCTTCAGATGTTTTTATGTTTTTTGTCAATCATTATTTGTCTCGCTTAGCCGATTTTTCGAGTGGCAAATAAGGCTAAAAATTGCTTGCAACCTCACTCCCAGGCTTCCTGGCTCTCCCCCCCTGTGCTGTGTGTGAGCATGTTTTAATTTATTTTTTATTATTTTTTGTGTTTTTCAACTGTTTTGATTTCCGCACTTCGGCCGTTAAATTCGTATTTTTGAGAGGTCGTATTTTTTTGCCTCTGAGATTCCGAGGTCGGATTCCGCCTTTCTCAACTGCTTGCAGCCTAAGTTAGTCCCGTGTACCTTAACTGCTTGCAGCATAAGTTCCACATGCCTCAACTGCTCATTTCAGCCTAAGTCTTGCATGCTTTAAGCCTCAACTGCTCGCCTCGCTTCACATGCAAAAACAGTATATGTATTAACACATTGATTGCCGCGATTGATATAATACAAAAATTTTACATGAAATAAAGTATTTTTGGGGGGCAGATTTGCGAGCTTGAGAATTGTTGTGCTATTAATTCTAAGACCTAACATCACTTTAACTATTAATAGAAGTACAGTAGTGTGGTGATATTTGCATTTACAGTGCTATGTACTGGACTTTACCCCCCTTGCGGGTCCTCTCTAGCACTCATTGGCTTCTTGGCTCCATTTGCGAGTTATGAGTTTGAACGCCAGTAATTTTAATGCAATTTAATGGCGCAATTGGAACGTAGTGGTTACAGGCTTTTTTTCCTAGGGGTTTCCTTTTTTCCTGAAGGGACATCTGCAAATGTAAATGGTCTAAATTATTGTATTTTAGCTTAGATATAGGGTTTAATGTATTCTAGATACGGGGTAATGTATAAATAGGGGGTTATGTATAGATAGGGGGTTATGTATAGATAGGGGGGCGATGTATAGATAGGGGCTAATGTATAGATCGGGGGTTATGTATAGATAGGGGGTTATGTATATATAGGGGGTTATGTTGTCTAGATAGGGGGTAATGTTGTCTAAATAGGGGTTAATGTATGATAGGGGGTTATGTGTTATAGATAGGGGGTCATGTATAGATAGAGGGTAATGTATTGTAGTTACAGGTATATTTATAATGTATTTTTTACTGTAATGTTATGTATATTTGTGTATGCCTTTTCTTTGCAGGTGTGTAATTTTTTTTTACTTTTTGTAGTGGGCGGGGTTGTTATGTTTTTTTTATTTTATTTATTTTTTGTATTTGGGTGGGGTTTGTAATGTCCTTTTTTATTTTTTGTAGTGGGGGGTTGAAATGTACTTTTTTTATTTTTGTTAACATAGATTTTTTTTATTTCTGGTGACAGTTTATTTTTTATTTTTGTAATTAGTGGGGTGGGGGGGGGGTTTAATAGGGGGTAGGTAGGTAGTGTTAGGTAGATATGGGTTAATAGGTTAGGGTAGAGGGAGGTTAGTTTAGATTTAGATGTTTATTGGGGGGGAATAGTGTAGTGTAGTGTTTGTACTTAGTGTCATGAGGGTCCTGGAGGACCCTCATGGCACTTATGGGGTTAATTATCGGGTTCTCATTGTCCTATGGGTAGCTAAAGGACACCAATGAATAGAAAATTAGGTTACGGGCTACATTACAGGCTCCAGTAACCAACAATTGCTCAACTGAATAGGGGGCTATGTCCCTGTTCTACTCCCCTGCAATCAGCCTGTGTATATCCTGCTCTGCATAGTCACTTGTCTCCTTTTGTGTTTCTGTGACATCAGTGGTGGAGCTAGTGCATAGGGGGCCCTGGTGCCAAAAAAAATCTAATATATAAATACTACAGGGATTTAATTATAAAACTGTAGCACTAAATTTTAGAAGAAAGTAAAAACCAAATAGCAGGAGTATTTCTTATGGGGTAATGCATTTTAAAAGCTGTGGGCACATCACCAAAAAACATGTTACATAGCGGTGTATAAAACATATGTTGACGTTTTTACAGTTTCAGCTGACACTCAGACAACCAATATGGAAGAATGAGGGCACTGCTGCTACAAACATATAGCTTCCAACACACTTAAAGCTCAGGAATAGTTTTACAGTAATTTTCACAATATATCAGTGTAGCCCCAAGAGTCTGGTGATGACTCTACTTTGTGTGAGTTTTGTACTGACACACACATCGTCAACAAGACATTTTTTATTAAATGTTTATGTCTTCAAAAGTATAAATTATTCCAATAATGTGGATCCTTCTGTCCTGGCACTCAGCATCTTCACCTTCCTACTGTGAACATAACACTTCAAGGTAAGTAGAAAAATAAAAACCAATTTTCTTTCACATAAGTGCAGTGACACATCTATGGTTTTGGTTATTCTGTGCAACCTATAAATAATGACTAATCTACTTCATAGAATAACATAGGGATTTGGGCGGTCTCTCCTCAATAATGTGAAACCTCTCACCTTACTTAATATTTCCTTATGTGCATCAGGATATCCAAGTGTATTAATTACTGCATCCCACTCATAGATCATCCACGCCACTCATAGATCATCCACCCATCCACCCACCCCCTTATAGACCATTCATCTCCTCCCTGATCTCTTAAACTTCCTCTATTACCTCCTCTCACTTCATAATAATCATGATATTCTTACATCCCAATCTCAGAAACATATTATATTTCCTCACTTATCCTATGCCTATATGCCAAACTCCTCCCAAATAAACACCTCCATTCCTTGTATGATTGGTATAACCAACATTTGGAAGTTTGAGTTTCTCTCCTTCAGATCGTCTTGCAGATGCTTCATATGAGCCATTGCCTTTAGAAAGCTCTCTTGCTACAGCCAGCTGTAAATTACTTTACCCTCATAAAACAAATACTTATATAGTGGTCAGGCTTTATGATGTCATCCACTGTGACATATGATTATGCCATCCCCAGGGGAGCAGTACCAGAATCCAAGGAGCTTGTCTATATGTGTGACAGTGTGGGCCAAAGGGCCTGATGATAACAACATTTTATAAATAAATATTTATTTTTTACAAATAAAAAATACTACAGTAGAACATAAAAAAAACTTAGAACCCAATTCAATTGAGCAATCGTAAGTTACTAGCGCCTGTAACTGAGGTCGTAAGTTAATTTGCTATTCAATTGGCATCTTTTTGGGGGGCCCCGAAATGTTTACGGGTTACAGGCTTGAAAATTTTGCAGTGGTTAATCCAAAGCCTTTGATCTTTCCAGTCTGCAAGAGTTACGTTCGCTAAAATCGCAAATCGCTATTCAATTGCTACAATTCCCCAAGCCCGCAAATGGTTTCACATCCGTAAACGGCAAATGTAGGAGAAAATCCTACAAGTGCTAGAAAGGACCCACAAGGGGTTTAACCCCTGTCTGCAGCACTGTAAATGCAAATAAAAAATCAATACTGCACTGTAAATGACGGGGAAAGCGATAAAAGACATTAAAATTAATGGCACAACAGTCTCAAGCTCGCAAATCAGCAATAATAAATCATATATTTTATGTGTAATTTTAGACTTATATCGATCTCAGGAATCAATGAGTTAATATATATCAGGACACCCATATGGACTACAACAGTATTTTCATTCATTTTTATTATTTTGTATTTTGAGGGTTTGCAAGTCCCATCGCATATCGAACCCCCAAACCTAATTGATTGACATATAACCTCCATGTTTTACTGCCGTAATGATGGCGGTCTCATTTTCTATTGGCTGCTTTGAAATGGGTATTTACAGCCTTGCTTAATTGATCATGTTCCCTCCCTGAACTGCAATGCACGAGTGCATGGTTTAGGGCTTCAGTGTTCGGGCTGTAACTTGCGGGCTTCTCTTTGTACCTTGACAGGCTTATCTTTGTACCTTGACCTCTCTCTATAAGCTGGGTAACAAGGCCACTACCGCCTTATAGAGAACTAAAGTGTAACAAGTGCAACAACTTGCATTATCCTGGCTTGCTCTCCATTAATCTGTCTCCCAGATTTCCATTCACTGGATTCTGTTAGCCACCTGGATTGGTGTCTCCTGTAACCTGGTGTCTCTGTTTACCAGACTCTTTTGCAGCCCATACCTTCAATCATTTAACTGCATCTCAGCCTTTTTGCAGCTTAGACCCAATTTTTGGTCTTGTCAAATCCCATATCCATCTATCTAAATCTAGACTCCCTGACACTTTCTTATACATTTCAGCTGCTTTCTAAGGTCACTGTTCCTATAATGTAAATCCTTCCATCAAGTGCTAGCAGTGAAACTCAACATCCTGTTTTTGTGACACTCCTTTTTGAGATACAACAGTTACAGGTTTTCACTAATCTATTCCGAAATCTATTCAGTTTGTTTTTCAATTGAGTTGTACAGTTTATAGGTCACATTAAAGGTGGAAAAAGTTCTGAAATTATTTATCTTTGTCTCATTTTTTTACAGCACAGAAACCTGACATTTTAACAGTGGTGTGAAGACTTTTTATATCCACTGTATATATATATATATATATATATATATATATATATATATATATACTAGCGAATTGCCAGTCAAAAAATGACGGCAATACAATTGTAAGTCAGGCAATGCTGTTTGCCACACAATGTGAGGCTTTTGCTTCTCGGCGCTCATCGCGAGCCTTTCCTCCCGCCTACTGTCCGGTCTGCTTATTGCAGGGTTCATTAACCTGCAAGTTCTGTGCTTGGGAATGCCATTCCAGCATCTCCCCCCTGTCCCTTCTCTGTGTGTTTCTCCTCTATGTGTCTGCTGAATGTGTGTGTGTTGTGCGCTGACTCCCGTTTGTTTTATTTTCAAAGTCCCGCATGCCTGGTGTTCATTGTGAACCTTTCCTCCCGCGTGCCTGGCGTAGTTCGTGTAAGTGTTACTGTCTTTGCCGTCCCTTATTTTCTAAGTCCCGCGTGCCTGGCTTTGCTCAGCCTCGTTGTCATCCAGTTTCAGATGTTTTTATGTTTTTTGTCAATCATTATTTGTCTCGCTTAGCCGATTTTTCGAGTGGCAAATAAGGCTCAAAATTGCTTGCAACCTCACTCCCAGGCTTCCTGGCTCTCCCCCTGTGCTGTGTGTGAGCGTGTTTTAATTTATTTTTTATTATTTTTTGTGTTTTTCAACTGTTTTGATTTCCGCACTTCGGCCGTTAAATTCGTATTTTTGAGAGGTCGTATTTTTTTGCCTCTGAGATTCCGAGGTCGGATTCCGCCTTTCTCAACTGCTTGCAGCCTAAGTTAGTCCCGTGTACCTTAACTGCTTGCAGCATAAGTTCCACGTGCCTCAACTGCTCATTTCAGCCTAAGTCTTGCATGCTTAAAGCCTCAACTGCTCGCCTCGCTTCACATGCAAAAACAGTATATGTATTAACATATTGATTGCCGCGATTGATATAACACAAAAATTTTACATGAAATAAAGTATTTTTGGGGGGCAGATTTGCGAGCTTGAGAATTGTTGTGTTATTAATTCTAAGACCTAACATCACTTTAACTATTAATAGAAGTACAGTAGTGTGGTGATATTTGCATTTACAGTGCTATGTACTAGACTTTACCCCCCTTGCGGGTCCTCTCTAGCACTCATTGGCTTCTTGGCTCCATTTGCGAGTTATGAGTTTGAACGCCAGTGATTTTAATGCAATTTAATGGCGCAATTGGAACGTAGTGGTTACAGGCTTTTTTTCCTAGGGGTTTCCTTTTTTCCTGAATGGACATCTGCAAATGTAAGTGGTCTAAATTATTGTATTTTAGCTTAGATATAGGGTTTAATGTATTCTAGATACGGGGTAATGTATAAATAGGGGGTTATGTATAGATAGGGGGTTATGTATAGATAGGGGGGCGATGTATAGATAGGGGCTAATGTATAGATCGGGGGTTATGTTTAGATAGGGGGTTATGTATATATAGGGGGTAATGTTGTCTAAATAGGGGTTAATGTATGATAGGGGGTTATGTGTTATAGATAGGGGGTCATGTATAGATAGAGGGTAATGTATTGTAGTTACAGGTATATTTATAATGTATTTTTTACTGTAATGTTATGTATATTTGTGTATGCCTTTTCTTTGCAGGTGTGTAATTTTTTTTAACTTTTTGTAGTGGGCGGGGTTGTTATGTTTTTTTACTTTATTTATTTTTTGTATTTGGGTGGGGTTTGTAATGTCCTTTTTTATTTTTTTGTAGTGGGGGGTTGTAATGTACTTTTTTATTTTTGTTAACATAGATTTTTTTATTTCTGGTGACAGTTTATTTTATTTTTTTGGTGACATCTGTTTTTTATTTTTGTAATTAGTGGGGTGGGGGGGTTTAATAGGGGGTAGGTAGGTAGTGTTAGGTAGATATGGGTTAATAGGTTAGGGTAGAGGGAGGTTAGTTTAGATTTAGATGTTTATTGGGGGGGGGAATAGTGTAGTGTAGTGTTTGTACTTAGTGTCATGAGGGTCCTGGAGGACCCTCATGGCACTTATGGGGTTAATTATAGGGTTCTCATTGTCCTATGGGTAGCTAAAGGACACCAATGAATAGAAAATTAGGTTACGGGCTACATTACAGGCTCCAGTAACCAACAATTGCTCAACTGAATAGGGGGCTATGTCCCTGTTCTACTCCCCTGCAATCAGCCTGTGTATATCCTGCTCTGCATAGTCACTTGTCTCCTTTTGTGTTTCTGTGACATCAGTGGTGGAGCTAGTGCATAGGGGGCCCTGGTGCCCAAAAAAATCTAATATATAAATATGTGGGTCTGTGTCTGTTTATATATATATATATATATATATATATATATATATATATATATATATATATATATACTGTATATATATATATATATATATATATATAAATGTACATATACATCGCTCACTGCGCTGGTGGAGATGAGCACCGTAGGTGCTCATCCCTATGACCCCGTACAACTTAGGCAGTGAGCACCGATGTCGCTCATTGCGCTGGTGGAGATGAGCGCCGTAGGTGCTGATCCCTTCGACCCGCGGGACTACAGGTCAACATAAATCTCAATTATCTAATTCACAATGCGAGACCCATAGCAGTTTGAAGAAATTGCATGGGAAAAATACGGCCCGTAACACTTTGCAAAAAGGAAAGCGAGAAATAGAAAAAAAATATGAGTCGCACGACTTAGAAAAATAAAAATACAAGTTCGAAAAAATACAAAGTTAAACACAAAAAACATTAAAAAAAAAACATAAAAAAAATCACACACAGCACGGGGGTACAGCCAGGACGTCTGGGAGTGAAAACAAGGCTACACGGCCCCTAACCAAGCAAAACATCGTCAGGCACATAAGACTGGAAAGTGGGACTTGAAAAAACAATAAAATGAAGTCCGACTTAGACAAAACAAAAATATAAAGTTAACGGCCAAACCGTGCACATCGAAAAACACAAAAAACTCAAAAACTAACCAAAAAAAGCATTAAAAAAATCACACACAGCACGGGGGGCCAGCCAGGACGTCTGTGAGTGAGGTTGCATGCAAATTTAAGTAGAATTTCACAAGTTTTGGCACTTACAAATCTGCTATGTGAGAAGAAAAATGGTGGCCGGAAAAAAAAAACAATGCCAAGGACGTCAAATTAAAAAATGTACTCGGAACACTTACCCTAACTCAGTAACACTTCATGCGTCACGTACCAAACATCCTGCGGCACGTAGCACATACAAAATCGATGCCATGTTCTATGGAAGAAGTAAGTACGTCGCACGAAATAGTGGCTGGAACGCAAAATTGACGGCTCATGCGTATTGCGTTTTAACGGTTCAAAATTCAGCTCACACTCTATAAATACTGCAAACTTTCTAGAATTTTCTCCATTTCTACTCAGGTGATGAACAGTGTGACTATATATTTCACTGGTGCCATTACTTCTGAAGCAACTTGACTATCACTTTAGAAGTTTAAAATCTGCAAATTACAGCAAATAGGTAAGCTATAAATAATTAATGAATTAATAAATTAATAATTAGAAAAAAAGTATATATATATATATACATATATATATATGGTTTCAAATATTGACAATAACATTATTCATGTACAGTAACATTGAAAAAATATATACAGTTTTATAATGAATTAATAAATTAATAAATAAAATAAAAAATAGTTTTTTAGCAAAAAAAAATATTAATATTTACAGTGGATTTCAACAATTTATTTGTCATTTTCAACAGACTCTGCTTGAACAGTGTCACTGACTGATTTGCATCACTGCACGGTTTCACTCAGACTGTCAAATCTGCAGAACTTTACAGACAACAAATTAAACCCAACAGATAATGAACAAAAATATATTTGCTTAACATAAATACTATGGTCTTAGTCAAAAAAATATTGAAAAGTTATTTCAACATTTGCATCTCTGTGTCTCATTTTCAACAGACACTGCCTGAAGAGTGTCGCAGGAGGATTGGCAGCTCTGTCATTTATAGACAACAAATTCAACACAACAGGTACAGTATAACAAGTAAACAAAAAACATGATCTATCCTGTTTAATGTGGACCAATGTTAAAACGGACTGCAAATTAACTAACCATCTAAGACTAACCCCATAACCTACAACCCTAATGCCAACAGTGCCGCACACAAAAGATGATAGCACAAAAAAAAATACCCTAAGCCCCTAATGCCAACAGTGAGGCACACAAAACAGGATACTATAACAAATGTTCTTAACAGATATAAAATGGAAGGATCTAGCCTCTTCTGTGTGCCACAACCTATAAGCATAACCCCATAACCTAAATCTCTAATACCAACAGTGGCGCACACAAAACAGGATACTACAACAAATGTTGTTAACACATATAAAATGGAGGAATATATCTAGTTTTGTGTGCACCAACCTCTAAGCCTAACCCCATAATCTAAACCTATAATGCCAACAGTGGCACACACAAAACAGGATAGTACAACAAATGTTCTTAAAACATAATAAATGGAAGGATCTATCCGGTTTTCAATGCACCACTGTCTAAGCCTAGCCCCATAAGCTAAACCTCTCTGAATACATACAAAATGGAAGTATATATCCTGTTTTGTATGGTCTTAGTACAAAAACAAATTGATTTAAATGTTATTTTAACATTTGCATCTTTCTCTGTAATCCTCAACAGACACTGCCTGAAGACTCTCATCATCTCTACAGGAATTTATACACAACACATTAAAGACAAGAGGTACTGTGTTACAAGTTACAAAAAAAAAGCCTAATCCCTTAACCGTAAACCCCTAATGACAACATTGCCGCATGCAAAACACTATACCAAAAGAAAAATAAAGTACCCTAACCCCTAATGCCAACAGTAGTGCACACAAAACAGAAAAGAACAATGCTGTTAACATATACAAAATGGAAGGATATATATACTATTTTAGGTGCGCAACCCTCTAAGCCCAACTCCATACCCTAAAAACCTATTGACAACAGTAGCACACAAAAAAAACTAAGCCCATAATGACAACACTGCCACACAGAAAACAGGATAACACAGGAAATGCTGTCAACATATACAAAATAGAAGGAAATATTATGTTTGCTGTGCGTCTTTAACAAAATAGACTGCAACCTAACTAATCTGCTAAGTCCAACCTCATAAAACTTACCCCATAATGCAAACAGTGGTGCACACAAAACAGGATAGGAGAAAAAATAACCAAAACAAAATAACATAAAGTTCATTTAAACAAAAAACAAACAATCAAAGGAGCAAAAGTACTAATGTACTACGTTTATTTACAGATTAATATGGCAGATACTGAAAACAAAGAGGGAAAGAAAAGACGTCAAACTAGACAACGTCAAAAAACATGGGCAAATCAACAGACGACCGAGCAAAAGGAAATTTGAAGACAAAAAGAACGGGAGAGACTCACAAGCAAAAGACTAACGGCTGACAAACTAACATCCAAGCCCAAGAAGGCAAATTAACACTTGACAGTTACCCAAATTTGAAAGTATGTGCCAGAAATAATATTTCCCTGCTTGAATTTAAAGTGGCTCAAACTGCCATTCGAGATGGATTTAATCCCATTTTATGTGGTGGAAAACTGTGGATCATTGATTCATATTTGCAAGTTGAGGCAAATAATTTAATATTCATAAAATATCAACAAGATAAATTATGTGTAGAACAGTATTGTGGACTGATGGATTATGTTGCTGAGGTAGCTAGAAACAGCTGGCAAAGCCATAATTTTACCTTCTTGCAATATGCAAGAAAGATAGAATGATGCTATGGCTATTGTAACAAATTTTGGAAAAACAGATTTATTTATTACATTTACATGTAGTCCACAATGGCCAGAGATTGTACAGAATCTACTACGTGGACAAACTGCTTCCGATAGACCAGATTTAGTGGCAAGAGTCTTTAAAATCAAATTAAATGAATTAATACGTGACATAACCATAACTCAGTTATTTGGCAAATGTCTGGCTTATTTTTATACCATCGAATTTCAAAAAAGAGGACTTTCACATGCACATATTCTTATAATCCTTCAAGAAAAAGATAAGTTAGATACTGGTGACAAAGTGTATTCTTTAATTATTGCTGAACTACCAGATCCAGAAATACACAGTACACTATATGAGATTGTAACTCATTTTATGATTCACGGACCGTGTGGAGATATTAATCCACAGTCACCATGTATGGAAAATAAGAATTATACAATGAATTTCCAAAAGATTATAGAGACAAAACTTATGCTAATTGTGATGGATATCCATTATATAGAAGAAGAGAAGCACAAACTGCCATTATTTGGGGCAAAAAGGTTGACAATAGTTATGTGGTACCATACAATCCACATTTGCTCATGAAGTATAATGCACACATTAATGTGGAAGCTTGCACTTCTATAAAATCCATTAAATATGTCTACAAATATATTTACAAAGGCTATGATGCAGCTACTGTAGTGGTCAAAAGTGCAGAATATCCAGAACAAACTGAATTATTACATGATGAACTTGCATCTCATGTAGATACTCGCTATGTAAGTGTGCCAGAAGTAATGTGGCGTCTTCTCAAATTTGAAATGCATTATCGATCACATGCAGTATATCGATTAGCTGTACATTTTGCCTTTATGTCTTTGGAAATTAAAGAAATGCTTTGGCACAACGTAAGCATCGACAAACTACACTAACTGTGTGGTTTCAATTAAATTGTACTGACTTGGAGGCAAGGGAATTGTTAAACATTGACATTCCATATCATTATGTTTTTGTTAATGGATTATGGCGGAAAAGAAAAACCTGTGGAAATAAAATTATAACTAGATTTTACTCTGGAAGTCCAAGAGACCTTGAACGTTTATGCTTACGTTTACTCCTTTTAAATGTTCCTGGTGCACAACGTTTTGAACAGTTGAGAACTGTTAATGACACAGTTTATGACACATTTCATTTAGCTGCGAGACACAGAAACTTCCTGGCTATTGATAAAGAATGGGAAAAATATCTAGAAGAAGCAGCACTGTGTCAAATGCCACAACAGATGAGAGAACAATTTGCATTAATTTGCATCTTCTCAAATGCTCCAAATGCATTAGCTTTGTGAGACAATTTTAAAACAAATATGTCTGAAGACTTTTTTGCAACTATACAATGAGCCTATTGCAGAATTAAAAGCATTATTGAAATTCAAGAGGTCTTTCTCTCTCATGGACTAAATTGTGCAAATGATAATCTGCCAGATCCAGGACTCAAAGATGAAATCAACTTTGAAGACTATGATACTCAGCTTCAAAACCAAATAACACAAGAAAAACTTGCAACTTTAAATACATTACAACTGCAAGCATTTAACACCATAAAAAGTGCACTAGAGGATGACTTGCTCAAAGAGCGTTATTTCTATCTAGATGGACCTGGTGGATCAGGAAAAACATATCTATATAATGTATTGATGAGTTTTGTTCGCGCACAAGGTCAAATAGTACTGCCATTTGCAATAACTGGAATTGACACACTTTTGTTAGAAGGTGGAAGAACTGTGCATAGTGCATTTAAACTGCCAGTTCCCATTCTGGAAACATCAGGATATTCGAATGACATCTTTACAAGCAAAATAAATTAAGAAAAATAAATTAATTATAATCGATGAAGCTACAAAAATGTCATGCCATGCGCTACAATGTATTGACCATTTGTTGCATGAAGTCATGGATAATGATTTGCCTTTTGGTGGAAAGATGATGTTGTTAGGTGGAGATTTTAGGCAAACATTACCTATTGTTGTCCATGGAAATTGCACAGACATTGTAGAAACATGTATCAAGTCGAGTACACTATGGAAACTCTTTACTCTTTACTCACCTCAAATTAGAACAACATATGAGATCAGAAGCACAACATGAATTCAATGAGTGGCTCATCAAAATTGGAGAAGGAAAAACAGAACAATTTCTTAATTTACCTTATGATACTGTGGAAATTCCATTGCAAATGATTTGCAAACAGGACATTGTCAGCCTTATTAAATTGCAATTCAGTACATTTAAAAGGGCTCTATTTAAGCACACAGCATACTTTTTAGAGAAGTTTTTAGTTAGTGAACTTCTATCCAAAAGCAAGGTCTTTACTAACTAAAAACTTCTGTAAATAAAATATGCTGTGTGCTTAAATAGAGCCCTTTTAAATTTACTGAATCACAATTTAATAAGGCTGTATATCGGCTATATTCCAATACAATAACTAACAACCATGATGCAGAGCTTGCAACCAAAGTAATATTAACATCCAAAAATAAAGATGCATTGCTTCTGAATAATTAAATATTACAATGAATAGATGCACCACAAAAAATTATCACAGTGCTGATTGTGTACTTGGTAATGACAAAGAAACTCAGACAAACTTTTCAACTGAATTTATTAATTCATTAACTCCATTCCTATTTTCCTATCATCATGGCTTTTGCCATGACCATTAATAAATCACAAGGACAAACTTTTAAATCAGTTGGAATCTTTTTGGAAGAACCAGTGTTTGCCAATGGCCAACTGTATGTTGAATTTTCAAGATGCAAGACTCCAGAAGAAATTAAAGTTTATGTTAAAAACAACCAAAGTTAGGGTGATTTATTAGATAATGGCCGAATATTTATAAAAAACATTGACTACTATGAAGTACTGTAAATTAAATTAGAAAAAAATGAATAAAAATAAAACTAATTTACAAATAACCAAATTAAAAAAGCAACAGTGCTCTTATATCTATGACAAATTCAAAATACCACAGCAAATATAGAGAACAGTGGTTTTATTTTGAGGATGCAATTTTATGTCACTCTGACTCTTTTTAGAGGACCACTTTTTCGCTAAGAAAATTCTATAAAATAACAAAAAACATAGAGAACAGTGGTTATATCCCGTGGACGAACTTTGATGTCTGGCAGTCTCTTTTTAGAGGACCAATATTTCGCATAGAATAAAACAACAAGAATACAAAAATAAGTGAAAAACAACAAAAAACAACAACAATAAACAGTGGTTATATCCCATAGACAAGATTACAAGTCTGCTGGGCTCTTTTTAAGGAAACCACTTTGACATACAAAACAAAAAAAAAAATGGAATGTCTTGGAAGTGACTTTTGCCAGGATTAGCTCCACAAAACAGTTACCTTGCATTTTCTTACATTTCCTGTTTCAATTTTAATACATTAAATTCATGTTTGTAATCTTAAAATTCTGTTTTCAAAGGACTGAAAAGTTGTTTCATTCTATGTAATTAAGGGTTCATGTTAGTAGGAGGATGATCATTTGTTGTAAAACTTAAATTTTTAATTACATTATATACTCGAGTATAAGCCGACCAGAGTATAAGCCAAGGCACCTATTTTACCACAAAATACTGGGTAAAATTAGTGACTCGACTATAAGCCGAGGGTGAGAAATGTGCTGCCCCCTGTGTTCCTTTTGTGCCATCTTTGTCCCCCTCTCTCTCCTGTGTCTCTTCTCCCCTCTCCCTTCCCTGTGTCTCTTCCCCCCTCTCCCTTCCCTGTGTCTCTTCCCCCCCTCCTCATTCTCAACCTCCCTCCTCAACCCCACTCCTCATCCTCAACCTCCCTCCTCATCCTCAGCCCCCCTCCTCATCCTCAACCACAACCCCCCATCCTAAACCCCCTTCTCAACCTCCCTCCTCAACCTCAACCCCCCATCCTCAACCCCCTCCTCAACCTCAACCCCCTCATTCTCAACCCCCTCTTAAACTTCCCTCCTCAACCTCCCTCCTCATCCTCAACCCCCCCTCATTCTCAACCGCCCCCTCATTCTAACCCCCCCTCATACTACCCCTCTAAATAACCCCCCCTGTCCCCTCACCCCTCACCCCTCATTTTGTATAAAAATATCATCTTAAGGAATTGATAAATTATAGTGGAAGAGAATAATAATCCCTGTGTACCCGGGCAAAATTCTTAACAAAATTTCCGGAAATAAATCACAATTTCACTTGGAATCCATAGATCAGTATGGGAGTTTAATAAC
This sequence comes from Discoglossus pictus, assembly GCA_027410445.1. Lineage (NCBI taxonomy): Eukaryota > Metazoa > Chordata > Amphibia > Anura > Alytidae > Discoglossus > Discoglossus pictus. The sequence continues at coordinate 160,490,526 of CM050169.1, forward strand.
AATTTATTAACGAAAAGAACTTCACTAATTGACTGACCTATTTTCTGTTTATTACCCTTATGTTAAATCCAAATAAATCAATCACGGCTCTTAAAAAAACTAAATAACAAATAGAACAAAATATGCTTGTGCCACCAGCATGCAAACTATTGAAACATAGCCTCATTCCATTTAAAGCATGCAGCAAATATACCTAAGCCCCAAATTGTGTCGGTCTTATTCGCAGCATGTGTTTCATGGCAAGAAATCTACAAAATCATTTAAATAATTGTTAAAATATATTGTTATTCTATATTGCAATGAGAGCAGCCTAAAACAAGGGATGTGTGTTGCAGGACTGTTTTAAAAGCATATGCTGTATGAAGGGTACTATTTCAACCAGTTACATCTATACAATACTAATGCTTACAGTAAGCTAGTATCTATATAGTTTAGGGTTATAAAGTGAAATTGGCAGTATTCCATTTTGTTTAAATATTATTACTTAGTTTTGTTACTAGATATTTCAGCATACATTTGGATTGATTGTGCTTTCCATAATTATATTTTCACTTGGCTTTTCTACAATAAACAAATTGCAGATTAAGTAAGGAAAACCACTTTTTTATTCACAGGTATGATAAACATGGTGTCAACAAATGGCTGCTTTGTTAGACTTACAGCAACGTATATGAAAACAGATGCACATGTGAAACCACACTCCAGTTAACTTCCATTCACTTCTTGAGAACTAGTGTAGCAAAACAATACCACTATGGGGCCTCATTCTAATGATGGTCGCAAAATGGCCGCAGCACTGCGATCCCTTACGAGGTGCTGCAGCTCCTTAGCTACTTTGCTATTCAAAGGAAAGGGGCCACAGCACACCCCTTCATACGGCCGATCGCAAGACAGGTAATCGGCCGTTAGCTTTGACCTGCTTGGACCTGATCCTGGGCGGTAGCCCGCAAATCAGAGTGCAAGCCCGCCAAACGAAAAAGTAAAAAATAAATTTAATGTAGCACTGTACAGCGCTGTAATCGATAGGGGACACATTGGGGGACATGAGGATTACATGTAGTACATTGGCTAGGATACCGAGTTGCTGCCTTGGAGGTCATCCAAGCCCAGACTACGGGCTTGGATGACCCCAAAGGCAGTAACCCGTTCTCCAAGTCCGGCGGACTTATAGCCACAAATGACAATATTGGCTAGCGGCGATGTGCCAGCTAGCCAATGTACTACATGTCACCCCCCCCAAAGTCCCATATCAAGTGCAGAGCTATACAGTGCTGCATTGAATATATATTTACCCCTAAAGATCCGCTGTGGCTCCTTAAAGGAACCGCAGCACACTAATCGTTACTTATAGCTGCAGGGGTACTTATAGTACCCCTGCAACAACTAACATTAACCCCCCCCATGCTGTAGGGTCCCCATTAGGACCCCCGAAGGGTCCCCACATAAACCCTTGCAGTGGGGTCCCCATTGGGCCCCTGTTGCTTTAAAATTTCCTGCCCTGCTATCAATAAAACTATTAACCTTTGGCGCGGGGGTACTATAAGTACCCTGCTGGTACCTAAAATTAACCCCATCACTCATGGGGGTCAATACAGACCCCCATTAAACTAAAATGAACCCCCCCTCAGGTTAACCCTACAAGTGCCATGAGTGCCATGAGGGTTCTCCAGGACCCTCATGACAAAGTCTAAGCACTACACTACACTATTAACCCTAACTATACCCATTAACCCCTAACCATAACTATTCTCCATAACCCATACTAAACCCTATTTAACCCTAACTGGGCCTATTTAACCCTAACTGGCCCTTTATACCCCTGACTGGGCCTATTTAACCCTAACTGTATCCAATAACCCTAACTGCGCCTATTTAAGCCTAACTCACCCTATTTAACCCTAACTGTGTCTATTTAACCCTTACTGTACCTAATAACCCTAACTGGGCCTATTTAATCATAACTAGCCCTATTTAACCCTAACTGTACCTAATAACCCTAACTGTCCCTATTTAACCCTAATTTGGCCTATTTAACCCTATCTGGTACTGATAACACTAACTGGGCCTATCTAACCCTAATTAGTCCTATCTAACTATAACTGGGGCTATTTAACCATAACTGTACCTAATAACCCTAACTAGGCCTATTTAACCCTAACTGGCCCTATTCATCCCTAACTGAGCATATCTAACCTTAACTAGGCCTATATAACCCTAACTGGGCCTATCTAACCTTAACTATCTAAACTAACCCCCCTCTACCCTAACCTATTAACCCCTAACTACCTAACACTACCTACCTAACCCCCTATTAAACCCCCAACCCATAAGTTACACAAAATAAAATAAAAAACCTTGGTACAAAAACTAAAAAAGAACATTACAACCCCCACTACAAAAAAAGAAAAAAAGAACATTACACAACCCCACCTACAAAAAATTAAAAAAGAGCATTACACAACCCCCACTTCAAAAAATGGGAACATTACACAACCCCCACTACAAAAAAATATAACAAAATATTACACACTTGCAAAAAAAAATACATACACATATATACATAACATCATAAAACAGCAATAAATACATTACAAATATACCCCTAACTACAATACATGACCTACATTAGACATCCCTCTGACTACAGTACATGACCCCCTATCTATACAACATTACCCCCTAACTATACATTAACCCCTATCTATACAACATTACCCCCTATCTATAAAACATTACCCCTATCTATAAAACATTACCCCCTATCTATTCATTACCCATTATATATGCAACATTACCCCCTACATTACATTAAAACCCCTAAATCTAACCTAAAATATAATAACTAATACCACTTACCTTGCCTAGATGCTCCTTCAGTGATGATGGGTTTCCTGCCACAAGTCTCACCCCTAGGAAAAAAAGAAACATCAAATTAGTCACAAATAAACACTACATAAAAAACAATATGCATTCTAAATATTAAACTTACCTTTCCACCATGTCCCCGTCCTTCTTCTTGCCTTCACCGGCTGGGCCCCTGGAATAAAAAAAACATAACATCAGTACACATATAAACACAACATAAAACAATAAACATAATATACATTAAACTTACCTTGTCACAATGCCCCCGTCCTTGTCCTTTTCTGCCCCGGCTGGGAACTTGAAAAAATGGAGCTCTAAAAAAAAACAAAAAAAAATAACGGAGCTCCTCCCTGGAGGAGCTCCCCGACGCTAATGAGGCCTCTAGCACTTTTTTTCAGTAAAAAAAAGCGGAATGGCGCCTGCGGATTGGCTGAAATGGCTTTCAATCAAATTTCAGCCAATCAGAAGGCGCCAAGGTATGAGTCAATCAGAATGGGATACACCCCTATATTGCATTCTGAAATGGCTGATGGACCTGTCAATCAATTTTAAACCAATCAGAAGACACTATTGCCTTCAGCCAATCAGAATGGAATACACCCCCACAGGGTGATTGGTTGAAGGCATCTGCAACTTCTGATTAGCTTCTATCTGATTGACAGTGACAACAGCCAATCAGAATGCGCTATACCCTTTAGCCAATCAGGATGACATACACCCTGTGGGGGTGTATCCCATTGTCATTTGTTCCAAGCATCTGCCCCTTCTGATTGACTGTTGTCACTGTCAATCAGATAGTAGCCAATCAGAAGACGCAGATGCCTTCAGCCAATGCATTGACAGGTCCATCATCCAATCAGAATGGAATATAGGGGTGTATCCCATTCTGATTGGCTCACATATTGGCACCTTCTGATTGGCCGTTTTTTCAAGGGCCCAGCCAGGGCAGAAGAGGACAAGGACGGGGACATTGTGACAAGGTACGTTTAATGTATATTATGTTTATTATGTTTTATGTTGTGTTTATGTGTGTACTGATGTTATGTTTTATTTATTCCAGGGGCTGAACAGGATAAGACAAGAAGAAGGACGGGGACATGGTGGAAAGGTAAATGTAATATTTAGAATGTGTATTGTTTTTTATGTAGTGTTTATTTTTGACTAATTTGATGTTTCTTTTTTTCCTAGGGGTGAGACCTGCGTAATGGAAACCCATCATCACTGAAGGAGCATCTAGGCAAGGTGAGTGGTCTTATTTATTATATTTTAGGTTAGATTTAGGGGTTTTAATGTAATGTAGTTAGGGGGTAATGTTGTATAGATAGGGGGTAATGTATAGATAGGAGGTAATGTATAAATAGGGGGTAATGTTTTATAGATAAGGGTAATGTATAGATAGGGGGTAATGTTGTATCAATAGGGGGTAATGTATAGATACGGTGTAATGTTTTATAGATAGGGGGTAATGTTTTATAGATTGGGGTAATGTTTTATAGTTAGGGGTATGTTGTTATATATAGGGGGTCATGTATTGTAGTTAGGGGTATATTTGCAATGTATTTATTGATGTATTGTAATGTTATGTATATTTGTGTATGTTTTTTATTTGCAGGTGTGTCATTATTTTTTTTTGTAGTGGTAGGTTTGTGTAATGTTCTCTTTTTTATTTTTTGTAGTGGGGGGTTGTGTAATGTTCTTTTTTTATTTTTTGTATTGGGGGATGTAATATTTTTTTTTTTTATGTAGTGGGGGGTTGTAATGTTGTAATGTTCTTTTTTTTTGTAATATAGTTTTTTTTATTTTGTGTAATTAGTGGGGTGGGGAGTTTAATAGGGTGTTAGGTAGGTAGTGTTAGGTAGGTAGGGGTTAATAGGTTAAGGTAGAGTTGGGTTAGTTTAGATTTAGTGGTTTATTGGTGGGGGGGAGTGTAGTGTTTGTACTTAGTGTCACGAGGGCCCTGGAGGACCCTCATGGCACTTATGGGGTTACTATTAGGGTTCAATTTGTGCCATGAGGGTCTTCATAGACCCTTATGAGACAGATTGGGTTAATTAGAGGCTTTTGGGTCTGTATAGACCCCCATAAGTGACAGGGTTAGATGGAAGCTTATGGGGGTCTGTATAGACCGCCATTAGAAATGGGTTTAAATAGGCCTAGAAGGGGTTAAATAGACCTAGTTACGGTTAAATAGTTCTAGAAGGGGTTAATTAGGCCCAGTTAGTGTTAAATATGCCCAGTTAGGGTTAGATAGACCCAGTTATGTTTAGATAGGCCCAGTTAGGGCTAAATAGGTATAGAAGGGGTCAAATAGACCCAGTTAGGGTTACATAGGCCCAGATAGGGTTAGATAGGCCCAGGTAGATTTATTAGTTGCAGATAGGTTTAAATAGGCCCAGTTATGGTTAAATAGGTCTAGAAGGGGTTGAATACGCCCAGTTAGGATTAGATAGGCCCGGCGGGGTTACTCATTCCATATAGGTTTAAATAGGCCCAGTTAGGGTTAAATAGGCTGAGTTATTGTTAAGTAGGTCTAGAGGGAGTTAAATAGGACCAGTTAGGGTTAAATAGATCTAGAAGGGGTTAAATAGGCCCAGTTAAGGTTAAATAGGGTTTAGTATGTGTTAATGGGGTATAGTTAGGGTTAAGGGTTTAATGGGGTATAGTTAGGGTAATATTGTAGTGTAGTGCTTAGACTTTGTCATGAGGGTTTTGGAGGACCCTCATGGCACTTATAGGGTTAACCTATGGGTTAATAGTGTCCTATAGGGGCCTATATAGACCCCAATTGGTCTGAGGGGGTTCATTTTAGTCTCATGGGGGTCTATATTTATTGATATATTGGTTTATTTTAGGCTTGGGTGTAACCATTAGTGTGAATTTTGCATTTGAAATTTATATGTCGTAGATGCTGCGGGGGGTCCCGATCTGACCCCTGCAGCAAGGGTTTATGTGTGCACATTGCAGGGGCCACGCACCTCCTACGACCATCATTAGAATGAGGCCCAACGTGTTCAGTTTGGCAAGTCACCAGAGGGAATTATTTATTTTCACTGACCCTTCCACATTCTTTGCCAATTTGAATTACACATTTGGAAATGATAAATAAAGATACTTGCAATACATATCTCTCCTGTTTCTACAAGAATTGATTAACTTTGTGAAATATTTATTAAGATTACAATTCAGCTATTTTATTAAATTAAATTAAATTGCTGAACATCCAAATGCTAAATATTGTAGCTAATGTTTTTGATTAAAATACATTGGAAATATGCACTAACACAAAAAATTATCTGATTATTGTGCAACATCTCCTCAATGTCACAATTATTATTATGTGTTTATTTATTTATTTATTTATTTATCATGCTCTGGCAAATTCTATTACAGGAGATATTGTGAATACACAAGACAAAATGACAGCTTGCATTTTTCAATTCAAATAATATTGGTTTATATCAATGCTAAGATTGTGCTAGCAATATAATTAACTAAAATCTTGATTAGAGAAAGGCTGCATTTTATAAAGTTTGGTGTGTGTTGTCAAAGGGGTAGCAAAACTGATAGTGATGAGAGCTTCACTTGTAGTATTCGCTAAGATACATATGGTAGGTCTTCAGAAGCCTCCCTCAAACTTCCTGCTATGTGGTATTGTGGGTTTGTATACATGGCTGGATTACCCACTAGGTCAACTAGACAGCTGCCTAGGGGTACCACCCTGTGAGGGGTGTCTATTGTTTTAGGTTCAATATCCCTAAAAAATGAGATACTGTAGACTACAGAACTGAGTTACAAAATGACTGGCCACTAGAGGGCGTCCACTTGGAACTGAGTTACAAAATGACTGGCAACTGCTTGGAACTGCCCTCCCTCTCCTCTCTCTCTCCCTTTCTCTCTCTCTTTCTGTCCCTCCCTCTCTCTCTCCCTTTCTCTCTCTCTCTCTCCCTCCTTCCCTGCCTCCCTTCCTCTCTCTACCTCCTTCCGCCTTTCTCTTCCTCCATCCCTCTATTTCTCCCCTTCCTCTCTCTCTCTCTCCTTCTCTCTCTGCCTCCGTCTGTCTCTCACTCTCTCCCTCCCCCTCCCTACCCTTTCCCTCTCTACCCCCCCTCTCCCTTCCTACATTTTTATGTATATTGTATATAAGGGAACTTTCTTCATATCTATAGTATGATGAAACTGTTTATATACATATACAGAATGCAGTGTAATAACTGTTTTTCTTGGTTTTTTAACTTGCTTTAGACATTCAAATGTGAACACAGACGTACTATTTATTTACTTTACTACTGTACGGTGGAGGGCTTCTCTCGCTCTTTTGCCCACCATATATTAAATGATTGTTGTGGTGAAATACCTATTCATAAGGTCCACAACACAAGCTGAGATCCTGCTCCACGCTGATGATAGCCAGTAATCTTGAAACAGCTGTACATGGATAGGATTCTCAGCTTGTGTAAAATCCAGCCTTGGCGTTGCATTAAAGCTGTGCAATACAGCAGACGGCCTTCGTGCAAATTGTCTGCCAGAATTTTCTGAAAACATGCTGCATTCATCTTGCCATCAATTTTCACAAGATTCTCTGTGTCATTATAGCTCACACCCACAAAACATCAGTGAGCCACCACCGTGCTTCACAATGGAAATTACAGCGCTTATGGTTGTGGCCATAAAGCTCTATTTTGGTCTCGTCACTCCAAATTACAGTGTGCCAGAAGCTGTGAGGCATATTTTAACCATACTTTTTTGTGGCGTTGGAGCAGTAACAGCTTCTTTCTGGCAACTCGACCATGCAGCTCATTTTTGTTCAAGTATTGTCGTATTGTGCTCCTTGAAACAACCATTTTTTTCAAAAGCAGCCTGTATTTCTCCTGAGGTTACCTGTGGGTTTTTATTTGTATTCCAAACAATTCTTCTGGCAGTTGTGGCTGAAATCTTTCTTGGTCTACCTGACCTTGGCTTGGTATCAAGAGATCCCAGAATTTTCGACTCCTTAATAAGTGATTGAACAGTACTGACTGGCATTCTCCAGGCTTTGGATGTCTTTTTGTATTTTTTTCCATCTTTATGAAGTTCCATTACCTTGTTATGCAGGTATTTTCAACAGTTCTTTTCTGCTCCCTATGGCTCAGTATCTAGCCTGCTCAGTGCATCCAGGTGAGAGCTAACAAACTCATTGACTATTTATACACAGAGACTGATTTCAATTTAAAAACCCACAGGTGTGGGGAATTAACCTTTAATTGCCATTTTAACCTGTGTGTGTCACCCTGTGTGTCTGTAAAATAGCAAAACATTCAAGGGTAAGTAAACTTCTGATCAGGGCCATTTGGGTGATTTCTGTTATCATTATGATTTAAAAAGGAGCCAAACTACTATGTGATAATAAATGGTTCCACATGATCACTATCCTAAAATATATATTTTTTGCATGATCAGTCATGTTTTAAAAATAAATGCCAACATTTCACAGTTTGTGCCAGGGTATCCAAACTCTTGAGCGTAACTGTATATATATATCTATAAATAAATATATATATATATATATATATATATATATATATATATATATATATATATACACACATATACCTCAAGTATGGAGAGTAACTGTGAATTTATTTAATGCACAGAGTTGATGAGTGTGTGTCTTTGCTGCGTATATATCTGTCAGTGTCTATATATATAATGTGGGTGGGACTGCATGTATATATATATATATATATATATATATATATATATATATATATATACAGTGTCTTGCAAAAGTATTCACCCCCCTTGACTTTTTACCCATTTTGTTACATTACAGCCTTAAGTTCAATCTTTTGTTAATCTGAATTTTATGTGATGTATCAGAACACAATAGTCTGAGTTGGTGAAGTGAAATGAGAAAAATATATACATAAAACTATTGTTTAGAAATAAAAGAAAAGAAAAGAAAATTGGCATGTGCGTATGTATTCACCCCCTTTGTTATGAAGCCCATAAAAATCTCTGGTCCAACCAATTACCTTCAGAAGTCACATAATTGATGAAATGATGTCCACCTGTGTGCAATCTAAGTGTCATATGGTCTGTCATTACATATATACACCTTTTTTTAAAGGCCCCAGAGGCTGCAACACCTAAGCAAGAGGCACCACTAATAAAACACTGCCATGAAGACCAAGGAACTCTCCAAACAAGTAAGGGACAATGTTGTTGAGAAGTACAAGTCAGGGTTAGGTTATAAAAACATATCCAAATCTTTGATGATCCCCAGGAGCACCATCAAATCTATAACCAAATGGAAAGAGCATGGCACAACAGCAAACCTTCCAAGAGACGGCCGCCCACCAAAACACACAGACCGAGCAAGAAGGGCATTAATCAGAGAGGCAGCACAAAGACCTAAGGTAACCCTGCAGGAGCTGCAGAGTTCCACAGCAGAGACTGGAGTATCTAATAAGCCGTACACTCCATAGAGTTGGGCTTTATGGCAGAGTTACCAAAAGAAAGCCATTACTTTCAGCAAAAAACAAAATGGCACGTTTTGAGTTTGCGAAAAGGGATGTGGGAGACCCCCAAAATGTATGGAGGAAGGTGCTCTGGTCTGATGAGTAGAAATGTCGCGAATAGTTCGCCGGCGGACTGTTCCCGGCGAACATAGCATAGCAAGAACATACAGTATGCAATGTTCGATCCGCCCCCTATACTTTATCATTAAACAAACTTTGACCCTGCACCTCACAGTCAGCAGACACATTCCAGCCAATCAGCATCATACCCTGCCTTCCAGACCCTTCAACCTCATAGACAGCAGCCATTTTGGAATCATAACTAACTTGCAGTCTTACTGAGAGGAGGCTGAGTATAGGTGATACTAATTCAATAGGGAAAACCATAGCTAGGCTCCTGTACACAGTGTCCAATACAGTCCTGAAGGACTCTTTTGATCTCTGCTGCAAGGACAGCACCCCAAAAAGCCCTTTTTAGGGCTATAACATAAGTCTGTTTTTTTGTTTTTTTTTCTGTCTAATCTAAGTTCATTTGCCTGCCTACTAGCCAGTGTGTGTGTCAGGCTCACAACTTATACTGTGCCCAGTGCAATCAATCCAATCTGGTGGTGTACCAGCAGTTTACTTTTAAAAACCAAAACTTTTATTTTGTCTAATCTAAGTTCATTTGCCTGCCTACTAGCCAGTGTGTGTGTCAGGCTCACAACTTATACTGTGCCCAGTGCAATCAATCCAATCTGGTGGTGTACCAGCAGTTTACTTTTAAAAACCAAAACTTTTATTTTGTCTAATCTAAGTTCATTTGCCTGCCTACTAGCTAGTGTGTGTGTCAGGCTCACAACTGATACTGTGCCCAGTGCAACCAATCCAATCAGGTGGTGTACCAGCAGTGTACATTTAAAAAATCCCAAATTGTATTTTGTTAAATCTAAGTTCATTTGCCTGACAGCTAGTCTGTGCGTGTCTCAGGCTCACAACTGATACTGTGCCCAGTGCAACCAATCCAATCAGGTGGTGTACCAGCAGTGTACATTTAAAAAACCCAAAATTGTATTTTGTTAAATCTAAACTCATTTGCCTGACTGCTATCTATTCTGTGTGTTTCTCAGGCTCACAACTGATAATGTGCCCAGTGCAATCAATCCAATCTGGTGGTGTACCAGCAGTCTACATTTAAAAATCAAGACTTTTATTTTGTCTAATCTAAGTTCATTTGCCTGACAGTTAGTCTGTGCGTGTCTCAGGCTCACAACTGATACTGTGCCCAGTGCAACCAATCCAATCAGGTGGTGTACCAGCAGTGTACATTTAAAAAACCCAAAATTGTATTTTGTTAAATCTAAACTCATTTGCCTGACTGCTATCTATTCTGTGTGTTTCTCAGGCTCACAACTGATACTGTGCCCAGTGCAATCAATCCAATCTGGTGGTGTACCAGCAGTCTACTTTTAAAAACGAAGACTTTTATTTTGTCTAATCTAAGTTCATTTGCCTGCCTACTAGCCAGTGTGTGTGTCAGGCTCACAACTGATACTGTGTCCAGTGCAATCAATCCAATCTGGTGGTGTACCAGCAGTTTACTTTTAAAAACCAAAACTTTTATTTTGTCTAATCTAAGTTCATTTGCCTGCCTACTAGCCAGTGTGTGTGTCAGGCTCACAACTGATATTGTGCCCAGTGCAACCAATCCAATCAGGGGGTGTACCAGCAGTCTACCTTTAAAAAAAACCAAATTGTATTTTGTTAAATTGAAGTTCATTTGCCTGACCGCTAGTCTGTGTGTGTCTCAGGTTTACAACTGATACTGTGCCCAGTGCAACCAATCCAATCAGGTGGTGTACCAGCAGACGACATTTAAAAAACCCAAAATTTAATTTTGTTAAATCTAAGTTCATTTGCCTGACCGCTAGTCTGTGTGTGTCTCTCAGGCTCACAACTTATACTGTGCCCAGTGCAACCAATGCAATCTGGTGGTGTACCAGCAGTCTACATTTAAAAAAAGCAAAACTTTTTTCTAATTTCATTTGCCTGCTTGCCAGCGTGTGTGTCTTAGGCTCACAGCATATACTGTGCCCACTTGCCCAGTCAGTGCCACCACTCATATCTGATGTTACAGTCAGTAGTCCACATTTAAACAAAGAATACAATTTTGACTGTAATACATTGAATAGCAGTTACTTGTCTGCAAGCGTGTGTGTCAGGCCTACAGAGTCTACTCTGCCAACTTCTGCAAGTGCACAGTGCCACTCATATCTGTTGTCACAGTAGCTTGCACACATAATAACACTAATCGCAAAAAAAAATTACAGGCAGAGGCAGGCCAATCCGCAGGAGCCGTCGTGGTCGTGGTGCTGTGATTCACTTTGGCCCTACAATAATGCCCAGTGTTCAGAGGCCAGTTACCCAGAACTCAAAGACTTCTGAGGACATAGTTGACTGGCTAACACAGGATACCCAATCTTCTACAGCTTCCGCTCGGAACATTGACGAACCATCCTCCTCCAGCTTAGCTTTGGGCACCTCTCAAGTTACCACTCGCCCGCCTGCCGCCACCACCAACACTTGTACCACAGCTGCTTCAATTGATCAGTCAGAAGAGTTATTTACACATCAGTTTGAAGAAATGAGTGATGCACAACCATTATTGCCAGAGGATGTAGATAACAGGGATATGTCTCAGTCAGGCAGCATTACACACATGTACGTACGGTGTGATGATGATGATGATGTACCCCCTGCTGCTTCTTTTGTTGAGTTGTCAGATACAAGTGAAGCGGGTGATGATGATGACGATGCATCTGTGGATGTCACGTGGGTGCCCGCTAGAAGAGAAGAAGAACAGGGGGAAAGTTCAGATGGGGAGACAGAGAGGAGGAGGAGACGAGTTGGAAGCAGAGGGAGGTCATTGCAAGGAGCTAGTGGCACAGTCAGACAGCATGTATCGGCACCCAGGGTCAGCCAGACAGCACGCCAATTAACGCATGCTGTTGCCACCACCAGAACGCCGTCACTGCAGAGCTCAGCAGTGTGGCACTTTTTTTGTGTGTCTGCCTGTGACAACAGCGATGCCATTTGCAACCTGTGCCAAAAGAAACTGAGTCGTGGGAAGTCCAACACCCACCTAGGTACAACTGCTTTGCGAAGGCACATGATGTCACATCACAAACGCCAATGGGATCAACACCTGAGTACAAGCAGCACACAAACTCAAAGCCGCCATCCTCCTCCTGGTCCAGCATCTTCATCCACGTCAACCACTGCTGTCCTCCTTGCCCCCTTTCAACCATGCGCCACTCCGTCTCTCGCCTCTAGCTGTTCCTGCTCATCTGCCCACAGTCAGGTGTCTGTCAAGGGCATGTTTGAGCGTAAGAAGCCAATGTCACAAAGTCACCCCCCCACATCTGACAGCTGGCTTGTCTGAACTCTTTGCCCGCCAGCTTTTACCATACAAGCTGGTGGAGTCTGAGGCGTTTAAAAATGTTGTAGCTATTGGGAAACCGCAGTGGAAGGTACCCTGCCGAAATTTCTTTTCACAAAAGGCAATCCCCAACCTGTACTCGATTGTGCAAAAGGAAGTAATGGCATGTCTGGCACACAGTGTTGGGGCAAGGGTCCATCTGACCACTGATACCTGGTCTGCAAAGCATGGTCAGGGCAGGTATATCACCTACACTGCGTATTGGGTAAACCTGCTGACGCCTGCCAAGCATGGAATGCGTGGCTCTGCAGAGGAGTTGGTGACACCGCCACGACTTGCACACAGGCCTGCTGCCACCTCTTCTACTCCTCCTACTCCATCCTCTTCCATAACCCCCTCAGCTGAGTCCTCTTCTGCTGCTGGGTCTTGCTCCACATCAACGGCACCCCCCCAGCTCCCCAGATAATATTCCACATCCCGGATACCGCAGTGTCACGCCGTCTTGGGGTTGACTTGCCTGAAAGCAGAGAGTCACACCGGGCCAGCACTCCTGTCCGCCCTGAACGCACAGGTGGATCAATGGCTGACTCCACACCAACTGAAGATTGGCAAAGTGGTTTGTGACAACCGAAGAAATTTGTTGGCGGCATTGAATTTGAGTAAGTTGACACATGTGCCGTGCATGGCACATGTGTGTAATCTGATCGTACAACGCTTTGTGCACAAGTACCCAGGCTTACAGGAAGTCCTGAAGCAGGCCAGAAAGGCGTGTGGCCATTTCAGGCGTTCCTACACGGCCATGGCGCACTTTTCAGATATCCAGCGGTGAAACAAAATGCCAGTGAGGCGCTTGATTTGTGACAGCCCCACACATTGGAATTCAACACTCCTAATGTTCGACTGCCTGCTCCAACAAGAGAAAGCCGTTAACGAGTATTTGTATGACCGGGGTGCTAGGACAGCCTCTGCGGAGCTGGGAATTTTTTTGCCACATTACTGGACGCTCATGTGCAATGCCTGTAGGCTCATGCGTCCATTTGAGGAGGTGACAAACCTTGTCAGTCGCACAGACGGCACCATCAGCGACATCATACCATTTGTTTTATTCCTGGAGCGTGCCCTGTGAAGAGTGTTGGATCAGGCCATAGATGAGCGTGATGAAGAAGTGGAAGAGTTGTGGTCACCATCACCACCAGAAACAGCCTTTTTAGCATCGCTTGCTGGACCTGCGGCAACGCTGCAGAAGGGATTGTGAGGAAGAGGAGTCAGAGGAGGAATGTGGCTTTGAGGGGGAGGAGGAAGACCAATCACAACAGCCCTCCCAGGGTGCTCGTTGTCACCTATCTGGTACCTGTGGTGTACATACCTTCAGTGAGATCACTGAGGATGAGGAACGGGACATGGGTAGCTCGGCATCCAACCTTGTGCAAATGGGGTCTTTCATGCTGTCGTGTCTGTCGTGGGACCCTCGTATAAAAAGGCTGAAGGAGAACGACCTGTACTGGGTGTCCACGCTACTAGACTCCCGGTATAAGCAGAAAGTACCTGAAATATTACAGAATTACCGCAAGGCAGAAAGGATGCAGCAGTTCCAAATGAAATTAAAAAGTATGCTTTACACTGCGTATAAGGGTGATGTCACAGCACAACGGTAATCTAACAGGGGAAGAGGTGAAAGTAATCCTCCGCCTCCCACGACCACGCCGGCAAGGACAGGACGTTTAAAAGACGTGTTGTTGATGGAGGACATGCGGAGCTTTTTCAGTCCTATGCATCGCCACAGCACTTCGGGATCCACCCTCAAAGAACGGCTCGACCGACAGGTGGCAGACTACCTCGCTTAAACTGCAGATATCGACACATTGAGGAGCGATGAACCCCTTGTCTACTGGGTGTGCAGGCTTGACCTGTGGCCTGAGCTTTCCCAATTTGCCATAGAACTTCTGGCCTGCCCCGCTTCCAGTGTCCTGTCAGAAAGGACCTTCAGTGCAGCAGGAGGTATTGTCACTGAAAAGAGAAGTCGCCTACAGTAGGTAAAAAAAGTCTAGATTACCTCACCTTTATAAAGATGAATGAGGGATGGATCCCGAACGGACTGACACTGGGTGAAACATTAGACTAAAAAAGGGCTGATGAGATGAGCTGCCTTGAGCTAAAAATGGTTCACAGGCTGCAGTATTTTATCTTTAAATGCCGCATGACTTGCGTGACTTATCCGCCACCAACTAGAGTTCAAGACGCAATGTTTTAGGGCAGTTTCTGCCTGGGAAACAAACGTAAATTTTTCTGGTCGCTGCAACAGCAGCGGCTGCAACAATACCTAATTTTTGATAAGTGCACGCATCCCAGGGAGTCAGCGCTCTTCGGCATGTATCAGCACTCTAATTCCGACAGTTATCAAAGTAACAGATGGAGCGATCAAAGGAACCAGTCTGTAACTGATTAAATGAGCAATTCGCAGTTTCACTGTACCGTACTGTAATCTTTGAGGCAGGATCAACCAGGTAGCCCGACGAGGGGTAACAGGTATTAAACTGATAAGAGTAGTACTTACAAACACGCCACTCCTATCTGGTGGCAACTTGTAATTGAAGTGATACGACCAACCAAGCATCTTTTTCCATCTCCCAGTTCCAAAAATCCAGGCCTTATACACGCCCCCTGATAGGTGCTGTAACAGGTATTAAACTGATAAGAGTAGTACTTACAAACACGCCACTCCTATTTGGCCGCAACTTTGATTGCACGCGCTGTGCCCCAAAATTGAAGTGATATGACCAACCAAGCATCTTTTTCCATCTTTTGGTTCTAAAAATCCAGGCCTTATACACGCCCCCTGATAGGTGACGTAACAAGTATTAAACTGATAAGAGTAGTACTTACAAACACGCCACTCCTATCTGGTGGCACCTTAGATTGCACGCGCCTTGCCCCAAAATTGAAGTGGGAGGACCAACTAAGCATCTTTTTCAATCTCCCGGTTCCAAAAATCCAGGCCTTATACACACCCCCTGATAAGTGACGTAACGGTTATTAAACTGATAAGAGTAGTACTTACAAACACGCCACTCCTATCTGGTGGCACCTTAGATTGCACGCACCGTGCCCCAAAATTGAAGTGGGAGGACCAACCAAGCATCTTTTTCCATCTCCCGGTTACAAAAATCCAGGCCTTATACACGCCCCCTGATAGGTGAAGTAACAGGTATTAAACTGATAAGAGTAGTACTTACAAACACACCTCATAATATTGCAGAGAGAGGCAATGCAGTGAGAGGAGTCTGAAGAAGAGGAGTCAGAAGAGGAAGGTGGCTTTGAGGAGGTGGAAGACCAAACACAGCAGGCGTCCCAGGGGGCTTGTTGTCACCTTTCTGGGACCCTTGGTGTTGTACGTGGCTGGGTGGAGGAAGAGACCTTCAATGACATCAGTGAGGACAAGGAACGGGACATGGCTAGCTTGGTATCCAACCATGTGCAAATGGGGAGTTTGCGGTTGTGCAAATGGACTGTTTGCCAGGGGCGGCCCGTCCATTGGGGCGTCAGGGCAAACGCCCCCCCAAATATTTTCTTCACCCTGCAATAAAAAAAACACAACAATGTATTAGTATAACCCAAAAACAATTAAATATAAGGTGTACATCATCATTTCAAGTCTCAATAGTATTAAAATGAAGTAAAGTTAGTAAAGGGACACTGTCACTTTAAGATAACCCTTGCGCTACATTAACTAATGCTGTGTGTATCTATATTATAGCCCCCTGCACCCTGTGTGATCATATTACACTACACTAACCTTTAGACTCTTCTCTTCTCTTCAATGAGTCCTGGCCTGGCCCCCTGACCGTTAATCAATGACCAGTGACGATATGCATGGGTGGTCAAAAATTTATCAATTAATGACTGACAGTCTTCTATCATTGACCAATCAATGATGGAAGGCTGTACAGTTACTAAGAGAACAATCTAAACCCACCCAGACCGTTAGCCCTGAGCGCCCGCTAGCAAATAGGGCCTCGAGTTTTCATTTTGATTGACTGATACAGTCAATAAAACCACCAGTTGCCTGTCCCTTCCCCCTTTCTGTTTCCTGACCCTGGTCACGCTGAGACTGAGAGACCTCCCTGGCTGAATCTACTCACATCTGCTCTGCCTGCCTAACACAGTAAGTCTACCTGGCACCTGCCCTGCCCCTGGCCAAACCAAACCCCTAGTAGCCCCTAATAAAAGTTAGGGGTGACCAGTTACCCCACTATGCCTGCCTGGCCTGCCACCTACCCAGCCACCCACCAACTACCACCGACGACCCTAGGCCTGCAATGCCTGGTGCCACCCCCAGCCTGGCCATCACCCCCATGTGGCCTGTGCCACCCCCGATCAGGCCTGCCCTATGCTATGCCATCATGCCACCGCCGGATTACCCCGATCACGGGATCGGGGTAGTCGGGTGGTGAGCGGGGTGGCACAGGCCCACATGGGGGTGATCGGATCACCCCCTTGATGAGGCCTGTGCCACCCCTGATGACCTCCATGTTGCCGCCCTATGCCACCCCCGAGGCCCGATCACCACCACCCCGATGCGGCCTATGCTATGACACCGCCCGATTACCCCGATCACGGTGATCGGGGTATTCGGGCGGTGAGCGGGGTTGACCAGGCCACATGGGGGTGGATGTTCACCCCCATGAGGCCTGTGCCACCCCTGATCGTGGCCTAGGCGGTCACCGACCGACCGATGGGCGCCTGAGCGTGACCGACCCCACCCTGAACCAACTACCTACCTAGCACCCCCCCTATTTTTATTCCATTTTTAGAAGTAACAGGCATGTATATGTGCCTGTCACTTTTAAAGATAAAATAAAAATAAGGGAAGGGAAAAACAATACAGTAAACACAGTAACACATTATTATACAAAAATAAACAGCTTTAAACAAACATTAATAAAAATAAAATAAACAACAGCACATACTTACCTGTCAAATTGACCCCTCCAGCGTTGGCCTTCTGTCCTCTGGATATAGTCATGAAAATAATCCAATGTTGATTGAAGCCCATGTCAAATAATCCAATGTTGATTGAAGCCCATGTCAAATAATCCAATGTTGATTGAAGCCACTGGTCAAATAAAATAATCCAATGTTGATTGAAGCCAATGGTCAAATAATCCAATGTTGATTGAAGCCACTGGTCAAATAATCCAATCTTGATTGAAGCCATTGTCCATCCATCCATTCTGGCCCATTGAAAAAGGCCTCCACAAAAAAAAAACGACGCTCTAAAAAAAAAAAAACAACAAACTAAAAGAGCTCCTCCTACAAGGAGCCCCTCCCGCGATTAATTGATTTTTTCCCACGGTCTGCTTTATATACTAATTTTTGAAGGACTCTGATTGGCTGAAATTTTTGATTGACATCGATTTCAACCAATGAGAGTCTTTAAAAAATTAGCAAATCAGCAAGCAGGTATGAAAGCCTGTAAGGGTAAAAAAGGTTAGTGTGAACTTGTTTGACCCTGTATGTATTATACATATTACAGGGCTATTTTATGTGATATACATGTTACAGGATAATATCCTGTAACATGTATAGCCAAAAAATAGCACTGTAATATGTATAAAAAATAATGTGTAATAGAAATGCATGAACAATATAATATAACAAGTAATAAAGAACATCAATTAATCAAATAATAAATATCAATTAATATATATTGTTTTATGTATATGTTTATGTATATTTATGTGTATTTTTTATGAGTATATATATATTTGTATATATTATATATATATATAATATATATATATATATATATATATATATATTGATTAATAGATATATTGATTGATATATATATATATATATATATATATATATATTTATATTTATATATATATATATTTATATATATAATATATATATATATATATATATATATATAAAAATTGATATCAATATATCACAATAAATAAATATATATATATATATCAATTTGATATATATATATATATATTTATTTATTGTGATATATTGATATCAATTTATATATATATATATATATATATATATATATATATATATATATATATATATTATATATATATATATATATATAAATATATATATATATATATAAATATATATATATATATATCAATCAATATATCTATCAATCGATATATATATATATATTTTTTTTTTACAATTTGGGCCTATATGGTCCCAATTTGTTATTTAGGGTTTTTAAGGTGCGGTTGGGGCCTATATGGTTAAAATTGGTTATTTAAGGTTTTTAAGGTGCGGTTGGGGCCTATATGGTCACACTTGGTCTTTTAAGGTTTTTAAGGTACGGTTGGGGCCTATATGGTCAAAATTGGTTATTTAAGGTTTTTAAGGTGCGGTTGGGGCCTATATGGTCAAAATTGGTTATTTAAGATTTTTAAGGTGCGGTTGGGGCCTATATGATCAAAATTGGTTATTTAAGGTTTTTAAGGTGCGGTTGGGGCCTATATGGTCACACTTGGTCTTTTAAGGTTTTTAAGGTGCGGTTGGGGCCTATATGGTCAAAATTGGTTATTTAAGGTTTTTAAGGTGCGGTTGGGGCCTATTTGGTCCCAATTTGTTATTTAGGGTTTTTAAGGTGCGGTTGGGGCCTATTTGGTCCCAATTTGTTATTTAGGGTTTTTAAGGTGCGGTTGGGGCCTATTTGGTCCCAATTTGTTATTTAGGGTTTTTAAGGTGCGGTTGGGGCCTATTTGGTCCCAATTTGTTATTTAGGGTTTTTAAGGTGCGGTTGGGGCCTATATGGTCACACTTGCTCTTTTAAGGTTTTAAAAGTTACGGTTTGGGTCTTAAACTCTCTAATGTTTTTTGTTGTTGTTTTCTATCACCCCCCAGGTGCAAACTATCTGTGGAAGCAGATTTGTTTGGAGTCATTGGTTGACTTACTGGACGTGAATACCCCGAGAAGGAGAGTCAACTGTAGGTGAGTATCATTGCCTTTAATTTTCTGTCCATGCGTATAGGTGCAAATTTGATGTTGATGTAGTCTTGTCACATGAGGGTTTGCAATCTGTAATGTATACCAATGAAATCAACACACTGTTATTTTAAAGTAATTTTGTGACATAATATAAATTAATATACCGTGATCTCTTTCTTCTATTGGTATCAGAAATGAATACTATTGACTCTCTACTTGTGAAGCCTTTCGGCACCCTAACCTATGAGGAGAAGGTGGAAGTAAAACGGTTAGGAGCTGACCAACCAGAGATAAATCTGCAGCAAATCGCAAGAGATAGAGGGAAGCAATATGTCCGTAATTTCAATACTGAATGGTACAAAAAGAACGACTGGCTTTCTGGAAGCGTTTCTAGGAAGTCCTTATATTGTTTCCCATGCATCCTATTTGGTGGTGACGCTGCTTGGACCAAAACTGGAGTGACTGACGTCAAACATCTAGCTGATAAATTGGCGGAACACAAAAGTTCTAAAGCTCACTTGGATAACAGGATCAAGTTTGAGATGCTTGGACAGGCGAACATTGCTGTTCAACTGGACCAAGGATACCAAGTCAGCATTCAAAAACACAACGAAGAAGTGGCTAAGAACCGGTACATCCTTTCCAAGATAATTGATTGTGTTCGCTTTTGTGGCGCTTTTGAACTGGCATTAAGAGTACACGACGAGAGTGAAACATCGCTAAATCCAGGAGTGTTTAGAGGCCTGGTGGATTTGGTTGGCAGTATCGATAGTGCAATGGAACAGCATTTGAAGACTGCAACTGTGTTTAAGGGCACTTCCAAAACCGTGCAGAATGAGCTACTGGACTGCATGCATGAAGTTATTAAGGAAGTGATTCACCAAGAGCTTAAGGAAGCCCAGTTTGTGGCAATCCAAGCGGATGAAACAACCGATATTTCCGCTAGGACACAGTGCGTTGTAGTCTATCGCTACATTGACAAGAAGCATCAAGTGGTGGAAAGATTTGATGGCTTCACGGAAATGAAATCAAGGGATGCAGACTCGATTGCTGCTGTTGAGCTGGAAACACTGAATACTGTTCTCCCAGAGCCAGAAGACAAGAAGAAACTCATAGCTCAAAGCTACGATGGTGCCAGTGTGATGCGTGGAGATCAAGGAGGAGTTCAAAGAAAAATAAAAGACGTGTACCCGAACGCACACTACGTCCATTGCTATGCTCACCAACTGAACCTAATAATGGAGAAAGGAGTTTCAAGTATTGGAAGAGTTCGAGTTTTTTTTTCCAACATAGGCGGCATACCATCTTTTTTTTCACGCTCTCCAAAAAGGACTGGAGTTCTGGATGAGGTAGTTGGTAGAAGGCTTCCAAGAGGTGCACCAACACGATGGAACTTCAACGTTAGGACCGTGAACGTGATCTACGAGAACAGAGATGCGCTACTTGAGTGTTTCCAGACAATTGAAGCATGTCTAAACTTTGATCCAACATCTATACGGGAAGCCGCAGGTTTCATTGGAATGCTGGAAGACAGGGAGTTCCTTTACTTCCTTAAATTATTTCATTTAATAATGCCACATGTTGACATCCTCTATAGTCAGCTTCAGAAGCGAGACACGGATACTGTTTATATCAAAAAAGTCACAGAAGACTTTGTCGCCAGCATCCAGAAAATCCGTAATTCTGTTGAAGAGATAGAAGCAAGTTTGCCGAGCGATGTAACAGTCAACAGACGGAGTGCGGAGATCTCAACCTTGAGACAACTTTCAAGAGAGGTATGTGACATAGTGGTGGTTCATGCAAAAGAACGTTTTTCATTTTCAAATCACCTAGTCAGTGCCAAACTTGTTCAAAATGACTTGTATAAAACCCATGACACTTGCTTTCCAACCCAAGCTCTGGAAGACACCGTGCAAGCATATCCAATACTGAAGAAGGAACAATTACGCACTGAGCTGTCACTTCTGTATGGGAAGACAGATTTTCATACTTGTACAAGTGCTGTTGCTCTGCACAAACTTTTCCATCAATTTAATCTGCAGAATGATTTCACAGAGACAGTAAAATTATTAAGAATCCTGATAACAACACCGATGACCACTGCAGAATCAGAAAGATGCTTCTCCACATTGAAGAGGATAAAAACCTTTTTAAGAAGCACCATATCCCTGGAGCGGTTGAATGCATTGGTGATGCTCTCAATGGAAAAGCAACTGATTTCCGAGATCCCAGACTTCAATGAAAAAACCATTGAGAAGTTTTCTTCTTTGAAAGATCGCCATGCAAAATTAAAATACAAGTGATTGAAGCAAATAAGAATGCATACCCCCAAGGTGTGCAAAGATAAACTGCGTTAAGCAGCACCACCTCACACTACCAAACATAACTAGTGGTAAGTAAAGTATGAACGGTGTGTGGGTGTGCATATGGAAGGAGCTATGAAAGGTGTGTGCATGGTCAGTAACAAGCCTTGGCGTGGTTTGAAGGAATTGGAGGCACTTCCAAGGGTAGCTGTCACTTGTGTACGGGAAGCAAGAATTCCATGTCTGTACAAGTGCTGTTGCTCTGCAGCAACTTTAGCATCAATTTAATCTACATAATTTAACAGAGTGAGTGAAGCTATAAAGAATCCTGCTTACAACAACGAAGACTACTAAAGAACCAGAAAGATGCTTCTCCACATTGAAGAGGATCAAAAAAGTAATTAAAAAGCACCATGGCCCTGTAGCGGTTAAATGCATTGGTTTGAAGGAATTGGAGGCACCTTCAAGGGTCCGTAAAGTTCTCATAAATGGCACCACCTCACTACCAAAAATAACTAGTGGTAAGTAAAGTATGAATGGTGTGTGGGTGTGCATATTGAAGGAGCTATGAAAGGTGTGTGAATGGTCAGTAACAATTGTTGAAGCCTTGGCGTGGCGTTACTGCTCATATGTTTATCCATATGCTAATTCAACGTGTTTGTTTGACATTGATTATTGTGTTGTCTAAACAGAAGTTAAATGTTGTTGTTTTCTTGAATCCCAAGATCCACTGGTTTGGGCCTATACAGTGCTGATTGGTCTTCTAAGGTATGTTTGGGGCCTATGGTCACACTTGGTCTTCTAAGGTATGTTTGGGGCCTATATAGTTCCACTTGGTCTTCTAATGTATGTTTGGGGCCTATGGTCACACTTGGTCTTCTAAGGTATGTTTGGGGCCTATATAGTTCCACTTGGTCTTCTAATGTATGTTTGGGGCCTATGGTCACACTTGGTCTTCTAAGGTATGTTTGGGGCCTATATAGTTCCACTTGGTCTTCTAATGTATGTTTGGGGCCTATGGTCACACTTGGTCTTCTAAGGTATGTTTGAGGCCTATATGGTCACACTTGGTCTTCTAAGGTATGTTTGGGGCCTATATGGTTCCACTTGGTCGTTTAATGTATGTTTGGGGCCTATGGTCACACTTGGTTTTCTAAGGTATGTTTGGGGCCTATATAGTCACACTTGGTCTTCTAAGGTATGTTTGGGGCCTATATAGTTCCACTTGGTCTTCTAATGTATGTTTGGGGCCTATGGTCACACTTGGTCTTCTAAGGTATGTTTGGGGCCTATATAGTTCCACTTGGTCTTCTAATGTATGTTTGGGGCCTATGGTCACACTTGGTCTTCTAAGGTATGTTTGAGGCCTATATGGTCACACTTGGTCTTCTAAGGTATGTTTGGGGCCTATATGGTTCCACTTGGTCGTTTAATGTTTTTTAAGTATGGTTTTGTTCTTGCATGGTCTGATTGATTTGCTTGTTTTCTTTCAACCCCAGGTGCAAACCCTATGTGGCTGCAGATTTGTTTCTACTCGTTGGTCAACTTAATGAACGTGAATACCCTGAGAAGAAGACCCGACTAACGGTAGGTGTTACTCCTTTAATTTTTCTGTTAATACGTATAGGTGCAATTATGATATTGCTGTAGTCTTGTCACATGAGTTTTTTCAATCTATATTGTATACCAATGAATTTAACACATTGTTACTTTACTTCTTGACATTTCTGCATTGCTGATCATGTATTTCAATGGGCTTTACAAGTATAAGGTCATTCGGCGGGGCTTATAAAGGTCATTATGACGCCAGGGAAGGAGTTATAAAAATGGGTGTGGTTTGAAAAAGGGGGAGTGGCTATGTTTCGCCCTGTCGCCCCTCCAACTTGAAAAGTCACCAGCCGCCACTGCTGTTTGCGGTTGTTTGCGTTGCGTTAAACGGGGAGTTTGGTCTGTCACTGTGAAGCGGGCCTAACCCTTACACTACCTGATCGATACAACATCATACCTGATGTTTTAAAGCACGTTATTCCAAACAATTTAGGAATGTTAGGTAATTTATGCCCTTTATGGATTAAAACCAGACTCTGCATCAACTATGTAATTTTCCGTGGGAGTTTTGACATGGATCCCCCTCCGGCATGCCACAGTCCAGGTGTTAGTAACCTTAAAACAACTTTCCCATCACTATTGTGGCCAGAAAAAGTCCCTGTGGGTTTTAAAATCTGCCTGCCCATTGAAGTCTATGGCGGTTCGCCGGATTCGCCGGTCCGCGAACATTTGCGGCAATTCGCGTTCGCGGTTCGCGAACCGAGAATTTTATGTTTGCGACATCACTACTGATGAGACTAAACTTGAACTTTTTGGCCATCAAAGAAAACGCTATGTCTGGCGTAAACCTAACACATCACATCAACCAAAAAACACCATCCAGACAGTGAAACATGGTGGTGGCAGCATCATGCTGTGGGGATGTTTTTCAGCAGCCGGGACTGGGAAACTGGTCAGAGTTGAGGGATAGATGGATGGTGCTAAATACAGGGATATTCTTGAGCAAAACCTCTACCACTCTGTGCGTGATTTGAAACTAGGATAGATGTTTACCTTCACAGGACAATGACCCCAAACACACTGCTAAAGCAAAATTTGAATGGTTTAGGGGAAACATGTAAATGTGTTGGAATGGCCTAGTCAAAGCCCAGACCTCAATCCAATCGAAAATCTGTGGTCAGACTTAAAGATTGCTGTTCACAAGCGCAAACCATCCAACTTGAAGGAGCTGGAGCAGTTTTGCAAGAAGGAATGGGCAAAAATCCCAGTGGTAAGATGTGGCAAGCTCATAGAGACTTATCCGAAGTGACTTGGAGCTGTGATTGCCGCAAAAAGTGTCTCTACAAAGTATTGACTTTAGGGGCATGAATAGTTATGCACGTCTAGTATGCATGACTTTTTCTGTTATTTTGTCATATTTGTTGTTTGCTTCACAATAATAAATTAAATTATGCAAATCCTCAAACAATCCATGTTAATTCCAGGTTGTAAGGCAACAAATCACATAAAATGTCAAGGGGGGTGAATACTTTTGCAAGGCACTGTATATATATATATATATATATATATAAGGTCCACAACACAGGCTGAGATCCCGCTCCATGCTGATTGTAGCCAGTAAGCTTGAAACAGCTGTACATGGATAGGATGCTCAGCCTGTGTTTAATCCATCCTTGGCTTTGCATTAAAGCTGTGTAATACAGCATGCAAAAGCTTAAAGGAAGCCATGTTTGATAATGGCTATGGATTGAAGAGAGAGGCATTTGTGGGCACATTTGCAAGTCCCAGCTCAGCTTCCCAGAATGCAGTGTAATAACTGTTTTTGGCAGAATTCTGAGCAGGAAGCAGGTTTTCTAACTTGTTTTAGACATTCAAATGTGAACACAGATGTACTATTTATTTACTATATATATATATATATATATATATATATATATATATATATATATATATATATATATATATATAGTTTATAAATAGTACATTTGTGTTCACATTTGAATGTCTAAAACCAGTTAAAAAAACTTTTTTCCTGCTCAGAATTCAGAGAAAAATAGTTATTACACTGCACTCTCGACATGCAAATGTGGCCACAAATTCTTTGTTCTCCTATCCATAACCATTTTAAACATGACTTCCTTTAAGCTTATTCCCGCTGCATTACACAACTTTTATGCAATGCCAAGGTTGGATTATACACAAGCTGGGAATCCTCCCCACGTACAACAACCATTTCAAGGTTACTGCCTATCATCAGCGTGGGGCGGGATCCCAGCTTGCGTTGTGGACCTTATGAGTAGGTAGTTCACCACAACAATCATTTAATATGTGGTGGGCAAAAAAGTGATAGAAGCCCTCCACTGTACAGTAGTACAGTATATAAATAGTACATTTGTGTTAATGTTTGAATTTCTAAAACAAGCTCAAAAACTTGCTTCCTGCTAAGAATTCCAAGAAAAACAGTTATTACACTGCACTCTGGGAAGCTAAGCAGGGACATGCAAATGTGCCCACAAATGCTTTCCTCTTCAATCCATAACCATTTTAAACATGGCTTCCTTTAAGCGTATGCATGCTGCATTTCACAGCTTTTTATGCAATGCCAGGGTTGAGTTGAGGATGTGTATTGAAGATCAAATCCTATTGATATCAGGAAGCTACGGCCCCCCCTTCCATTGTTGCACTGTGTACACCCCCTCTGTATCTATCCCCTATAAATACTGCTGTCATTTAAAAAATAAATTAGTTCACTGAGAGACATAAAGAAATCGTATGGTCTCTTTATTTGGTTCCTGGTGGCTGTGATACCAAACCTATCTCCACCATAGAAGTAACCTGTCCTGGTCACTAACACATGAAGGTTACTGGAACTCCAGGAAATGCTGATTCCTGATTGAGAGGCTCTGACTGATACAGTCAGATAGAAGCAATGGGGTGGTAAGTGTAGAGGGGGTAAGGAATTAATTAACTAATCATGTGGGAGGAGATGGTGGAGGGTTAGTATAATAAATAGGGAGGTACTGCCAAGTAACTCAAGTATAGTGGCAGGCACTACAAAACTACAAACTCATAACATAAGATGTATGCTTGCTAATGCCAGAAGCTTGCCAGGAAAAATGGGAGAGTTAGAATTATTAGCAATTAATGAAAAATGGTATTTAATAGGCATTGCCGAAATGTGGTGGGATGAATCTCATGACTGGACGGTTAATCTGGATGGTTAGAACCTATGTAGGAAAGATAGGGGCACGGGTAAAAGATTAGGAGGGATTTGGCTGTATGTAAGCCTATAGTCAGAGAACATATTTATGGCGAACTAACGGTAATATTGAATGTTTGTGGGTAGAGTTAAGTAGTGGAGCAGCAAATTCCAAAAAAATATTTGTAGGAGTATGCTATAAACCCCCAAATATAGCTGAAAGTGAGGAAATACAATTATTGTTATTGTTACAGATTGGAAATGCAGATAAACATGGGCAAGTTCTAATAATAAGAGATTTGAATTACCCTGAAATTAACTGAATAGTTCAGCTAAGGGGAGTAGGTTCTTGA
Organism: Discoglossus pictus; assembly: GCA_027410445.1. Lineage (NCBI taxonomy): Eukaryota > Metazoa > Chordata > Amphibia > Anura > Alytidae > Discoglossus > Discoglossus pictus. The sequence goes on from CM050169.1 coordinate 160,517,685, forward strand.
GTACACTCAGGGATCAATATCTTGCCCAGGTTATTCAAGAGCCTACTAGAAATGAAGCTAACTTGGATTTAGTACTAACAAATAATATTGATACGGTTTTAAATGTTGAAATAGGGCACCCTTTGGGAAACAGTGATCACAACATAGTCTCATTTGAGATTGAATTAAAAAAACAAAACTGTAAGGGGCCAAAAAAACTCAGAATTTTAAAAGGGCAGATTTTAACGGTCTAAGGGCAGCAATACAAAGTATAGACTGGGACAGAGAACTGGTATGTAAAAATACTGAACATAAATGGACAACATTTAAACCCATACTAAATATACATACACATCGGCATATACAACGTGGGAATAAAAGTAATAGGAGTAAATTACATCCAACGTGGCTTAACAATGATTTAAAGATTAAGATACGGTGTAAAAACAGGCATTTTACTTACAAACAAGAGGGGAGAGAGACTGCTTTATTTGAGTACAAGGAAATCAAAGGTTTGCTAAAGGGATATTAGACTGGATAAAATAGAAAATTAAAAATAAGTTGCAAATGAGAGTAAGACTAACCATAAAATATTTTTATAAATAGTATATAAATGGGAAGACGGCCAGGAAAGAAGCTATAGGAGCATTACTATGTGACTCAGGCCGTCTGACAATTAGTGACCAGAAAAAGGCAGATAGGCTAAACAAGTATACACACAACGGAGGTACTAGGGGTTGGGTCACTGCAACATAATGGGGCTACACTACCATCACTAAATAATTGGTTAACGCAGGAAGAAAAAGAGGTTGAAAAAAATAAATGTGAATAAAGCTCCAGGTCCTGATGGAATACATCCACAGGTACTGAGGGAACTGGCTTCCGTAATAGCCAAACCATTATATCTATTTTTTCAAGATTCACTCAACACTGGGTTGCTACCAGATGACTGGAGAAAAGCAGAGGTGATACCTGTATTTAAGAAGGGAGCAAGAGCAAATCAGGGGAATTCTAGACATGTAATCCTTAGAAGGGTTAATAAGGGGATAATATACAAGAATATGTATATTCAAACATGATTATTAGTAGGAGCCAACATGGATTTATGCAGGATAGGTCATGTCAAACAAATCTAATTAGTTTCTACGAGGGGGTCAGTAGGAACTTGGATCAAGGCAACCCAGTGGATGTGTTTTTTTACATTTTGCAAAGGCTTTTGATACAGCGCCACATGGGAGACTACTGTGCAAACTAAGGGATACAGGAATTGCAATAAATATTTGCACATGGATTGAGAGCTGGCTAAAAGGCAGGAAGCAAAGGGTTATTGTAAATGGAACATACTCAGATTGGTCTAATGTGGTAAGTGTGGTTCCTCAGTGCTCTGTATTAGGTCTTCTCCTTTTTAACATACTTATTAACGACTTAGAAGTAGTACTGGAAAGTATTGTCTCCATTTTTGCTGATGACACGAAGTTGTGCAAGGTAATTAAATCAGAAAATGATGTACTTTCCCTCCAAATGGATTTGCATAAATTAGAGAAATTGGCAATTAAATGGCAGATGAGATTTAATACAAATACATTTAAGGTCATGCATCTGGGGAGGGAAAATAATCATGCAATTTATAATCTTAATGAAACAAATCTAGGGGTATTAGATATTGAAAGGGATTTGGGGGTGCTTGTGGACAACCACCTACATAACAGTACTCAATGCCAAGCAGCAGCTGCAAAGGCAAATAAACTATTAGCATGTATTAAGAAGGGTATAGAAGCAAGGGAAACAAATATAATTCTACTACTATACAAATCCCTAGTACACCCTCATTTGGAATATAGAGTAAGGTTTTGGCCACCAGTTCATAAAAAGGACATTTTAGAAATGGAAAAGATACAGAGAAGGACAACAAAACTAATAAGGGGAATGGAGGGGCTAAGTTATGAAGAAAGACTAACCAAATTAAACGTATTTTCTCTAGAAAAAAGGCGTCTAAGAGGAGATATGATTACCTTATATAATTACATCCAGGGTCAGTATAAAGATTTGTCAAGGGAGCTTTTGTGCCAAGAGGTTTTCAACTGACAAGCGGACATCCCTTGAGCTTAGAAGTAAAAAGATTCCACCTTGAAGAAAGAAAAGGGTTCTTCACAGTAAGGGTGGTTAATCTGTGGAATTCTCTACCAGAGGAGGTGGTGACAGCGGATTTGATAGATAACTTTAAAAGGGGACTGGATATATTTTTAAATAAAAAGGGTATTCATGGCTATCCTGGTTAATTAGAGAGGCAGTTTTGATCCAGAGAGAAATCTGATCGCTAGAGATGTTGCGAATAGTTTGCAGGCGGACTGTTCCCGGCGAACATAGCATGTTCACGTTCGCGGTAAGGAGACACATTCCAGTCAATCAGCAGCATACACTCCCTTCCAGAGCCTTCTACCTCATGGACAGCAGCCATTTTGGAATCATAACTAACTTGCAGTCTTACTGAGAGGAGGCTGTGTGTAGGTGATACTGCATCAATAGGGAAAACCATAGCTAGGCTACAGTACACAGTGTGCAATTCAGTCCTGAAGGACTCTTTTGATCTCTGCTGCAAGGACACCCCTGTGTCTCTTCCCCCCCTTATCATCATCCTCCCCTCACCTTAGCACCCAACCCTAACACCCCTCACACTTATCCCTAAGACCTAACACCCCTCACACTTATCCTTAACACCCCGCACCCTAACCCTAACACTCCTCACACTTATCCCTAACACCCCTCACCCTAACCCTAACTCCCCTCACACTTATCCCTAACACCCCTCACCCTAACACCTAACCCTAACACCCCTCACACTTATCCCTAACACCCCTCACCCTAACCCTAACACCCCTCACACTTATCCATAACACCTATCAACCTAACACCTAACCCTAACATTCTCACACTTATCCCTAAGACCTAACACCCCTCACACTTATCCCTAACACCCCTTACCCTAACCCTAACACCCCTCACACTTATCCCTAACACCTAACCCTAACATCCCTCACCCTAACACCTAACCCTAACACCCCTTACACTTATCCCTAACACCCCTCACCCTAACACCTAACCCTAACACCCCTCACACTTATCCCTAACACCCTTCACCCTAACCCTAACACCCCTCACACATATCCCTAACACCCCTAACCCTAACACCTAACCCTAACACCCCTCACCCTAACCCTAACACCCCTTACACGTATCCCTAACACCCCTTACCCTAACCATAACACCTCTCACACTTATCCATAACACCTATCAACCTAACACCTAACCCTAACATTCTCACACTTATCCCTAAGACCTAACACCCATCACACTTATCCCCAACACCTAACCCTAACATCCCTCACCCTAACACCTAACCCTAACACCCCTTACACTTATCCCTAACACCCCTCACCCTAACACCTAACCCTAACACCCCTCACACTTATCCCTAACACCCTTCACCCTAACCCTAATTCCCCTCACACGTATCCCTAACACCCCTCACCCTAACACCTAACCCTAACACCCCTCACACTTATCCCTAACACCCCTCACCCTAACCCTAACACTCCTCACACTTATCCCTAACACCCCTTACCCTAAAACTAACACCCCTCACACTAATCCATAACACCCACCAGCCTAACACCTAACCCTAACAATCTCACACTTATCCCTAAGACCTAACACCCCTCACACTTATCCCTAACACCCCTTACCCTAACCCTAACACCCCTCACACTTATCCCTAACACCTAACCCTAACATCCCTCACCCTAACACCTAACCCTAACACCCATTACCCTAACCCTAACACCCCTCACACTTATCCCTAACACCCTTCAGCCTAACCCTAACACCCCTCAAACTTATCCCTAACACCCCTCACCCTAACACCTACCCCTAACACCCCTCACACTTATCCCTAACACCCCTCACCCTAACCCTAACACCCCTCAAACTTATCCCTAACACTCCTTACTCTAACCCTAACACCCCTCACACTTATCCCTAACACACTTCACCCTAATCATAATACCCCTCACACTTATCCCTAACACCCCTCACCCTAACACCTAACCCTAACACCCCTCACCCTAAAACCTAACCCTAACACCCCTCACACTTATCCCTAACACCCCTCACCCTAACACCCCTCACACTTATCCATAACACCCATCAACCTAACACCTAACCCTAACACCCCTCACACTTATCCCTAACACCTAACCCTAACATCCCTCACCCTAACACCTAACCCTAACACCCCTTACACTTATCCCTAACACCCCTCACCCTAACACCTAACCCTAACACCCCTCACACTTATCCCTAACACCCTTCACCCTAACCCTAATACCCCTCACACTTATCCCTAACACCCTTCACCCTAACCCTAACACCCCTCACACGTATCCCTAACACCCCTCACACTAACACCTAACCCTAATACCCCTCACACTTATCCCTAACACCCCTCACCCTAACCCTAACACCCCTCACACTTATGCCTAACACCCCTTACCCTAACCCTAACACCACTCACACTTATCCCTAACACCCTTCACCCTAACCCTAACACCCCTCACACTTATCCCTAACACCCCTCACCCTAACCCTAACACCCCTCACACTTATCCCTAACACCCCTCACCCTAACCCTAACACCCCTCACACTTATCCCTAACACCCCTAACCCTAACACCCCTCACACTTATCCTTAACACCCTTCACCCTAACCCTAATATCCCTCACACTTATCCCTAACACCCCTCACCCTAACACCTAACCCTAACACCCCTCACCCTAACACCTAACTCTAACACCCCTCACCCTAACCCTAACACCCCTCACACTTATCCATAACGCTCATCAACCTAACACCTAACCCTAACATTCTCACACTTATCCCTGAGACCTAACACCCCTCACACTTATCCCTAACACCCCTTACCCTAACCCTAACACCCCTCACACTTATCCCTAACACCCTTCACCCTAACCCTAACACCCCTCAAACTTATCCATAACACCCATCAACCTAACACCTAACCCTAACATTCTCACACTTATCCCTGAGACCTAACACCCCTCAGACTTATCCCTAACACCCCTTACCCTAACCCTAACACCCCTCCCACTTATCCCTAACACCTAACCCTAACATCCCTCACCCTAACACCTAACCCTAACACCCCTTACACTTATCCTAACACCCCTCACCCTAACACCTAACCCTAACACCCCTCACACTTATCCCTAACACCCTTCACCCTAACCCTAACACCCCTCACACTTATCCCTAACACCGCTCACCCTAACACCTAACCCTAACACCCATCACACTTATCCCTAACACACTTCATCCTAACCCTAATACCCCTCACACTTATCCCTAACACCCCTCACCCTAACACCTAACCCTAACACCCCTCACCCTAAAACCTAACCCTAACACCCCTCACACTTATCCCTAACACCCCTCACCCTAACACCCCTCACACTTATCCATAACACCCATCAACCTAACACCTAACCCTAACACCCCTCACACTTATCCCTAACACCTAACCCTAACATCCCTCACCCTAACACCTAACCCTAACACCCCTTACACTTATCCCTAACACCCCTCACCCTAACACCTAACCCTAACACCCCTCACACTTATCCCTAACACCCTTCACCCTAACCCTAATTCCCCTCACACGTATCCCTAACACCCCTCACCCTAACACCTAACCCTAACACCCCTCACACTTATCCCTAACACCCCTCACCCTAACCCTAACACTCCTCACACTTATCCCTAACACCCCTTACCCTAAAACTAACACCCCTCACACTAATCCATAACACCCACCAGCCTAACACCTAACCCTAACAATCTCACACTTATCCCTAAGACCTAACACCCCTCACACTTATCCCTAACACCCCTTACCCTAACCCTAACACCCCTCACACTTATCCCTAACACCTAACCCTAACATCCCTCACCCTAACACCTAACCCTAACACCCATTACCCTAACCCTAACACCCCTCACACTTATCCCTAACACCCTTCAGCCTAACCCTAACACCCCTCAAACTTATCCCTAACACCCCTCACCCTAACACCTACCCCTAACACCCCTCACACTTATCCCTAACACCCCTCACCCTAACCCTAACACCCCTCAAACTTATCCCTAACACTCCTTACTCTAACCCTAACACCCCTCACACTTATCCCTAACACACTTCACCCTAACCATAATACCCCTCACACTTATCCCTAACACCCCTCACCCTAACACCTAACCCTAACACCCCTCACCCTAAAACCTAACCCTAACACCCCTCACACTTATCCCTAACACCCCTCACCCTAACACCCCTCACACTTATCCATAACACCCATTAACCTAACACCTAACCCTAACACCCCTCACACTTATCCCTAACACCTAACCCTAACATCCCTCACCCTAACACCTAACCTTATCCCTGAGACCTAACACCCCTCACACTTATCCCTAACACCCCTTACCCTAACCCTAACACCCCTCACACTTATCCCTAACACCCTTCACCCTAACCCTAACACCCCTCAAACTTATCCATAACACCCATCAACCTAACACCTAACCCTAACATTCTCACACTTATCCCTAAGACCTAACACCCCTCAGACTTATCCCTAACACCCCTTACCCTAACCCTAACACCCCTCCCACTTATCCCTAACACCTAACCCTAACATCCCTCACCCAAACACCTAACCCTAACACCCCTTACACTTATCCTAACACCCCTCACCCTAACACCTAACCCTAACACCCCTCACACTTATCCCTAACACCCTTCACCCTAACCCTAACACCCCTCACACTTATCCCTAACACCGCTCACCCTAACACCTAACCCTAACACCCATCACACTTATCCCTAACACCCCTCACCCTAACCCTAACACCCCTCACACTTATCCCTAACACCCCTTACCCTAACCCTAACCCCCCTCACACTTATCCCTAACACCCCTCACCCTAACCCTAACACCCCTCACACTTATCCCTAACACCCCTAACCCTAACCCTAACACCCCTCACACTTATCCCTAACACACTTCATCCTAACCCTAATACCCCTCACACTTATCCCTAACACCCCTCACCCTAAAACCTAACCCTAACACCCCTCACACTTATCCCTAATACCCCTCACCCTAACACCCCTCACACTTATCCATAACACCCATCAACCTAACACCTAACCCTAACACCCCTCACACTTATCCCTAACACCTAACCCTAACATCCCTCACCCTAACACCTAACCCTAACACCCCTTACACTTATCCCTAACACCCCTCACCCTAACACCTAACCCTAACACCCCTCACACTTATCCCTAACACCCTTCACCCTAACCCTAATACCCCTCACACTTATCCCTAACACCCTTCACCCTAACCCTAACACCCCTCACACGTATCCCTAACACCCCTCACACTAACACCTAACCCTAACACCCCTCACACTTATCCCTAACACCCCTCACCCTAACCCTAACACCCCTCACACTTATGCCTAACACCCCTTACCCTAACCCTAACACCCCTCACACTTATCCCTAATACCCTTCACCCTAACCCTAACACCCCTCACACTTATCCCTAACACCCCTCACCCTAACCCTAACACCCCTCACACTTATCCCTAACACCCCTCACCCTAACCCTAACACCCCTCACACTTATCCCTAACACCCCTAACCCTAACACCCCTCACACTTATCCTTAACACCCTTCACCCTAACCCTAATATCCCTCACACTTATCCCTAACACCCCTCACCCTAACACCTAACCCTAACACCCCTCACCCTAACACCTAACTCTAACACCCCTCACCCTAACCCTAACACCCCTCACACTTATCCATAACGCTCATCAACCTAACACCTAACCCTAACATTCTCACACTTATCCCTGAGACCTAACACCCCTCACACTTATCCCTAACACCCCTTACCCTAACACCCCTCACACTTATCCCTAACACCCTTCACCCTAACCCTAACACCCCTCAAACTTATCCATAACACCCATCAACCTAACACCTAACCCTAACATTCTCACACTTATCCCTGAGACCTAACACCCCTCAGACTTATCCCTAACACCCCTTACCCTAACCCTAACACCCCTCCCACTTATCCCTAACACCTAACCCTAACATCCCTCACCCTAACACCTAACCCTAACACCCCTTACACTTATCCTAACACCCCTCACCCTAACACCTAACCCTAACACCCCTCACACTTATCCCTAACACCCTTCACCCTAACCCTAACACCCCTCACACTTATCCCTAACACCGCTCACCCTAACACCTAACCCTAACACCCATCACACTTATCCCTAACACCCCTCACCCTAACCCTAACACCCCTCACACTTATCCCTAACACCCCTTACCCTAACCCTAACCCCCCTCACACTTATCCCTAACACCCCTCACCCTAACCCTAACACCCCTCACACTTATCCCTAACACCCCTAACCCTAACCCTAACACCCCTCACACTTATCCCTAACACCCTTCACCCTAACCCTAATACCCCTCACACTTATCCCTAATACCCCTCACACTTTTCCTAATATGCCTCACCCTAACACCCCTTACACTTATCCCTAACACCCCTCACCCTAACACCCCTCACACTTAGCCCTAACACCCCTCACCCTAACACCTAACCCCCTCACCCTTATCCCTAACACCCCTTACCCTAACACCCCTCACACTTTTCCCTGGTTCCCTTTCCCCCCCTAATCATCAAGGGAGGGGGGAGGATGATGAGGGAGGGGGGAAGGAGACACAGGGGAGGATGATGAGAGAGGGGGGGAAGAGACACAGGGGAAGATGATGAGGGAGGGGGAAAAGAGACACAGGTGAGGATGATGAGGGAGGGGAGAAAGAGACACAGGAGAGGATGATGATGGAGGGGGGAAGAGACACAGGGGAGGATGATGAGGGAGGGGGTAAAGAGATACAGAGGAGGATGATGAGGGAGGTGGGAGGATGATGAGGGAGGGGGGATGAGACACAGGGGAGGATGATGAGGAAGGGGGGAAAGAGACACAGGGGAGGATGATGAGGGAGGGGGTAAAGAGATACAGGGGAGGATGATGATGGAGGGGGATGTTAGGTTATTTATGCCCTTTATGGATTAAAACCAGACTCTGCATCAACTATGTCATTTTCCGTGGGAGTTTTGACATGGATCCCCCTCCGGCATGCCACAGTCCCCTTAAAACAACTTTTCCATCACTATTGTGGCCAGAAAGAGTCCATGTGGGTTTTAAAATCCGCCTGCCCATTGAAGTCTATGGCGGTTCGCCGGTTCGCGAACATTTGTGGCGGTTCGCGTTCGCGACATCACTACTGATCGCCAGTATCTGGGGGTTTCACTTGTTTTTTTTTTTGTTTGCCTTCCTCTGTATCAATTAAGTAATACACATATTGCAGATCAGAGGAAATCTTAAAATGTTGAACTTGATGGGTTAAAAGTCATTTTTCAACCTCAATTACTATGTAACTATGTAACTATATCAGGGTGCTGGTGCAGAGATTTCAAAGAACCCAATGATCCTTGTGGGCAGTTAACCTGTAGTCTATAGCAAGGTGGCCTTGGGCTTTTATAGCCCCTACTCTCGTATCTTCACAGAGTGTGTTTCTGAAGTGAGTGTAACCGACTTGCAGTGAACTCTGGAAGTTCTAGTTACAGCACTTTCTGGTGATCCATTGCCCTATTTAAACCAACATACTCCATTGCTTGTTGAGTTTCTTGGTTCATATATCCACAGTAAATGATTCTTGATTTCTGATATCCTGACCTTTGACTTTGTTTCTTAAACCAAATTTCTGATTGCTGCCTGACTGAATTGTTTATTATTTCTGAAGTTGAGCCCGTCTGCCTTTTTTATCACAATGTTTGCCTTTGGCTCCTATTATTTAATTGACATGGTATTAAACTGCATCTCCCGTTCACCTACTTAGAAGTGTGAAACATGCTAGATAACAAGCCTGTCAAACTGTGGATACTAGCATACTTTGATATAACTAATTTTTTTTAAGAATGTTTTTACATTTTTGGTTTACACCTATGGGAATGGTGTCTGTTTGTTAAATATGAACACAGTTGATACACAGTTGTTTTTCCTAAAGTGCAGTGACCCTTTAATCTTTTCAGTCCAAGGTATTTTGCCATTTCTTTACTTATTTTTATCGACATATGAAAATAATATCATTACTAGCAAAGTGTATTACATTGTTAGATTCGAGCTGTGCTCAATATATTTATTAAATAAGAATAGCCAAAAGAATGAAATAGAGTAAATAAATATAAATATTTTGATTTAAGCATGAACTGGATCCCCAAATAAGCTCACCAGAACACTAGAAAAAATCCAAGACTGTTTGTAGCAACAAACTAAAGAAAACTTTAGTAGTGAAAAAAACAAAAGTGAGATTAAAAATATATATATAAGGTATTTACATATCTTACATTACAGGCTGATTAAAGGGGTACAAGCTAATATAAATGACCCCTTCATATGAAAAATCCCATTCTTGTTAAGATGGGAGCAAATTCTATCAATATATATATATATATATATATATATATATATATATATATATATATATACATATAATAATATATTGAGACAGCACTGGTCTAGTTGATAAAACTGGTAAATGACTGATGTTGCTTGTAATTATTATATTAATTATTATTACTTAATAAAGTTTTCTTTAGTTGGTTGCTACATCATTTCAAACTAGAGTCTTGTGCTCAATATATTAACAGCTTGATTCATTTTCTGTTAATACATTGACACTACAAAGACATGACAGTTAATAATAAACTTAAAACAATTTAATCTGAAACTCATGGTTGGTGATTAAATGTCCAAATAACAAATAGCAAGGCACAATGACTTGCTAATTCATCTTACTAATTTATTAATAACAAGCTTTCCATTGCTTTCAAAAAGATATATCAGGACAAGAGTTGACAGTGAAGAAAGTGATTGCACATTTTGGTAAAACAGATTTTTTGAATGATCAGAGGTGTCACACACAAATGAAAGGCAACCACACTACATAAATAATTTAGTTCAGAATGCTAAACTAAATACTGGATAAAGGAATATATATTAGCTTGTGAAAAAAGAAGAACATTTTTCTGCATCTAATAGGTTATGAAGAAAAATCATCTGTGAAGTTGTAATGCCTATAATATGATTAATAAATGAATAATATATGAGTATTGTAGAACATGAACTCGCACAAACATCTGCATTTTTTGAGAGATGTTGCAGAAACCTTTTTGCAGAAATACTTGTTCTATCACTTGGTTTTTCTACACTCTTTTCTTGCCTTTACTGGTAGTAGACTCTGCTTTTGAACTCCACCTGGATAACTTGTGAGAATATTTCAATATAAATGACTTCTATTTCTATCCCTCATCTTCAAATACACTTTTATCTATTCTCTCACTGCGTCTAAGTTCTCTCAGTGATGGTTGTTGCACTGCTGAATGTTATCATTTTATTTTTTACTAAATTCTCATACTGCTACTCTGGTTTAAGATCATAGACTTTATTTTAAATTTACAATAAACTGATAATAATTAATACATTCATAATTTATGATTTTAATAAGCTGATAGTCACAGTTTAAGGCAAATATCTTGAAGTGTTTAATAAGGAAGGTAAACACAGTGTGCATAAAACCTGCACCTGTACAATAATTTATATTATTTCCCTATGTAGAAAACATGATTTTAAAGCAATAGTCGGTTATCTGATCTGTTGTTTGCCAAAAATAATAATTCATGTGTGTATTTCTTCAGATGTCCAACAAGTGAAATAAGGCACAGCATTTGACAGAATTATTCTATGTGAATACCTAATAGTTTAGCTTACATTAAAAAGAAAATATTTCAGTCTTCTTTGGTGTTTTATTTGTTTAGGGTTGTGGAGTGTTAGCAAATCCATTTTTTCAACTGGTGTTCATTTTTGTGCAACCCCACACCTCAGATACTCTCTCACACTCTCTCACTCTCACACTCTCACACTCTCTCTCTCACACTCTCTCTCTCTCTCACTCTCACACTCTCTCTCGTTTAGTCAGTCGTGTCCCACTCTCCGTGACCCTATGGACAGTAGTACTCCATGTACATCTGTCAGTCACTGCCTCTCTGAGCTCGATTAAGTTCATGTTCATCACTTCAATGATCTCATCTATCCATCTCTGCCTCGGTCGTCCCCTACTTCTTGTGCCTTCAATCTCTCCCAGCATTAGAGTATTTTCTAGTGAATTATGACTTCTCATGATATGGCCAAAATATTTGAGCTTCAGCCTTATGATTATAGCTTCCAGTGAACAGTTTGTCTTGATTTCCTGAAGTACTGATTTATTGGATCTTCTCGTAGTCCAATGGATTCTAAGCAGTTTTGGGCAACACCACAATTCAAATGCATCAATTCTATGGTGCTCAGCCTTCTTTATTGACCAGCACTCACATCTGTAAGTTACTACTAGGAATACCATAGTTCTAACTATGCAGACCTTTGTTGATAGTGTAATGTCTATACTTTATACTAGCTTGTCCAGACTTGCCATAGCTTTCCTCCCCTGAAAGCAAACATCTTTTAATTTCATAGCTACAGTCTCCATCTGAAGAGATCTTGGATCACAGGAATATAAAATCTGTCACTGCCTCCACTTCTTTTTGAGGCTGCCTTTCTTTAGAGATGTTCCAAAATGGACACAACTTATAACTGTGGAATAATCTCCATTGAGGGTGCAGTCTCTCGGATGTATTCCCATTTTCTCTTGGAGTATTAAGGACAGGTCACATTTGAAATGTCAGGCAAGCCTCCCCTGCGTGGAAGAACAAGCAATCCTCAAACATAAAATTTATTATAGCTCGCTTTTGCTAGTTCTACTGATCTTCTTAGGCAAAATGAGCAAAAGGGCTATGTCTGATACCCCTCAAAGAGACAGAAACCAATTTGCATAGACAAAAATAAAAAGTTAGGAAGGCACACATGAGAATGTATAGAAGTTTCTAGTTTGTCATTAAGAATAATGCCTGGTCAGGGTTCAGTGTCTCAATGTTTTGCTAATATGTTGTCCTACATTACATAGGACAACATATTAGCCTCCCAGCAGGTATAGTCTGACATACTACAGGGGATCTCTCCTCTGTAATAGCACAAGTGAGCTAAACCTCAAGATACTGCACCCATAGTGGGCACCCATATGTCCAACTAGTTAGCATCTGCCTGTTCTCAGTTGTGAATCTTATTCGTGTTCTTGTTTTTGATACATATTTTTCGATTTTTCCATTTTTTTCAATTTTTTCCATTTTTTCTCCATTTCTAAGTTTATAAAACTGATCCTTAGAGTTCCATCCCAATAATTATGATAATTTTTCACCTGAGACTATCCCGAAGTTCAGCATATTTTTTTTTTTTTTTTTAACAGGTAAAATTATTTCATAGAAAAAATTTGTATTGGATGAATTTTAAGCTCCCATAATAAAGTATGATTGCTGACTTCCAGCTATTGGCTAAAGAGGATGTACCGTATATACTCGAGTATAAGCCAACCCGAGTATAAGCTGAGACACATATTTTACCACAACATACTGGGAAAACTTAGTAACTCGAGTATAAGCCGAGGGTGGGAAATGTGCTGTCCCTCTTGTGCCCTCTGTGTCCCCCTCTTGTGTGCCCTCTGTGCCCCTTTCTTGTGTCCCCCCTCTCTCTCCCATATGCCTCTTTCCCCCCTGTGTCTCTTCCCCTCCTCTCCCTCCCCTGTGTCTCTTCCTCCCTCTCCCTGCCCTGTGTTTCTTCCCCCTCTCCCTTCCCTGTTTCTCTCCCCCTCCCTTCCCTGTGTCTCTTTCCCTTCCCCTCCCTTATCACCCTCCTCAACCCCCCTCCTCATCCTAAATCCCCCTCCTCAACCCCCCCTCCTACGCCCCCCCTCCTCATCCTAAATCCCCCTCCTTAACCTCCCTCCTCAACCTCCCTCCTCATCCCCCCTCCTCAACCCCCCTTCTCAACCTCCCTCCTCAACCTCCCTCCTCAACCCCCTCCTCAACCTCCCTCCTCAACCTCAACCCCCCATCCTCACCCTCAACCCCCTCCTCAACCTCCCTCCTCAACCCCACTCCTCAACCTCAACCCCCCATCCTCATCCTCAACCCCCATCCTCAACCCCCCCTCCTCAGCCTAAACCCCCCTCCTCAACTCCCTCCTCAACCTCCCTCCTCAACTCCCTTCCTCAACCTCTCTCCTCAGCCCCCCTCCTCAACCTCAACCCCACTCCTCAACCCCCCATCCTCATCCTCAACCCCCATCCTTAAACCCCCTCCTCATCCCTAACCCCCTCCTCAACCTCCCTCCTCAACCCCCTTCCTCAACCTCTCTCCTCAGTCCCCCTCCTCAACCTCAACCCCCCTCCTCAAACTCAACCGCCATCCTCATCCTCAACCCCCCATCCTCAATCCCCCCTGCTCAACGCCCCCATTCCCAATCCCCATCCTCAACCCCCTCCTCATTCCTAAACCTCCTCCTCAACCTCCCTCCTCAACCTCTCTCCTCAGCCTCCCTCAAAAAATGCTCTCCTCAGCCCCCTCCTCAACCTCAACCCCCTCCCCAACCTCAACCCCCATCCTCAAACTCAACCCCCCTCCTCATCCTAAACCCCCCTCCTCAACTCCCCTCCTCAACCTCCCTCCTCAACCCCCTTCCTCAACCTCTCTCCTCAGCCCCCTCCTCAACCTCAACCCCACTCCTCAACCTCAACCCCCCATCCTCATCCTCAATCCCCATCCTCAACCACCCTCCTCATCCCTAACCCCCTCCTCAACCCCCCCTCCTCAACCTCCCTCCTCAACCCCCTTCCTCAACCTCTCTCCTCAGTCCCCCTCCTCAACCTCAACCCCCCATCCTCAAACTCAACCCCCATCCTCATCCTCAACCCCCCATCCTCAATCCCCCTGCTCAACGCCCCCATTCTCAATCCCCATCCTCAACCCTCCCTCCTCATCCTAAAACCTCCTCCTCAACCTCCCTCCTCAACCTCTCTCCTCAGCCTCCCTCAAAAAATGCTCTCCTCAGCCCCCCTCCTCAACCTCAACCCCCTCCTCAACCTCAAACCCCCGTCCTCAAACTCAACCCCCCTCCTCATCCTAAACCCCCCTCCTCAACTCCCCTCCTCAACCTCCCTCCTCAACCCCCTTCCTCAACCTCTCTCCTCAGCCCCCCTCCTCAACCTCAACCCCACTCCTCAACCTCAACCCCCATCCTCATCCTCAACCCCCCATCCTCATCCTCAACCCCCATCCTCAACCACCCTCCTCATCCCTAACCCCCCTCCTCAACCCCCCCTCCTCAACCTCCCTCCTCAACCCCCTTCCTCAACCTCTCTCCTCAGTCCCCCTCCTCAAACTCAACCACCCATCTCAACCTTAACCCCCATCCTCATCCTCAACCCCTATCCTCAACCCCCTCCTCATCCTCAACCTCCCTCCTCAACCCCCCTCCTCAACCTCCCTCCTCAACCTCCCTCCTCAATCCCCTTCCTCAACCCCCTTCCTCAAACTCTCTCCTCAGCCCCCCTCCTCAATCTCAACCCCCCTCCTCAAACTCAACCCCCATCCTCATCCTCAACCCCCCATCCTCAATCCCCCCTGCTCAACACCCCCATTCTATATCCCCATCCTCAACCCTCCCTCCTCATCCTAAAACCTCCTCCTCAACCTCCCTCCTCAACCTCTCTCCTCAGCCTCCCTCAAAAAATGCTCTCCTCAGCCCCCCTCCTCAACCTCAACCCCCTCCTCAACCTCAACCCCCCGTCCTCAAACTCAACCCCCTCCTCATCCTAAACCCCCTCCTCAACTCCCCTCCTCAACCTCCCTCCTCAACCCCCTTCCTCAACCTCTCTCCTCAGCCCCCCTCCTCAACCTCAACCCCACTCCTCAACCTCAACCCCCATCCTCATCCTCAACCCCCATCCTCAACCACCCTCCTCATCCCTAACCCCCCTCCTCAACCCCCCCTCCTCAACCTCCCTCCTCAACCCCCTTCCTCAACCTCTCTCCTCAACCACCCTCCTCAACCTTAACCCCCATCCTCATCCTCAACCCCTATCCTCAACCCCCTCCTCATCCTCAACCCCCCTCCTCAACCCCCCTCCTCAACCTCCCTCCTCAACCCCCCTCCTCAATCCCCTTCCTCAACCCCCTTCCTCAACCCCCTTCCTCAACACCCTTCCTCAACACCCTTCCTCAAACTCTCTCCTCAGCCCCCCTCCTCAATCTCAACCCCCCTCCTCAACCTCAACTCCCCCATCCTCATCCTCAACCCCCCCATCCTCATCTTCAACCCCCCATCCTACACTCCCCCTCATCCTAAAACCCCCTCCTCACTTTACCCATCTAAATACCTCCCCCTCTCCCTTTCCCCTCACTTACCTTCATCTGCAGCTGCTCTTCCACGCTCCTTTTGGTCTTGACCCGGCCAATGCTTATGACGTGGCGTGCATGTGATGTCACGTCATTAGCATATGCCGGGTCCCGGCGCAGATGGAAGGAGCGCAGAGGAGCAGCTGCAGATGGAGGTAAGTGAGGGGAAAGGCAGAGGGGGAGGTATTTAGAGGGGTAAAGTGAGGAGGGGGGTTTTAATGAGGAGGGGGGTTTAGGATGAGATGGGGGGTTGAGGATGAGAATGGGGGGAAAGAGAGACACAGGGGTTAGAGAGACACGGAGGAAAGAGGGACACCAGGGGGCTTAGAGTGACTCGAGTATAAGCCGAGGGGCCCTTTTCAGCCTTAAAAAAAGGGCTGAAAAAACTCGGCTTATACTCGAGTATATACAGTAATTTGTAACCACTGGGCATCGTAAAATGCTTGACCTCCTGAACTCTCAACCTTTAAAAGAGGAGTTAAGAATCTTGGCTGGATAAATCAGTGACAGATCATGACCAGTAAATGCAACATTTCAAAACGTGTTATGCATGAAAAGTAAACAGTTAATATAGACCATATAATATTATTTCAAGATTATTCTATGGAGAGAGCAAGAGTTCCCACACTAATGTGATTTTAGGTACAGGGATATGATTTGTACTTTTATGCCCAGGAACAGATCCCCAGCCAGCTCTAGTATTGATTAAGAAAATTAATCTACTTATTATGTCAACCTCTTTAGAGTTAATGCTCACCACTATCTTATAAGACAAGCTATTTTGTCTTAGAATCAGCTTAATGGACTTTTAGCTGTTATTTCCTCCCCAGCCTCTACACATTTTTCCCATTGTATCCTTAACATGCTAGTTTCCTTTTTAAGACAACCCTCTTCATTCCTCTTTTCCCACTGGGGACTTTCCCCCAGTAGCTTGACCCTAATAACTGTTTCTAAGTCTACATAACGAATACTTAAGCATAACAGAATTTGGTTTATTAAAAAATGTTGAATATGCACAAGAACAACATTTGTTGCAAAAGCGATTTCCCTACAATGAACTTATCACACACAAAAAGGAGCTGGAGAAGTTGTGGTCTCATCACAATTCTGGGGGGGGGGGGGCAATTCGGTAAATTTAAGAGGGCTCTATATAAGCACCGAGCATATTTTTTTTACAGAAGTTTTTAGTTAGTGCAGTCCTTGCTTTTGGATAGTAGTTCACTAACTAAAAACTTCTGTAAAAAAAATATGCTATGTGCTTAAGTAGAGCCCTTTTAAATTTACCAAATCGCAATTTAATAAGGCTGATAATTCTTAACAGCTTCCATACGCATATATCCACACAATGAGAATTATGGGGGAGATTTGTCCCTCTCATCCCCCTGGTTCCTACATCCATGGTTGGAAAGATTTTAATGGGAGGGCATGATAAGTAACAATCTTGTTCAGTAAATATCTCCAAATTAAGGGCTCAATTACAAGGCCCCCATATGAAATCTTGCAAGTCAAGTTCTTGTAAGTCCTAACGTAGCTATTACATGCTGCCTGAATGAAACTCTTATTTAAAAACTCTTATGAGTGATTGCAGTATGAGTGGTTTTACCTAAGTGCAATAACATGACTACCTTAGGGAAAATATGACTACAAATGATTGTCGTGAGCAAGTCCTTACATGTAAACTTAACCTCCTGCAACAGCAGCTAAACCCCTTACAAGAACACTTACAAGACCTGCCCAAAGAAGCATTTTACCGTTCCCTAATAAAACATAGAAATGAGGCCTATACATCTTAACACAAGGAAGCCTTCCTAATGGTTTATCCAGCCTTTACAACTATAAATACAAAAGATAACAATAAACCAAACTACAATGTCAATAAAAAATATCTACTCACACAATTAAATACTGACACCCAGTAACACCTGCTTAAGACAGAGCTATAGGGTGCCCTACAAGTACATTTCCAATCCCCCTCAACAATACTTCTATCTTAGCCTTTAATTACAATTAATCACACGCACACATGGGATAGAAATATCCTGGGGGCCCATGCTACTAGAATAAGGCCCCCATTCAATTCCAAGCCTGTAATTACAACGTCTGTGGGTGCAAGTCTGCGGGTTAGAAATGTGTTACAATTCTGGCTGTATTCAATTGACTCAAACCTGCAATTACAGGGCTAAAGCCTAAAACCGTAAACCATGAACCGTACGTAGCATTTCAGGGCATGATCATGATCAATTAAGCAAGCCCCTAAGTTACAATTTAGACAGAGCCAATAGTAAATGAGACCATCACCATGATGTCAGTAAAACATGGAGTTTAGACTACAATTAATTAGTGTTTATAAGTCTGAACTGCAGTCAAACTCGCAATCCGGAAATGTAAAAATCAATAAAAATCAATAAATAAACTGGTCCCATCCATATGGGTGGCCTGATATAATATCAATTTAACACGGAAATAAAACGTAATTTTTTTTTTATTGCAGATTTGTGAGCTTGAGACTGTTGTGCAATTAATTATAATGCCTTTCATTGTTTTCCCAGTTATTTAAAGTACAGTAGTGTGTTTATATTTATTTTTACAGTGTTACAAACAGGTGTTTAACCCACTAGTACTCATAGAAATATTTGATACATTTCCTATTTACGGGTTTGAAGGCAATTGCAGGCATGATGAATGGTTGCAATTGAAAATGGATTTTGCGTTTATAGCACTGGTAACATTTACGGGCTTGAAACATTAAAGGAGGAGATAGGACGGAGTTACGTTTTTGACAATCGCAGGGATCGCTACATTACGGGCTCCAGTAGTTACAATTTGGCCAATTGAATGGGGGCCTAAGTGTGGTGGTCAAAGAGGGAGTATTTTTATTATACATGTTTTTTTTTTTTTTAAAGTAAAAACAAAATACAACAAATGCAATACACTGTAGTGAGAGCAAACGCTTGAATTGAATGCACAAAACGTTTCATTAGATATAATAAAAACTGTGTTAATCGTTCTTGCCAGTGCATTCAATAAGACTAATAGAAATCATGCTATTTTGAAAGGTCCCTGTTGGGAAAGCAGACATTCAGAGCAATGGCTACTTTCAGTAAAACATAATCGTACATCATAGTTAATACATTAAATAATATATTATTCCATTCACTAAAAAGTATAATTGTTCAGAAACACACATTGTGAGCATAGCACTACAGAGAGATACATTTCAGATAGGGCAATATGGCCTTTTATAACAGGGGTGGGCTGCCCTGTTTTGTCCTCCAGTGACAGAGGGAAGCAAAAAAGTAGGGTTTGCAGTTTTTCTGCCCACCCCCTCACAAACCTACTCTTTCTATCACCACCTTTATACATAACAAAAGGATTACACCCCTCTGCATGGCTCCTACACCACCAACACCTATCCAGATAGAGCTAACAAAAAAATAACAATTTCCTATTATGGTTTTTTATCGTGGCCTTATTATTACAATATCTGACATGCATATATCATTCTCTCCTCGTTTCCTCCAAAATATAGTGCAGCCCCTCCCTCATTCAGTTTTACTTCTACAGACTGTCATCTCATCTTCTCTGTGACAGTAACGAAGAATGCAGTATACTTCTGAGCAATGTAGTTAGACGTGGTGAATTACAGTGACTAAGGTAAGCTGCTGGGCCCACCCCCACAGTACCTCCTGTGGCCCCAAGACAGCAGCCCTGTACACATACAAGTCTGTGTACTGAGTATGCATGTACTATGTCAGAAAATACAAGTATCCTTACAGACAGACTTGGGTATTTTTAACCTAGACATATGCACACCGCCCTGGAATTTACTTCCACCGTCATTTCTTTTTGCTGCTCTAACATAGATCCAGTGATACAAAAATACAATCATTTTTCAAAGCCTGTTTTTCTTGGTAAATATGGTAAAATGCATTATTTAACAAATAATTTGGTAGCTTAGACTCTAATTAGAACTTGGCAGTGTAGTAAATACTGCAGAAAAAGAAGGTTGGCAGGTGAACTTGTAAGTTACTCACTACCTTCAAACTGGGAAATTCAATAAAATCTGGCAAAATAAGCTGTTACTAAAAAGTGTTTTAAAATTAATAGAGCAGGTCATTTGCAGCCAATTTAATTTAGTCAAATAGCCAAGGGATTTTCACTGCAGTATCATATTAACATACAAGAATAATTTCTTTTTTAAGATAATTTTCTATGTTTATTTTCAGATTTGTGTGCATTAAAAGTTAAGATGTAGAAGTAGAGCTCAAACTTTGACAGTTTGACAAATTGAACTCTCAATAAAAAACGTCTCCAAGCTTTTTATATTGGGAAACTTAAAAATCTGCCATTTAATCCACAACCATCTTGACAATTACTTGTCTTCTTAACTTTCAAATTCCTTACCCTCTCTACAATCTATTCTAAATGCTCTCTTAAACCTGTCTTTCTATTTCCTGTCCTCTAACTCCAAGTTTACGTTTAAGTTATTTTCATGATCTCAAAATGCTTTTACTTGAGCTTGATATTCCTGCTACTGATACTTTCCATAGCTAAATCATTTTCATTTACTGACAATACCATTCCCTTTTAAACGAACATAGTTTCATCAAATACAGTATTTATTAAATGAGCATTGTAGTTTGGAAAACAATCTCATATGTTTGTGAAGCATGCCATAAAGTAACCACAGTAGTACCTGTGAACCTTATGAGCATACATGTATTTTTAGTCAATATCTTAGCAGTCTTTGTTAGTGTGAAGGCGCTAGCATGCTTGTTACCCTCTCTGTTCAGTAAATGAGAGGGCAAGTGCAAATAAGGTAGGGGGCTTTGCAGTTTGAAGTGTGTCTGCCTGTGCTGGGAAGGGATGTCTCAAATAGTTACAATGTAAATGTCCATAGAGGAAGTTAGAGAAAAATGGAGATTTTTTATTGTGTCTTACAGGTGAGCTTATATTAATAGTTGGACAGAGTGATTTTGGGAATTGCATACCATGAAAAAAGTCCTACATATGGAAGGGGGATGAGAAAGTGAAGGTTGAAAAAAGTTGCAAATTGTGGGCGCCAGCAGAGAAACCAGTTAGTGGAGATACACCCAAATATGTTCTTTGTAATTTTCATTCTCCCTATGTTCTAGCATATAGTAATACGTAAAGGAGGAGTTTTAATATTTAATGCCACTAAATTGACTAATGACTAAAATGACTAATTAGTTTATTAAAATTTACAGTAAGTTTGGATACAACACCTCTATCATCCAAACATTTTGTTTTACCGACTTACTAATCATATTCATATTTTACAGTAAGCTTGCTTACCACCCACCAAGAATACAAATTCTAAAGATGCTTGGATTCTTGAGTTTACTACTGTATATACAGTGCCTTGCAAAAGTAATCACACCCCCCCTTGACTTTTTACCTACCGTATTTTGTTACATTACAGCTTTCATTTCTATGTTTTGTTAATCTGAATTTTATGTGATGGATCAGAACACAATAGTCTAAGTTGGTGAAGTAAAATTAGAAAAATATATACATAAAACAATTTTTTAGAAAAAGAAAACCGAAAATTGGCATGTGCGTATGTATTCACCCCCTTTGTTATGAAGCCCATAAAAAGCTCTGGTTCAACCAATTACCTTCAGAAGTCACATAATTAGTGAAATGATGCCCACCTGTGTGCAATCTAAGTGTCACATGATCTCTCATTATATACACACATTATTGGAAAGGCCCCAGAGGCTGCAACACCTATGTAAGAGGCACCACTAACCAAACACTGCCATGAAGACCAAGGAACTCTCCAAACAAGTAAGGGACAGTGTTGTTGAGAAGTACAAGTCAGGGTTAGGTTCTAAAAAAATATCCAAATCTTTGATGATCCCCAGGAGCACCATCAAATCAATCATAACCAAATGGAAAGAACATGGCACAAAAGCAAACCTGCCAAGAGACGGACACCCACTAAAACTCACGGACTGGGCAATTAATCAGAGAGGCAGCACAGAACCTAAGATAACCCTGGAGGAGCTGCAGAGTTCAACAGCAGAGATGGGAGTACCTGTACATAGGATGACTATAAACCGTACGCTCCATATAGTTGGGCTTTATGGCAGAGTGGCCAGAAGAAAACCATTACTTTCAGCAAAAAACAAAATGGCATGTTTTGAGTTTGTGAAAAAGCATGTGGGAGACTCCCAAAATGTATGGAAAAAGGTGCTCTGGTCTATGTCTGGCACAAACCCAACACATCACATCACCCAAATAACGCCATCCCATGGCTGTGGGGATGTTTTTCAGCAGACGGGACTGGGAAACTGCTCAGAGTTGAGGAAAAGATGGATGGTGCTAAATACAGGGATATTCTTGAGCAAAACCTGTACCACTCTGTGCGTGATTTGAGGCTAGGATGGAGGTTCACCTTCCAGCAGGACAATGACCCAAAACACACTGCTAAAGCAACACTTGAGTGGTTTAAGGGGAAACATGTAAATGTGTTGGAATGGCCTAGTAAAAGCCCAGACCTCAATCCAATAGAAAATCTGTGGTCAGACTTAAAGATTGCTGTTCACAAGCGCAAACCATCCAACTTGAAGGAGCTGGGGCAGTTTTGCAAGGAGGAATGGGCAAAAATCCCACTGTAAGATGTGGCAAGCTCATAGAGACTTATCCAAAGCGACTTGGGGCTGTGATTGCCGCAAAAGGTGGCTCTACAAAGTATTGATAGGGTGGTGAATAGTTCTGATTGACTTTTTCTGTCATTTTGTCCTATTTGTTGTTTGCTTCACAATAAAAAAAAACAAAAAAATCTTCAAAGTTGTGGCCATGTTCTGTAAATTAAATGATGCAAATCCCGGGGGTGAATACTTTTGTAAGGCCCTGTATATATATATATATAAAAAAAATTACGGCAATGAAATTGTAAGTGAGCTAATGCTGTTTGGTGTATAATAATCAAATAAATAATACATTAATAAATTAATATACTTTACCTATTTTCAAGTAATATATGCAGGAAGCATTCTGTTGAAGAGCTGACAATCTGTTTTGATGTTGCTGGAGCATTACTGGTGTGGAGCTGCTGTGTTAGCGTGCTGAATGTGTGCAGTGTAATAGTGTGCGTGCGCGAGACCAAACTGTTAGCGTAGCTGTGTACTTCCGCATTGTTCTAAAATGGCGGCTAATGTGTGGTATGCGTCTGTAGTGGAATATCCGTAGGTGTTTTGTGGTGATTTGCGTGTTTCTGGTGGTGTTTTGCGTGTTTAGAGTGCTGTAGCCTTGTTTTCGTTTTGTTTGGCGCCCATTTTTTCTCTCGCTTAGAGAATTTTGTAGTGTCTAAACTCTTTTCTTTTGAGTTAAATTAAGGTGTAACTTCATTTTTTGAGGTCCTGGA
The DNA here is from genome assembly GCA_027410445.1 of Discoglossus pictus. Lineage (NCBI taxonomy): Eukaryota > Metazoa > Chordata > Amphibia > Anura > Alytidae > Discoglossus > Discoglossus pictus. The sequence goes on from CM050169.1 coordinate 160,541,615, forward strand.
TGCCTCCTCTTGCTGTAGGTAAGATTTTTATGTATGTGTTGTGTGTACTTATTGTGTTTTTCATTTTTTCATGTCCTTGGGTTGCAGACGTTTTTTGCGAGGTCGTAATGGGTGGTAACGTGTCTCGTATGTTGTTTGCGTTATGACGTAAAGTTTGCGAGGGTCGCAGTTGCTGGCAAGGAGTGCCTTGGCCTTCGGCGCTCCATGCCAGCAACTGAGCCCGCAACCGTTAGCAACAACTCGTATGCTCACACCTATATATGTGATATATATTTAGAATCCTAATTAGTATTGTAGTGTATTGTGATACCTTTTGTATTGGACACACGTCTTATTAATATTAATGAGGTTTTTAGAGGTCTGACCTCTTTTTATCAAGTCTGAAGCAATACTGACATGAAATGAAACTCTCAATTTAAATGTGAACAGCAGATGCAGAGAGAGTGGAGACAGCATCTGACATCATCATGAAAATAAAAATTGGGGGAATCAATACAACATAGTATAGAAAACATATATACACATACTATATACACATATACATCCATATATACACGAAAAAACAGGGCCCTGTAGTTCACATTGATATTCTTCTTGTTGGAGAAACACCTCACTAAGAGTGCCAAGCTTGATATAGTAAAGTAAAGCCAAGTAAAGTAAAGTCCATATGAAGTCTTTTTTTAGTGTTTCAAATGTCTTTTCTCTTTTGGATGTTTTTAAAATTGCTTCTGAATATTTAGATTTTTAGGTTTTGGATGGAGTGATCATTCTGGCTAAAATGGTGTCCAGCTGGGGTACAATAATTGTCTTCATTGTGCTTTTTTATTGAATGTCTATATGAATTCATCCTTAAGTGCAGTTTTTTTGCTGTTTTCTCCAATGTAACAGACTGTTTCACATAAAGTGCATTGTATTATACAAAGCACACTGGAGGATGTACATGTATATGATCCTTTGTTATAGGTCTTGCTGCTATGTGTGGTTGTGTCATCATTACAAATGTGTTGACATGATTTACATGCACGTTTGTTACAAGATTTTTTTTTTTTCTATTCAGTTGTCCATTGGCCAATCTTCTACTGATAAGTTTTTGTTTCAGGTTTGGTGGTTTATTTAAATGCAAGGATGGGAGGTTTGGGGAATATATATTTTAACTGTCCATCTTCGGTTAGTAATTGTTGTAAATCTTTGATTATTTTCCGTATTTTGTCTAAAACTGGATGGTATGTGGTCACTAGAGGTTTACGTGAAGTATTTTCTTTTGTTTTGTACTTTAACAGGTGTTCATGTGGTATTTTGATGGCAGTGGTTATTTGTTGGCTAATAATAAATGTTTTTTAACCCTTTTGTTTGAAAGATTCAGACAGTGTTTTTAGATTTTTATCACTGTCTCCAGTGTTTGAGCAACTGTGATGGTATCTAATAGCTTGACTATGGATGATGGCTTGTTTGGTGTGGGAGGGATGAAAACTTGAGCTGTGTAGGTAACTACATCTGTCTGTAGGTTTCCTATATACAGATGAGTGGAGAGGGCCATTGGTGATGGATATAGTATTGTCTAGAAAGTTTAGCTGTTCTGTAGAGAAATCCATTTTAAGTTTTACAGATGAATGGAAGGTGTTGAATGAACTTTGAAAGTCTCTGAGTTTGCTTTCTCCTTCTGTCCATATGATGAACAGATCATCTATGTATTGTAACTGTAGTATCTGTACTACAGAGAGATGTAGTTACCTACACAGCTCCAGTTTTCATCCCTCCCACACCAAACAAGTCATCATCCATAGTCGAGCTTTTAGATACCATCACATTTGCTCAAACACAGGAGACGGTGATACAAATTTAAAAACACTGTGTGAATCTTTCAAACAAAAGGGTTACAAACCCATGTTATTGTTATAAAAACGGTTTAATAATTAATTACAATATTATTATTCATAATAATATTAATTATGATTATAATAATTATTCTAATCTCATCCTATGAGATTCCTGTCTTCTATGGATAAACAAATAAATAAATATATATATTCATGAGGCGTTACAGATACAAATACATTAAGAATATATGAAAATACTATGGAAACAACATCTCTTAACTTAGCAGAAAGGCATACTAAAGCTACCAATTATGTCCATGTGTGTGTATGATAGTATTTAAACAACCACCAGACCTGAAACAAAAGCTTGTTAGCAGAAAATTGGAAATTGAAAACTGAATATAAAAAATGGAACTAAACCTTGTAACAAACGTACCTGTAAAATATTTCAACACATTTGTAATGATGACACAGCCACACATAAAAACAATGATCATATACATGCACATCGTCCAATGTGGTTTATAAAATACAATGTACTTTATGTGACAAAGGCTGGTACATTTGAGAAACCGGCCAAACAATGCATTTAAGATTAATTTACACAGACAATATGAAAGCATAATGAAGACAGTTATTGTAGCCCAATGGGACACCATTTTAGCCAGACTGATCACTCCATCCAAAACTTAAAAGTCAAAATACTCAGAGGGAAATTTAAAAGCATCCAAGGGAGAAAAGCATTTGAAATAAAGATGGTTACATTCTTCAACAATAAAAATACAGGACTTAATATGGAGTTGGGTTTTCTAACACATTATGACAATTTCATGTGAATTTTTCTTATTATACCATAACAGCCTTAGCACTTATTGAGATGCTTGTCCAACAGGAAAAATATCACTGTAGACTACAATGCTCTATTTTTTCTTGTATATATTGATGTATATGTGTATATCGTATGTGTATATATGTTTCCTTTACTATGTTGTGTTTATTCCCCCTATATGTATTTATCTGATGATGTCACATGCTGTCTCATCTCTATCTGCATCACTCTTTGTATTCAAACTGAGGGTTCTATCTCATGTCAGTATTGCTTCAGACTTAATAAAGAGAGGTTGAACCTCTCAAAAGCTCATCACTATAAATACAATGTTTGTCCAATTCAAAAGGTATCACAATATACTGCAATACTCATTATTATTCAATTATATATATATGTATATATATATATATATATATATATATATATATATATATATATATATATATATATATATATATATATATATTAAACATTGTATTTTGAATTTTCAAATAATTTCTCATGTACTGGCCCTATTTTCCTGATTTTCACTGAATATTTAAATGAAAAATACCTTATGCATGAATGAGAACATTTTTATGTATTTCACAACTCTATTCAAAAAGGTGATTACAACTAGGGTTATTCTACAATAACTTCACAAATGAATATCTCACAGCTGAGAACATATAATTGTGTTTTCAACATAATTGCACGAAATGACTTTGGATTATAATCAGTGTTTCTTCATTCTTTAGGAAGCTGAAATGTAAAGCGCCAAATATGCAATTGTTCAAGTTTTAACGCATGTGAATTCTGAATAATATGCATAAAAATTCATGAGAAGCAGTAGTGCCACATCGATCAACAAGAACTATAAGAATCTGTGGTAGGCAAATGATTTGCAACTTATCTGTTCTCTTTGTAACTATAATTTAATACCAAACAAGGAAAATAATAGTGAGACAATTGCTAATTTGGTGTGACAATTGATAGTCAAATTCTTTCCTTTGAATATTTGTAATATAAAATTATTGCAGGGATCTTGGATGGAAATTATCTTTAGAATAAAACTTGTCATACTTGTTCCTATAATACGGTATTAGCATGATTAATTTCTCAGTATCTTTAATAACAGTGATTGTGCTAGGATGATTAAAAGTGACATCTTGTATTTTGAGACTATTAATACAGTCACAAATCCAAATGAAGACTTGTACTATAGTAGTTTCATTACATTTTATTAAACTGGGCTATTGGCTGATTACTGGTAATCTGCAATAACTACAACATAAACTTCTTATATTTTAATGATCATTTTCTGCAGCTTTTATGAATGACAAATACTTAAAAAAAAATCTAGCATACGTTCAGTTGTTTAACTTACCTGATGTTTCAGAAAATAGTAGCAATCATTTCTATCTCAGAATATTTAGAACTAATTCCAATGTTTCTGCTGTGAGCAAAGTAATAGGACAAACATTTTCTAAAATTACTAGAATTTAGATGTTCTCAAACCCTTGGGCGATAAAATTATGTAATATAACTCAAATTTTCAGACAACACACACAATTTGAGATAGAAAGTAAAGGGATGACTGAAAATGTTAGGGGTGAAAAATATACAATGTTGTGTGCTTTATGGCTTACATGTGCATATGCATAATATTTGTAATGCCCACAAATCTTAGAGTAGAAAAACTATAACCAATTAATCTAGTTAAAATTATCCTGCAATGAATTTCCAAAGGCAAAATAAAAATCACAATTTCTCCAAAAATAAACACATTCAATATTTTGCCTTACAATGAGCCACATTCAATTCCAAGCCTGCAACTCGCTCGCAGGCGGCCGCATGTCGAGTTGCAGGCTCCCGTTGGACTTCGCTTGTAAAGCTATTCAATTGCTCCAGGTCGAGAGTTGCGATCCTGAAGCCAGCTTTGTAAAACATGCCCTGGTTCGGCGCAGTTGTGGGTGGGAACCGTATGAATTCAGCGAGCCTGTACCCGCCCCTTTTCAAATTGGCCAATAGAAGATGACACTGTCATAAAAATGGCAGTAAAAAAAGGAGGTTACGAGTCAATCAATCAGGTTCGGGGGTCAGATGTGCGATCAGACTCGCAAAACTTTGTCAATGAAGAATTGTGATAATGAATGCCAATACTGTTCTAGACTTATTGATACCCAAGATCATTTAACCCCGAAATGACACATAAAAATAAAACTTATTTCCTGCAGTTGTGCGGGCTTGAGACTGTTGTGCAATTATCGTTCTACCCGTAATTTACAGTGCAGGATTACAGTTTTATATGCATTTACAGTGCTACGAATTGGAGTTTAACCCCTTTGCGGGTCTTCTTGAGTACATGTAGGATTTTCTCCTCCATTTGTGATTTACAAGTGTGGATACGTTTGAGAGCTTGGGGAATCAGAGCAATTGAATAGCGATTTGCGATTTTAGCCCTGCAAAAGTGACACATCAAAGGCTTCTGGATGGTGTAAGTTGGACGGCCAACATTTTTTTAAGCTCGTAACTCGTAACCCGATCCGAGCCCGCAAAAAAACACCAATTGAATAGCAAATTTGACTGTGATCTCCACTTGCAAGCTCGGATCTGAAAATTGCAGCAATTGAATGAGGCACAAAGTCAGCATCAAAATATAATTAACATGGTAGTTTTACTTAATTCATATACCCAATTAAAAACTGACAGTATGTTTATATACAGTATATGATTAATCCTATCTGGTCTAATCAGTGATAAAGTGATAAAGTTAATATCTGACTCAGTATTTAAACATGATATTTTGCTAGTTCACAATTAAAAGAATCCAAAAAAATGATCTTCTCTTAGTTACCGATTGGATATTCTAATGTTTGCAGATATGGTAGAGTCTGTGAGTAAGCACCAGTATGGTGTGAAACTGATACCACTATCAGTGTTTCTCCATTTTAGTGTGATGGTGTCCTGAACAACATTTTTCATTTTTAATTGTTTAATTAATTTTTTTAATAGGAAAAAAGAGGGGGAGAGCGCACGCCACTTCCTAGTGCAAATCACTATAGTTTTATTTCTAAGAATACAGGCATAAAAAATGGACACTCACATGTATAACCCTCTATATAAGAGGTATCTTATATGCACATAGGATTATACTTTGATCTTCCACATTCGTTTATTGCACTGCTTCCACGAGACAATCCTTATTAGTCGAATGGTAGAATATAATCCCAAAGATAAAAATACACCTTGTATATATCTGATATTCACAGTATATCTCTGCTGGAGGATAGAGGTCCACCTTATAGTCTCTCAGACTTGCAGCTTTGATCTCATTCACTAAGGGGTACTAAGTCCAAAGTGTGTGAATGATCAGAATAGGTGGCCAAAACCTCTACTAAGAGTTAGAAGTTGGCATCCAGAATCAGATAAAAAAAACAAGGTAGTATAACAACAAGCAATCAAAAGTCCATTTGAAAGTCCATTTGGTGAAAACAACAAATCCAAATGACAAATAAATAAAGAAAAGTATAATGCGATATTAAAAATAAAGTTAAAAAATATGTATAAATGAAAACAGGACACCAATGTGTCTACCTGTGGTCCCAAACGCGTTTCGTATGTCTATTGGGCTTTATCAATGGTTTAATAATGATATATAGAAAATATCTAACCTTTTCTTATATTTATAGGAGGTTCCCATTACCCTCTCCTCCAATTTGGCGCACTTCTGTGTCTCCCCGGGGCTTGTGATGACATCACCGAGCATTTTCCCTTTGTGCATAGCGTTACGCGGCGTGCGTGATGAAATCACCACGCATCCATTGGGTCCCAGGATGTAAATATCAGCTTGTGGAACGCATATGTGTTTCACTATACTCAGCAGAACAACACATAAGCTCAGAGAAGAAGAGCAGACAACCCCACGAGACAATCCACATGAAAGTATAAACTCCCAAAAATATAATATTCAACAAGAAAAAAAGAAATGTATAATGCAAATGTTGAAATACACATGAGAAAAATACACATGAGAAAAATACATAAAGAATACATATGATATATCTATCTATCTATATATATATATATATATATATATATACAATTTTAAAAAATATATATACAATATATTTAGCAACTCTTTCTGGACTCACTTAAGTATTGCTTTTATTATGTTTATTATTTGTATTCTTTTGTATTTTTGATGTATTTTTTTGTATTTGTCTTGTACCTTTTTTACTTATTTTGAGTATTATGTTGACACATATTTGGTTTTTATTAGTATTATTATTATTATTTTTATTTTTCAAGACCAGGTGTACAGATCTTTTGGAGACTTGTTGCCCTCATAAGTATGTGTATGTATATATTTGTGCATATATATGTGTATATTTATATACCTACAGTCAGGTCCATAAATATTGGGACATCAACACAATTCTAATCTTTTTGGCTTTATACACCACCACAATGGATTTGAAATGAACCAAACAAGATGTGCTGTAACTGCAGACTTTCAGCTTTAATTTGAGGGTATTTACATCCAAATCAGGTGAACGGTGTAGGAATTACAACAGTTTGTATATGTGCCTCACACTTTTTAAGGGACCAAAAGTAATGGGACAATTGGCTGCTCAGCTGTTTCATGGCCAGGTGTGTGTTATTCCCTCATTATCCCATTTACAAAGAGCAGATAAAAAGTCCAGAGTTCATTTCAAGTGTGCTATTTGCATTTATTGCTGTTAACTCTCAATATGAGATCCAATGAGCTGTCACTATCAGTGAAGCAAGCCATCATTAGGCTGAAAAAACAAAACAAACCCATCAGAGAGACAGCAAAAACATTAGGTGTGGCCAAATCAACTGTTTGGAACATCCTTAAAAAGAAAGAACGCACTGGTGAGCTCAGCAACACCAAAAGGCCTGGAAGACCACGGAAAACAACTGTGATGGATGACCGAAGAATTATTTCCCTGGTGAAGAAAACACCCTTCACAACAGTTGGCCAGATCAAGAACACTCTCCAGGAGGTAGGTGTATGTGTGACGAAGTCAACAATCAAGAGAAGACTTCACCAGAGTGAATACAGAGGGTTCACCACAAGATGTAAATCATTGGTGAGCCTCAAAAACAGGAGGGCCAGATTAGAGTTTGCCAAACAACATCTATAAAAGCCTTCACAGTTCTGGAACAACATCCTATGGACAGATGAGACTAAGATCAACTTGTACCAGAGTGATGGGAAGAGAAGAGTAAGTAGAAGGAAAGGAACTGCTCATGATCCAAAGCGTACCACCTCCTCAGTGAAGCATTGTGGTGGTAGTGTCATGGCGTGGGCATGTATGGTTGCCAATGGAACTGGTTCTCTTGTATTTATTGATAATGTGACTGCTGACAAAAGCAGCAGGATGAATTCTGAAGTTTTTCCGGCAATATTATATGCTCATATTCAGCCAAATGCTTCAGAACTCATTGGACGGCGCTTCACAGTGCAGATGGACAATGACCCGAAGCATACTGCAAAAGCAACCAAAGAGTTTTTTAAGGGAAATAAGTGGAATATTGTGTAATGCCCAATCAATCACCTGACCTAAATCCGATTGAGCATGCATTTCACTTGCTGAAGAAAAAACTGAAGGGAAAATGCCCCAAGAACAAACAGGAACTGACGACAGTTAGAGGTCTGGCAGAGCATCACCAGGGATGAAACCCAGCGTCTGGTGATGTCTATGCGTTCCAGACTTCAGGCTGTAATTGACTGCACAGGATTTGCAACCAAGTATTAAAAAGTGAAAGTTTGATTTATGACTGTTAATCTGTCCCATTACTTTTGGTCCCTTAAAAAGTGGGAGGCACATATACAAACTGTTGTAATTCCTACACCGTTCACCTGACTTGGATGTAAATACCCTCAAATTAAAGCTGAAAGTCTGCAAATAAAGCACATGTTGTTTGTTTCATTTTAAATCCATTGTGGTGGTGTATAGAGCCAAAAAGATTAGAATTGTGTCGATGTCCCAATATTTATGGACCTGATTGTACCTCTGATTCTCTTTATTTACTCTTTTAGACGTCTCCTATTTGTATACTAATCTTCTATGACATTGTACCTCCATAATCTTTAACCTGTATTTTATGAATGATATGTTTTTTGGCTATACATATATATATATATATTTTGACAATAAGATTTTAGATATTTATAGATTCCACCATTTAGTTTACGTCAGCTTCTCTCTGTATATTTAGGCGCTATAGTACTATCTAGGTCCCCTCAGGTAGGGAATCCTAGGTTTTATTGTTTTTATTATTTTTTTATTTTTTTTATACTTTTGAATATTTGAACTTCCTCATAATGTGAATTTTTTGGAGCGGTGTGGACTAAAGCTGATCTGAATACACCTTCTTCCTCAAAGCTCAGATGGAAGTTACTGTGATTTACTCTTTGTGGTGAGGTATATATAGGGTCTGCGGTTATTAAAAGAAAGACATTTCCTTCAGTATACCTAACCTAATCTAAATACTCTATCACATACAAACATGCCTACAAAACTCTCTAAATGAAATGAAAATGTTAACAGCAAAGAACATAGTTTAGTTTGCTGGAAAAAAAAACTATTGTGGCTACCGGCTTTTCACAACATCCTACTTTAGTGAATCTATTTACGGACTTAGCAGACAAAAATACGAGACGCGGAACTTGGAAAAAAAAACATTAAGACCTCGCAAAATTATGACCTTAGCGGCCGAACCGCGCGCACCGGAAAACAGTCAAAACACAATAAATACACACAAAAAACCATAAAAAGCTTACCCACAGCAAGTGGAGGCACCCAGGATCTCTGTAAGGGAAGTTACACCTCAATTTAAGTCCAAATTCCCAAGTTTAGACAAGTGAAAATCCCCTAAGCAAGAGAAAAAATGGCCGCCGGAAAAAATGAAAACGAGGCTAAAGGACCCTAAACACGCAAAACAGTACCAATCACATACAGCTTTTCCAAAAAGCCGTACGAGGTAAAGATACACTTTTACTAAGGACGGAAAATCAGACACACCAGTGTAACACATACACATTCGTGCCATTTCTCAATGCGGAAGTACACAGCTACACTAACGGCTTTACCTCGCGCACGCACCACATTTACACTACACATTGCACACATTGTTGACACTTACACCTCAGCTCCAGAACCTTGCACAACTACAGTGGATGCTGCAGGAACATAGCAACAGATTGTCAGCTCTTCAGCACAATGCTTCCTGCATATATTACTTAGGAATAGGTAAAGTATATTAATTTATTAATGTGTTAATTATTTCATTGGCATACAACAATACATATACACAAAAAAAGCCCCTCTAATAACAAAACCCCCAAAAAACAACAGACGTGCAATGAGCGCCGAAGGCGCTCGTTGCGAGGCATGCGATGAGTGCCGAAGGCGCTAAGTGCAAGCCTTGCAATGAGCGTCGAAGGTCCTCACTCTAAAAATGGATAAAACAACATTACCTGCCTTACGATTTCATGCACGTCATTTTTTGACGGGCAATTCGCTTGTATTCTCATATCTTTAATTATCTGATTAAAACACTGAAGTCCCCCATATGTGATACGCATCAGATAGAGGGTAAAAAAAATATGTGGAAAATGTTTTCATTTTTGTTAAATTGATCGATTATCACATATATAGTTGTGGATCTTTGCGATGTTCATACCGTTTGCGTTGTTGGTCACGCACTTGCGTCCCTCGTGAAACAAAGACAATAACACTTACACTAACAACACCAGCCACATGGGACTTTGAAAATAAAACAAACAGCATTCAGTGCGTAACACGCAAATATTCAGCAGACACACAGAGGAGAAAGACACAGGGAAGCGACAGGGGGAGATGGGGGAAAGAGACACATGGCATTCCCAAGCACAAAACTTGGAGGCTAACGAACCCTGCAATGAGCGGCCCGTACAGTAGGCGGGAGGAAATGCTCGCAATGAGCGCAGAAGGTGATAATTGCAAAGCAGGAAAGTTGAAGTACACAGGGCGAGAGGCTCTCAATGAGCACCAAAGGCGCAGAGCACGGGGCTTAAAGGTGCTGAGAGGAACAAAAGCCTCACATTGTGTGGCAAACAGAATTGCCAGCCATTTTTGATGTGCAAGTTCCTTGTTAAATTATAAATGTAAGTTTTTTGTTATTGCTTGTATAACCCATTTAGCCCCCACAATAAACTACATGAATAATGAGACCAGGGCTGTGACTTTCACACTGTTTCTAATTTAGCTTTATTAATTTTTATAATTCTCACTTCATGGGCAAGTATGTAGTGCAGTGGGCTATAAGGTTCTATAAGTGTGTTATATGTTCTAGATTTGGCTTCTCTGTTATTCCTTTTTTCTTCATATTTTTGTTTAATTAAAACAAATGTAAAAGCAGTAAAACTCCCCTATATCGACTAATTACAGTTTATGTACATACACTTTCAAGTTTATCTTGCAACCAAAATAAAATTTACTTTTAAAAATATTAATATTGTGGTGGAATTCAAGCCAACATACCATTTCACAGTCTTGGCACTGTTCATTACTTCAAAGCATGTAATCACATAGGCCATTGTTAAACAAACAAAAAGCCTCATTCAATTGCAAGCTCACTGGCACTGGCTGCAGGTCACATTTTTTCTAAACATTTAGATGTATTCAATTGTCTCTAACTCGCACTGCCGTCTCACAGCCTCCACACCCAAACCATGCACAGGATAGGATTTCAGAGGCATGATGACAATATTTAAGCAAGCCCGTAATTTACTTCTTAAACACTCTCAATAATTCTTAGACAGAGCCAACAGTAAATGAGACTGTCATCATGAAGTCAGTAAAACATGGAGTTTATACTATAATTAATTAGTGTTCAGAAGTAAAATTTGTGATCGAACTTGCAATCCAGCAATGTAGAAATCAATAAAAATCATTGACGCAACTGTTCTAGTACATGTGGGTTCCATGATATGTACTGACCCCTTGATTCCCAGGATCGATATAGCAAAGAAATAAAAGTTTCAAATAATTATTTTTTATTGCAGATTTGCGAGCTTGAGACTGTTGTGCAATTAATTCAAAGGCCTTTCATTGCCTTCACAGTATTTTAAAGTACAGTCATGTGTGTTTATTTGCTGCTGCAGTTATAAGAACAGGTGTTTAACCCACTTGCGAGTCCTATCTAGTACTCGTATCATATTTTGATACATTTGCGATTTACAGGTTAGAAGGCAATTGCGGGCTACATGAATGTAATTGAATATGAATTTTGCATCTTTAGCACTGGTAACATTTGCAGGCTTAAAAAAACAATGGGGGACATAGGACAGAGTTACGTTTTTGACAAGACGGCAATGATTTGAGACTGTAACTCGCAATTGGAATGCAAGTTGCTAAAAGTAGCCAATTGAATATCAGTAACATTTACAGGCTACATTACAAGTTCTAATAATTGCAATTTGGCCAAATGAATGAGGCTCAATGTAAGTAACAAAGAGCTACTTTTGAAATGATAACTCTTTGTGCATTACTATACTTTTATTTTATATCACCCCTTAACAGTTAATATATATTTGCAATATTATCTTGCGACTAAACTTAAACAGCCACTATAAAATAAAACAAACAATCTTGATGCCTCTGCAAAACCCTGAAAGATGTCACTTGATGGAGGTTATGTGTGAGAGTGGAGTTTACATTTATGTAGAGCTGTGGTTGCATCTATTGATGCATCTTCCTGCTTCAGGGTCTTTGAGGGTGAAGACGTGTAGTGTCAGTTTCAATATTTTCTTATTATCTAACAAATATTCTGGAAGCCTCCCTGTTCCCTGTTCCCTCACCCCTCCCTGCAGTTACAGCTGCAAAGACCACACCATCATGTAGCATAGTTTAATGGAACACAGTTTAAGACTTAAAGTCTGTCACTATTCTTATTTACTATAAACAAAACAAGAATCCACCTCTCCAAATGTATGCATAAAGTGGTTCCAACTGATTTATTACAATGTCATTGCATTAGGGCAGTGGTGCTACTGGTAAAAAAAAATGAATATTTGCAAAATCTGGAAATATTAAGAATGTAAGTGGAACTTCGGATGTGGTTTAGGGTTTGTTTCTGGAATATTTCCAAGTTATTGTAAATGCCATTCTGCTTTAACCACCTTTACATGTGCTTCCTCCTTAGCACTCCCTACTATGAAAGTTTATTAATCACCTTACATTTACAGAATTACAGAGAGAGGGAGGACGTTTTGGGTAATTGATACTTTCAATACATCGCCTTCAAGCTCAATTATATAAAATTTCCACTCAAAATCTTTAACAACCAATTTCAGTGATATTTATCTATATGTGTACTTTTCAATTTGATAACTAGGACCTTTGCTGTTAATGTAGGAAGTTACTTTCAATATTCATTACCTATTTGGCATTTATCATTTAAATTGTAACAAAGGATAAACATACAAAGTAAAATATAATTTTCGTTCCATTGTACAACTAGTGTAATAGCCAAGAAATGAACAAAAACAATCTTTATTATTGATTGCTTTCTTTTCTCGTTTTTCTCATTGTCCTCTGTGTTGTAAATGAATTGAAAAGAAACTTTATGTCCTTCAATGTACTCCATAATTTGCTTTGTGTTCAGCACAAGACATTGATTATACAGTTGCAATTCAGCTGAAAGTAATTGATGAATGACAAGGAATATGTTGGCATTTGTATCACAACTGGCATGGATGTTCAGTTTGTATTTATGGCAAACATGCTGTTTTTATATAAAACACTAAGGAAGAGGTTTCTTTTTTTGCATTTTTAAAATATTCTACAGATTGACATGATAATAAATTATATACTTAACATAGACATTCATGCCAACTTTCTGAACTTGTTTCTATATAATACATACTTGATAAGACTGCAATGCAGTAAACAAGCCTAAAAGGAGATTTAAGTAAATGACTGCTAATCAGAAAATTGTAGTAGTTCAATAATAGTCAGTTTAGATCAGTGGCGGAGCTAGTGAATGGAGGTCCCCAGTGCTAAAAAATATTTTTGGGCCCCCCCAGCAAGTCACTCATACGTACATGTAAATATGTTATATATACAGTATCATATATTATAATTGTTGAACTACGAGACGTCGTCAAGCTTTGTGAGAGCCTCGCGTATCGAGGCAAGCCGTTAAGGCACTAACATGCACAGCACTTTGCCGAAAGGTGCTCATTGCCTACGAGCCTTGCTTAACGAGACGAGCCGTTAAAGCACTACAACTCACAGCACTTGGCCGATGAGCACTAAAGGCCCTAGTTGCCCAATTGAATAGGGCTCTATATAAGCACATAGCATCTTTTTTAAAATATATTTTTAGTTAGTGAAGACCTTGTTTTTGCATAGAAGTTCACCAACGAAAAACTTCTGTAAAAAAATATGCTCATTGCTTATATAGAGCCCTATTCAATTGCCCGATTCAAAATTTCATAAGGCTGTTAGGCTGCAAGCAGTTGACAAACGCGCAACTTAGAAGTCGCAAGACTTACAAAAAATAAAATATGAGACGCGGGACCTAAAAAATAAATACGAGGTAGGAAAAATACGAATTTAGCGGCCGAAACGCAAAAATCAAAATACATGAAAAAGACAAAAAAAAACAACAAAAACATCACACACAGCACAGGGAAAAAGCCAGGACGTCTGGGTTCGAGGTGGAAAGCAAATTTAAGTCGATTTTAAGAGTTTCGGCATTTGAAAATCAGCTAAGCGAGAGAAAAAATGGAGCTTATCGCCTGTGTGCCTCGCATAGCGAGGCGAGCTGTTAAAGCACTAACACGCACAGCACTTGGCCGATGAGCACCGAAGGCGCTCATTGCCTGTGAGCCTAGCAAAGCGAGGCGAGCAGTGGAAGCAATGAAACACGCAGGACTTAGCCTACAAACACTTAGTAAATCGCCTGACAGACGTATTAAATTGCCATTAACCCAATTGAATAGGGCTTTATATAAGCACATAGCATCTTTTTTTTAAATATGTTTTTAGTTAGTGAAGATCTTGCTTTTGAATAGAAGTTCACTAACCAAATACTTCTGTAAAAGAAAATATGCTATGTGCTTATATACGGTCCTATGCAATTGCCCGATTCACAATTTCATAAGGCTGTTAGGCTGCAAGCAGTTGACGAATGCGCGTGACGAGATGCGGGACTTAGAAAAAAAAATATGAAAACAAAGCTATACGACCCTGGACCGCGCAACACACCGCCAACTGCGTACCACTTTCACACAGGAACGTACAAGGTACAAAATACACTACTACAAAGGACGCCAAATACTTGCAAACCACGTAGCACATACGCAAACAACGCTACTTTACACTCGGAACTTGCGCATCACAACATTACGGATCGACAGTAGCGACTTACACAAATAAACCAACGGTTTGCCCTCGCGTACACAGCCTACTTATAATGCACATTTATAAAAATATCTCCACAGGCCACCAACTGGACATTATATGCTGCGGGAAAATGAAAACACATTGTTAGCTCTTCAGCCTATTGATTCATGGATATATTAATTAAAAATAGGTGAAGTATATTAATTAACTAACTAATTAATTGATTATTATTTACAAAAATATACACATATGTATCTGTCTTTGTGATGAGTGCAGAGGCTGCTCAGAGGAGCAAAAGTACACCAGAGGAGAGGCTTGCAATGAGCGCCGAAGGTCCTCACAGTACAAAAACATTCACATTGTGTGGCAAACAGCATTGCCATGGCTTCAAATTTTATTGACCGTCATTTTTTGACGGTCAAGTCGCTAGTGTGTAATATATTAGTTAAAACAATATATTAAAACAAAAATAAATATATTTAAAAAAAAAAAATAGGCCGCACTGGGGCCCCTTGTTTAGACTATTTTACTAGACTTATTTTTTAAAGTCTGATATTTATGATATATTTTTGATCTTTAGATTATAAACTTATGATTTTCAATCTTCGGCTCATTGCAGCTGATGTGGGATCCTCCACCTACGCAAATGCGGCCCAAACTGCGTTCCTGAGCTCGCAAAGCATGACGACAACAGTTTGACAGTTATAATATGTGATATATATATATATATATATATATATATATATATATATACTTTATATATATATATATATATATATATATATATATACACACAGTATCTCACAAAAGTGAGTACACCCCTCACATTTTTGTAAATATTTTATTTCATGTGACAACACTGAAGAAATGACACTCTGCTACAATCTAAAGTAGTAAGTGTACAGCCTGTATAACCATGTAAATTTGCTGTCCCCTCAAAATAACTCAACACACATCCATTACAGTCTAAACTGTTGGCAACAAAAGGGAGTCCACCCCTAAGTGGAAATGTCCAAATTGGTCCCAAAGTGTCAATATTGTGTATTTCCACCATTATTTTCCAGCACTGCCTTAACCCTCATGGACATGGAGTTTCCCAGAGCTTCACAGGTTGCCATCACGGAGCTGGTGGATGTCAGAGACCTTGCACTCCCCCACCTTCTGTTTTAGGATGCCCCACAGATGCTCAATAGGGTTTAGACATGCTTGGTTTAGTCCATCACCTTTACCTTCAGCTTCTTTAGCAAGGCAGTTGTCGTCTTGTTGGTGTGGTTTGGGTCATAATCATGTTGGAATACTGCCCTGCAGCCCAGTCTCCGAAGGGAGGGGATTGCTTCAGTATGTCACAGTACATATTGGCATAGATGAACTATGAAGTATGAATTTATAGCCCCCAATTGCAGATTATGTCTAACTTCCATGTTTTACTGACAACATGATGACTTACTCATTTACTACTGGCTGTGACTAAGAAGTAAATTACAGTCTTCCTTAAATATTGCAAGATTATATGATCATGCCCCCTGAAATTCTACTTAAAAAGACAAGGTTTATGCGTTTAGGCTCAAGGAGGTAAATTGCAAGCTCGAGTAAATAGAATACACCTAAACATTTATATAAAAAACAACAGTCACATTTATGAGTTTGAACCATTTTTGGGCTTCTAAAAGAATAGGACCCTTTGATAGGAGGCAACATTTTACAAACACAGACTAACATAACCTTGAGATAATTACTGCTTCTACATTTGAGATAAGTGTAGTTACGTTAACAAGATGTGAGTATAATACATTGTCTTGGCTATATTATTATCTGTAATGTAGAATATGGCAAATATCTATAAAAAGCAAACACAGTGTAATAAACAACTCCTCTGCTTGATCAGACCAGACTCTTCGGCGCTCCATGCCAGCAACTACGGCCCTCGCTTCGAGCCTGCAGCGTTAGCAACGACCCGCTTGCTCACAACTATATATGTGACTAGCGAATTGCCCGTCAAAAAATGACGGCAATGAAATTGTAAGGTAGCTAATGCTGTTTAGTGTGTAATAATGAAATATATAATACATTAATAAATGAATATACTTTACCTATTTTAAAGCATTGTGTGGAAGAGCTGTTAATGTGTTTTGATGTTGCTGCAGCATCAGTGGTGTGGATCTGCTGTGTAAGCGTGCTGAATGTGTGCAGTGTAACACTGTGCGTGCGCGAGCCCAAACCGTTGTCGTGTACTTCCGCATTGGCGTAAAATGGCGAGTAATGTGTGGTATACGTTTGTATCGGAATATCCGTAGGTGTTTTGTGGTGTTTTGCGAGTTTCTTGTGGTGTTTTGCGAGTTTAGAGTGCTGTAGCCTCGTTTTCGTTTTGTTCGGCGGCCATTTTTTCTCTCGCTTCGATTTTTTTTTAGTCTCTAAACTGTTTTATTTCGAGTAAAATCGAGGTGTAAGTTGTATTTTTGAGGTCCTGGGTGCTCCCTCTTGGTGTAGGTAAGTTTTTTATGTATGTGGTGTGTGTATGTATTGTGTTTTACATTTTGTAATGTTCGCGAGTTGCGTCCGAGTGTTGCGAGTCCGTAATGTGTGTGAACGTGTGTCGTATGTTGTTTGCGAGTGTCGTAATGTGTGTGTCGTACTGTTTGGGTTTGCGACGTGAAGTTTGCGAGGGTCGCAGTTGCTGGCATGGAGCGCCTTTGGCGCTCCATGCCAGCAACTGCGGCCCTCGCTTTGCGAGGTCCTCAGGTGCTGGCATGGAGCGCCTACGGCACTCCATGCCAGCAACTGAGGCCCTCGCTTCGCGAGGGTCCTCAGTTGCTGGCAAGGAGCGCCTTTGGCGCTCCTTGCAGCAACTGAGACCCTCGGGCAGTGCCCTCGCTTCGCGAGGGCCGCGGGCTCGCTATGCGAGCCCGCAGCGTTAGCAACAACTCGTACGCTCACAACTATATATGTGATACTATCTAAAACTACAGCTGTTCCAAAATATTTCTTTAGTTGTTCTAAGTATGGAGTATGGAGTAATGGAAGTAGTTTTTACTTAATGGTTCAATTAATATAGAAAATGAACAGGACAATACCTTGTTAGTGCTGTTTTATAAGTTAAAGGGGAAACAACACATCTGATGAGAGAAAAATAATAACAATAATTACAATAATAATTGCAATAATATTTTTTTTAATAATGTATGAATTTCTTAATAATAATTTATTGTAACATATTTTTTTTCAATAAAGGAACATTGACTTGGAACCAAAAAAAGTTCAAACTGAAGCTGAAATGATTTAAAAATGTAAAGGCAATCACCTTAACATATATTTAAATGTAAAATTGTGGTTGTGGTGTAAGTTCCCGTAGGGAAATTATTTAAACAAAGTAATATAATCTTATCACCAGTTGTTTCTAGTGTGATTATGTCATCTAGTAATTAAAGAGCCAGTAAGAGCTTTTTTTAGTTCCATATAATCTAACATAAAAAAATATGTGTGCAAATAGCAGCAAACCTTTAAACAAAAAAACATCATTTTGACGTAAAACAATGCTAGAGGTTTACGTCAAAAGGTATAATATTTAAATATAAAGTGGGTTTTGCGTCTCCGGCCCGTAGATCGCAGACCCTTCCAATTTATTGGCCCTTTAACACCGGGGAATTTCAATCCCGCACCCGTGGCTGGCCTCACGTTGGAGTTGCTGGCCTCCAATTTAATGAGGCTGTAAAACAAGTCGCTTTCCTGAAGATTAAGTTTTACAGTAAAAAGTGAACAATTCAATGGATACTAGTGATGTCGCGATCATAAAATTTTCGGTTTGAGAACCGTGAACGCGAACCGCCGCAAATTTTTGCGAACCGGCGAACCCGGCGAACCGCCATTGACTTCAATGGGCAGGCGGATTTTAAAACCCACAGGGACTCTTTCTGGCCACAATAGTGATGGGAAAGTTGTTTCAACCAGACTAACACCTGGACTGTGGCATGCCGGAGGGGGATCCATGGCAAAACTCCCACGGAAAATTACATAGTTGATGCAGAGTCTGGTTTTAAGCCATAAAGGGCATAAATTACCTAACATTCCTAAATTGTTTGGAATAACGTGCTTTAAAACATCAGGTATGATGTTGTATCGATCAGGTAGTGTAAGGGTTAGGCCCGCTTCACAGTGACAGACCAAACTCCCCGTTTAACTCACCGCAAACAGTCCATTTGCACAACCGCAAACTCCCCATTTGCACAAGGTTGGATACCAAGCTAGCCATGTCCCGTTCCTTGTCCTCACAGATGTCATTGAAGGTCTCTTTCTCCACCCAGCCACGTACAACACCAAGGTTCCCCGAAAGGTGACAACAAGCCCCCTGGGACGCCTGCTGTGTTTGGTCTTCCACCTCCTCAAAGCCACCTTCCTCCTCTGACTCCTCTTCTTCAGACTCCTCTCACTGCGTTGCCTCTCTCTGCATTATTATAAGGTGTGTTAAGTAGTACTACTCTTATCAGTTTAATACCTGTTACGTCACCTATCAGGGGACGTGTATAAGGCCTGGATTTTTGGAACCGGGAGATGGAAAAAGATGCTTGGTTGGTCGTATCACTTCAATTTTGGGGCACTGCACGTGCAATCAAAGGTGCCACCAGATAGGAGTGGTGTGTTTGTAAGTACTACTCTTATCAGTTTAATACTTGTTACATCACCTATCAGAGCACGTGTATAAGGCCTGGATTTTTGGGACCAGGATATGGTAAAAGATGCTTGGTTGGTCATATCACTTCAATTTTGGGACACGGCACGTGCAATCAAAGGTGCCACTAGATAGGAGTGGCGTGTTTGTAAGTACTACTCTTATCAGTTTAATACCTGTTACAGCACCTATCAGGGGGCGTATATAAGGCCTGGATTTTTAGAACCGGGAGATGGAAAAAGATGCTTGGTTGGTCGTATCACTTCAATTTTGGGGCACGGCACGTGCAATCAAAGGTGCCACCAGATAGGAGTGGCGTGTTTGTAAGTACTACTCTTATCAGTTTATTACTTGTTACGTCACCTATCAGGGCATGTGTATAAGGCCTGGATTTTTAGGACCAGGAGATGGAAAAAGATGCTTGGTTGGTCGTATCACTTCAAATTTGGGGCACTTTATGACATTAGCTTCTTATGCTCAAACATGTCCTTTACAGGCACCTGACTATGGCAGATGAGCAGGAACTGCTCAAGTCGAGAGACGGAGTGGCGGATGGTTGAGAGGGGGCAAAGAGGACAGCAGTTGTTGATGTGGCTTATGATGCTGGATCAGGAGGAGGATGGCGGCTTTGAGTTTGTGTGCTGCTTGTACTCATGTGTTGGTCTGGAGTCACCCAAACATTAGGTCTCAACCTGTAGAGGATAAGGGAACCAGGCTACTCTAGACCTCATTCATCATCACAGGTTTTGACAGATTGGTACTATGCGTGCAAGCTACTGTGACAACAGATATGAGTAGCACTGTGCACTTGCAGAAGTTGGCAGAGTAGACGCTGTAGGACTGACACAGACGCTTGCAGACAAGTAACTGCTATTCAATGTATTACAGTCAAAATTGCATTCTTTGTTTAAATGTGCACTACTGACTGTTGCTCCAGATATGAGTGGTGGCACTGACTGGGCAAGTGGGCACAGTATACGATGTGAGTCTAATACACACACGCTGGCAGGCAGGCAAATTAAATTAGATTACACAGAAAAAAAGTGTTGTTTTTTTTTATGTAGAGTGCTGGTACACCACTTGATTGGATTGGTTGAACTTGGCACAGTACTTGTAAGCCTGACACACACACTGGCTAGGTGTCAGGCAAATGAACTTAGATTGGCGGTCAGGCAAATGAACTTAGATTTAAGAAAATAAAATTATTGTTTTTTTAAATGTAGACTGCGGGTACCCCAACTAGATTGGATTGGTTGAACTTGGCAGAGTACTCAAAACCCCCAGGGCCCCCTGTCAAACTATTCACTCCCCTTTCCTGCCAGAGCTTCATACTGCAGGGTCACGTGACATCATTAGGAATTCTTCTCCCCCGCAGTATGAAGCACTAGCAGGGGAAGGATACCCAACCTATGAGCAATGGGATCCAGGAAAGGTACTGCAAAGCACAAGTAAGAGGAGGGGGGTGAATGAAGTGCAGGTAGCTTGAGGGGAGTGAATAGTGTGACAAGATTGCTTCCCATCAACAACAAAAAAAAACACAAATAGGTGAGTTTTTGCCGGCCTAAAATAGTGCTGCCCTGGGGTGCAGCCCATTTAGCCCATATGTAAATACGGCCCTGCAGTGGAGCAGATATGTAGTGCATCTAGATTTTAATAAAGAATCGGACACTGTTCAGCATAAAAACTGAGTAAACTACATTGTCTGGCATTGGAATCAAAAGAAGTTGAGCTGCTAAGCCACTGGGAAAAAGAAATGAGAGAACCATAGTTAATGGTTACTGTCTGTAGAAGGAATGGTCACCTGTAGAATTGTTTGAAATCTTTATTATTAATATTACTAATGGCCTCAGGGTAAGGTATGACTCTTTGCAGGTAAGTAAAAAATCTGTAATATGGTTGAAATTCCAGGTGATGTAAATCAAGTCCCAAATAATTAAACTAGAGGAATGATCAGGTATGTGTGATCTATAATGTAATGCTGACAAATCCAAAATTATGCACAAGAATCAAAGAAGAAAGGTATGTATGAGTAATTATTTCAGATTATTTAAAAGTTAGTAAATGATCCCTTCTGGATCGCTAACATGCCTTGGTGAAGGGGCTTGTGTATAGCTATGAGCTATACCATGTGGGGTCACACAGATGGGCAAGTTATAGTGGAGAGGTCAGACAAGTTGCGGGTTACTGGAGAAGGAACTGGCAACCCACTCTTTATCTTTGCCAAGAAAACCTTATAAATTAGCACAATCAGAGACATAACAATAGATGTGCCTTACATGCTGCAGTCCATAGGGTCATGGAGAGTCGGGCATGACTGAACAACAACAACAACAAAAGATGCAACAAAGCTGTAAGAAAAAATATTAGGATATTTGGCTGTATTAGTAAAGTAATTTGCAGCAGATAAAGAGACGCACTAATGCCACTCTATAGATCGCTAGTCAGACATCCCCTTGAATGCTATGTCCAGTTCTAGAGAAGGTATTTCAAAACATGATTGTATTAATAAATGAGAAACAATTCATATTTTAAAGGTTTTTATCCCCAGTGCGCATCTGGTTATAGAACAGATTGGAAAAATGTAACTCTATGCCTAAGACAATATGGGATTGAAAGTCAGAAAGGCAAATATGTTAACATCAACAAGCAGGATCCTGAGTAGCAAATAGTCCAGAAGGTAGAAACTGTATTATAGCCCGGGCTGTCGTTCAGTTGGTCCAGGTCATGATTTCCTTCAGTACATGTAGGATACTTGCAGCTAGAAAGCCCCAAGCTGGGAAGATCACATTGCATAGCAAATGTGACTCTAGCCCAATGAGTGGGCTCTGCTGCTGTACACACATGCCTGTAATCTATCTATTTATCTATTCTTTTATTATTATTATTATTATTATTATCGACAACAACTTATATACTGCTTTTCTACTAGTTGGACTCATATCATTTTACAATTCCAATTCAGATACGGGTAGCACAGACTGGAAAATTACTGTTATTGAACACACCGAATAAACAAAGGCTATCATTTAAACAAGACACAGGGGATTTTGAAGCTACAATGTTTAAGATCTAAGTTTAATATCCTTATTTTGTAACAGCATATTTTTAAGCATGCCATTGTTAATTAAATAAATTAACTGCACTATATGTTCTCAGGGTCACTCTCTCTTTCTCTTATTTTGTTACAGCACACCACCTGGAGGCTATCATACTCTATTATTGTGGGTAGATGGCCCACAACATTGTCCCGATAGATCCCAGTGTGCAGGTAAATTATGTGCCCTTTGTTTCTCCTGTTGTCTCCTTGCAGTTCCTAGATTTGCAGAGAGCAGTATTGCCAAGGAACCATCTGGCTATGTGGCAGTGATAAACTGCAATGAAGCTGATGCACAATCACAGTGAGACATTTTTACGGATAGGCCGGGAGGAAAGCTTGTATTTATCATTTCTGTTTAGCTGAAACCTTTGTAGAATTGTGTGACGGAGCTTCTTCTTGGGAAGAGATCTCTAATTTCCCTTTTTAGTAGTACTATTCAATTTAGCACCTGGATGAACCATGGCCTCCAATGTATGTGAGGGCAGTGTTATTTCAGACCGAGATCATTTCCAATTTCTTCAAAGGGCATGTCCTAATGTAGATTGGCAGGTACAAGAAGATGCTTGTCAGTAAGAGAGTTCCTGGACTGGGTATAGAGGTGAAGTCTGAGTTCAGGAAAGCCATTGTAACTGAACCGTTTTCAGCTGGATTAGCCTGTAAAAGATTCTGCCAATTAGACCTCTACCTCAGGTTTACAATGGATTCTTCCGCCTGCACCTTACCAGCCAAAGTAAATATTTCACCTCTGGATCAAGAAGATGGAGAAGCAATTCTTCCTAAGCATCCTATAATCTCCATTCACTGTTGAGCTAAAACAAACTACAGTACAAAACTTTATTGGACACATTTTGTAAACTTTATTCAATTTCAAAGGGGCGATTAACATTAACCAAAAGTAAAATATGATGCATGCAACATTAAAATATTAAAGTATTGAATTCCATCCTATAGGAAAGACAGTAGAATGGTGGATTGGTGTTTGGCTGCTATTATGGGGACAAACCACTGGTGACAATTACATGAAATACACCAATATTATTAGCGACAACTAGGGTGTACATTTAGTGTTGGACACTGCAGAGACTCTGGTCGATTGACAAAATCATTGTTTAAATAGATATCATACCATAGAGAGGGCTAGTCATACATTAAAGGGTCCACCAGGGCAGGTGTTACACATATCTTGGGGTCTTCTGGATAGCTAGCTTGTCTTGGTGAAGGAGCTTGGCTTGTGTAGTTCAATGAAGCTGTGAGCTATACCATGTAGGGTCATTCAAGATGGGCTGGTCATAGCAAAGAGATGACAATGGCAAATTGTGGTTCACTAGAGAAGGAACTGGCAACTCACTTCAGTACCTTTGCTAAGATAATCTTATGGACAAGCACAACTAGAGACATAACAATATGGCACCGGAAAATAAGCCCCTCAGGTCAGAATGTGTCTACAAGATTACTGGGGAAGAGCAGGGAGCGGGTACGTGTAGCACCAGATTTAATTAAGTGGTTGGGAAAAAGTAGTACTCGGTTATAACCCAATAAATCACAGAATGATTTCAATTAAATTTCAAGGTAAGCCATTTAACATCACAGTAATCCAAGTCTATGCACGGAGTTGTGTAATTTTATGAAGATTAAACGCGTCATAGATATAACAGCAAGAAAAGATGCTGATCTCATCATAGGAGATTAGAATGCTAAAGTAGGGAACTAAAAGATACCTGAAATAACAGGCAAGTTTGGCCATGGATGAAGCAGGTGAGAGATTGGTAGAATTCTGTCAAGATAGTTCTCTGGTCATAGCACGCATCCTCTTCCCGCAGCCTCAGAGACAACTCTACACATGGACATCACCAGATGGATAATATAGAAATCAGGTTGACTATGTACATTGTAGCCAAAGGTGGAGGAGCTCTAAACCGTATGCAAAAACAAGACCTGGAGTTGACTGCCACTCAGATCATGTGCTTCATTTTGCAAAGTTCAGAATTAAACTGAAGAAAAGAGCGAAAATCATCCGACCAAGCAGATACAAAATAAATAATGTCCCCTGTGAATAAGCAGTGGATGTAAATAATAATAATATATTTAAGGGACCGGACATGGTAGCTAGAATGCTTGAAGAATGTTGGACCAAAGTTTGCGATATTATCCACGAAACAGAAGAATATCCCAAAAAGAAGGCAAACTGCCTTTTTGATGAGACTTTGAAAGTAGTCCAGGAAAGAAGAAAACCAAAAGGAAGGGGAGATATGAAAACATTATTTCAATTGAATGCAGAATTCCAGAGGATAGCAAAAAAAGACAAAAGATAGAAGAAGATAGCAGAAAAGGAAAGTCAAGAGATCTAATTGCGAAAATTGTGGATCTCAAAGGAACCATTCATTCCAAAGTGGATGTGACTTTTTGCAGTTTTCCAGAAAGTTTAAAATTTTCACTATTGTTTTTTAATGCAGTAAAAAAAATACTTTTTTTTTAGAATATAGTATGTTATTTTCAATGTATTACCGACAATGTATTACAGATTTTATATAGCATGGATGATTCATGACAAAAATGCATATTTAAGTGTAATCTTTATTTGCACTTTCCTTTAGGACTTCACAGCATGTAGACCTTGCTCTCTTGAAATAGTGCAGAAAGTGGCACTGTCTATTTTAACTAGACCTCCTTCCTGAACCTCCCCAAAATAACTGAAATCTTATTACATCACAGCAGGAAAGTTTCTTCACTCTACCGCAGATTTTTTTTAACAAAAAAAAAAAAAAAACACTGAATAATGTGTTGACCGAAAAAATGGAAATGCATAAGTATTAGAATTTCTACAACAATATTTGATCTTGGTGTACAACTAAGTACATTAAACCTATATACCTCAGTTTTCATGTCTTTCATGCCTCTCCCTGAAACTGATCTTTTATTTTTCAAAATATTTGTTAAAGAATAAGCCCCTTTAGGACAAATTAATCAAATTACACTCAGTTGACTATGCATAAACTCTCTGTGTGGCCTATCCTTGTACGAACCTGACCTCTATATATGTGAAATGGTTGTAGCATATTCTGGATTTGGAGCATTGGATGTTGAGCTTTGCCTTGATAAGGCAAGTGAAGATTCGTAGATGGAATCATGAAATTGTACTTGATGTTGTTGCCTTTGCCTGTAAATAGGTGTTTGTGTAGTCCCAGTAACAAGAGGTATTGAAGCTTGCCGGGATGATGTAGTTATTTTGTGTAAATTACCATTGGGCTGCAGCAGATTCCTGACAGTAGGCTCTGAAATTGAATTATAAGAGGAAACAGGAAGTGTGATACTATAATGTAAGGCTGTGTGATTCTCCAGCTACTGAGAAGTAGATGCCTGAGTCTGCTGTGCATGTGCAAGTTGGGAGACAATGGCAGAGATAATGGGAGAAGCCATGGCAGCTCTGGCCTCAGTGACTACACAGTGTGGGAAGAAAAGGTTTCATCAAACCCCAAAGCCCGAGCTCCACCCAACCTAAATCATTTATCAATCACTCCCTAGCGCATGGCCTGAACAAAAAGCTAATTTTCTTTATTCTTTGTCGAGGAGCTGCCTTTCCATAAGTTACATTTTAGGAATTCAATTGTTGGAGGAATCCCTTTAATATTTAATCTTGTGCTCTGACAATATCTAGTATAAATCAAAGTGCTATGCATATTTTATAGTGTTGGGTTAGTTTTAGGCTTCTTATTTTATTTTTATTCAATCTCCTAGCTCTTTGGTATCAGTTTGCACCACACTGATTATATTGATACATGACTATACTTATTGTACATTGCATATTTTTCAGCAAAGTTTTTAAACTGATTCACTGTAACTGGCTCTTTAATTTTGAAAAGAGTGATTTTTCTGTGCATATAAACTAGACCAATGGTGTTAAAATAAATCTGTACTATGTTTGATGCCAACAGTCCAAAATTACAGTATGTTTTAGCTTATGTATTTAGGTTCTTTTTGCCAGGTTTGAACTCAACTCTGTAATTTTTTATTATACAGATGCACCCGGACTCAACCTGACTGAACCGGAATACATAAACAATCCTGGACTGTTTGCAGAACTCATAGGACAGACATTATCATGAATGCACTAAACAATTTTAGTTAGTGAACTTCTATCCAGAGAATAGTTCACATGTAGTGACCACTTGTAAGGAGTGCAATTTAAGGGCTTATTACAACCAGCATGTAATAGCTATGTTGATTCCTATGTGGAGTTTCTACTCATAAGATTTCCTACCGGAGCCATGTAATCAAGGTCTTAGGAGATCTTTCAAATCAAAAAAGTTTGTAAATATGAGTGTTCATATTCTTCCAATGGTACATAAAGTCCTCTAAGCTTCTAAACATTTTATTACAAGGAAGATTACAAATTATTTTAAATTCATTAAGAAGTAATTCAGTTAGAAAAGCCACCAGCTTAACATCTTAAATAATATGACATATATATATAACATTCCAACATTGACTCATTAGTGGATCATTCAAATATTAATGTTTACAATGCTAATTCCCTACATAGCTTAATTGTCTTTCATATTCTTAGCTTTTAGTTACAAGCTGAATTTTAATCCTTCTATGTTTTTATATAACTATTTACCTGTACCCAGGGTTCCTTTTGCTTACATGCCTTCTGAACACATCAACTTGGCTGTCAATCTAAATTTGAATAAGCAGCAGGTAGTCTGTTCATGCTTTAATACTACACTAGTCACATTAATTCATAGTTTATCTGTTTTTTTTTTCCATTACTATGCTGAATATTTTGGTATGCTCGCTGATATTTTATATTACCTTACTTGACCAATGTGAACTGATAACTTTTTAATGCTACACAGCAAAATGATAACTTTGCAGATTACATTTTACATTTGCACAGCTGAGTTTAGAGAAGTTTGTTTGCACAAAGCACCAAGCATTAACAATGATTTAAAAAAGGAGCATTAATGACAATTATAAGTAATTCAGGCATTCAGTGGCTGTATTGCAGCTGTGTTCTTTTAGGTGAATTTGGTTGTTATTGGCTTAAGTGTATAGCATCACGATAAATGTTCATATGCAGATTAAAATAGATTAATTGTTAATAAAGTACTATGTACATGCTGTGCTATTCCACAGCAGATAGCATTTTCTCTGTGTATCAGGAAGAACCCAGATGCTCACTTTATTTAGTTTGGAATATGATCTGTAATTTGAAAACAATATGTTTTAACAGTAGCGATAAGAAAGACATCTTTACCTTAAATGGTGTTTATGAAACATTATCCCTCATGCATTAGCAGGAACAACACATGGTCAGCAGTTATAAGGATTTTATTATTATTATGATAGGGACTACAGATTTGAGATCTTGCGCCAATAAAATACTAAACACTGAAACCCTTCAAGATGTATGGTTTAAAGTAGGAAAATTATTTGGAAATTTATATTATACTTTATGATAATTTAATTTTCAGCAATCAACTGGATATTTAGGTGATTATGACAGATGTGCACATAGAAGCAACAAGTAAGTGTATTCATTACTAAACTAAATACATGGTAAGCATGCAATATTTTTGTTCTATGAAGTTCGAGTCTAGGTATGCACATTATTAATACCAATTGTTTTTTACATTTTATATTGTAATTTTGACAGGAGTTTAGAGCAGAAAATTCTTATGGAATACCTTAGTAATGATTATAGATATAATTAGACATAAAACATGAACATAACATACAGCAAAAGCCAGAGCCCCAAAACAAATGTAACACGAAATACTGAGGAAGCTCGAGTAAAGTTTAGTGAATCTAGTCAAATGTATGGACTCTACAGAAATAACCAAATATCATACATTTATTTGTGCATTACTTTAATAACAACTACAACAACTCACATAGTGTTTTGTCTTAGATACTATTATTATTATCGTTCATTTATAACACACCAACATATTCTGTAGCGCTGTCCATAAGTTAAGTTCCAGACAAAGATAAATACAAATGAACACATAGAAAAGTAAGGAGGGCCCTGTCTTTTATCTTGCAATCCAGTGTCCATGGTGCTTTCCCCAAAGCACATTGCAGGATTGAAACTCGCAGGCTTACAACCTAAAGGTATAGTAAGTGGTAAAGGAGGAAGAGAGAGGTGATGAGCGTGTTAGGGTGGAAGGTGACACGCTTCTTTAAAGAGATGTGTTTTTAGTGAGGTTTTGAATGTTTTGAGGCAGGTGGATAATCTGGTGGAGCGAGGCAAGGAGTTCAGGAGAATAGGGGCAGCTCAAGCAAAGTCCTGAAAGCGAGAGTGAGAGGAGGTTAAAAGAGTTGTAGAAAGAAGGTCATTATCAGAACGAAGAGGGCGGGTGGGGGAATATTTGGAGATTAGAGCAGAGATGTATGGGGGAGCGCTATTGTTGAGGGCTTTGTAAGTTAGGGTCATGATTTTAAATTTTATTCTAGAGGGTAAGGGAAGCCAGTGGAGTGATTGACAGAGAGGTGATGCTGACACTGAACGTTGTGTACGGAAGATGAGTCTAGCAGAGAGATTCATAATGGATTGAAGTGGAGATAGTCGGTGGTGGGTAGGCCAACAAGAAGTGAGTTGCAGTAGTCAAGTCGAGAGATGATGAGAAAGTGTATTAGGATTTTAGTTGGGTCTTGTGTAAGATAGTGACGAATTCTGGAGATTTTTTTTAGATGGAGAAGACAAGATTTAGTTAGTGATTGTATGTGAGGGATGAAAGACAGAGCGGGGTCCAGTAGAACTCCAACACAACGGGCTTGGGATCTGGGGGTGATGATGTCGTTGTTGACAGTGAGAGAGATGTGAGGAATTGACGCTGTGGGAGAGGGAGGGAAGATTAGGAGTTCAGTTTTAGACATGTTGAGTTTGAGATGGTGGGTGGTCATCCAAGTGGATATACTTTTATACTTTACAATTCTATCTTATGTGTTTTGATGCATTTAGCAATGAGCCCTCTGATCAAAGAGCACAGACAGGAATGGAGAGACCCCGTATTTTCAGAGTTTAATAGCCAGTAGACCTGCCTTCAAATAACTTCTCCATTTCATATGCAACCAGTGAAAATAATAAAGTATGCCTGTTCTCGAGTCTTGTTTGTCAGTAGCATGGCTATGTTATTAAGCCTGTCTGAGAGCAGGGCCCATAGTCTCAAAAAGATACCCATGTTAGGTGTGCTTTGGACATAAAAGTGGTATGTTTTGAGCTCTGTTTACATGGCACTACATTGAATCCTTCGCTACAGTGGAAATACTGTTTACTAAGAAGTGCTGTGCAAAAAAAGAAGAAGAACCTAACATAAATTCTTCTCCAAGGCAAACAAGCCTAGTGTCCTACTCGCAAACAGATTAAACTCTTAATATAACCAATCTAAAATAATTCAGGTGAAAACCACCTCAGGTTCAATAACGGTGAGTCAGACGCAGATTCAAGAATCCTTTCTTAAATACTGGCTGGACATTTACTCTTCCCGCACCCAATTAGTGAATTTAAGCTTCATAATTTCCTTGATAAATTCAACCTGCCCTCTCTGAATGAACTAGAACTAGATCAACTTAACGCAGAAATAACTTACAAGGAAGATAGAGACATCATAAAAGATATGAAATTAAGCAAATCCCGCGGACCAGATGGCTTTTCCAGTTCATATTATAAAAAATTTGCTGATCTTCTCACTCCCCAATTGGTATTCAATGCATTTCTGAGAGGCGAACAAATGCTTCCTGAATTAAATCATGCAGACTTTCTTTACGAAAGCAGGCAATGTCTTTGGTGTGAAGATCTTAGCCAAAATTATGGCCAACAGGATCTCTAATGGGGATGTGAAGATCTTAGCCCAAATTATGGCCAAAGGATCTCTAATTTTCTCCCTAGGTTTATACTTAAGGATCAGGCAGGCTTTATTCCTCACAGACAAGCAGGAGACTATAATTATAAACAAGGTACTAAATGTCTTCCATTTAGCTCAATACTCTGGCACCCCACTATGCACTTTAGCATTAGACATTGAAAAAGCCCTCAACTCCATCAAATGGCCATACTTATACACATTTCTGTCTAAATTTTGCTTCAGAGGCCACTTCCTAAATCTCTTGAAAACTTGTTACCACCTGCCTAAAGGCTACCTAAAACTCCCAGGATCCATTAGAGAGTCCTTGCACATCAGGGAAGCCCCTTCTTTTCGCCCTGGCGATTGAGCCATTAACCCAAGCGATCAGGTCCTCCCCAGAAATCCACGGAAGAACTGTAGGCCTCCATCACTACAAATGTTTTCTATTTGCAGATGACCTTTTATGCACTCTGACCAATCCCACATCCTCCGTACCAGCCCTAATGAACTTACTAGGTAGTTTTGAATTGAACTAGAATACTTTAAAAACTCTAAATTTTACAGTAGAACAATAAATTACATGTAATTTCACACTGTGTTATATGTAAGTTCCCTGCCGGGTTACACAAAGGTAAATAAAAAAATCCTTATAACAGAGAGATAGTCTTTATCTTCTTTTTTATAAAATTTTTACTTATAAATTACAATTTTTAACTTTATTTCCCGTCCGTAATTAATTAAATAATAGTATGTTTTATATTCTTCCTTTACTTTGGTAGTAAATGAGTAGCTTAAGTAGATCAAATTAATTCAGCCTGCATTTGTAGTACCAAAGAATGTTAGCAGTTAGCAAAGTAAAAAAAACAAACACTGTATGGTAAATGATGAGAGGGAAATACCAATGAGCAACAAGAGAGCATAACAAGGAGAAAAAAATAAAAGGGTGAGAAAGGGGGAAAGGGGAGGGTGGGAGGTAGCAATCAAGCATCTTCTAGTATAGCTGTTAGATTGAGTAGGGCAAAAAAATCAATTTAGACATTTGGCTTACCTTTGGACTCCGTCCCTAGGGCCAGCTCCGGAGCCCAGGATCCCCTGACTCCCATCTCCTCAATAAAGGGGAGAGCAAATAGAGGGGGTATTGCCTATTTTAGGGACATACTATTTGGGGATATTAACCACGGTTCTCAGATTTTTAAGAAAAGGGGATAAGAGTCCAATAAAATGTGTGACAACCTTTCATTTATTAGTATGAAGTTAACCTTGAGAATGACTTCCAGAAAATTAAGTGACAGGGATTTCCAGCTCTTGGCTATATGATTTTTAGTAACCAAGGTGATAAGCTTAAAGAGCTTATTCTGAGAGGTTGTTAGATTAATAATATGAATACATAAGAGGCAGGTCTCAAGCAAGGGGAGGATGGGGGTATCAAATAGTTTGGAGGACAGTTGCATTATTTTTTTCCAAAATTTGTAAACGATTGGGCAAGTCCACCAGATGTGGATAAAGTTGCCTTTGGTCTGAAAGCCCCTAAAGCAGTAGCTTTCCTGGGGTTTCATTTTATGTAGTCTAGATGGGGGTGTAGTATGTTTTGTGCAGAAGCTTTATATAAGTTTCCAGAAGATTGTAGCCAAGGGAGCCCCTCAACAAATTAGAGCAGGATTCTGTCCATTTATTGGTCTCCCATTCTTGACCTAAGTCTGTCTCCCACTTAGTCATGAAAGTGGGTTTCTGCTCTTTGCTGGGAGTGTTGAAGGTGGCGTATAAGAACCCAAGATTCCCCTTGTCAAGGGAATATTCTTACACAATATGAAGAACCAAGTCATTTAGTGGGGCCGTAGTTCTAACCATTGTAGCAACCCAATGCCTCAGTTTTAAGTGATTAAAGAATTATTTTTGCGGAATATTAAAATTAGCCCAAAGTTGTTCATAGGGGATGATTTAGTCATTTACAAACCAAGTGCCTATTCTATGTAAACTTTTGGAGGTCCACCTGTGCCTTTATTCTTCACTGAAGTCTCTAAAAATGTTAGAGAAGGATACAATCGTATTTAGGATAGAGAGAATGGAGGTTAGCTGACGCCCGGAGTTCGCCCAAGCCCAAGAAACTTGTGTAAGATTTATCATTGGGTTGGAATATTTTAAATACAGGAAATCGTTTTTGGCACCCAAATGATGTTATCCCAGGATTGGGGTTTTAGATGGAGGTTTTCCATAAAAACTCAAGATGGTTAATATTTGTTAGAATGGGCTAAGGTAGGAACGCAATTTGGGTGGTAAGTTGGAACAATAAAGGCCTCCTTTAGTTTTATGTCTGAAGGGATTTACATAAATTAGAGGAATAGGCATCTAAATGGCAAATAAGATTTAATATGAATACATGTATAGTTTTGCATCTGGGAAGGAAAAATAGCCATGCCATTTTTAATCTTAATGGAGCAAATATAGGAGTATCAGATATTAAAAGGGATTTGGGAGTACTTGTGGGCAACCACCTAGGTAACAGTGCTCAATGCCAAGCAGCAGCTGCAAAGGCAAATAAAATATTAGCATGTATTAAGAAGGGTATAGAAGCCAGGGAAACAAATATAATTCTGCCACTATCCAAATCCCTAGTACACCCTTTTTTGAAATACGGAGCACAATTTTTTGGCACCACTTCATGAAAAGGACATTTTAGAGCTAGAAAGGGTACAGAGAAGGCCTACAAAACTAATAAGGGGAATGGAGGGGCTAAGTTATGAAGAAAGACTAACAAAATAAAAAAAAAAATTCTCTAGAAAAAAAGGCATCTAAGAGGAGATATGATTACATTATATAAATACATCCAGGTTCAGTATAAAGCTTTTTCAAGTAAGCTTTTTGTGCCAAGAGGTTTACAACTAACAAGAGGACATCCTTTGAGGTTAGAAGTAAAAAGATTCCACCTTAAAGAAAGGAAAGGGTTCTTCACAGTAAGGGTGGTTAATCTGTGGAATTCTCTACCAAAGGAGGTGGTGACAGCGGATTCAATAGATAACTTTTAAATGGGGCTTGAAATATTTTTAATTGAAAAGAGTATTTAGGGTTATCCTGGTTAATTAGAGAAAGAGTATTGATCCAGGGAGGCTTTGATCACCAGTATCTGGGGTCAGGAAGGAGTTTTTTCCCCCTCTTGAGACTATTGACTAAGTTTCACAAGTTTTCGGTTTGCCTTCCTCTGGATCAATTCACAACTAATCTGCATATTGCAGATCAGTGGAGATCTTAAAAGGTTGAACTTGATGGACTGAAAGTATTTTTTCAACCTCAATTATTACTGTATGTAACTATGTAACTATGTCTATACATTATCATTTTTGCAATTCAAGGGGGTTTATTCCACCAAATAAATCTAAATATCTGATTCCTTAACATTGATCAGAACAGATAGGGTTCTGAATAAGTAAAGCATCCTCAGAAATCTGGTAAATCTGGCTGAAGTCCCCTAACAGCATTACCATATGGTAAGGGGAATATATCCTCCATAATTCTCTCACTACGTCAAAATGCTTAGAGTGGTGCGGACTGAGGGGCCTTGGGCTTGGTGCCAACCCTGAAGACAGAACCGGTCAGTAAGTCAGAAACTTTTGATCTCAAACTACATTTAGAACAGGGAGTCACCTTCCTCTTTCCCTTTATCCTCGACTTCCCTCTTTCCTGACTAGTGCTCTGGGATGAAAGGTGTCTGGCTTAATCTTCTGATACTCGACCCTCTGCACTAGTCAAACAACCAGCACCTTCTCATTCCTTTTCCTTATTAAAAATTAAACATGTAAAATTGTAAATCACACTTTAATGTTTATGAACAACTAAGACAATCTCTACCTCATTGTTGTTAAAGTTACTCTGATTATACTAGAAATTGTATGTTAATATATAAATGTGTGATAATATAAATTATTGAAACAAAAAACAGGTCTGTTGGCATGTGTGAGACATGTAAGTGTACTCCGAATTATCTTTTATTTTCTTCCTGGATATACAGTGGAGGGTTTTTCAATCATCTTTTTACCCTCCATAATATATTTAGTACCCGGTCATCATTTCCTCAGCATTCTGTACGATCTGCTAATGGTGTAATTTGTTTATCAGGGTGCCTGAGGAGTACTGCATTATAGTAAACTAGGTGGGTTGTAATCCTCTGTATCGGTAATCCTCTGCATTCCAGGTGATCCATTTTGTTTTTATGTCATCAGATGTTGTTATACTATTATAAATATGTTTTATCAGTGTTCAAATAACAAGGGAGATAAAAAGGATCTCACATACCCATGCTACAGGTGCAGAGGAATGAACCCTAAAGGATACTCTCTAGTATCTGTCATTAATCCGTTCCTGAGGATACTAAGTCAGATGAATATAGAACCAATTTTTCCATAGGAATTAACTAAAATTGGAATAACCTAGCCCCAATTCTATTACATAGATAAATAAAAATGTAACCAGAACTTTACCTTTACTGAGGAGCGATGGTGGCAGAAGGTGAAGAGGAGCAAACAAATTATTGTTCAGAAGGAGAGTCACCTTCCATTAAAAGATTAGGCGACTCCAATTCTGGTGATCAATGTCTTTTGTTGTCCCTTTCCCAACAATTCACTAGCACTTGATTTAACAAAGAACTTGTCCAATTTTGTCTGTTTCTGTCTTTTCTTCAAAATTCTGTGCAAAATATTGGGTTTTTGGATTAATATACAAACAGAAGAATTAAGAGGCTGATCAATATAGAGGTTCCACTGTATTTAAAACAGCTAAATGTAGTATACTTCTCCAGCTTTCCATAAGACAGACATGCAGCGACATTAGGTTTTCTGAATACATACTGAAATGAGTTATAGTTATTGAATGCAGCCAGACTTGCAACTGGGTTGCAACAACTTTCTCAATTGTTTTCCCCAGAAAAAGGATGTTTGAGACAGGTCTGTTATCTGTATCCAGAGAAGGCTTTTTATTTTTAGGAGCGGTCTTAGTATTGCTTAATAGTGGCATTAGAAAAATAAATGTGTGCAATTTGAATTGCACAATTGCATTGTACAATTTTGATTTACTTTTCAATTTATTGTCTCATATTTTTGCAGAAAAAGTAAGAGGTTCAATAAAGTGTTATGATAAATACTAATACAAACTACAATCTAGCTTTCTATTCATACATTATATGTTTACAATCTTCAATAATGCAGATTAAAGAAGATCTTCATTGCTAGAACAAAAAAAAATGGAATGTAGCTCTAATTTTATGACCCAACAGAACAAATAATGCCCCTTTGGGAGCACATATGTTAGTAGGTTATTTTGTGCATCAGCTAGAAGTAAGCCTAAGAGAGTTACCATTCCAGAGAATGTCAATATCCAGCTGAACATGGAGTACTTACAGAGACAGGAAAGGAAGATGCATTATGTTAATTGCCAATACAAATGAGATCTATGTTATTATTGTCAGTGTGTAGCGTGGGAGTGCTCCTATTCTTGTATTTCTACATTTAATGAGATCAAATATGAATGTGGCTTTCTGTGCTGACTTGAACCACATTTTACACTTTTTTTTTGCTAGGTTTGTTATCCATTGATGGGGAAGACTAGTATTATGGGAGTTGAACTTTGTAACTAGTAAAAATAAACTTAATCCAAGGTCTAATAATTTAGTAACAGAAATACTGTAGCTATAGCAACATGAAGTGCTTTGATTCTCCTCCTGGATGTCAAGTGAAAAATGACTTCATTATATCCTCATTAAAATACATATAAAGTATAATATAGCAGAGTCCTTTTTATGAATATTGCAATGTTTTACCATTTATCATATTGATGTTTAATAAAGCCTTGACTGAAGCAGTGATCACACATACTAGTGGGTTGCTAGTCTTGGAATTATACTTTGAAGTGATAAATATGGCTGAACTGAGAGATTGATTGGCATGTACCGCATCAATGGAAAAATAATAACAGCCAATAAATAACTACATTTATGACCCAAAATAAAGAAACACTACCATTCCGGACACCTATGTTATTAGTTTGTTTTGTGCATTAGATAGAAATATTTATTTGAAAGTAATGTCAATACTTCACTGACAGTAGGGTAAGTAGAGCCAAGAAAGGAACAATAATTATTGTAATTGCTAATATAGGACTATATTACTATATTAAAGTAGTGGAGATAGGAAAAGATTTGTCCAACTGAATCAGAATTCCAGAGGATAGCAAGAAGAGACAAGGAGACATTCTATAATGAACAATGTAAAGAGATTGATGAAGATAATCGAATGGGTAATCAAGAAATCTCTTCAAGAAAATTGGGAACCTAAAAAGCACCTTTTATGCCAAAGTGGGCATGATAAAAGACAAAAATGGTAGGTACATAACAGAAGAAGATCAGATAACGAAGTAGGGGCAGGAATACAGTGAAGAACTATATAGGAAGGATCTTAACAGCAGTGATGACCTCGATAGTTTGTCCAATGAGCTGGAGCCAGACATCTTGGAGAGCGAAGTGAGATTGGCCCTAGGATGTCTTGCTGATAATAAGGATGCAGGAGGTGATGAAATCCCAATTGAACTATTCAAAATTCTACAGGATAATGCTGTGAAAGTGTTACTTGCCTTATGCCAACACATTAGGAAAACTCAACAATGGCCAATAGACTGGAAAAGGTCAGTCTACATCCCAATCCCCAAAAAATGCAGTGCCAAAGAGTGCTCCAATTATCGAACAATTGCACTCATTTCACATGCCAGCACAGTAATACTTAATATTCTACAAGCTCGACTCCAACAATGTATGGACAATGTATGGACCAATAACTACCATATGTGCAAGCCATGTTCAGCAGAGGAAGAGGCGCAAGAGATCAAATTGCCAATGTCCACTGGATAATAGAGAAAGCAAGAGAGTTCCTAAAAAACATTTACTTTTACTTCATAGACTATTCAAAAGCCTTTGACTGTGTGGATCACAACAAAATGTGGCATGTCTTTAAATAGATAGGAGTACTGGATCCTCTCATCCTCCTCCTAAAGAATCTGTATTTTGACCAAGAAGCCACGGTCAGAACCGAAAATGGCACAACCAGAAGGGGACGACAGAGGCGGAGATGGATAGATGAGGTCACTGAAGCAATGAACATGAACGTGATGGAGCACAGAGGGGCAGTGACTGAGAGATACACCTGGCGTGCTGTGAGTCAAGGAGAGTGGGACGCGACTGAACGACTAAACAACAACGTCAGTTATTTTTCTTTCTACATCTAATGATAACTGGGGAAAACTAATTGAAAGGCTAGGGTTGTGTTTCCGCAAGGACCAGGACTAGGGCAGCACATTTACAGGGCAACCTGCCTGAAGATACAGTGCTGCAAGTTAAAAAAGTTTACATAAGCACAGAAATGTCTATATGCAGTGATATCTCTATCTGTAAGTTTACTTGGCACATTCTGACATGCCAGATACATATACTGTGACAGAGTTAGAGATAAGTAAGGATCATAAAAGACACGTGTGTGAGCCTGAGGCTAAAAGTCATGTGCCCAATCCAATACTGCAGGAGTTAAAATGCTCTAAGACTGCAATTAGGCTGAACCTGAAAAGGATGGATCAGACCTATTAAGCCACAGGTGTAGCTGGACCCAGAGAAGGTGGCTCATGCAGACAAAGAAAAGCAACTGAGGAGCCAAAGTCTGACAGAGGAATGCGAGTGCAAACCTCCAAGCAGCACAAGTGAGAGGAGCTGAGAACCAGAGTCTGAAGGAGTTTGAGAGCAAGCCTCCAAGCAGTGCAACTTAGAGGAGCTGAATTAACAGACTGTGAACCAGAGCCTAACAGTGCTGGAAGGATAAGGTAGCTGAATGGAAGATATTGTGTTACATAAAAGAAAACACAGAGAAAAGTTAAGGTGTTTTGGATTTCTAGTGCAGGGAATAAAAACTACACAATAGATGGTCTCTCTGGTTGAGCATTTGGAGGGAAGGGTGGGCCAATGCTATTGGAACAGAGACTGTATTTTTGCCCCTGTAGCTGACAAGTTCTACAGGTACAGAGAGAGTGTTCCGGAAGACAGTAATATTGTATAAGTAAATGTTTAATTTCATTGTTACATACCGTGTTTTTAATTTTTATTAAAATCATTGTTTGAAACTTTACCTAAGCATTTGCACTGTCTCTCTAAGAGCTATTGTAAGAACTAAAGAGCCACTTTATCACAATACATACACACTTACATTTATGGTTTAATAAGTAGAACGGGAAAAGCAGAAGATGCAATTGGGGTGTTGGTGGAACAAACAAATGTATCCATAAAACCTAAATGCATCCATATTCAAAATCTATCTATTCGATAGATAACTTTAAAAAGTGGTTAGATATATTTTTAAATAAAGATGGCATTCAAAGTTATCCTAAATAACTAGTGAAGGAATATTGATCCAGGGAGAAATTTGATTGCCAGTTTCTGGGGTCAGGAAGGAATTTTGCTTTATTTTCCCCTTATGAGACAATTGGCAAAGTTTCAATGTTTTTTTTTTCTTCTGCTTGCCTTCCTTTGGATCAATGAACAATTAGTCCACATATGACAAAGATCCAAAGAGATCTAAAAAGGTTGAACTTGATAGACTAACAGTCTTTATTCAACCTCAAATAATATTAATACAATAGTGTAGCTATAACATGGAGTGATTTGAGATTAATGAACTCATGTAGAGCAAATATATATATATATACTTTAGAACATAAACATTAAAAAAATTATAAAACATAATATTGCAGTCTATTTTTCGGAAAATATAAAAAAATCTATTTTGGGTAGTGATGAATATGAAAAGCTAAAAGATGTATAATCTGTAAGGAGAACTAGTACATGAAATGGGTACCGAGATTCACATATACACCAAGGAAGTGTGCATCTTTCTTTTTGCATCTGAATAACTGTTCTATACTAACCTTCAATATATATACACCATACTTAAAATTTTAGTATTGCTTTTAAAATTGCTTGTCTTACATAATTATTAATGAGAATGATTCAAACATATTCAATTTATTAAATTAAAAATTAAAAAGAATGTTGGTATATACGGAACAGCCCCTTATCATAAAAAATCAGTAGATTCAGTATGAAAAAAGGTGCAGTCTTGTTTCACTTGTCAGTATTCAATTGATGTAAAACAAATAAATATATTTAAAACATAAAATGCTAACCCAGATATCTGGATAACAAAAAAATAAAATATAAGAACATTGTGAGAGGAACATATGTTCTTCTGAAGAAAAGGAAAACATGTTTTTTTTTAGATACTTCCTAAATCAGCAATATGATTAACTACCGTACTTCTTCAAATGAAATTTGCCTGCATTATATGTTTGCTATTTCTGGTTTTATAGGAAACAAGTTATGAGTTTTACATTTTTACATTTTTTTTTTATTTACTCTTTTAAATATATGACATAATTTAGGACTTTACTGTCCATTTACAGGAATTTATGCCTTTCAACCAAACTGCCTTTAAATCAACCTAAATGAATGCCATCTTGTAACTTTTTGAATTCCTTGGATCTCTTTGGGTGTATTTATCAAACATTTTGATAAATACACTTCCATGTTTCTTTTTTTGATCCTGATTATCAAATGGTAGTTTCTTATATTTTTCTCCACCATGTTACCCTGATCAATATGCCACAACATTTGTGCTATACATTGAATAAATGTGCTGTGCAGTATCTGCATTTTTACACACATACATCAACATTTTACATTACATACATACAATGCAGCATAAATAAAACACAGTTTTTTTAATATAAATGTGATTATATATATTTATATAATATATATTTGAAAAACTTTTCAGTTAGAATGAGAAGGTATCAAGAGTTGCATCTCCTTATCAATATTAAATGATCCCCTGTTGAGGATTTGTGACATATTCTTTTGAGGGTTCTTCCCTGTTGGAACCCTAAAAGTATTTTTACTCTTGAGTGTAATTTAGGCTTGACAAAGGGTTTTTACCTGAAACGTAGCCTTTTTGTCTGAAGTACACTTTTGAATAAATACGATAAAAAAATTGGTACAATATTGCTGCTGTTTGTTTTTTTTACCAGACACTTACATCTTTGCAGTTCCTTGCTGAAACTGCTGCTGTCTTTGATATTTTTTATAAAAACAATTTAGTTTACAGAACAGCTTCATTTCTCAGTGATGCAAATGATTATCTTAATGGCCAGAACTACAATTTGGTGGGGACTTCCCCTAAAGTCCATACCACAGTGGTGCCATCACTTTCTTTTTAGCTAGCAATAGTACCAGCAGCTTTTCTTTCCTAGGTACAATACAGCAAACGCCTGTTTTTTTTTTAACACCAGATTAACAGTCATTAGGCAGATGTGTGGTGGTCGCTGACACCAGCGCTCAGCAAAGAGGACTACAAGAGTCTTCAAAAACTCTGAGGATAATATGCAGAAGGCGGTAACTATATAATATTTTTGGTAAGGATCATTATAATTCTAAAGCCATCCATTTCCAATTTAAAGTCAATTTATCCATACAACTAATAACCATCCAGTGGAGACATATATTTTGTTTGTCCAGAGACATATGGAAAATCTGAAAACCTGCTTAGTATATGAATATAACTCAGAGTACAGTGCATTAGAAGATTTAATGAATGATTCCCAACTGTCAAGATCCACTTTTTGAGGAGATATGTTCTCGCTTTCCTCCCTCTAATCACCTTCCCAGTCCCTGTTAATTCCATCACCGGAGCAGGAAATTTGAACAACGGACTGTACATCTTGGACAGGAAATTCAAATATTATTATTATTATTATCTTTTATTTGTAATGCATCAACATATTCAGTAGCCCTTTACAGGGTTTAAGTGCATAGCAAAATAAAATATTAGCACATTGCAAAAGAGTAGAAAGCCCTGTCTTTGAGTTTAAACTCTTATGTAGAAAGTGCTATTATTACCAAAGCACCGTACAAGATAGAAACTTTTATTCTAAAGTGAATGGAAGGCAGAAACCTGAGTAGAAAATATCAGATAAGGAATAGCAAGAGTTAGGAGGGAAGTGAAAGTTTACTTAGTTCGGAAGGTGTGCAAAGTTGGAAAGGTAAGGGATCAGGTAGAAAGTGATTGTAAGATGACTCTAGTTTGGAGTATTTTAACTCCACCTAGCAGTGAGATAACGTAACATGCAAATGGGGATGTCAGTAATTTGACAGTTTATAAAGGTACAACAATGAGGGAAGGGTGGGATGGAAGTATTTGCTGTAATCAGAGAGGGTCAGGAAAGCCGAGGACTTTTTAGCTTGAGGTTTCTTAAGTAAGGGAAGGAGAAAAAACTGTTGGCAGCCTAGTGTAGCAGAGGTGGGGAGAGGTTTGACTTTACTGAGGGGGGCATGGTAAACTTGGACATAACAGGGGTAGTAAGTAAAAACACATGGTAAATGCGCATCTAATAAAAAAATACACAGAATGTAAAACTATATTTGCATGATTGATTGAAGGATATGTATATATTAAAGCGTTGGTGGAGGACCTTGTAGCTTTGCGGTTTCTTTTAAAGCACTGGTTGCTGCAGTCAGAGAGGGCCAAGAAAGCTGAGGACCTTGCAACTTGAGGTATAAGTGAGCTAACCAGCTTAGAAAGGAACTTTGAATGTGTTTAAGAATGTGATGTAATTGACAGCTAACCCTTTGATGGGATTAACTCCAAAACACTCCAGACTGGCCAATGAGGTACTGAGTGAGGGTTAATTTAGTTAACTGGTTAAAGGCAGGTAATTTAATAAATTTTGTGGGTTGAACCAAAGATGTATTGTTCAGTTTGCTTATAAATGTTCCAACTTTTCCCATTAAAAACACAAAATTCTAGGGAAACACAGTCAAGGTGTTCTGACTTTTATTTAGTGGTTATAATCTCTATTTGCTATTTTTAACTCTTGATTCCTGTCTTCATCCTGATTGCCCCAGAATAGAAGCTAGTCAGCTCCTCAGCAGCATGGCAAGGAGAGGTAGATAAAGGCTACAGCTGATTGGACCGAGACCTCCCCAAAGAGAAGGTTCCTCAGCCATCCAGATTGGAATCAGAAGAACAGACAGCAACCAATTATAGGATGGAAGCAGAGGTATCCAAGGATTCCCCTTCAGCAGCTAGGATCAAGTGGAACCTTAATTCCCATTGCTCCACCAAGAGATGTGAGACATACCAAGATCACCAGGCAGATCTTTAGCAATCGATGATAGAAGTTTCCCAAGCAAGGTTGATGATCAGGGGAGGGTCAAGGACTGAGAACCTGATGCTGGGTAACATTGGTCGATCGCTGACAGAAGCAGTACAAGGAAGAGCCCATCGGTTTTGGATATACCCCAGGACAAGAACAATGGCCCACAAAGAAGAAATTGTAGCCGACATAACAGCTCAGAACAAGCCCATTTGGTGATCAGGGTGAGCCCTGGAAGCCTGATGCCAACCACAAGCCAGATCTGTGAGCAGGAGACATGGTCAAGGCATCTACCCAAAGGAAAACTGCTGCAATAAAGGTGGCAGCCACTGCAGGCGCTAAGCTCTTCAGTTCAGAGGCTTTTTAGGAAGCCAAGACAGCTGGATCGTCAGGAGGTGAGGATCAAGGTCCAGGAAGACGCTGATCCCAACAAGCAGACATTAGTGGCCGCATCTGGGGTAGACCAGCTGACAGAGCATCATCTCTCTCTGAAAAATCAGACCAGACCAGATAGGGCAAATGATTCCACAAAACTTCAGAAGCATGAGGTGACCAGCGAAGGGGAGCTGCCTACCCTCTGAGCCGAGACAGAGCCTAGAGAAGGCACATTGTAGGGTACCTAGGAGACAGGTGACGTATGGCCCAACATCTGATCAGTGGAAACCAATTGGCAGTATCATCCAATCGGGACCATTCAAGCAGCCGATGGACCCCAGCAAGAAGAGGATTTTGTAGCTCAGTTATCCAGAGCTCCGGATATTGTTACAGCAGCAAGGTCAGCATGGGAAATTGTGAAGCTGCACAACCAGATTTGGGCGCCATTGTATCTGCTCCTCATCACTGCCCGGGCTAGATAGGGCCCTAAGACCAGATAATGCTAGGGAGACTGTGCTAGTGAACGATCAGGGATGATCAACGCTGGAGCTGCTCCCTACTTATTCCACATTGGAGCTTAAGCATGTCCTACATCCAATAGGGCCCAAGGAGATTGTGTGGGGAAGATCCCATGGGGTCAGGGCTGGCTGATGTCTTTGATACTACCTGGGTGCTTGTGCAGGCGGCTAATCCTATATTGTGACACTGAAGCTGCTCCCCATAGCCGATCCAGGTAAATTGATGCCCTGGATCTGCCAAGAGATTGTGCAGTTGGAAACGCTATTAATCCCCATAGGAGATGCTTTGTATACATGGGAGCAACCAGACTATATTTACATATGCCAAAGCTGAGGAATTACTACAGGACTGTGTACAGAATCATGCCAGCAATCATTCGTCAAGGATCATCGCCATAATGCTGCACCTGGTAAGATGGAATGCTTGTCACATGCTGCAATTTGGGGAAGAGTTTACCTCTCCCTGAAAGAGCTACCCCCAAGCACCTTTCCATTCCCTGTTAATTCCATCACTAGAGATGGTAAATTCTGAACAATTGGTCTGTATATCTAGAT
This sequence comes from Discoglossus pictus, assembly GCA_027410445.1. Classification (NCBI taxonomy): domain Eukaryota; kingdom Metazoa; phylum Chordata; class Amphibia; order Anura; family Alytidae; genus Discoglossus; species Discoglossus pictus. The sequence continues at coordinate 160,585,948 of CM050169.1, forward strand.
AACAACTTGCCTGACAAAATTATCTAGCTGTGCATAGGAAATTAAAATAGTAAGTGTGAGTTAACTCCTTTTGAAGGGAACTTTAAATGTGTTTAAGTTTGTGATGTAATTAGCAGCTCACCCTGTAATGGAATTAACTCCCACACTCCACAGAGTGGCTAATGAGGTACTGCAGAGGCCTGAGTTAACTGGTTGTGGGCAGTTGTATTGTTTGGTTTGCCTATAAATGTTCCATTTTTTTCCTAATAAAAACTCAATATTCTAGGTAAAAAACACATGCTGACTTTTATTTTGTGGTTATAACCTTTGTTTGTTATGTTTAACCTTTGATTCCTGTCTTGATTCTGATGGTGCAAGGGAGGATTCCTGTAGCCAAGGCAGGAGAATTCTGGTGCTGAGTTTATTTGTATAATTATTTTGTCTTTTCTATATAATTTTACTGAATGGACCAGTATATGAGGTAAGATTATTCAGTGAAAATGTATTCTAATTTTGTCCTGAGTATCAGGATAATAATAAGAATTTTGAAAGACAAAAATCAAAAAGTTAAACATTTTCTTTTTTCTTAAAGTTTCGGTAGACTTTTGTAGAATCTGACTTTGCATTTTGTATCATTATGCAAATGAAGTGTGAATGTTGTAGTATTAGTTCATTGTTGTATTTGTGGCTTAAAAATCCAGTTTAATAGTCTGTTACATTGGCAAAATCACTTTATCCAAATCATGTAAATCAAAATACTCAAAGGGAAATTCAGAAACACCATGGAGAGAAAAGCTTTTGAAATGAAGATGATCAAATTCTTCAATAGTTATTAGAATTAGAATTAACATGGTCTTGGGTTTTCTGACACATTATCAAAATATCTGCCTCAATTTCTCATGTTTTGTTCATTTACTATAAGAGGCTTGTCAACTAGTTAGTGATATGTTTATCACCATAAAATGCAATACTCTGAACTAGTGATGTTGTGAACATCAAATTTGCGGTTTTCGAACAGCGGACGCGAACTTCCATCAAATGTTCGCGAACGGGCGAACCCAGCGAACCTCCATAGACTTCAATGGGCAGGCGAATTTCAAAACCCACAGGGACTCTTTCTGGCCACAATAGTTATAGGAAAGTTGTTTCAAGGGGACTGACACCTGGACGTTGGCATGCCGGAGGGGGATCCATGGCAAAACTCCCACGGAAAATTACATAGTTGATGCAGAGTCTGGTTTTAAGCCATAAAGGGCATAAATCACCTAACATTCCTAAATTGTTTGGAATAACATGCTTTAAAACATCAGGTATGATGTTGTATCGATCAGGTAGTGTAAGGGTTACACCCGCTTCACAGTAACAGACCAATCTCCCCATTTAATGCACTGCAAACAACCGCAAACAGTCCCTTTGCACAACCGCAAACTCCCCATTTGCACAAGGTTGGATACCAAGCTAGCCATGTCCCGTTCCTTTTCCTCACTGATGTCATTGACGGTCTCTTCCTCCACCCAGCCACCAAGGGTCCCCGAAAGTTGACAAGAAGCCCCCTGGGACGCCTGCTGTGTTTGGTCTTCCACCTCCTCAAAGCCACCTTCCTCCTTTGACTCCTCTTCTTCAGACTCCTCTCTCTGCGTTGCCTCTGTCTGCGTTATTTTAAGGTGTGTACTGTTAAGTAGTACTATTCCTATCGGTTTAATCCCTGTTACGTCCACTATTAGGGGACGTGTATATGGCATGGATTTTTGGAAGTGGGAGATGGAAAAAGATGCTTGGTCGGTCCTCCCACTTCAAATTTGGGGATATGCGCGTGTAATCTAAGGTGCCAGCGGATATGAGTGTCACTGTGCACTGGCAAAAGTTGGCAGAGTAGGCACTGTAGGCCTTACACACACGCCTGTAGGCAGGCAACTGATATTCAATCGATTACAGTCAAAAAAGTGTTGTTTTATGTCACTGTACACTACGGTTGCACCAGATATGACGTATCACTGAAAACTGGCAGAAGTTGGCAGAGTAGATGCAATAGGATTTACACACACGCCTGTAGGCAGGCAATTGCTATTCAATCTATTACAGTCAAAAAAGTGTTGTTTTATTTCACTAAGCACAATATAAGCTGTTAGGTGTTAGCCTGTCACACACACACGCTGGCAGGCATATGCAATTAGATTACACAGAAAAAAATGATAAAATAAAATAAATGATGTTCTAGACCTAAAAAGGGCTTTTTGGGTTGCTGTCCTTCAGATGGAAGGCTTTGGAAGGGAGTGTATGCTGCTGATTGGCTGGAATGTGTCTGCTGACTGTGAGGTGCAGGGTCAAAGTTTCCTCAATGATAAAGTATAGGGGGCGAACCGAAAAGCGCATATGTTCGCCGTCCGCTGCGAACGCGAACATGCCAAAATCGCCGTGAATAGTCCGCGGGCGAACTGTTTGCGACATCTCTTCTCTGAACCTTTCATGCCAAAGTGGGAATGATAAAATAAAAATGGTAGGGACTAAAAAGAAGCAGATCAAATAAACAAGAGAAAGGTTCTTAATAACACTGATGACCTCAATAGATTATCCAATGAACTGGAGCCAGACATCTTAGAGACTGAAGTAAGATGGACCATATGAAGCCTTGCAGAAGGCTGCATGAGTTTACTGGATAATAGAGAAAGCAAGAGAATTCCTGAAAAAACATTTATTGCTGCTTCATAGACTAGTTTAAGCCTTTGACTGTGTTGATCACAAAAAAATGTGTTGTTCTTAAAGAGATGGGAGTACCAGATCATCCCATCTGCCTCCTGAGGAATTTGTATGTGGACCAGAAGCCACAGTAAGATATGAACATTGAAAAACAGAATGGTTCAGGACTGGGAAAGAAGTGCGACAAGGTTGTGTATTGTCACCTTATTTATTCAAATTAAATTTTGAGTACATCATGCACAATGCTGGAAGAATCCAAAGCTGGAATCAATATCTCTGGAAGAAATATCAACAACCCCAGATACTACTCTGATGACCGAAAGTGAGGAGGAACTAAAGGACCTCTTGATGAGGGAGAAAAGAAGAGAGTACAAAAGCTGGCCTGTTGCTCAATGTTAAAAAGATGAAAATCATAGTTCCTGGAAAATAGATGGGGAAGAATTGGAGGCAGTGACAGATTTTGCTTTCCTGGAATCCAAGATCTCTTAGATGGTGACTGTACCCATGACATTAAAAAATGTTTGCTTCTGGGTAAGAAAGCTATGGCAAGCTTGGACAAGATAGTAAAAAATAAAGATATTACACTATCAACAAATGTCCACATAGTTTAAACTTTGGCATTCCAATCAAGCAGTAATAGATTTTATTTTTCTGGGAGTTAAGGCAAGTCTGGACAAGGTATTAAAAATCTTACATTATCAACAAAGTTCCGCACAATGAGAACTAGAGTATTCCCAGTTGTAACACACGAAAGCTGAAAGCTGTAGAATTGATACCTTTGAATTGTGGTGTTGGAGAAAACTGCTTAGAGTCTTTTAGACTGCAAGAAAAAACTATAATTCAATACTTTAGGAAATCAAGCCAAACTGTTTACATGAAGGTAAACTGCTAAAGCTCAATTATTTTGGCCATATCATTACAGGATTCTGTAGAGAAGACTTTGATGCTGGGAAAGATTGAAGGCAAATGAAAAGGACACAGCAGAGGCTGAGATGAAAAAAATAGGTAATTGGAGGAGCAGTGAACATGATCTTGATGGAGCTCAGAGGTGCTGTGGCTGACCAATGTGCCTGGCTGCTGTGGTCCATGGAGAACCAAACTGAATAACAATAAAATACATCATCTATGTTTATGTTTCCTATAGTATATTATGTTGATTCCCCCAGTATATATTACTGTCAGATGCTGTTTCCACTGCATCAGTCTGTTAATGCAAACTGACAGTACCATGTAATGTCAGTATTGCATCAGACTTGATAAAGTGTGTGTGCATGTGTGTGTGTGTGTGGGGGGGGGGGGGTAAACTAAAGCTAAAGCTTGTTATTCTAAATAAAATTAAATGAAAATCCAATAAGAATGTATCACTACATATTGCAAAATTGTCATTTTATATATAAAATCATTGCATACATGTTTTTTTTTTCTCAGTTGCTTTGCTCTGGTCTACTTTTCAGCACTACTCCCATTGATCCCCTGATGCTGATCTTGACTTGTTCCTTTGTGTTGATCTCTGATTGTATAAACCTTGGCTTTGATATGGATAGCACTGCTCTTTCTATTCCCTGACCTCAGCTTTGGATTCCTGGATACTATTTTTGCCCTTGTCTGTACTGCACATTTCTAGACTCACTGCTACTTGCCCCCAACCTTGTTCCAGAGTATAATTTAAAGAAGAAAGCTTAGAAAGCCATCAATACATCTGCACCCCTTATATTTCTGCTCTTCCTTGTCCAGCCCCCTTTCTTCAGTTTAGGATCTGTTACTTTAATTGTTTCCTGAACCTGCTTCTGGGACTATTTTGTGTTGCTTCCACTATTTGGAATTCTTGATCTAGCACTGTCAGACTCTCCCAGAGCTTTAAAGGACCACTGTTGTGCATATAAATTTAAAGCTAATATGTTTTGTTTGCTAAACACAGGCTATTAAAACAGTATGCTGTTTAAAATAACTAAAAGTTAACACTTTTCTTAGCTTTTATAGTGTGTTTTCTCTTAAATCAGAGCTGTTTATCTCCTATTTCCTGTGTATCAAGTGTGTGCGTGGCCAGCTCTTCCTGTATGCTGGATTAAAAATAAATTCTGCGCAGTGTAGGTTCTGCTTCCAACTGAGCATACTCCATATTGTTACCCCTGTGTAATGATGTCATGGATAAAGTAATTGATCTAGCCTGTTTTCAAGCTCTATGGTAGTCCAGCACAGAGGCAGAGCTGGTTAGGACCCTGATAGATACAGGTAGGATATACGCAGCATGCTTGAGGAGAAAATAGTTTCTGCTGTATTTTTTTGGATCGCTCCACCCATTTTTATACACTGCTCAATGTGGTTTGAATGAATTGAGGCCATGTCTGTATCTCAAAACTCACTGTTTTCTTTATTGTCTGGAGCACAGAGAACATGATCTCATAAATGTATGCTGTGCTGTAACCATATGGTGATTTCACTTTGAATAAATGCAATTGAAATAAATCATCAGTAAGGGAGACATATGCTCCCTTGATGAAGCTAAATGAGTGGCGCTTCAGGCACTTACACATATGTCCCTAATAGGTATACGAAAATGTTCTGTGTATTAATAAAATGATTTTTCAGCATGGCAGTGATAGCTCATAAGTGAAATTATGTAAGCATTATTTTTATCAACATTAAAATCAAACAGCCACCTGAATTTTTATTTAACACATATGTGAAAAAAATAATTTTTAATCATGTATTCTTTCATTATTTTGTGTATAAAAGGAATAGAAGACAAAGTGGACTTTTTATAAAAAAGGGTTGACATATGTTAGAGCTAATATTATCTTAAAAATAAGATGGAAAATAAGCAGAAATTTGCACCATCCCTATCCTCACAAACAAAGTGAATACATTGAACATAAATACAATTCATTATCTATCTATCTATCTATCTATCTATCTATCTATCTATCTATCTATCTATCTATCTATCTATCTATCTATCCATCTATATATCTATCAATCTATCTACCTATCTATATACATAAAGGTTCGAGTCACATTATTATGCCTAACAGCAGAGTGGAGCCAATTAAATACGGCACATATTGGTATATAAGGTGAGATATTTGCTTTCTGCAAACATATCAGTCATCACTGTTATGGGTAAAATGTGTGATTTATCCGACTTTGAAAAGGGTATGGTGATTGGCTTTCGGGCCGAGGGTGGCAGCATTTCTGAAACAGCGCAGTTTGTGAACTGTTCACATGCTGCTTTCGTTAAAGGTTTTCTGCTTCATCAACTTGACAGACGTTGGTGTGTCAGGGGCAAAATCTCTGTAACCATTGTTGAAAGAGTAATGTTATAATCTGGGTAATGTTTTCTGGGCAATCTATGGGTCCACTCATACCCCTGGAAGCCACTCTCAATCAATTGGGTTATCTATCCATCCTTACAGATTAAGTACACCCATACATGTTGACTATTTTCTCTGGAGTGGATGAGATCTTCCAGTAGGACAATGTAACATATCATACGGGTAAAATTGTCCGGGAGTAGTTGGAGGAACGCGACAAAGACTTCCAAGTACTTCCCTTGCCTCCAAATTCCCAGACTTGAACCCCACTGAGCACTTGTGAGACCACCTCCATCGCCATGTTCATCGTATAGATCCTCCAACACGCACTCTTCATGCACTGCAGTCTGCATGGCTCCAGCTACCCTTGACAACCTTCCAGCATCTAATTGACTCACTACCACGCCATCTAGCTGCTGTCCTGGCTGCCCACAGAGGTTATAAGGGATATTTGCTGGTGGTCATAACAATATGATTGGACCGTGTATAATGTCATACTGCAAATTATCAAACGAATTCAAAATTAGCGACAATATTTATTTTCACTGGGATATAAAATAATGATGGGTTAAACATGGATTGTACAGTTATCATATTTCTTACTAAAGCGATCGTAACTCTTGCGGAATTGAAAGATCAAAGGCTTGTAGAGATTGTAAGTTACGGGTTTAACCATCGCAAACTTTTCAAGGCTGTAACCCGTAACCCATTTGGAGCCTGCAAAAAGACACCAATTGAATAGCTAATTAGCTTGTGGATTCACTTATGGGCTACAGTAACTCGCAATAGCTCAATTGAATCAGGCTCCAGGTTAGTAGTTTGCACCTCACAACTAAGATTACTACTACATTAGAAAAAACGATGTATTGTACGACGCGGAGGCTGCACAGGCTCCCTGGGTCAGCCCGGAGCGTCGCGGGAACCCAGCAGAGTCTGTAAGGCTGCATCAGCTAATCACAAGCGGCGGGGGCGGGACTTCCGCCGCATTCGGGCGCCTGGAGTCAGTTCGGCGCGGTCTCCGTGGAAAATGGACGGAGGTCTGAGGGCTCCTGCATAAAGCATCAGAAAGTAGGAGGTTTAATACTGAGAATACTCCCCAGCTAGCTCAGTCCAACCAATATTATGTGATAAATAAGTTTAACATTTCTTGTTTGAAAAGTGTTCAGGGGATATTTATTTCGTAACATGTTTAATTCCCTTCGCAGGCATCTGCATTTTAACTATTTAGACTACTGATTAATACTGTACATATCATAAGTAATACTATACATTATTAACATATTAAACTTTATCACAACCTTTTCTACTTGCGAAGGCATTACCCTTATAAAAGTGAGATTTTAAGAGCGCCCATTCTGAATATATAAACAATCAATGTTTAACGGCTCATGTAATTAGTTAAAAAACTACAGTATAAAATCATCAGATGATTGCACATTTTACACAACAGTTCTTGTAATGACAGAATGGGTTTAAGGAAAAAAATATGTTTGCTATGCTGCATCTGAACGAAATAGAAATCAGTAAGATGGTTTGTATAATAATATCCTTTTCAGTGATGTAGATGTATTCATATCTGTTGCATTATATTGCTTTGAACACTTTCCATGCAAACAGAAATATGGTAATCTAAGTATTTCCTCAGGGGGAAATACTCATCACATTTAATTTCCTTTGACTTTGTAGATAACGGTCATTAAAAACCATGATTAATGTTACTCAGATATGTAGTAGGTGGTAAATTCTGTCTAACGGCTTAATCAGGTAAGAGAGTCGAACTTTAAAGTGAATTCTTTTTGCGTCTAAAGTCTTTTTGGCATTAAAGATATATTATATCTGACTTCTAATTTCTTCATTACTTTAAGATACAACATCATGCAGATTACCAAGGTGTTACCAAAATGACAGATTTAATGTGTTTTCAGTATGGGGATATATTAGTGGATCTTATCCCTCCATTAGTGCTCCTTCTGGACCAATGTACCATATTGATTTAAGTCCATCTGTCATTTCTAAGCCCCATTCACATGAGGCTGAGATGCATTTTTTCCATAGATGTGATGCTATATTAATGATCACATTAGGATTTTCAGATGATGGATGTGCCCAAGAAATATTGAATTATTTACATCCTGCTCTATATTTAAGTAATGCCTTTGAAAATCACTTCTGCCTGTCAATGCTGGTGATAAATAATAAAATTGCTTAAACATGTTTTGCGAAAATGAATTACCAGTGCCAAATGGAATGACATTTTAGGAATAAATGTGTGAAAGATGTGGTAGCATTTGAAAAAGTTATGTGCATGCTACATGTTTGATAAGCAGCGTCAATGGGAGAACTACTACTTGTGCATAATATATTCCCTCATTGTATCCTTCATTGACATTCCACTTTCCTAATAGATGATTACTTGATGATATGAGATCAATACATCTCAGAGAATAAATAAGAGACTATAAAGCCTCCAGTAGATACCTGAATGAACTCTGTAGTCCCATATTTAATGTATAAAATATCTGTAGAAAGTAAACAAAATAAATACAGGGTGTATTTAATTACCTTATATGTGCAATTATTGCACAGTGTGAAGCTCTTTTGTCTTGACTGAGCTTTCTGTTTCAGCGACCTTTTCAGCAGGCTGCATCCTTGTAAAATAAGATTGTCATTAGACATACTGAAAACACTGATAATATCTCCATCTACTGATAGATTTAGATCATAAGAAAAAATACTCAGTGCAGCATAACTTCATAAAATAAATGAAAGGTATATTTAGTTTTTACATTCTAAAATATTTTGCCTACCATCAAATGTAGATTTTCAAGAGAGCATATTGTAAACATTGGACTACAGTCAGTGGTGGAGCTAAAGAATGGAGAGCCCCGGTGCAAAAAAATTTTTTTTGCCCCCCCCACCCCTTTTTTTGTCTTGGAACCTCCACCAGTACCAGCTCATTCAGTGTCCCTCCTTAAGACCCCTTCCCATAAAAGCACCCATCCCCAAGCCCATATCCCATAGCTGACCCTCCCAAGACCTCTTTCCAAAATTGCTCACCTGCCCTTCCTTCGTACCTGCGTAAAGCTCCTCTGTTTGCGTCATAGATCCAGTACACACACGCTCCACTTTCTGGTAACATCGTCTACAGGGTGGGGGTTGGGGGGGCTAGTGCAGTTGAGCAGACCAAATGGGGGCCAGAGTGGGAGGCCACTACACTACACTACAGAAATATATATATATATATACAGTCAGGTGCATAAATATTGGGACATCGACCCAATTCTAATCTTTTTGGCTCTATACACCTCCACAATGGATTTGAAATGAAACAAATAAGATGTGCTTTAACTGCAGAGTTTCAGCTTTAATTTGAGGGTATTTACATCCAAATCAGGTGAACGGTGTAGGAATTAAAACAGTTTGTATATGTTCCTCCCACTTTTTAAGGGACCAAAAGTAATGGGACAGATTAACAGACATAAATCAAACTTTCACTTTTTAAAACTTGGTTGCAAATCCTTTACAGTCAAATACAGCCTGAAGTCTGGAACGCATAGACATCACCAGACGCTAGGTTTCATCCCTGGTGATGCTCTTCCAGACCTCTATTGCAACTGTCTTCAGTTCCTGCTTGTTCTTGGGGCATTTTCCCTTCAGTTTTGTCTTCAGCAAGTGAAATGCATGCTCAATCGGATTCAGGTCAGGTGATTGACTTGGCCATTGCATAACATTCCACTTCTTTCCCTTAAAAAAACTCTTTGGTTGCCTTTGCAGTATGCTTCGGGTCATTGTCCATCTGCACTGTGAAGCACCGTCCAATGAGTTCTGAAGCATTTGGCTGAATAATAGCAGATAATATTGCCTCAAAGCTTTTGTCAGCAGTCACATCATCAATAAATACAAGAGAAAAAGTTCCATTGGCAGCCCTACATGCTAGCGCCATGACACTACCCCCACCATGCTTCACTGATGAGGTGGTGTGCTTTGGATCATGAGCAGTTCCTTTCCTTCTTCAAACTCTTCTCTTCCCATCACTCTGGTACAAGTTGATCTTAGTCTCATCTGTCCATAGGATGTTGTTCCAGAACTGTGAAGGCTTTTTTCGATGTTGTTTGGCAAACTCTAATCTGGCCATCCATTTTTTGAGGCTCACCAATGGTTTACATCTTGTGGTGAACCCTCTGTATTCACTCTGGTGAAGTCTTCTCTTGATTGTTGACTTTGACACACATACACCTACCTCCTGGAGAGTGTTCTTGATCTGGCCAACTGTTGTGAAGGGTGTTTTCTTCACCAGGGAAATAATTCTTCGGTCATCCACCACAGTTGTTTTTCGTGGTCTTCCGGGTCTTTTGGTGTTGCTGAGCTCACCGGTGCATTCTTTCTTTTTAAGTATGTTCCAAACAGTTGATTTGGCCACACCTAATGTTTTTGCTATCTCTCTGATGGGTTTGTTTTGTTTTTTCAGCCTAATGATGGCTTGCTTCACTGATAGTGACAGCTCTTTGGATCTCATATTGAGAGTTAACAGCAACAAATGCAAATAGCACACTTGAAATTAACTCTGGACCTTTTATCTGCTCTTTGTAAATGGGATAATGAGGGAATAACAAACACCTGGCCAGGGAACAGCTGAGCAGCCAATTGTCCCATTACTTTTGGTCCCTTAAAAAGTGGGGGGCACATATACAAACTGTTGTAATTCCTACACAGTTCACCTGATTTGAATGTAAATACCCTCAAATTAAAGCTGAAAGTCTGCAGTTAAAGCACATCTTGTTCGTTTCATTTTAAATCCATTGTGGTGGTGTATAGAGCCAAAAAGATTAGAATTGTGTCGATGTCCCAATATTTATGGACCTGACTGTATATATATATATATATATATATATATATATATATATATATATATATATATATATTTATTTATATATATTGAAGAGTGAGGTAGCCATGAATGTTCAGTAATCAAGATGAATTATGATTATTGAAGTATACAGTGATATCTTTTTAATTAGACAAAAGTTATACTTATAGTGACAAGGTTTGACCTCTCTTTATCAAGTCTGAAGCATTGCAGAGAGAGTGGAGACATCATGGGGTAAAAATATATAGTGGAAATCAAAAAAAGATAGTATAGGAACATACACACATAATATGTACACATAATCAATATATACATGAAAAAAACAGAGCACTGTTGTCTGCAGTGATATCATTCCTGTTGGACAAACACTTAACTCAGAGTGAGAAGCCTGGTATAGTGAAAAAAAATAATTGAGACTGAATCACAAATAATTGTGATAATGCGTTAGAAAACCCATGTTCATATTAAGTCCTGTATCTTTAGAGTTGAAGAATGTGATTATCTTTATTTCAAACTAGCGACTTGCCAGTCAAAAATCATGGCATGATGAAGTTGTATGAAAATATTTTTCTCTTCCCCTCCCTCCCCTGTGTCTCTTCTCTCCCCCTCTTGCACCCCTGTGTTCTTCCCCCATCTCCCTCCCCTGTCTCTCTCCCCCTCTCCCTCCCCTGTCTCTCTTTGCCCCCTCTCTCCCTCCCCTGTCTCTCTTTGCCCCCTCCCCTGTCTTTTAGCCATCCTTGTCTCTCTTTCCCCTCTCTCCCTCCCCAGTTTCTCTTTGCCCCCTCTCTCCCTCCCCTGTTTCTCTTTCCCACCTCTCTCCCTCCCCTGTCTCTCTTTCCCCCCACTCTCACTCTCCTTTATCTCTTTCCCCCCACTCTCCCTAACCTGTCTCTCTCACTCCCCTGTCTCTCTTCCCCCTCTCTCCTCTCTCCCTCCCCTGTCTCTCTCCCCCCTCTCTCCCTCCCCTGTGTCTCTTCCCCCTCTCGCTCCCCTGTGTCTCTCTCACCCTCCCATGTCTGTCTTCCCCCTCTCTCCTTCTCCTGTCTCTCTTCCCCCTCTGTCCCTCCCCTGTCTCTCTTCCCCCTCTTTCCCCCTCTCTCCCTCCCCTAACTTTCTTCCCCTCTCTCCCTCCCCTATCCCTCTCTCTCCCTCCCCTCTCTCTCCCCCTGTGCTCCCCCAGATCCCCTCAGCATAGGTCCCCTTTCCCTGTGGCCTCACCCAGGAACCCCCCGAGCCCCACTCCCCGATCCCTGTGGCCTGTCCAGAACCACCTCCCCCTCTCTCCCTCCCCTGTCTCTTTCCCACATCTCTCCCTCTCCTGTCTCTCATTCCCCCTCTCTCCCTCTCCTGTCTCTCTTTACCCCCTTTCACTCTTCCCTGTATCTCTTTCCCCCCTATCTCTCTCCCCTGTCTCTTTCACCCCACCCTCTCTCCCTCCAATGTCTCTCTTTGTCTCCTCTTTCCCACCACTGTCTTTCTTTGCCCCCTCTCTCCAGCCACTGTGTCTTTTGCCCCCTCTCTCCCTCCCCTGTCTCTCTTCCCCTCTCATTCTCTCCTGTCTCTCTTTCCCACCTCTCTCCCTCCCCTGTCTCTCTTTCCCCCCTCTCCCTCCCCTGTCTCAATTTGCCCCCCTCTCTCCTTACCCTATCTCTCTTTGCCCCCTCTCTCCCCCTATCACTCTTTTACCCCTCTCTCCCTCACTTGTCTCTCTTTCCCCCTCTCTCCCTCCCCTGTCTCTCTTTCCCCCTCTCTCCCTCCCTGTCTCTCTTTCCCCCTCTCTCTCCCTCCCCTGTCTCTCTCCCCCCCCTCTCTCCCTCCCCTGTCTCTCTTTGCCCCCTCTCTCCTTACCCTGTCTCTCTTTGCCCCCTCTCTCCCCACTGTCTCTCTTTTACCCCTTTCTCCCTCACTTGTCTCTCTTTCCCCCTCTCTCCTTCTCCTGTCTCTCTTTCCCCCTCTCTCCCTCTCCTGTCTCTCTTTCACCCTCTCTCCCTCCCTGTCTCTCTTTCCCCCTCTCTCTCCCTCCCCTGTCTCTCTTCCCCCCTCTCTCCCTCCCCTGTCTCTCTTCCCCCCTCTCTCCCTCCCCTGTGTCTCTTCCCCCCTCTCGCTCCCCTGTGTCTCTCCCCCCTCCCTGTCTCTCTTCCCCCCTCTCTCCCTCCACTGTCTCTCTTCCCCCTCTTTCCCCTCTCTCCCTCCCCTGTCTTTCTTCACCTCTCTCCCTCCCCTATCCCTCTCCCTCCCCTCTTCCTCCCCTGTGCTTCCCCCAGATCCCCTCAGTATCAGTCCCCTATCCCTGTGGCCTCACACAGGAAACCCCCAGCCCAAATCCCCGATCCCTGTGCCCTGTCCAGAACCACCTCCCCCTCTCTCCCTCCGCTGTCTCTTTTTAACCTCTCTCCCTCCCCTGTCTCTCATTCCCCCTTTCTCCCTCTCCTGTCTCTCTTTACCCCTTCTCTCTCTCCCCTGTCTCTCTTTCGCCCCTCTCTCTCTCCCCTGTCTCTCTTCCCCCCTCTCTCCCTGCAATGTCTCTCTTTGCCCACTCTCTCCTGCTACTGTCTCTCTTTGCCCCATCTCTCCTGCACTGTCTCTCTTTGCCCCCCTCTCTCCCTCCCCTGTCTCTTTTCCCACACTCTATCTCCCGTCTCTCTTTGCCCACTCGCTCCCTCCCCTGTCTCTTTTTGCCTCCTCTCTCTCTCTCCCTTGTCTCTCTTTCCCCCTCTCTCCCTCCCCTGTCTCTCTTTTACCTCCCTCTCTCTCCCTTGTCTCTCTTTCCCCCTCTCTCCCTCCCTGTCTCTCTTTCCCCCTCTCTCTCTCTCCCTGTCTCTCTTTCCCCCTCTCTCTACCTCCCCTGTCTCTCTTTCCCCCTCTCTCTCTCTCCCCTGTCTCTCTTCTCCTCCTTTCCCTCCCCTGGGCTCCCCCAGAATCCCCTCAGCATCAGCCCCCTATCCCTGTGGCCTCACCAAGGAACCCCCCTCCCCCAGCCCCACTCCCCGATCCCGTTGCCTCTCCAGGACCCCCTCCCCCCCCCCCCCTATCCATCTTTGGCCACAACTCTTCTCCCCCTCTCTCCCTCTTCTGTTTCTCTTTACCCCCTCTTTCTCTCTCCCCTGTGTCTCCCCCCCCTTGCTACCCTGTGTCTCTCTCCCCCCTCTCCTGTCTCTCTCCCCCTCTCCCTTTCCTGTCTCTCTTCCCCCCTCTCTCCCTCCCCTGTCTCCCTTCCCCCTCTTTCCCCTCTCTCCCTTCAATGTCTCTCTTCCCCCCCATTCTCCCTCCACTATCTCTCTCTCTCCCTCCCCCCTCCTTCCCTGTGCTCCCCCCAGATCCACTCAGCACCAGTCCATTATCCCTGTGGCCTCACCCAGGAAACCCCCCAGCCACACTCCCGATCCATGTGGCCTGTCCAGGACCACCTTCCCCTCTCTCCCTCCAATGTGCCTTTTTGCGACCTCTCTCCCTCCCCTTCTCTCCCTCACACTCCCCACTTCTCTCTCTCTCTCTCTCTCACCTTCTTTATCCTACTCCCCCTCTCTCTTTTTCCCTTTCTTCTCTCTCCCTCTTTCTCTCTCCCCCTCTCTTTGTCTCTCTCTCTCCACCTCTTTCTCTCTACCCCTCTCTTTGTCTTCCTCTCTTCCTCCCTTCTCTCCCCTCTCTCTATCTCCTTCCCTTTTCCTTTTCTCTCTCCCTCTATTTCTCCCTGTCTATCTACACCCCTCTCCCCACTATTCCTCCATTTTTTCTCTCCCCATCTCACTATTTCTCTCTTTCCACTCTCTCTCCCTCTTTCTCTCTCTCCCCCGCTCTTTTTCTCTTTCTCCCTCGTGTTCTCCATCTTTTTCTCTCCCCTTCTCTCTCTAACTCCCTCTCTCATCCTTACTCTTTGTCTCTCTCTATTTCCTCCCCTCTCTTTCTCTCTTTTTCCCGCTTTCTCTCTCTCCCCCTCTCTCGCCTCTTTATCTCTCTCCACCTCTCTTTGTCTCCCTCTCTCTTCCTCCCTTGTCCCCCACTCTCTCTCCTTCCCTCTTTCTGTCTCTTCCTCTCTTTCTCTCTCTATTTCGCTCCAACTGTTCCATTTCTTTCTCCTTCACCCTCTCTCTTCCCTCTCTCTTTCTCTTCCCCTCCCGTCTATCTTTCTCTCTCCTCCTCTCCCTTTTTCTCTCTCTCTATTCTCCCCTATTTCAGAGTATTTTCATTTTTAGGTGATGAATGAGTGATCGTTCTGGCTAAAAGAGTGTCTAATGAAGTACAATAAAAATGTTATTTTAGAGAATGTCTTTTGACTCCTTTCCTCAATGTAATAGCCTGTGTCTTATATATTACACTAGTCGTTTGCCCGTCATAAATGACAGGATAATATTTTTTTTCCCCACCCCCTTCCCCTGTATCTCTTTCCTCCTACTCCCTCCCCTGTGTCTCTTCCCTCCCCCTTTTCCCCCCTTTGTCTCTTTCCTCCCAATTTCCCCCCTCTGTCCTTTCCTCCCCCTCTCCCTCCTCTGTGTCTCTCACCCCTCTCCTTTGTCTCCCCCCGCCTCCCCTGTGTCCCTTCCCCCCTCCCCTGTGTCTTTCCCCCCCACTCTCTACCCTGTGTCTCTGCCCCCCTCCCCTGTTTCTCTTCACACTCCTCTCCCCCCTGTGTCTCTTTCCCCCCCTCCTCCCTCTCCTGTGTCTCTTTCCCCTTCCTCCCTCCCCAGTGTCTCTTTCTCCCTGTCCTGTGTCTCTTTCCCCCTCATCCCTCCCTTATATCTATTCCCCCTCCTCCCTCCTCTGTGTCTCTTTCCCCCTCTGTATATTTCCCCCTCCTCCCTACCCTCTGTCTCTTTCCCCCTTTCCCCCTCTGTAACTTTCCCCCTCCTCCCCCCTCTGTCTCCCCCCCCTTTCCCCCCTCTGTCTCTTTCCCCCCTCCCCTTTGTCTCCTTCCCCCTCTGTCTCTTTCCCCCTCCTCCCTCCCCTGTATCTCTTTCCCCCTCCTCCCTCTCTCCCCTGTGTCTCATTCCCCCTTTCCCCCTCTGTCTCTCCCCCCCCCTCTGTCTCTTCCCCCCTCCTTTCTTCCCAGTGTCTCCTTTCCCCTCCCCTGTGTCTCTTTCCAGCTACTCTGTGTCTCTTTCCCCCTCTGCATCTTGTATGGAATTCTAATATACTTTCTAAAGTGCACATGCGCACCCTCTGTATCAATTCACTGAGCCCATAACTGCCCATTTCGAATTGGCAATAGAAAATTAGACTGTCAAAAATACGGCAGTAAAACATGGAGGTTACGTGTCAATCAATCAGGTTCGGGGTCCTATATGTGATCGGACTCGCATAACTTTGAAAATGAAGAATTATGAAAATGAATGTCAATACTGTTCTAGTCCATATGTGTGGCTTAATATGTATTAACTCATTGATACCCAAGATCTTTTAACCCCAAAATGACACATAAAAATAAAACGTATTTCCTGCATTTGTGCGGGCTTAATTAATTATAATGTCTTTCATCGCTCTCCACGTAATTTACAGTTCAGGATTACTGTTTCATTTGCATTTACAGTGCTACAAATTGCTGTTTGCGGGTCCTCTTGAGTACATGTAGGATTTTCTCCTCCATTTGCGGTTTACAAATGTGGATATGTTTGCGAGAGTGGGGAATTAGAGCAATTGAATAACGATAGTGACACATCAAAGGCTTCTGGATGGTGTAAATTACAAGTTGGACGGCCAACATTTTTTCAAGCTCGTAACTCCTATACCGATCGAAGCCCGCAAAAAGATGCCAATTTAATAGCAGATTTGACGGCAATCTCACTTACGGGCCTCCTCATCTCAAATTCGGCCAATTGAATGAGGCTCCATATTAGTGATTGTATTATGTAAACCACATAAGATGATGCACATGAATATGATCCTTTGATGTTATAGGCTTTGCTGTTATGTGTCATCATTGCAAATGTGTTGACATAATTTACAGAGACTTTTGTTACAAGGTTAAGTTCTATTTTTTCTGTTCAGTTGTTCATTTGCCAATCTTCTGCTGACAAGTTTTTGTTGCAAGTTTAATGGTTTAAATGCATAGATGGGAGGTTTGGGGAATATCTTTTTTAATTCTGTGTCTTCAGTTAGTAGTGGTTACAAATCATTGATTATTTTCACTAAAGCTAGATGGCATGTGGTCACTAGAGGTGTGTGTGACTTAATTGATTTTGTTTTGTACCTTAGCAGGTGTTTACAGGGTATTTTAATTGCTGTGGTTATTTTCTGGGTAATGATACTGGGTTTGTAAGCCTTCTGTCTGAAACATTCAGACAGTGTATGTGTTTGCGCTATGCAATGCTATCTAATAGCTTGGCTATGGATAATGGCTTGCTTAGTGTAGGAGGGATGGAAACTGGAGCTGTGTAGGAAGCTGCATCTGTCTATATGGTTTTCTATATACAAATGAATGGAGTATGTCATTTATGATGTCTATGGTAGTGTCCAGAAACTTCACCTGTTCTGTAGAGAAATCCAATTTAAGTTTTATAGATTGGTGGAAAGTGTTGAATAAATTGTGCAAGTCTAATTTTCTCATTCTGTTTATATGATGAACAGATCATCTATATCGCTGTAGTAAGTATCTGTAAGGTTTGTGAATGGATATAGATAAGAATATCTCTTCCAGACCGGCCATATATAGATTGGCGTATTGTGTCGCTATTTTGTTACCCATGGCAGCCCCCATCATTTGTAGGTAGGTATCCTTGTTAAAAGTAAAATAGTTGTGGGTAGAAATGTATTCTATCAGTTTAGCAAAAGTTTCAGGGCCATATGTATGTTTTTGAGTGTGTGTTGAAAGAAACTTAAAGCATGACGCAGTGCCATTTTTGTGTGGGATCTAGCTATAAAAATATTCTGCATCCTTAGTGAAAAGTAGTGGGTTAGCATGTAGATTCTTAATATGATTTTGTAGAGAAAGTCAGTATTATCTTGTATATAGCTACTGCTGTTATTAACTAGTGGTTTAAGAATGTTTTCAAGAAAGCCAGATATCTGTTCAGTCAGTGTGTCCTTACCTGTAACAATTGGTCTCCCTGAGTTGGCTGGTTTGTAAATCTTTGGCAGCATGTAGCAAGTCCCAGTTGTATGATTGGTGGGTATGAGCTGCTCCACATCTTGCTTCCCCTTTTTAAGCAAATGTTTGGATGAGTTGACTTGTATATTCTTCTGTAGGGACCTGGTTCAGTTGATTGTAATCCTTGTTGTCTGACAGTTGCTGTTTAGCTTCATTTATGTAGTCCTGAGTGTTCATATACACGACTGCACCACCATTAAAAAACAACCCCACCATCACCATCAAGCTGGCAGATAAACATTTTATGACAGCTCTTTCTGATGGAAAGCGAGATCATACAAATCTCTTTTCTGTTGGGATGTTACAATGGATACAGCTCTTTGGCAAAAGCTTTCTACATAACTGTCTAGTTTAGGGTTGGGTCCAGGTGGTGGGTTGAAATGTGTGCTTTTCCTTGTTCTTATAATCCAATTATAATGTGGTGTTTTCTTTATTGTGGAAAAAGTATGCCAGTCTTTACCTCCTGAAGAATGATTTCATGTTCAAGTATAATTGCATTTTATCTAGATTTATGTCTGAACAGAAAGACAACCGTTTAAAGAGAATAACGGTCTCTGCTTGTGACAGAGATCTATACATATACTACCTCTACACAGGGGCCATTCCATCTCCGCAGCTATCTTTACATAGCACCCAGTCCATGTCAGCAGCTATCCCATCTCAGCATCCATCCCTACACAGCACCCACCTCATATCGCACCCATCCCTATCTCCTTTGCTTCCCCCCCTCGATCTTTTTGAAACAAGCTCGGACCAATTTCCAGACAAGGAGGGTGTACAGCCAAGAAGGTCCGGGTGGTTGACCATGGGGGACTGTGGCGGGTTGGGCCAGAGTGGAGTACACTACAAAAAAGAAATGCAAAGAAAAAATCACATATCAAATGCTCCTTCCCCCCGGAGGAGGGCCCTGGTCTGCTGAACCATCTGCACCACTGATAGCTCTGCCCATGACTACAGTGGTCTGTAAAAGCTGATGAAAAGTGTTAATAATGCACTATGAGGTGGTATAAATATAACACTTTGTCGGTATATGCTCACTTGAAAGGTCTCATTTGCTTTTTAATGTGAAACTATTACATACAGTATGTTAAAAACTGAGGACATGTTGATTCAAATTAACTTAAAGCAACAATGACAAATATCTTCTGCTCAATGTAATAAATTCCTACATTAAAATGCTTCAATTGATAGCAAAAAACTGAGATGTATTCTGTTTCTGGAAGGTTTTAAGTTAATCTTTGTTCTTTTAAATTTAACTGTTGTACAATGAGACTACTGGTTGCATTTTACTATGTTTCTGGATCCATTTGCAGGAGAGTGGCCAGGATTTTGACATTGTCTTTTATGGTTCAGTTCACTCAATGCCATTTTTATAGTTTAACTTTATTCTGCTGAGTGCTGAATAAAGAATTATATCTCTAAGGCAAAGCTATTATTTTTCTTCTGCATAAAAGTAACCAAAGAACAAAAATCATATGTATTTCTTTTTCTTCTTCAGATACAGAGTGACCTAAGCTTTAACCTGTTGCTTACTGGCATATTTAAAAAATTACAATATAATACCAAAATAAGCCACAGGGAACACCTGACCTGACCTAGCCACATAGGAGGTGTACTTGGTGTCCTTTCGGGGTGGGGAATCAATAAGGCATAGTGAGTTTGATGCAGGCATTTAAAAAAGGTTTACAGCAGACCATGAGGAGCCGGACCGCATGGATGTTTTCATGAAGTAGAGCTGTGGTGGGAGTAGCAATGGAGGAGTCGCCACCAGACAGCAGGAGAAAGGCAAATCCTCTCCCACCAGTAGGACAAATGTGCTTCTTTACAACCATGAATGAAAGTTCAGGGTTAGGGCATTTGTGGACAGTGGATGTCTCCAGTTAGGTTGTTATGATTAATAAATACTGTTGCACAATTTATATCCAAATTGATTGTTGTGTTTTATTGTCTGTTATGGAGAGGGGTTATTGTATGAGTGCACATGCATAGTTAGACTGTGCTTGGCGGGTGCCCTGACAAGCCAAGGCTAGCCATAGGGACCACATTACAGGACTGGCTACATAGGGGGTGGACTTGGTTGTCTGGTGGAGCAGGAGATATAATTAATTGTGTAATGTCATTAGAGTTGGTACCGTGTAATTTCTAAATTGTATGGCTTTTTCAGAGGATATTAGATACTTACCTCCAACAGGCAATGAGAGAAATGCAAAGACTCTTCCAACAATAGGATGGTTGCCCTGCTGTGCATCCCTGAACTTGTGTTCAGGGTTATGGCCTTTGTGGAGATGGTAGGTGTATCCTCTTTGTTGTCACCAGACAAGTTGTAATGATATAAAACATTAAAAATGCTGTAGCCAAACTGTTTTTTGTGTTTTATTGTCTTTTATGAGGGGATCATGGTTTGAGTGAACATGCACAGTTAGATCACGCTCAGGTCATGCCTCACGCATGCAATGTAATCACAAGTGAAAGTAATATTAAGAGTCTTTTTTTTTGATCATCTGTTATTAGACATAGATTTGTTTTGTTTGCAAATAAATTAAGGTCTAGTAGGAATGCTAGGTTCCCAGGGTGTTTGCCACCCAAAAATTATGAATATATATACAAAAAGTGGGAAAAATATAATTGAAGTCTTTATTAATAGGGGGTAACAACGGCGATTACTTTAAAAACAATGGGTAAAAAAATCCCAGGATTGAAACAAAAAGATAAAAATAGGCTAATGGATGTGTGGACAAAAACCACTAAATGTTGAATGTACTCTTAATAGAGGGGTTATTAGGTCCACACCTAACAGTACTGTAGAGGCAAAAAAATGATTGCTAGTCCAATTGGAATAATCCTGTCTTTGTGATAAATCCTGGATCTATAATCCATATATATAGAGGTGTAAAGGATCTGGATAGCAAAAGCTCATCTTATAAAAGGTCCAAGAGTAAATTACTGGAAAAAATCTGAAAAATATATATATATTCTTAGAGGTATACCAAGGTATGATTATACCATATTTGCTTGCTTATGAGTAAGGGTAACAGTGTTTTGAACAGGGCAATAAAGTTCTAGGACTATTATATGCAATTAGTGCCTACCCAAGGCTTCTTCTCATATAAGAAAAGGACTTATATCTTGCCCATATTGCATCTGGATAGCAAAAGCTCATCTTATAAAAGGTCCAAGAATAAATTACTGGAAACAATCTGAAAAATATATATATATTCTTAAAGGTATACCAAGGTATGATTATACCATATTTGCTTGCTTATGAGTAAGGGTAACAGTGTTTTGAACAAGGCAATAAAGTTCTAGGACTATTATATGCAATTAGTGCCTACCCAAGGCTTCTTCTCATATAAGAAAAGGACTTATATCTTGCCCATATTGCATCTCAGAGTATAGCATAATAGGGAATAGGCCAAAGAATGAGCAGTGCAAAAAGAAGCCAGCTGGCTAGTTATTTCTTCAAGCCTCGTTATTAAAGTGCTTAATCTAACTTTTATCCAGACCACAACATTCACTCATTTGGAAACGGACAGGTAGGGTAAGCATACAACCTCTAAAAATATTAATGGCTAATACAGTACTGTTAGTGGTGAAGACGCCGGCGTGCCCTTAGCTGTGAGGCATGCCACGTCATCAAAGGCCGACGCGTTTCGACGTCATCAGACGTCTTTGTCAAGGTAAGGTCTGTGAAGCCGTCTAGCCCTCTTTTTAAACGCTGCCGTTACTACGGCAACCAATTGACACTCAGTGAACCTGCGCAGTGGATACAGGAAGCGTCTGTTGCACTAAGTTTCAGTGCGATGCAAATGCAACCAGCCTTATATAAGGAGGAGTCTAAGGGGAGAAAAAACATGAAATAGCGAAATGGCAAATAACAAGCCCAATTAACAATATACAGTGATAGAAATAAAATGGTGGAAACCACAGCCACAATAGATGGGGGAACATATTGTGAAGAGTATATATAATAGGAAAGATAAATAGAAAGGGAAGGATATCTAAAAAAATGTTTGCTACTGGAACATAAATATGAATGTGTGGTGAAAGGTAATAATATAAGAGATGAAACATGTAAGGCATCTCTATAAATGTGGTAGGGGAACACCCCAATATGGTGTGAGTGGAAAATTGAAGTGTGGGAAAGAACAAGGAATATGATGACTGTGTAACAGTCATAATTAGTGGATGGCAAATAAGAAATAGGCCATCAATATAAGTGGTACAATGTGATATAGTATGGCATAAACTGCCAATTATAAAGATGAGAAACTATAAGTAAAACTAAACTAAATAATGAAATAATAAATGAGCTATAACACCAAACAATGACTACTTGATAATAATCCCATAAAAATACCAGTATATTCAAATGAAGGGCAAAAATGTGAAACCTTCATTTAAACCTATTGGAGATAGAGCTTGTAATTTGTAAATCCATTTTGCTTCATGTTGAAGAAGTTTTTTATCTAAGTCTCCCTGTCTAGGGCCCTGATGGACCTTCTCAAGGGCTGTAAAAGTAAGAATTTCACTTTTGCCACCATGAAAGATCTTAACATGGCGTGCTAAAGGGGTATCTAGATCTTTTCTTATTGAATAGATATGTTCACCAATACGTCTACGTAGTTGACGTCGTGTTTTTCCTACGTAAATTTTGGAACATAAACATGTAGCCACATAAACTACACTTGTGGTGCAGCAGTTTGAAAAATCCTTTAAAACATATCTTGCCCCATTGGACGGATGTTCATAGACTTTTGTGGGTTTGATGTATCTACAAAATTTGCAGTTCCCACATTTGAAACATCCCAATGGGGGATTGAGCCATGTCTTGTTATCTTTATTCTCTTTAAAGAAACTATGCACTAGAGTATCTTTCAAATTTTTGCCTTTCCGATAAACAATTGGTATTTTTTGTGGAAGTACATCTGCCAAGTCCTCGTCACTTTTTAATAGATGCCAATGTTTAGATATAATATTCTTTATTGAAGCAGAT
This sequence comes from Discoglossus pictus, assembly GCA_027410445.1. Taxonomy (NCBI): domain Eukaryota; kingdom Metazoa; phylum Chordata; class Amphibia; order Anura; family Alytidae; genus Discoglossus; species Discoglossus pictus. The sequence goes on from CM050169.1 coordinate 160,608,876, forward strand.
TCATAGCCATAAGTCAAAATACATCTTGGATATGTATTGTCTGATGTTTGAGTATTTGTCCTGTGTGATTTATTCAATAGTTCTGTTCTGTTGCAGCTCAATGCATGTTGGAAAGCTTTCTTTAAGCATTTTTTTGAGTATCCTCTTTCTAGGAATCTTTGTTTTAATTTATCAGCCTCAATTTTGAATGTGATATCTGAACTGCAATTCCTCCTGATTCTTAAGTATTGCCCCTTAGGGATACCTTTTTTCAGGGGTACAAAATGTTGGCTGTCCCATAAGAGTAGCGTATTTGCTGCTGTCTCTTTTCTAAATGTAGTAGTTGATATGATTCCTTCATCATCTTTTTGGATGAGTAAGTCTAAAAACGATATTTCTTTTCTGTGGATCTCATGTGTGAATTTCAGGCCCATCTTATTTTTGTTCAATAAGTCCATTAGGGTTTCAAATTCTGGTTTAGTTCCATCCGAAATCACAAAGATATCGTCTATATAGCGCCGCCAAATCATTGCATGTATAGTGAGATGCTCCATCTCTGGTTCTGAGAAGATCTTCTTCTCCCAGCAGCCTAAAAATAGGTTTGCGTAGCTAGGGGCGCATGGGGTACCCATTGCAGTCCCCTTTGTCTGATGGAACCATTTGTCATTAAATAGAAAAAAGTTATATTTCAGAACATACTCTAGAAGTTGGATAATAAAGTTATTGAATTTACCAAGGTTAGTACTTTTCGTACTCAGGAATTGTGCTACTGCTTCAATACCAAGGTTATGAGGTATGCTACTATAGAGTGCTTCGACATCTATAGTTGCTAACCATGTGTCTTTTGGCACCGTTAGATGTTCAAGCTGTTTAAGTATATCATTAGTGTCTTGTACGTAAGAGGGCAAATTTTGTACTAGGTCACGTAGGTAGTGATCTACAAAGATACTGGCATTGGAGGAGAGATTTCCTGTTCCTGATACTATAGGCCTAACAGGAATAGGTACCATTTGTTTATGCACTTTGGGTAGTGCATAAAAAGTTGAGATACAAGGGAATTTTGGTAGGAGGAACATGTATGCTTGCTCATCAATAATCTTCTCCATTTTAGCTTTTTCTAATATAGACTTTAGAGCTAGTCTATATTCAAAGTTTGGATTTTTTGTTAGTATTTCATAGGTAGTTCTATCATCCAAAATCCTATTGCACATCTCTTTGTATTTGTCATTACTTAGTATTACAAGATTGCCTCCTTTATCTGCCTGTTTAATTTGAATATCTTTACAAGACTTAAGTTCATCAAGGGCTTGGTATTCTTTTTTGGTTAAATTGAAGGATTTGCTTAGTTTAGTAAAATCTAAACTTTCTATATCAATTGTTACCTGCTGAAGGAATACCCAGATGTTAGAATAATCTTTTAGAAAGGGGGTAAAATTACTTTTGTTTTTCCATCTTTTAGTGTCTTTATAAGTATTACCTTCCTCAGCAGAGGCATTCTCTTCTAATAGAGACATTAGAAGTTTGAAGGTTCCAATATCTTATTTGCCATTTCGCTATTTCATGTTTTTTCTCCCCTTAGACTCCTCCTTATATAAGGCTGGTTGCATTTGCATCGCACTGAAACTTAGTGCAACAGACGCTTCCTGTATCCATTGCGCAGGTTCACTGAGTGTCAATTGGTTGCCGTAGTAACGGCAACGTTTAAAAAGAGGGCTAGACGGCTTCACAGACCTTACCTTGACAAAGACGTCTGATGACGTCGAAACGCGTCGGCCTTTGATGACGTGGCATGCCTCACAGCTAAGGGCACGCCGGCGTCTTCACCACTAACAGTACTGTATTAGCCATTAATATTTTTAGAGGTTGTATGCTTACCCTACCTGTCCGTTTCCAAATGAGTGAATGTTGTGGTCTGGATAAAAGTTAGATTAAGCACTTTAATAACGAGGCTTGAAGAAATAACTAGCCAGCTGGCTTCTTTTTGCACTGCTCATTCTTTGGCCAATTCCCTATTATGCTATACTCTGAGATGCAATATGGGCAAGATATAAGTCCTTTTCTTATATGAGAAGAAGCCTTGGGTAGGCACTAATTGCATATAATAGTCCTAGAACTTTATTGCCTTGTTCAAAACACTGTTACCCTTACTCATAAGCAAGCAAATATGGTATAATCATACCTTGGTATACCTTTAAGAATATATATATATTTTTCAGATTGTTTCCAGTAATTTATTCTTGGACCTTTTATAAGATGAGCTTTTGCTATCCAGATGCAATATGGGCAAGATATAAGTCCTTTTCTTATATGAGAAGAAGCCTTGGGTAGGCACTAATTGCATATAATAGTCCTAGAACTTTATTGCCCTGTTCAAAACACTGTTACCCTTACTCATAAGCAAGCAAATATGGTATAATCATACCTTGGTATACCTCTAAGAATATATATATATTTTTCAGATTTTTTCCAGTAATTTACTCTTGGACCTTTTATAAGATGAGCTTTTGCTATCCAGATCCTTTACACCTCTATATATTTGGATTATAGATCCAGGATTTATCACAAAGACAGGATTATTCCAATTGGACTAGCAATCATTTTTTTGCCTCTACAGTACTGTTAGGTGTGGACCTAATAACCCCTCTATTAAGAGTACATTCAACATTTAGTGGTTTTTGTCCACACATCCATTAGCCTATTTTTATCTTTTTGTTTCAATCCTGGGATTTTTTTACCCATTGTTTTTAAAGTAATCGCCGTTGTTACCCCCTATTAATAAAGACTTCAATTATATTTTTCCCACTTTTTGTATATATATTGCAAATAAATTACTCAAAATACTTGCTGGTTTTCTTCTAATAAATAGTGGCAAAGCTGTACTTGGCTATTTTTAGGGTTTCAAGATCTATTATGGTAAGGAATCATATATGATATCTTATTATATCTTATTAAATTGTGATTCGGCCAATTGAATAGGACTCTATTTCAGCACAGAGCATATTTTTTTTACAGAAGTTTTTATTTAGTAAAGACCTTGCTTTAGGATCGAAGTTCACTAACTAAAAACTTCTGTAAAAAAAATATGCTCTGTGCTTATATAGAGCCCTATTCAATTGGCCGAATCACAATTTAATAAGGCTTATAGACTGCAGTACAGATGTAGTATTGTATGAGTAACATGAAGGAGAGTATGAGAGAAAAAACAATATGTCCATATAGTAATGAAAGGTTAAATATGTATTTAAGTATTTATAAATAAGGGTTGACATTTAGGGGATAAAACATAATTGAGGAATGTATACTGTAGGCAATTGTAATAGTGTGTGACTTATGCAGGAAAGATGAATCTGGCAACATAGTGAAACTAAAATGGTATTTTTGGGATACAAATGTGAAGACTTTGGTAGTCAATCTGATAGAAGATGAGTAATTAGTTTTGGCAATGCCTTAGATGAGGAATACATTTAGCAGTTCAACAGTAGGAGAGATAGAGTTGAAGCAGTGGATGCAACTATTGAAGGGACATTTGGAGAAAAATACTTAAGATAAGGTATCAAATTCCTTTTTTTTAAATTATAATCAAAGAGGCAGAGCTCAATAATATCTGGTATTTCAAATAATGTATTATTTGGATGGCCCATGTTCTAAATGTACAGATGTGCAACAACCTCATTTGCCCGTCACAGTCCTGTTGAGGTATGTACTACACGTGTCCTCTACATGGCATTTTCCACATAATATTTTCACAGTGTATAATTGCTTTCAGTTTTTTAGAATGTGACACTTGAAAAGTTGCTACCCTTTACTGTAGCCTTATTCACTGAGGTAACTGAACTGAACTATAATAATATGAATTCATGTAACAGTTTTCATTTATTATTATGACTACATATGTACATGTGTTTTTTGAAAAATGCATTTTTTTTAACACTGAGTAATTTTCACAAACATACGTTTAAATACTGTACATTATTCAATTTTGTACTGCTCATTTAAAGTCAGAATAATTGTCAGCATTTCATGCAAATCATTCATGTAACAAGTCAAGCTTTTTTATTTAGCTGACATATGCCAGTTTTCATCATATGTGTATTGTGTCTGCCAAGTATAACACAGATGCTTTTTTTTTTTTTTAAATCTTTATGTTAACCGTGTTAACTAAAATTACATTTAAATGTTTATGTATGTGCAAAGGAACTTTTCTTCTTATAAATCATATGAACAATCAGACACACAAAACCTTTTCTCAGAAAAATAGGCTGCAGAATCAAAGAGGAAATAATAAAATGTGAGTTTGATTAAGATCTTATTTAGAAAAATTATGATTTATATGTAAGCATTTTTGTATCAAATTAATTGCTATAGAGTGTCATGTATGATTGTGCTTAACCAGGTGAACTTGAGGAGTGAACTTTTTTGCTGACACTGAATGTTATTTTCTCAGGAGTGTGTGACCTTGTAAACTAATACATTCTACATTACTACTGTGGAAAACATGGGGATCTGTAGATGTTTTTTTGGCAGAGGGAACTTTGGATGTGTGATTTTCGCTTTGCAAATGTGGTATTGACATCCGATGCAGTTAGCTACCACATTCTAATTCTGCAGATAAAAGCTGCCTGTGAATTATAAATCTCCAATCTCAGGAAGTTGATTAGCAGATCTGATGGCATCCTACTTAAGTACAACATTTAAGACTGTATTATTCTATTCTACATTCTAAAAGTATTTAGCCTATTTATAAGTGAAGTTCTTAGAGATGCTACAAACACTAAGACAACATCCCCTTGTAGATGCAAACAGAAAAGCACCCTGATCAGCTACTTGTAAAGCCAAAAGCTCTGGGAATAGCTGCCGTCTGTGTCCTGCAGTGCTGTCTCCTAACATAAGTCTGCAGTTAACTCCACATACACAGCAGCTGTTTCCTATCACTTCAAATCTGGGAATTCTGAATGTAGAAGGACAGTTGTCCACCTGCCCCTGAATAAATATAGACAGACAGATTTTGACTCTTAAATGATGGCAGGCGTTTCTTTCATTGCAATATTTTTTATAAAGGGTGCTACACAAAAAATTATACGCATTAGATCCTATTATTGCATACATAGAGCCTCATTCAATTTGAAGCCCTCATCTAGCGGTATACAGGCCATATGTCTGCGGGCCTGCTGCGGGCTCGCAGCCTGCTACAATTCCGGCGCTATTCTATTGAACAAGGCAGCACATTACGGGGTGAAAGCCGAAATCGTAAACCATGCACTTGTACATAGCATTTGAGGGCTTTAACTACTCATTTAGAAACAACCAATAGAAAATGACACCGTCATCATTAGGTCAGTAAAACATGGAGGCTACATGTCAATCAATTAGTGTTTGGAGGTCTGATATGCGATCAAACTCTCAAAACCGCAAAACACAAAATAATAAATATGAATGCCAATACTGTTCTAGTCCATGTGGGTGGCCTGATATGTATTAATTCATTGATTGCCAAGATCGATATAACCCCAAAATGAAACATAAAATAAAATTATTTTTGAATGCCGATTCGCGAGCTGTTGTGCAATTAATTATGTCTTTCATTGCTTTCCCCATCATTTACAGTGCAGTATTGATTTTTTTTTTTATTTGTACAGTGCTTCGGATATGTATTTAACCCCTTTGTGGGTCCCCGCTAGTACTCTTAGGACTTTCTTCTACATTTGACAATTACTGTGTAAAAACATGTGCGGGCTTGAGAAATTGTAGCAATTGAATAGCAATTAGCGATTATAACTCTTGCGGACATGAAAGATCAAAGTCTTAGATGTGGTGTAATTTATGGTTGTAAGAACCACAAGGATTTCAAGCCCGCAACGTAGCCTGTTTGCGGCTCACAAAAAAAAAACGCCAATTGAATAGCAAATTAACTTACAGCCTCCATTACGGGCTACTGTAACTTACAATTGCTCAATTGAATGAGGCTTATAGTGTCTACAAAAATTTATAAAAGAACTGGCAAACCATAATAAACAACTTTTTTTTAGTAATATAATGGAGTATATTTGCTTCATTATAATAGCAGTTGTTTTTCAGAGATTCAGACATTTTGGATATTCTAATTTGCCTATTTAGTAAAATTTAATTTGGGTTGAACCATTCATGAACTGCCTGCCTAAATGAGCATTCTTATTTGTAAAATGTTATTGTTTTGTCTGTGGTATATATGACTAAAACATTTTTTCAAGTTAAAGTCTCTACAAAGAAACTTTAAAAAAATTGTTTAATCTTTCCAGGTAGTTTTATGAACCTGGCGGGTTTTTGTTTCCAGACCATCAACTTTAATGAAACAATTACCAGCATTTCAAGTAATAGTAAAAGTAAGGTTCAATGAGAATTATATTGAAAAGCTAATTTTTGAGAGTCAAGGAACAATTAATGAAACATGTTCCAGACGACAAGTACTGCTAGAGGTGGAAGGTGATGAGATATAAGCAAATACATTTCATAGTGTGGAAACAAAACAAAGATATGTTTTTGTTTTAATTGTACACTTTTGTTTTAATACACTTGTATTTTCTTAATAAAATATATTTTTTAGTTATTATGCAAACTGTTTCCATTTTTTAATGCCTACAGACTTTATTAAATGATCATGGTAGTAAAATATTTAAAATCTACTAAATTGAAAAACTACATTTGAAAATAAGCAACATTATTTAAAATAAAAATAAAAAATAATTTTAACCTTTAATTCATTACATTTTATTAGGCATAATACTGCTAGCAACAGGACTATTGTAAAGCTGATTGTGTTTTCTAAGAAATGAAAGGATCAGGCAAGAAAATAAAAATAAATGCATATAAAAGTTATAAAATGCAAAAATTGTGTGATATTATCTTGTTCGCTTTCTAAATCTAAATAGAAAGACAAAAATAATATCCATGTACCTAGAAAGACAGCCTGCTGAAATAAAGTCTTAAAACTATTGTGACTCATGGCAATATAGAATAGCATTTTTACATAAAAGAGTAATCTGGACAAAAGTGAGGGAACAATTATATTTTAATTATCCTCATAAATAAAGCGTATATTATGCTAACAATGCTCCATTCAAAATGAAGATACAGAACTGAAAACTAACAAAGAGGTTGGTGCAACTTAAAATGCTTGTTCTCAGCAATAACTCAAGGATGTCATGACATTACAATTTATCAGTGGTTTGTCTATGTATCTGAATAACCATTTATAATATACTATTTAAATATACATGAATAATCCTTTTGACTTAAAGTATAATATTGTTATTTGATGATAGGCTTTTAAAGAATTTCTGAAAAGATTCCATCAAAAGCTAATGTAAAACGTTTTGCTGATATTCATACAAAAAAGTTCAAAAATTCAAGATTTAGCAAAACTGTGTGTATGTGTATTAACGTTATCATTATATATTGAAATACTTGTGAACTGAAATTACTAAGATATTTGTGACGAGACCAATCTTGCCACTGTACATTGGAGGAGCCTGGTTGCCCGCCTGGTGCCTTTTGACTATGGAATGGCATTTAAATACTTTATTTTCCTATGCCGAAAGACTTTGGTTCCATGGCCATTGAACTATATGTGTGTGGTCTGAGCGCAATTCAGTAATAATGTGTGCTCAGACCTAAGCTATCTGCAGATATGTTCTGGGTTATAATATGTTGTGGTTATATCTGTAAAAATATTGTATTGTGTGGTATGCAGTCAAATATCTTTGGTCTCATACACTTGGTCAGGAGTTGCCCATCTGCCTCTTAATAGTATCTGCTAAAACACACAGGAGATAGCAGAACAAAAGGGTTTTAGCAGACAAGATGGCACCAAGAACAATGGGGGTAAGGACTCTTGAATAATGAGATGGCCTGGGGTTTTCCCATACTCCCAGCAGGGGAGTAAGTGAGCCTAGGGATGTTACTCTCCTCACCGCCAGAGGTAGAATGAGCAGTAAGCCACGCCTAGTGGGCGGCTCCTGGGGGAGGGGACTCCTGGCTCTCATGCCTTAACCCTGTCTGATTGGCCAGAGGTAATTAGGGGTTGACAAAAGGTAGTCACTGCCCCTACTGTTTATGTGAAGTGTTTAAAAATGTGTGTTGTTTGAATAAAGAGAGTTCCCTGCTTGACCCTCAAACACAGAGCTTATGTCTCGTTCTTAGGGGGATTCATGGTATGCTATTACAGACTGACTGCCAGGAGTGTAAGCATCTTGGGGATCTTTTCCTGCTCAGCTGCTAGCAGCTATTCGTGAGGTTCCAGTTCCAGGCTTGGAGCATTTTCCCCTTGGATCCAGTTTGGGGGAATGGGTGTCCTGCAGTAGCTGTCCCTATATCACTAAACGGGCAGATCGACTAAAACGGCCTTGGCGCCCCTTATATGTGTGGGGGTACCGTTACAATATTATTTTTATTTTGAGTGTATTTTATAGTTCTCTTTAATTCTAAATAAAACTAAAGAACATATAACTGTACAATATATAATGACAGTTTCACATGTTATATCCTTTCTCAGTGTTACCTGCCCTGTCCTCTTTCTGCTCCTACTATCATTTGTTGCCCTAATGTATTTTTGGGCCATATTTAAACTCAACTAATCCATAACACGTTAATTTACAGAATACAAGTACTCACACCCTGACTTCTGCTCCTGAGATTGCAACTGCCTCCTTTCCTGCCTCTTCCCCATCTACCAACATCAGGTTTGCTCTCCTTTATAAATACACATACATACAAACACCTGGCTACATAGCATAATATGTTAATGTTCTCCTTGTTGTCCCACCTTCATTAAACTGTGATTAATACAAATTGCTGCACTAAGCAGCCTAGTTTAACCCATCTGCAAAAAAGCAATCTAACAAGGAGTTTGTCTCAGTCATATAAAGACAGTAAAACATCCAATGTTCACAATCACCTCCACTGCTGTACTCTCCACTCACCATCTTCTCCTACATATTATTTTTCTTTATAGTCACATGCCTTCTACACAAACTATCCTCTGTTCCCTCCACCTGCGAATCAATACACACTGCATCATCCCTCCTGTTTTCTACCCTTATCTTCCTACATGAGCTCTTCTTTTTTTCAAGTCACTGTATCCACCTTGCTCAAAGCCTAAAAAACCTTATCACAACTGCAAATCCCACTCCCATATTTGGTTCCTCGCCCTCCTTCTGTTTCTTGCAGCTAGTGTTATTTACCTTAAAACATATCCCATTAGCATTCCCATATGCTCTCACCCACCTGCATCTTCCAAAACTAAGAATTGCACATCTCAAGACCTTATAATTTAGACAACGTAAGTAAAACCTTTACATACAACCAATAAATGCCCAGTTAACAAAGTAGGACATAAAAAACCAGGCACGCTTCTCCAAACCCCAAAATCCTTCACACCTGTAACAGAAGAAGTCTCTGCACTTAAATCATCGTCCCACCTCACTGCATGGCCTCTTGATCCCCTTCCCATTTAATTACCCTTCCCTCTCTCAGCCACACTTATCCAAAAATTAATGCACATTTTCAAGAGGCATGTTTCCACCATCATTTAAAGGTACGTACATTATTCCCATTCTAAATGAACAATCTCTTGAACTTTTCTCTCCCTCTCCTCTGGCCTCTAAACTCCTTGAATGACTCACCTTTGCACCTGCCACTGTTGTCCTGGCAACCTGCAACCCCACAGCACTTGTTTGGGAAAATATCCCCTTTTTCAGTGCCTCTTCCATAACCTTCAACTTTCTTTCATAACACTCAATCATGAAATGAAACTAGGATGTCAATCAGTTCTTTATTCTTCCTTTGAGAGCACCCCATATATGAAAGAAAGTTATATGCAGTGGTCTGGTCTCATTATTAATTGCACAGCATATTATAGTTTCCTTAGCATGTGAGGATAAAGTTACATACACTTATACACTGGTTGTCTTTTAGGACTGATAACAAGAAATGGTGAAGACATACTAAAATAATTTTACACCCCTCTCCTGTGCTAGCCTCTCACTTTCACAGAAAAACAACTTAGAAGCTGAGTGCAAAATGCAACAAATGTCTATGTGCTATGCATGTGTATCACATATATAGTTGTGAGCATACGAGTTGGCTCGCGTAGCAAAGTGAGGGCCTCAGTTGCTGGCATGGAGCACCAAAGGCGCTCCTTGCCAACAACTGCGACCCTTGCAAACTTTACGTCGTAACGCAAACAACATATGAGACACGTTAACAGCCATTACGACCTCGCAAAAATCGTCCGCAACCCGCGGAAATCAAAAAATTAAAAACACAATAAATACACACAACACATACTTAAAAAGCATACCTACAGCAAGAGGGAGCACCCAGGACCTCAAAAAATGAAGTTACACCTTAATTTAACTCAAAATAAAAGAGTTTACACACTAAAAAATTCTCTAAGCGACAAAAACATCTTGTGACTCAGGTTTCTAATTCGGTGCTACTCACCCAGGGCATTAGTCAAAACAGCCCTGATGCCATAGGTGGAGGGGTCTGTCTGGATCAGGCAATGGCAAGAGAAATCTAGGCCAACTACGACGGGGTGGGACTTTAGGACAGCCTTGAGGTCCCAGATAGCTTTCTCACATTCGGTGGTCCACTGTACTAGCCAGAGTACTGTAATGGGGAATAAACCAGTGGTAATACCCTGCGGTACCCAGAAATTAAAACACCTTCTCTATCAAGGCTACTTTGGCTTGATCCTCACATTCCCTATTGTGCCCTAGGTACTGTACCTCCTCCTAGCAAACTAGCACTAGTCCAGGCAAATGGTCAACTCTGCTTGCTGGATCAGACCAAAAACCGTGGTGGTCCAGATGTTCCTGCCAAGGTTGGCTGAATATGGCAATGTTATCCAGTTACACATGGGTGAATCCTGGCACATCTTGTGATATTCTGCAAAGTTCTGGTGCCCTGTTAAGGGAATATCATGGGAAATGATTAGCAGGTCTTCCCGGGGATGACCAGCTGTAGTAGTACCTTCTAAGGCTTCGATCAGTCATCCTGTACAACATGTTGCCCTTCCAAATATACTTAACCCCCAGGCTTCCTAGTTAGTGCCCTAGCCCTATTTAATCTAAAACAGGAACCTGCTTTACCTCCCACTTAAACTCAGTTGGGGCTGCCCATGGCCTAACCCTTTCCCAGGTTGCATCTGGTTTACCACTGGTTGGGCTGACTCCGGCTCCAGCTCCTCTTGCATGTCCCTGGCAGTGGCCCTTTAGTCTTTGCTTTTGGTCACAATAGCCACAGAATGATACTCCATGGGCCCCAAGCCATTCCCCAACAATACATCCATGGGACGTCCAGTCATGACTCCCGCCTTTTTTATGCCCTTGACGGATCCCCAATCTATATGGACCCAGACTAAAGGGGATAGATGGCTGCTGATCACCAGTAACCACAATTTCCACTCACTTCTTTAGGACAGAGGAGTGGCTCACCAGGCCCAGGTGCATCAGTCATGTAAAGTCTTCCATGGGCTTGCTGTCCACTATAATAGGATGGGCATGGTGACTTTGTAGGGCCCTGTGGATAACTGGACATTATACTGCTCCTTGGATAAGACTCCATCTTCAGAACAATCAAAGAAATGATCCACCAATGCTGCCGGGTCAGCCACCCCCCCCCCCCTTCCCTGTTTTCGGGTTAGCAAGTCCTGCTTAACTTCATTGTAGTCCTTTGGAAAATGGTGGGGAATTGCCCTGTAGCCTTTGGTGGCTTGCCCTTTAAGCTAACCCACTAGGAGTTGGACCCAGTCATCAGGTCCTCCATGTTGAAGCTTACACTGAAGCTCAAAGTCCTGCAGAAATCTGTTGATTTCCTATCACCATCATCAAAATACAAATAAGCACGATAGGGCAGCTTCCTGGGTGGTGGGTCAAAATCAATGGAGCTCTGGCTGTGACGTGGTGACTGGCTGACTTGCTCCCTGGTGACCTAAGTGCTCACCGTCCTCAACATCTTAATTTTTTGATATAGGAACAGCCCTTCTCCCAGTAGGGCAATTCAATGGTGGTACATTCTCTTTACCTCTAGGTCATTAGAACTGGACACAAAAGCCTCAGGTTCCTCACTGGTGGCATCTCCGGAGCCTTCAGGGACCCCTTGATCCTAATCCAGTAGTACAGCTCTGCCACAATGCCGTTCTGGGTCCGGGGGTCTGGTACAGACACACTACTGCTTTGGATCACCTATCTAAGTTTAGTCATGCTGAGCTCATTATAATGGGTCAACTTTACCACTGCTCCTCTGGTCTCTCTTTATGGCTTGAAAGCACCAACCCAGAATTAAAATTCTCTTTGCAACTGTCACTATTGCAATGGCAACTTGCAACACCACAACACTTCATAGTAATTAAGAGTGAAAAACACTTTTAGTCCGTTAAGTTCAATCTTTGAAGTTCAACCTGTGAACCTTGTAATATGTGGATTTATTGTTAATTGATCAAGAGGAAGGCAAACAGAAAAAAAAAACATTGAAATATTGTCAATTGTCTCTGAAGGAAAAAAATACAATTCCTTCCTGACCCCAGATGCTGGCAATCAAATTCCTCCCAGGATCAATATTCCTTCCCTAGTTACCCAGGATAACCTTGAATGTGCTTTTTATTTAAAAATATATCCAACCCCCTTTTAAAGTTATCAAATTCACGGTCACAACCTCCTTTGGTAGATAATTCCACAGTTTAGCCACCCTTATTGGGAAGAACCCTTTTATTTTCCTTATAAACGCAAGGGATTTCATCTTGTCACTTGCCACTTCTGGGCACACAAATATTCACTTGACAAAGGCCTTATATTGACCCTGAATTTATTTCTATAAGGTAATCATATGCCTTTATAGATGCCATTGTTCTACAGAAGATACGTTTAATTTGGTTAGTATTTATTTATAGCTTAGGCCCTTCATTCCCTTATTAGTTTTGTTGCCCTTATCCATACTTTTCCCAGGTCTAGAATATCCTTTTTATGAAGCGGTGCCTAAAATTGTACTCCATAATCCAAATAATGGTGTTTAGTGGCAGAATTATGTTTGCATCCCTTGTTTAATATATGCTAATATTTTACTTACATGCTAATATTCTACTTTCTATCTCTGATACTCCTAGAATTGCTCCATTAGGATTATAAATTACATGGTTATTTTTTTCCCCAACTGCATACATTTACATTTATTTGTATTTAATCAAATTTGCCTTTTTGTTGATTGAATTACCTTGCACAACTTGATGTCAACAGCAAAAATGAAAACAATACTTCCCAGTCCTACTAACTAATTAATAAGTATGTTAAGAAGTAGAGGACCTAATATTGAACCTTGAGGAATCCCACTTACCCCATTAGCCCAATCTGAGTATGTTCCATTTGCAATAACACTTTCCCTATTGTCTTTTAGCCAACTCTCAATCCATGAGCCATGCAATTTCTGTATCCCTTAGTTTGCACAATAGTCTTCCATGTGGCACTGTATCAAGAACCCTTTCAAAGTCAAAAATACTACATCCACTGAGGTCTATAGTTCCCTGGATTTGCTCTTGCTCCCTTCTCCAGTTCTCCAATCATCTGGTAGCAACCCTGTAGTGGGTGAGTCTTCAAAAATAGGATATAATGGTTTCACTATTGCAGAACCTAGTTCTCTCAGTACCCTTAGATGTATTCCATCAGAACCTGGTGTTTTATTAACATTTATTTTTCCAACCTCTTTTGTTTTTTTTTGCTGAGTTAACCAATTATTTGGTGAAGGTACTGCGGCCACATTTACATAAACTGAAGAAAGGAACTTATTTAGCTGTTTGGTCTTTTCCGGGTCACTATTTATCAGTCAACCTCCTGTTTCACATTGTAATGTTCCTATAGCTTTTTTCCTGGCCTTCTCTCCATTAGTATATTATTTAAAAAACTCTTTTGCAACTAACTCTTTATTTTCTGTTTTAGGCAGTCTAATAGCTCTTTTTCAAGCCTTTCTTGTACTGCCTTGTTCCATCTTTCTTGCATAATTAAAATGCCTGTTTTTTTACTTGGTATCTTGCAGCCTTATTAAATTGTGATTCGGGCCAATTGAATAGGGCTCTATATAAGCACATAGCATATATTTTGTACAGAAGTTTTTAGTTAGGGAATACCTTGCTTCTGGATAGAAGTTAACTAACTAAAAACGTTTGTAAAAAAAATATGCTATGTGCTTATATAGAGCCCTATTCAATTGGCCGAATCACAATTTAATAAGTCTGTTGATCTTTAAATCACAAGCCACATTGGATGTGATTTACTCCTTTTACTTTTAATTCCACTTGGTATATGCCAATGTTTATGTATATTTAGTAGGAATTTATGTTCAGTATTTTTACTTGTCAGATATTTGTACCAGTATATATGTTGTATTGCTGCCCTTAGACAGTTAGGTCCTCGTTCAATTGCGACTTGGCCAATTGAATAAGGCCTTTATTTAAAAATTAAGAGTTATTGTTGCCCTTTACAAAGTTGTTTTTTGAATTCAGTATCAAATGAGACTTTGTTGTGATCACTGTTTTCCAAGGTTTCTTCTATATCAACATTTGATATTATATCAATACTAGCAACTTGCCCATCAAAAATGACGGGGCAAAAAAATTTGAAGCCATGGCAATGCTGTTTGCCACACAATGTAAAGCTTTTGCTGCTCTAAGTACCTTCGGTGCTCATTGCGAGTTTCGCGCTGAGAGCCTTAAGCGTTTATCGCATGGCAAGGAATGAGCTCCTCTTAGCACCTCATTGCGAGCCTCTCCCCTCGTGTCTTTCAAGTTTTGTGCTTTGCAACGATCATGTTTGGTGCTCATGGCAAAGGCAAATGTACACATTTTTTTTAGTGCAGTGTAAATTAGAAAATATTTTCAGGTCTCAGAGCATAATAAAATGATTTAAAAATGTAACTGCTTTGAGAGTGCTATCGCTGGCAGCCAATGAGCAGTAATCCAGATATATATAACTGCAGTATAAAAAGTCAAAACAATTTAGTGCAGTGGAAAGTATGCATTTTTATTTTCCATTATTAATTAATACCTATTCAATTAATGAACGTTAATAATTAATTCTGAATGAACAAATGTATTAGGAAGTGCAAAGCATTAATGTATTCATAAAGTAACGTCAGTGTAAAATATGCTATTTAGCGTTTATTTTTATATATATATATATATATATATATATATATATATATATTTATATATATACTGTATATATACATTTTTTTTTTGTTTAATAATTAATTAATTACTTAATAAATTAATATACTTTACCTATTTCTAATTAATATATCCAGCAATCAATACCCTGAAGAACTAATATTCTCTTTTTATTTTCCTTCAGCATACAATGTACAGTTGGACTGTTGCTGCTGATGAGAAAGTGTCAGCAATGTGCCAAGTGTGCAGTATAAATAGGCTGAGTGCACAAGGCCAAACTGTTGGTTTAGTCGGGTAAAGCACCATTTTAGATTCGTAATGTTATTAGTTGCAAGTTAGTGTTGTAAAATAGCGGCGATTATCTATGTGTTATGCGGCTCCCAAGCATTTTCCGTCCTTTCTAATAGTGTATTTTGTACCTCGTATATGTTCCTGGGTAAAAGTGTTACGCGTCTGGCGGTGTTATTTTTCGCGGTTCGGGGTCGTGTAACTTCGTTTTAATTTTTTCGGCCTCCATTTTTTTCTCTCGCTCTGCAAATTCGGCTTAAATTTGCATGCAGCCTCATTCCCAGATGTCTTGGCTGTCCCCCCATGCTGTGTTTGAGTATTTTTTTGTTTTATTTTTTGTGTTATCCGTGTATTTGTATGTGCGCGGTTTGGCTGTTAACTTCGTCCTGCGTTCCTCAACTGCTTGCAGCCTAAGGCAATCCCATGTTTCCTAACTGCTTGGAGGCTAAGTCGCGCGTTTTTGAATGCCTCAACGGCTCGCCTCGCTTCTTGAGGCTGGCAGGAGCGCCTTCGGTGCTCATTTCTGCCTAAGTCTCGCATGTTTCAATGCCTCAACTGCTCGCTTTGCGAGGCTCTCAGGCGATGAGCGACAAAGACAGAGTAGGTGAGTGCGGCATTGCTGGCAGGGTTGCATCCAGGTACGAGGCACAGGGGAGGGACAGGAGGGGGGAAGGGAGACAAGGGAGGGAGAGTAGGGGGAATGGAGAGACAAGGGAGGGAGAGGTGGGAAGGAAACACGGGGGAGGGAGAGGGGGAGAGGAGACACAAGGGGGAAAGGGAGAGGGGGAAATGAGACACAGGGGAAATGGGGAAAGGAGAAAGAGGAAGATGGGGGGAAAGGAGACACAGGGGAGGGAAAGGGGGGAAAGGGAGAGTGGGATAGGAGGTACAGGAGAGGGAGAGGGGGAAAGGAGACACAGGGGAGGGAGAGGAGAGAAAGGAGACACAGGGGAGGGAGAGAGGGGAAAGGGATAGGGGGAAGGAGACACAAGGGGGGAAGGGAGAGGGGAAAAGGAGACACAGGGAAAGGGAGAGGGGGAAAGGAGGAACAGGAGAGGGAGGGGGGAGACAAAGGGAAGGGAGAGAGGGGAAAGGGAGAGGGCGAAGAGACATAGAGGAGAGGGAGAGGAGGGGAAGGAGACACAGAGGAGGGAGAAGGGGGAAGGAGACACAGGAGAGGGAGAGGGGGATAGGGAGAGGGGGGAAAGGGAGAGGGAGAAAGGGGGCAAAGGAGAGGGAGGGTAAGGGAGACACATGGGAGAGACTGGGAGAGGAGACACAGGGGAGGGAGAGGCAGGGAAAAGACACAGGGCAGGTTGGCCAAGACAAGTGACAAGTGGCCGGTTGGCCAAGGCCAGTAATAAGCGTCAACGCCACTCATTGTGCGGCATGCAATGAGCACCAAAGCTGCTCATCACAGGGCTCACGATGAGCACCGCGAGCGGGAGTGTCTTGCAATGAGCGCCCAAGGTGATCATTGCAAAGCAGGAATGTTGAAGTACACAGAGGCTCGTAATGAGCGCTGAAGGTGCAAAAGCCTCACATTGTGTGGTAAACAGCATTGCCAGCCTTACAATTTTATTCCCGTAATTTTTGACGGGCGATTTCCTAGTTCAATTATATTTGTGGGTTTACAGGACATTCCTAACAATGTTCTTTTAGGATTTGTTTTTTCATTATTACTCAACTCACAAAGATTCAACATTATTGCTAGTTCTAACATAAATATCTTCTCTGCCTATAGGCCTTAAAATCTGGATTAACGTACAGGAAAATCCCCCATTTTCCTCTTCTACAATTTCCTATGTTTCCTAAGTAAGTAATAACAACACAAATAAACAGACCTATCACGAGAATCATCACACCATATTTTAATAATGCCTATCAAGTCCCATTTCTCATTTACTGCAAACAATTCTAACTTGTCCATATTCCCTTGCAATGTTCTTGCATTAGCAAGCATACACCTTATGCTGCTATGTAGTTTTGA
The DNA here is from genome assembly GCA_027410445.1 of Discoglossus pictus. Taxonomy (NCBI): domain Eukaryota; kingdom Metazoa; phylum Chordata; class Amphibia; order Anura; family Alytidae; genus Discoglossus; species Discoglossus pictus. The sequence goes on from CM050169.1 coordinate 160,626,323, forward strand.
AGTGCTTGAGAATTGTACTTGAGATACTTAGAAAAACCTCCCTATTGACTGTACTAACCCTCCCGCTTCTTGCTCACCGGTAGTTAATTCATCCATTACCCCAGCTACACATTCAACCCATTACTCCAAGCTAGCCCCCCACACCTACTAGTTTTTAAAAATACCCCAGCCTATACCACTGCGGTCCTTATGAATCTCCATATCACCTAATATTAACCCCTATACTATGGTAGTCCCAGCAGATTCCCCCCATGGTATACTAGGACTTACTGTACATGGTATCTAAAGTTAACCCTTATCCATGGGAATCCGCTGGGACCCCAATTGGCACCCTTCCTACCACCAGAGGGTTTCCTATTGCACTCTCATGTACTCTAACCTTCACATGGTTGTCCATAAGGCCGCCATAGACTATACTACTAAATTCTTATAAAAAACAGAACATTATATAACAAATTACACCTGTAAGGGGAGATATGTATATATTACCTATCCTTTGACATTCTCCAGTATTGGCTATGTTTTCAATTTGTACATTCTATCGGCTATACTTTTAATCAGTCATATATGGGGTGGGAGAAATTCAAATATTCAGTTCTGATTGATACATATTTTAGAAAATCAGAATCCTCAGAAAATAGTATATAGGGTGATGGTGTGGTCATAAAACCTTTTGTCTGTACATGAGCTCTTTGGAGGAGGGGCTCCACAGGATTATTTTTTTTAATAGAGCAGCAGGTTTTGTGGCTTCAACCAAGAAAGAAGAGGATGGATTCTTCAATCAACATGAAAGTGCCATGTTAACCATGGTTGAAAAATGAGTAGCGTGGGCATCAATTTTCATCTCTGGAGGAAGTAAAAATTATAAGCAATATATATTTCCCCCCCTTACAAGATTATTTTTATTTTATATAGTGTTTTTTGTATGTATTTATTGTTAGTGACTATAGAGGTCCTTATGGAGCCTCATGGGGGTTTGGGTAAATGGGGGTCCAATATGGACCCATGTGGTGATAGGAGCACCATGATAGTATAGAGGTAAAATTAAGATGTCATGATTCTGTAGAACCCCCATGGCCATTGCATAGTATACCATGGGGGTCTGTTGTTATAGGGGTAAGTATTAGGTGCCACAAGGCACCCCAGATTTATAGGGGTACATTTTGTGTGCCATGGAGGTCCATGGTCTTACTTTAGTATCCCATGGGGTCTGGACACAAATGGTTATACTAGCATACCCAGGTTTATAGGTGATAGAGGATATTAGGGGGAATCCTGGGGATACCCAGCTCATAGTTTGTAACATGATATATACTGAGATTATAAATTCTCTGCATTTGTTTTTAATATTTAGACCATTCTCTGCCATAGGAATGGATTTATATTGATAGATAGGGATAAGAGAACATGTTAAGTTTAATGTGGTGTTTTTTTGTGTGTTTTTTTTATACTTGTTTTCTTGTTTTGATATGTTGCCCTATATTGCCTTTTTGTAACATAGGGATCTCTTTCTTTGAGACAAACATGCCGCGTTTTTTTTATTAATAAAGCTTCCATTTTTATATTTTGTTGATATAGATCGTCATACAATAACATTGGTGTGTTCAATGCTATATTTATCAATACTTTAATAGGCATGATTACAGCTCAGTCTGCCATTAGTATGAAGTACCTACTATGCTCATTAGTGTATAAATGACAAAAAGCACACACACAAAATGCAAGTAATTGATATCTTTCAGAAAATGTAAAACAATAAAGAAGTAATTGTAATGTGATTATTTTATGCAACATGTATTCATATAAACATATCACTTGTAACCAATCTGCTTGATGCAAAATAAAATTTACTTTGTCTTGTTAGGACACATTTCACTTAAGAATCTTTTTAATGAAGTATTAGTATGACATTTTGCATTATAAAATGTTTTTCAGTGTGCACAATACTCTACATTTTTAATTTGAAAAACTCTGAGAATTAACTTTGCCAGACCTACTCATAAATATAAGTTTTTTTTGAATATATACATGAAGTGGAACATTCAATGTACTGTAGAACTGGTTTATGCCAACTCTATGAGTAATAATGACATTTGTTTGCACCGGTTGCTGTTTGCATTTAGATATGTTTAAACATTAGATAACAGTGTAACAGTCTTATTATTATTATTATTGCGATTTGGGGAATTGAATAGGGCTCTATATAAGCAGACAGCATATTTTTTCTAGAGAAGTTTTTAGTGAGTGAGGACTTTGCTTTTGGATAGAAGTTCACTAACTAAAAACGTCTGTAAAAAAGCTATGCTCTGTGCTTATATAGAGCCCTTTTCAATTGTCCGAATCGCAATTTAGTCTGTAAATCTGTATTTGATACAGCACACCCTAATAACCAAGGGCTCGATTACATGGCACAGTATTGTAAGAATTCAACTTAGTGAATTTTTTGATGTCCATATCTATTTATAGGATGCCATATTTAAGGCACATTAACAATAGAGATAGAGCAAATGTTCTTCATTATAGTGTTATATCAATGCATCATTGTGAGATCATAGATCACGTATATAGTTGTGTATCTGCAGGGCTGTCCGGAACGCTTATGATGTTGGTCACACTTTGCAAACCTCGCACAGCGAGGCGAGTCGTTTGCGGCTAATAGGGCTGCAACAGTGAGCCTCGTGAGGCGACGCGAGCAGTTGAAGCACGCAGGACTTAGGCTGCAATTAGCACCGAAGGCGGTCATTGCCCTGCAAGCCTCACAAAGCGAGGCGAGCAGTTGAAGCACGCAGGACTTAGGTTGCAATGAGCGCCTAAGGGCCCCAAACCAGCACATACACTGAGCGCCTCGCAAAAATCCGACTTTAACGGCCAAACAAAGTACTGGAAAGACCAAAAAAAACAACAAATATGCCTCAAATTCACTTACACACTCACAGACAGCACAGGGGGAGAGGCAGGGAGCCTGTGAGTGAGGTTAAAAGTTAATTTGAACCATAGTTGTCATTTTTTCACGATCAAAATTCGCCTAAGCGAGGAAAAAAATGCCTGCCGAATAAACACAACACAACGAAAATAAGGCCGAAGGACTGAAAAGTTGCCATTAGGATGTAAAACTACCCCAAAGGACGTAAAAAAGAGCCCTAACCAGTAACACTTAACGAAAGCCAGTAACACTTCATACAAGGTAGTAACACTCAACCCACCCCAGTAACACTTAACCCAAGGCATTAACACAACCAAAGACACTAACACTTAAGTGCGAGGCCTATCAAATACACAGGGAGAGAGGCTTGCAATGATTGCCGAAGGCGCTCATCGCAGGGCTCGCAACAAGCGCCAAAGTTGTTCATTGCAATGCAGGAAAGTTGCGGCTCGCAATGAGTGACAAAGGTGCGCAGAGGGCCCATAGCCTCGCATTGTGTGGCAAACAACATTACCAGACATACAATTTTATTCCCTTCATTTTTGACGGGCAATTTCCTAGTAACTAATAAACAATGTGCATTGTATTATATTACTCTATAATTTGAGATAATACACCATTGGCAGCCCTAATTGTAGACTAACATCAGGTAATAATGGTAATTGGAACACTAAATAAGAAGCCTTACTAAACTGTACATGTCCATCCATTTTTTGTCTGCCTTGTTTTTCTTGACACAGGGCATTCTAGAGCTGTCATACTATTTTTTTTCCATTCTTCAATTACTCTTGCTGTGACTGAGTTAATTGGATTCCCTTCTCCTTGGTCATATTCACTTTTGTGTCCTTACCTGATGAACATGATATGTTGGTGCTATGCACTAATATTGTTAGTTCTTTTTTAGGAACTACATTTTTAGAGAATCCATTGCATCTTGTACAGTGTTAGATAGGTTTATTATTTTATATTTATCCACTTCATGCCCACCCCTGTGATCAATTTGAACCGCACTGCTTATGTTTGTGCACTTTAGTTTGAGCAACACGTAGAGCATACATTAGTTCTCACATAATGATCATAATGATAAGGGCTTGTTAAGGGCTGCTTGTAATAGCTATGTTAGAACTTATGTGATCTTTTTTCTTGTAAGATTTCCTACTGCTGCCATATATTTGAGCCCCAAGTTGTGAAGGTTATTCATGTTGATATTAGTAAAGACGATAAATTAAAGCAATTATGCCAACAGAAATTATTTCAATTCATTACACAAACTATTTAATTTCTTAGTTATAGGCACACAGTTAATCCAAATAAGAAAACCCTACAAATATGCTTGTTGAGACTACTGACACTAACTCCTTTCAGTGCTAGGGTAATGGTTTGGAAGAAACAATTGTTTTTATTTGTGCAGTGTGTATTTAATTAAGTTGTCTCTATTAACAACACCGTGCCCATGTCTCTCCTGCTCATTGCAATCCTAATATCCTCCTATTGCGTTCATGTCAGGAGGAAAATTGGATTCCAGTAATGACAGAATTAATTTCCCCTCAAAACTGAGCTGAGATTTCTTATCTGAAGAGTAGAAAGATAGTCTCTGCAATACTTAAAAAGCTATGAAACCATTTTCCACTCAGTGCAGCTTTTGTGCTTACTGATGTGTGGTACTGTACTACCACAAGGGAGACAAGTAGCATTAACTTTATCTTTGTTCCTAAAAACCATTATAGTCGATGAGCGGACCAGATATAATATTGTGTCTGAGAAGTTCTTTGGGCTACTTTCCATCCAGCTACTAAAATCATTTGATAGAGTACTTTTATTGCACCTCTTTTTATTCAAATTCTGCACACTTTTACATTACAAAAGAATTTACATTTTCTTTTTTTCTTGTAATACAATTATTAATAGCTTCATTTATGTAGCAATTTTCTCCTTGTGGTACATACGGCAATTTACAAACACAAAATAAAGAATAACATAAAAGTACAATCAGTACAAACAAGTGATGCAAATAGGAATGTAATATAACTGAGAATATTTTTTACCTTAAAATGTCAAATTATTTGCATTAGTGTGCTAACCAAGTATTGGCATATTATAAAATATTTTTGGAAAAGAGACTGGTTGACCAAATCTGAGCAACATATTGCACCTAAGTTAAAGGCATGTTATGTAGTGTAAACTAACACTGTTTAAGTCTATTAAAATGCCTTTATATTATTATTTGTAAAAGTAATTATAGAGTTAAATATTATTTATGTAATATTTTGGATATATTTTAATTTTACATCAGTGTCTGATTTTTTAATATTTTCAAAAGTATTTTGTGTTCCCTGACACATTATAGTTATCCATTCATTCTTCTGTAACACTCTCACTTCTTTTAACAGGCACACTGAAATATCAACATATCAAAAAAAATTCAGTTAATAACTTATTATACCATATCCAAGGCATGTACGTGATGTTTGAAACATGGCCATTGTAGTATGCTATAAAACCACAGGAAAATCCAGATAGATTCTCAAAAATTGGCATAAGGAACACTTAGGGTTAGGATTAATATACAGCAGAAGTAATGAACAAAGAATTATAATACATACATTTTCTTTATTTACGTAACATTCATTAACATTATCACCTAAAATAGTTTTCATAGTGTGTAACGATCCCGCCTCGCATGCGCCTTGGCAGCGGGAGGTTACACACTATGTAAATGGTGCATGCACAATGCGATTCTTCAGCCATGCATTGCGACAGATGAGCAATGCATGCTCAATGAACATCGTTAGCCTCTGATTGCACGTTGCGAGGGGGGGGGGTTGAGAGAGGGGGGAGTGACAGGGGAGAGGGTGGGAGAGAGACATGGGAGGAGAGACATGGGGGGAGAGGGTGGGAGAGAAACAGGGGGCGAGAGAGACAGGGGAGAGGATGGGAGAGACAGGGGAGAGAGAGACAGGGGAGAGAGAGAGATGGGAGAGGGTAGGAGAGAGACATGGAGGAGACAGGGGAGAAAGTGGGAGAGAGATATGGGGGGAGAGAGATAGGGGAGGCAAGGAGGGGAGGGGAAAGAAACACAGGGGATGGAGGAGTGGGGAAAGACAATGGGGAGGGGGGAAAGAGACAGAAGGGAGGGAGGAGGGGGAAAGAGACACATTGGAGGGAGGAGGGGGGGAAAGACAAAGGGTAGGAGGAAAAGAGACACAGGGGAGAGACACCGGGGAGGGAGGGAGGCGAGAGACAAAGTGGAGGGAGAGGGAGAAGACACATTAAATATTATCCCGTCATTTATGACGGGCAATTGACTAGTATAGTAATATATAAAATACAATATTAGAACTTGTTACTCAATCCAGTTTTCATAGCGGAGAGCCCTATTTCAGGATGATGTTAGCTTGCATGTGTTTGCCAGTGTTCATCGTTTTGATGGTGAATTACAGATAGGAATTAATTGTATACTCACAGGCAGGACCATACAACTTTTGTATTATAACACTGGATGTAGTCCTTTGGGTACCCATTATAACTATTGGCCCAAGATGTGTATTAAAAGAGTAATGACACACAGAGAAAGCCTTTTAGTAATGGGCTTTGTGGTGGAGACAGACCTTCCAAGCAGGAGGAAAATATATTGTAGGTTATTATACTGTACAGACATGACATATATAAAAGGAAAACAGTTACTAACAAAGGACCTTATGTAAATCTCAGAAAAAGCCATTGCGAGTAAACCCTACATAGCTATGTTAATCACCCACCCCTAAAAGATTGCGAGCAAACTGCTCCGAGTTATTGCTACCAGTGAACTTCACGACACAGACGAAAAGCAAGGCATAAATCCACATTGAGTTTTGCATTGGAAATAAATTACAGTTATAATTTACTCCCTGACACTTTGACACCCAAATCCTATGCTAATAAGATTTTACGGATCACTTGCAAATCAGGGCACTGGCGTGATTGAAAAAACAGAACAAAAATTTACAAGTACCAGAGACCACTCGCAAATGCTTTGAAAACCTTGGCTGAGTCTCCTAAAAGCATTTAATGTGACAGTATAGCACAAAAACACTACAAAATTATGATATATCAACATTATTTGACACATAATCCAATATCAGCATATGTGTAATTAATGCACAACCCAGGGTAACGCACAACCCAGTGCTCAAGAGGTTAACACACGTCACAAAACCACGTTGCCTAGTACCAAACACTTTAATGCATTGTCTATAAATAGATCATATTTTTAACACAAAATAAACACATTTGTATTTATTGAACCTATAAATAAAATAGTCACATCTGTTTAAGATCAAAATATAATAATAAATAAATAAATAACAATTACTGTATGTATATATATATTGTGATGGTTTGCCCCCAGAGGCCAGTGTGGACGCAGCGCTAGGAAGAGGACTAATCCCTGAGACATTATTATTTACACCAGGAGCTACGGAGTTAAGCTTGAGGTGTAATCAGGCCCAGCTGGAAGTTTCTTTAAAAGGCCTCCTGAAGCAACCAGCAGGGGGGTTTCAGGCTGGGTGTGGACCCAGAGAGCTCCAGAGAGCGAGCGAGCACCAGAGAGCTCCAGAGAAAGGGAGCACCAGAGACTGGGAAGCAAGTGTGCCAGAGCAGCAAGTGAAGCTGCCATTGTGGGATCAGGCTGTGTAACTACACCTGATTTAAAGGAGAACATTCGCTGCAAGCAGAAGAGGATCCATTGCAGCTAAGTGACTGGACTTAAAGGTACCACCCCTTTGTGATACAAAAGGTACTGTTTTACCTGCAGGCCGATTAGCGGTCCCAGGGCTAGTCAGTGGCGTTCCTGCAAGTAAGTAAGCCTGTTTGAGTAGATGTTTATTTCATGCTGACCACAAGCTATGTTTATTTAGATTATGCCAACCACTTATTAAAGCCTGTAAAAAGCATGCTAAACAGCTGGAGATATTCCAGGAAAAACAAGAGTCTGAGAGCTTCTTTCTAGCAAAGACAGAGAATATGCCTACTCTGCACAGAGAGAAAGATAAAGTACAGACCCAAGAGCAAGACGCAACCGTGAGAGGGGGCCTAGCTTTGGAGTCTATAGCGGATCCTGGACCAGAACAGAAGCAAGGTGCTTGTATGAAGCTCATACGTTCTGGTGAGAATTGTCAGCCAGACAATAGGAGCACCTGGAATAGAGGGAGCCAGGAACAGAGGGAAGAAAGACAGCCCAGGAAGTTGCTGTTGTATAATGAAGTTGAAAGGGATGCTACTGATGAGCCTACAGGGGGAGAATTGGAAACCCTACAGAATGGACTGAGAAAGGAAGCACGACAATCTCAAGAGGTCACAAAATGTGGCCAAGAATTGTACTCGGCGAGGGCAGCTGACTCTCTGATATTTGAGCCCTACACTAAACCCCATCAGGTTGTAAGGAGGGAGCGACTGAGTGATCTGCTTGATACCCCAGGGAAGAGACGGTATGGAGAAGTGAGTTCTCATACAGTAGTACGACGAGTACTTTTGAAGGGTCCCTGGAGGAGGGCACTCGGAGTGATGAGCGGGCCGGTGTCCTACCCACGATGTGTGGGCAATGTCCCGGGCGGTGCGAAGAAGAGAGCGCTTCAAGATGAGAAAGCTGATAAAGCAGAAGCTTCAGCACTATTGGGAAGGTCTTACTGGCGCAAGAATGGCCGGACGGTAGGATGGTGGCATACACGGCCTCTCGGCGTTGTCGCTCAACCCTATGGTGTCGAGCTGAGGGGGAGGAGATGTGATGGTTTGCCCCCAGAGGCCAGTGTGGACGCAGCGCTAGGAAGAGGACTAATCCCTGAGACATTATTATTTACACCAGGAGCTACGGAGTTAAGCTTGAGGTGTAATCAGGCCCAGCTGGAAGTTTCTTTAAAAGGCCTCCTGAAGCAACCAGCAGGGGGGTTTCAGGCTGGGTGTGGACCCAGAGAGCTCCAGAGAGCGAGCGAGCACCAGAGAGCTCCAGAGAGCGAGCGAGCGAGCACCAGTGAGCTCCAGAGAAAGAGAGCACCAGAGACTGGGAAGCAAGTGTGCCAGAGCAGCAAGTGAAGCTGCCATTGTGGGATCAGGCTGTGTAACTACACCTGATTTAAAGGAGAACATTCGCTGCAAGCAGAAGAGGATCCATTGCAGCTAAGTGACTGGACTTAAAGGTTCCACCCCTTTGTGATACAAAAGGTACTGTTTTACCTGCAGGCCGATTAGCGGTCCCAGGGCTAGTCAGTGGCGTTCCTGCAAGTAAGTAAGCCTGTTTGAGTAGATGTTTATTTCATGCTGACCACAAGCTATGTTTATTTAGATTATGCCAACCACTTATTAAAGCCTGTAAAAAGCATACAAAGGCTCCAGAGTCCTCCATAAAGAGCATAAAAAGTTGCATAAACAGAGCGTTGATCCCGCCAGAAGGGGGCGCTCTGCCACAGTTGGTGTCAGAAGTGGGATGCTAAATTGTCTGTATTAAGAAAACAGCCCACCTTACAAGATGTCCATGGAGGAACTAGTGAAAGCCCTGGTAGATGCCACTACACGCCAGAAAGTGGGCGGAGCTTGTCAGCAGGAATGGCAAAAAGTAATTGCAGCGGACGGAGCCCATGCTGCAAAAGAGGGTAAACTAAGAGGTGCTGCTGCATGTTTGGGAGAGGTCACAGAGAAGTGGCGGCGACAAGCAGAGGAGAGAATAATCTGCATGAGAGAGGCCACAGAGAAGTGGCAACGACAAGCAGAGGAGAGAATAATCGGCATGAGAGAGGCCACAGCTGCTCAGCAAGAGTACAATAGAAAGTGGGCCATCCAGTTAGCCCAGAATGAAGCTATACTGGAAAAATATAAAAAAGATGCGGCCAGAGTTAGAGCCAATGAACTTCTTTTGGAGCTGACAGAGGATGATGATGTGATCATATACCTCACCATTTTTGAGAGAACAGCCATTAGGGAGGCATGGCACAAACGGTACTGGGTCAGCCTCATTGCCCCGTATTTGACGGGCGAAGCTCAGAAAGCTTATCTGAGCTTGAATGAAGAAAAGATAGAAAATTATGATGACCTCAAAGCTGAGATCCTTGCCAGAGTTGGAGTTACCCGGGATGTCAGAGCACAGAGAATCAGTACCCAGAAATATAAGAACAAAGAGAACCTGAGTTGTAATAAGGAGAAGTTACAGTACAGAGGGGAAGTCTCACAATTTGGACAGGCCCCTACCTGTCTGTGGGAAAAATCTGATAATAGAAGATGGAATACCGAAGAAGAGCATGCCCATCTCTACCACAGGCCAGGGAACGGGTTCCCTGATGAGAGGATGAGGAACGACTCCCAGAATGAACAGAAGGCGTACTTTACAGCCAGCATAAAGGCGCTGGGGGTGCAACAAGCTAGCCGGAGAAGTGCTCCTATACTTCAAGCACACGAGAAAGGTGAGACTGGCATGACAAGGAGAGATTTCCATCCAAATATTATGGACACCCCATTGGAGCTTGGCGTTGAGAAGTCATTTTATGATATTGTCAAGGATAGACAAGCAAGGAACTGGCGGGCTGACAGAGGAGCCGGCGCAGAGACGGCAGGAGCCGGCGCAGAGACGGCAGGAGCCGGCGCAGAGGCGGCAGGAGCCGGCGCAGAGGCGGCAGGAGCCGCCGCAGAGGCGGCAGGAGCCGGCGCAGAGGCGGCAGGAGCCGGCGCAGAGGCGGCAGGAGCCGGCGCAGAGGCGGCAGGAGCCGGCGCAGAGACTGCAGAGAAAGTGGAAAAGACTGCAGGAACAGCTGACACGGTGAAAGAGACCGATGAAACGGCATACACGATTGCTGGGAAAATAACAGAAACCGCTGAAAAAGAGATGGCAAAAGAGACAGAGGAGTCTGGAAAAGACCTTTTGTCCCTGAAGCAAGCTAATGATGATTTAAAAGCAACTAAAGTTGTGAGCCAAGAACAAGGAAAAAGGGACAGACACAGTCACCTGCCCGGGGTGAATACTCCTGAGGTGTCTAGACAAAGAAAGTGCCTGATAAAGATCTCTGATTCAGAGAAAGAAGAGATCAAACAAATGAATTAAGCCAGTGTTTTTACAAAAGAAGAAGTAACTGGAAGCCTTTCTAAAGAGAAGACAGATGGGCAAGTTACTACTAAAAGGAAGGGTATCCGGAAGATGCCTAATGATATTCCTGAATGGAGAAGGAAGACTTCGTTGGAAGACTACAGAGTTTCCTACAGGAGTAAGTTACAGATGCCTAGATGGAACCAGAGGAGGAGTCCTCCCAGGTATAAGCTGAAAGAATCCGTTGTGTGGGAGCTGCAGCACAAGGATAAACAGGAGAGGCCAGATCTCCTCCCTAATTATGCATCTCAGAGAGAAGGAGAAATCACCATTTCCAGCTCTCAGCCACAAGAGATAGAGGAATCCCGTAAACAGAGGAAAGCAACTGTAATACAGAGGGAGCTGCTATTTCATGCTCCACAAATACAGAGAATGGCCAATTCATCTGATATGAAGAGACAGTTGGTTCAGTGTGATGCATCTCCAGAAGAGACTAACACTGACCTCCAGAACCTGTGTACTCAAGACGCTACATTAAATGCAGAACGATGTTCGCAGGAAGCTCATGAACCGGTAGGAGAATCTATACCGGCTTCCGAGCCAGAAGAGTCCGCAATGCATGAGTCAATCGCAGAACCACCCAAATCAACCCAAGTGCCTGAGATGTCTGCTCATGTTAATGAGCATCCCATAAATAAAGAGTCTTCTGATAGTGGGGAACAGGTTATGGACACTCATGATTCACAGACCATATCAGCTGAAACTGTATCATCAGAACAGTTATCTGAGACTGTATGCACAGGAGAGAAAGAGTCTCATGAAGAAAAATTGGCAAAGGTGCAATTAACAGAGCAGAAGACACCAGATATAGATTTAGGTAAACAAAGAGATAAACATGAATCAGGACAAGATGGTCAGGGGGTAGAGACATTCCAGAAAGAAAATGAATCTTCTTCTAACCCTGAGGTTGTGAATAGTGACTCGGCAACAAAAGTGCATGACCCATCTGCCCAAAGCATTTCTGAAGAACAAGTGCCAAACCATGAAACCGCGGCTGAAGAATTAGAAAATGAGTCCTCTGAGCCACAAACCAATGACCAACAAGTAATCCATAATGACCACTCTATTAAAGAAGAAAATTTAGAAAATGGTCATGAAAAGCTGGACGCCTTGGAGGCAAAGCTATTAGAGAAGTCACTAAAAGAAGAAATAAAATGGGTGAAGGCAGAGGATGCAGAAAATAAAAATGTTGTACAGGAATTCAGGATACAAGAGGCTACTAAGAAGTATACTAGCCTATCTGTTGGTCGTCAGCCGGACGTTGCTAAACAGCTGGAGATATTCCAGGAAAAACAAGAGTCTGAGAGCTTCTTTCTAGCAAAGACAGAGAATATGCCTACTCTGCACAGAGAGAAAGATAAAGTACAGACCCAAGAGCAAGACGCAGCCGTGAGAGGGGGCCTAGCTTTGGAGTCTATAGCGGATCCTGGACCAGAACAGAAGCAAGGTGCTTGTATGAAGCTCATACGTTCTGGTGAGAATTGTCAGCCAGACAATAGGAGCACCTGGAATAGAGGGAGCCAGGAACAGAGGGAAGAAAGACAGCCCAGGAAGTTGCTGTTGTATAATGAAGTTGAAAGGGATGCTACTGATGAGCCTACAGGGGGAGAATTGGAAACCCTACAGAATGGACTGAGAAAGGAAGCACGACAATCTCAAGAGGTCACAAAATTTGGCCAAGAATTGTACTCGGCGAGGGCAGCTGACTCTCTGATATTTGAGCCCTACACTAAACCCCATCAGGTTGTAAGGAGGGAGCGACTGAGTGATCTGCTTGATACCCCAGGGAAGAGACGGTATGGAGAAGTGAGTTCTCATACAGTAGTACGACGAGTACTTTTGAAGGGTCCCTGGAGGAGGGCACTCGGAGTGATGAGCGGGCCGGTGTCCTACCCACGATGTGTGGGCAATGTCCCGGGCGGTGCGAAGAAGAGAGCGCTTCAAGATGAGAAAGCTGATAAAGCAGAAGCTTCAGCACTATTGGGAAGGTCTTACTGGCGCAAGAATGGCCGGACGGTAGGATGGTGGCATACACGGCCTCTCGGCGTTGTCGCTCAACCCTATGGTGTCGAGCTGAGGGGGAGGAGATGTGATGGTTTGCCCCCAGAGGCCAGTGTGGACGCAGCGCTAGGAAGAGGACTAATCCCTGAGACATTTTTATTTACACCAGGAGCTACGGAGTTAAGCTTGAGGTGTAATCAGGCCCAGCTGGAAGTTTCTTTAAAAGGCCTCCTGAAGCAACCAGCAGGGGGGTTTCAGGCTGGGTGTGGACCCAGAGAGCTCCAGAGAGCGAGCGAGCGAGCACCAGAGAGCTCCAGAGAGCGAGCGAGCGAGCACCAGTGAGCTCCAGAGAAAGAGAGCACCAGAGACTGGGAAGCAAGTGTGCCAGAGCAGCAAGTGAAGCTGCCATTGTGGGATCAGGCTGTGTAACTACACCTGATTTAAAGGAGAACATTCGCTGCAAGCAGAAGAGGATCCATTGCAGCTAAGTGACTGGACTTAAAGGTACCACCCCTTTGTGATACAAAAGGTACTGTTTTACCTGCAGGCCGATTAGCGGTCCCAGGGCTAGTCAGTGGCGTTCCTGCAAGTAAGTAAGCCTGTTTGAGTAGATGTTTATTTCATGCTGACCACAAGCTATGTTTATTTAGATTATGCCAACCACTTATTAAAGCCTGTAAAAAGCATACAAAGGCTCCAGAGTCCTCCATAAAGAGCATAAAAAGTTGCATAAACAGAGCGTTGATCCCGCCAGAAGGGGGCGCTCTGCCACAGTATATATATATATATATATATATATATATATATATATATATAATCCCATGCTTTAGCTAGTTACGGCACTTGTGCCTGCACTTCCCCCTCATTACAAGATTTATGACGTTCACATTTCCTATTGGCTTCTATGGCTGTCTCATTCGTAAAGCTTGGTGTGGCTGCTCCCTGCACAGATATCAGTTGCAGCAAAAGAGCAAGATTTATGGATCTGAGCTGACTGTTGTAATCTGGGGGAGTGCATTATTTACATTAGTGTAGAAGTTAGATAAAAAAATCTCCCATAGACTTTTTACTGCATTCCGCTAACTTAGAGCACTTGATTTACATGGGGCTCAAAAAGTAGGGAAAACACAAAAAACCTAACCACAGTTATCTCCCCAAACAAATTGAGTCTGACCTAAGTGTTTGAAGCAGGTTCTTAAATTCAAAGATAGCAGGTCATAACTAAAATCAACCTTCAAAGGTTTGTTGAAAGAGCCATTTATTATTACTGCATTTTGAAAACTACCCTGTTATAGGTAACATAGACTGAAATCACTACAAAGTGACCTGTGATTTATTCATTATTTCCAATTAGGAATAGTATTCTTCTCTCTTCAAAGTGAACACACAATCACCTTGAGATATCAACTGACTATCATCAGAAATTAGTATCAGGCAGAAAGATCCACATAATCACAGAGTCTACCACACACAATCAGGTTGATGCCTTGATCTTAATAGAAATAGCAACACTTTTCTCTCCTCAGACTCCCCGATTGATATGCAATCTTGATCTTTACAGAGAATTAATTATCGGCTATGGTTGATGTAACTGTGTTAGTGTTCACTTGACCTATTAAGTCAAATTGACAGGGGACTATCTGCTATGAATAATGGATTACAATGGTGGTAATGCCCTACATAGGATGTTTGGATGAAGTGAAATAAGTTATGTGTTTAGGACAAATATCTACCACCATTTTTTTCAGAAGACTTCATGTCTGCATTGTTATGTCAAATACTTCAGAGCCAATCTCAAAAAAACTTGTTTTTTTAAAATATGATGCCAAGAATTATGCAGATAGCTAGAGGGTCATGACTTTAAATGTTGTTGATGGAGTTTGCCTGTATGTTTGTGGCCAAATAATAATCCACATGATGGTAGTAGCAACTGAAAATAAAAATGGGGACATGAGCAAACTATGGTCCCAAACCTAAATGAGATGGGTATAAGGCCCTTATCAAAACAAAACATACTTGTTTTGCATGTGAGGGAATATATACAATTGTCCTAGTAGCCATTTATTTAGTTCTTGAAGCATAAGCCAGCTCTAATTCTGCCTGGGTATTTGTTGATGATGTGGCTTGCAGGGATACAACTGTGTTAATGAAGCCGAACAACCTACTTGAGAAAAATTCAGTACTTTCTACCTAGGGCAATGACATATGAGTATGCTAAAGAAGATGCTTCCTAGAGATGCTGGTTAAAGAGAAAAAAAGTTTTAGATGTTTACCTGATCTGGGGGCTTGCCCCTGTCACCTAAAGAGCGGTAATTTTGATTTATGAATCATCATCAATGAATTCTACAGACCTATGTATGCTACGTGCACTTTCCTGGTGTTTTAGTGAAGTTTAAACACATTTTACTTAATATTTTTTCATGTAAAACACAACTTTGTTAATTTTTGATGCATGCTCTTTTAAGTGCATGAAAAGGGATATGTTTTAGGTCCCTTTAACTTTTGGCAGAAAACACTCAAAGGGCAAATTGATAAAGAATGTAATGGTTTTAAAGTGGTCTTGTATTACACTGGAAAGTCTATGAATATAATTTTTCATAACAGGCAACAGGTTTTCTAAAAATAAAAATGTAATTATTTATCAAAAAAATTATTTAGGAAATGTAGGTAAACTATACAAAGTATATATCTTTTTGTGATTGTTATCATTTTGGGCAGATATTTTTAAATTAATGTGACCCTCAGTATAAAATGAATTTATTAAAATATAATGCTTTTTGTTTCAAGCCACCACTGTGAATGTCTGTTTATATGGGACTGCACTGTATATTCGTAACATAAAAATCTACTGAAATGCTGTTTATGGATCTAAATCTATTTATTCCATAAGCCAACGCTGATCAAACTACAATAAACAGTCTCACTCTTTGAAAGATTATATTTTCTAAATTTGACTTTAAAATACTTGTATGATCTTTTTACAATGGGTATTTTAAATAGACAAATCCTTATCAAAAAATGAGCATACGGAGCACACTGGGGATGAAAGGACTCATCGAAGAATATGTCTGATGAAACAGATGAATGTTTATGATATTGTATCAAAATGCTAATTTGTTCGAATCTCCATATAGTATGGCAAATGTTGAGCATATGCTACAAGTGCATTACACATGCTTGTGAATATCTAACAAAAGACATACATGTACTAGAAATTTTCAAATTACTTATTATAAAACATAATGGATGTGAAATAAAAAAAATCTTGTTATAGACATAGGGCTATCTTAAAGATAAAATATGGTAAATAAGACAGTTTTTTTTTAATCAGGAGCAAAATATATTATGTGGCGAGTGAAGCAATTCTTATCTTGCATAATTTCTCGTTTTCAAAGGTCTACACATGCATCCAACACCATTGAGTGTAATGATCTAATGCTTTAAACAGTTGAAGTATCTACTCCATTAAAGCCTTTGATTTCCATGGCAACTAACATCAATTTATGCCTTGGGTCCCATCATCGACACACCACTATTTAATTTAAAAAAAGCAAAATTAAACGTGTGTGTATATTTGTGTACTCAATACATAGACAGACAGGATTTTTATAGCTTTATAGATTTTGAGATTAGGCTAAATAATGCCATGACAATAAATGGGGTAAAATAGCTCTTCACAGCAGCCCTCTTCACCATATTAATTAAGAATACTGTATTATAATGAGTAGATCAATGCTTGCGCTAAATCTACACCTACTTTCTTACATTGCTACAGTATTCTTTTGTACTGGACTGCAGTTAGAGCTGAAAAATAATTGCAAAGTGCAATCATAACTAAAAGTGCACTATTAAAGCAAAAAAAGTCATTCTCAGCTAATAAAAAATAAAATGTTAAGAATATTTGTGGACCATATTGTATTTGCCAATCACGACCTGATTAATTTTTTAATAGAATTGAAAAATATGAAATATGCTAACTTTTGGTTTCTAATGGGAACCATTTAGCTGATTTGCTGTGGGTGGAGAAAAACAAAATTGTTAGTGAATCCTGTGATGGTGAATACCGCTAGTGTTTTATATACGACACTCTTCTAAGGTACACAAAATCTGGATGGCTATGGCTTTCTATGGAATGAGAAGTTACTATGAAACCAAACTTATTTAATTGTGGCCTTGTGAATCTACCCCTATTGATTCTACCCAATGAACAGTACTTATCGTCTTAGGGAGCTTTGAAAGGTAAATCACTATATAGAGACAGTTATTCAATTAAAGGTATATGAAAATAGCATGAATATATTTTTATAGGATCTAAACTTGATTCTAAATGTTCTGCGAGATAATGCAGAGCAATATTTATAATTGTGGTAGTTAATTATTTTTTACTTTATTCTCCAAAGGCACAAATGTCTATCTGAAAATGAAGTCAAGGTCCGGGTTCCATATACACATATAATCGTTTTAATATAATGAAATTCAACAGGTCACAGCAAGGAAGTTTCCAAAGGCAAGGGGTCTTAGGAAAATAACACGATAAAACTGTTTTGGACTCAAGTTCATCAGTTAAATACTCTTATTATAAGTTCAGAGTTGATTGAAGGAAGGCAAAAAACAGGAGCTAGGCCATCATTCAGTGCTAATTGTGAGTGAAGCAGCTGTAGATAAAGAATGAGATAGTGATTATTTTTTGCAGAGTAAACCCCTTAATATTTCAGTGGTATAATCAGAAAATAATTTTTAAACCCAAGAATAAATAATAAAGTATTGTACAACAAAGTATTATCATAAATAATACAATAAGAATGTTGCAGTATAATTTGATATCTTTTTATTATACAATTGAATTTAAAGTGACTTTTTTGCAGGTCATGAGTCACACTACATTCAGTATTCTCCCTTATATTTTGTAGTACTGTGTGCTATTTTATCAGTGATTATTTTGATAACTTCTAGAAAAGGGCTGAATTGAAGACAGAGGCATCTTTTAAAATGATTTTGCTGTCCAGTGTTCTTCTGTCAGGGGAATGTTTAATTGATCTAAGAAAGTTGCTGAGCACAAGTAGGTCACTTCTAATTGAGCCATAAATGAGATGGAAAGTTTTGGATGAAATTCTTCAAAATTGAATGCGGCCACTCAGAGACTACTGTGTGAAGGTAAAAAAAAATATTTCTTCCAAGAGCTGTAATGCAACATTTTAGTATAGATTGAGTCTCTTAGTTAGAGGTAGCCTCTATAGATTTTAACATATTGATTAATGTCACTAGGGAAACAATTCTACCAGGCGATGGAAGCAAAAATGACTCACTCATTGTTGATTTTGCCCACATACTGATATCATTGAGGAATATCAAAGAAAAGGTGATGTGATGTGATACTGTAGTATATAGTATAGTAGGTTAGGAGGTCCAAATAACTCTTAGTAGAGATGAATAGTCTATTCATTTGGGATGAACAATCAATGTGTTTTATAATAAAGATACTCTTGTGAGTGGGTATAGCACACCTATCAAGGATAGAAGCAGTTTAGCTAAGGGGAGCAGCTTCTTGAGTACACTCAAAGATCAATATATGGTCCAGGTTGTACATGAATCTACTAGAAACGAGGCTATCTTGGATTTAGTCATCACAAATAATATTGATATGTTTTCAAATGTTGAAATAGGGCAAACTTTGGAAAACAGTGATCACAACACAGTCTCATTTGAGATTGAAGTAAAAAAACAGAACTGAAAGGGCCAACAAAAACTCTTAATTTTCAAAGGGCAGATTTTAATAGTCTAAGGGCAGAAATATAACGTATAGACTGGGACAAAGAACTGGCAGGTAAAAATATGGTACATAAATGGACAACATTTAAATCTTTGCTAAATATACATACACATCAGCATATACCATGTGGGAATAAAAATAAAAGGAGTAAATCCCATCCAATGTGGCTTAACAATTATTTAAAGATCAAAATCTGGAATGAAAAACAGGCATTTCAATAAAACAAACAAGAGGGAACAGAGACTGCTTTCTGTGATTACAAACAATCAATAAGGCTTGCAAAAGGGCTATTAGAGTGGCTAAAATAGAAAATGAAAAGTTAGTGGCAAAGGAGAGACTAACCCTAAAATACTTTTTAAATATATTAATGGGAAGAAGGCCAGGAAGGAAGCTATTGGAAGATTACAAAGTGACACCGGCCGTCTGATAATTAGGGACCAGGAAAAGGCTGATGAGCTAAATAGGTTTTTTTCTTCGGTATACACAAGGGAGGTACCAGTGCTTGGGACACTGCAACAAAATGGGACTACAATACCTTAACCAAATAATTGGTTAACGCAGGAAGAAATCCAAAAGAGATTCGAAAAAATAAATGTTAATAAAGCCCTAGGTCCTGATGGAATATATTATGGGTACTGAGGAAACTGGGTTCTGTAATAGCCAGACCATTATACCTAATTTTTCCAAATTCACTCAACATAGGGTTGCTACCAGATGACTGGAGAAAAGCAGATGTGATACCTGTATTTAAGAAGGGGGCAAGAGCAAATCCAGGGAATTATACACCTGTAATCCTCACTTATGTAGTGGAAAATATATTAGAAGGGTTAATAATGGATAATATACAATACTTTGTCTATTTGAACAGGATTATAAGTAGGAGGCAACATGGATTTATGAGGGACAGGTAATGCCAAACAACTCTAATTAGTTTCTATGAAGAGGTTAGTAGGAACTTGGATCAAGGCAACACAGTGGATGTAGACATTTTGCAAAGGCTTTTGATACTGTGCCACATGGAAGACTACTGTGCAAACTAAGGCATAGAGGAATAGCAGTAAATATATACTCATGGATTGAGAGCTGGCTAAATGATAAAAAGCAAAGGGTTGTTGTACACAGAACAACATACTTAGATTGGACTAATGGTAGTCGTATGTGAAGTTCCTCAAGGTTCAGTATTTTTTATCATATTTATTAATGACTTAGAAATAGGACTGGAAAGTATTGTCCCATTTTTGATGATGATACTAAGTTGTGCAAGGTAATTAAATCACAAAATTATGTACTTTCCCTTTTGAGACAACTGGTAAATTTTCACTGTTTTTTTCTGTTTGCCTTCCTCTGGATCAATTAACAATTAATCTGCAATTAATCTGAAATTGCAGATCATTGGAGATCTAAAACGGTTGAACTTGATTGACTAAAAGTATTTTTTCAACCCCAATTACTATGTAGCTATGTAACTAATTAACCCTTAAATAGGTATATTGAACCTAAGGAGAGACACAATTATCCCTTTAATTATTGTATACTTGAATACTTATACGACACCATATGCTGGATATAACGTCCAAAAAAGCTGAAATGCCTCTAACAGCTAATTTAGCAAATGTTTAATGCCATTGCCCTGTAGGTATTATCAGCCTCATTAAATTGCAATTCAGTAAATTTAAAAGGGCTCTATTTAAGCACATAGCATATTCTTTTTACAGAAGTTTTCAGTTAGTGAACTTATATCCAAAAGCAAGGTCTTCACTAACTAAAAATTTCTGTAAAAAAAATATGCTATGTGCTTAAATAGAGACCTTTTCAATTTGCCGAATCTCAATTTAATAAGGCTGTATATTCATAAGAATACTTATCAACCACGTGTGTATGCTACATTTAAACTATGATTTAAAATTTATGACAATATAGCAGTTAGACATTTACAGCCTTATTAAATTGCGATTTGGCCAATTAAAAAGCGCTCTATATAAGCACAGAGCATATTTATTTTACAGAAGTTTTTAGTTAGTGAACTTCGATCCAAAAGCAAGGTCTTCACTAACCAAAAACTTCTGTAAAAAAATATGCTCTGTGCTTATATAGAGTCCTTTTCAATTTGGCTAATCCTAATTTAGTAAGGCTGAAAGCATACACAGCCTAACTGCATCCTATCACAAAGTCATAGGTTACCAAAATGTTCAAGTAAAGCAAATAATCTTGGTGATAATTCACACCAAACAGGTTACATCTGCAGTATATAACAATGATACTATGCAGCATACAGATACATTCTAATGTGATATATAAATGCATGGAAGAAAGACTTATGTTCCATGTCCCTTTTAAGTAGTGAATTTGAGTGAAGAGAGTCCTGTGGATGCTGCATGGATTATACAGTTTTAAGGCAAAGTTTATATAGTTAACATATCTTCTATACAATATGAAATACTTGGTGAATCTACCTTATGATGTAAGGTACTGTAATCTTTTGCCTTGCAAAAGTATTCACCCCCCTTGGCATTTTTAGTGTTTTGTTGCCTCACAACCTGGAATTAACATGGATTGTTTGAGGATTTCATCATTTAATTTACAGAACATGCCCACAACTTTGAAGATGATTTTTGTTTTTATTGTGAAGCAAGCAACAAATAGGACAAAATAACAGAAAAAGTCAATGCGCATAAGTATTCACCCCCCCTAAAGTCAATACTTTGTAGAGTCACCTTTTGCGGCAATCACAGCTTCAAGTCGCTTTGCATAAGTCTCTATGAGCTTGCCACATCTTACCACTGGAATTTTTGCCCATTCTGCCTTGCAAAACTGCTCCAGCTCCTTCATGTTGGATGGTTTAAGCTTGTGAACAGCAAACTTTAAGTCTGCCCACAGATTTTCTATTGGATTGAGGTCTGGGCCAAGTGTGTTTGGGGTCATTGTCCTGCTGGAAGGTGAACCTCCGTCCTAGCCTCAAATTACGCACAGAGTGGTACAGATTTTGCTCAAGAAGATCCCTGTATTTAGCACCATCCATGTTTCACTGCGGAGACGGTGTTCTTTGGGTCATGTGATGTGTTGGGTTTGTGCCAGACATAGCGTTTTCTTGGATGGCCAAAAAATTAAATTGTAGTCTCATCAGACCAGAGCACTTTCCTCCATACATTTTGGGAGTCTTCCACATGTCATTTCGCAAACTCAAAACATGCCATTTTGTTTTTTGCTGAAAGTAATGGCTTTCTTCTGGCCACTCTGCCATAAAGCACAACTCTATGGATCGTACGGCTTATTGTCGTCCTATGAACAGATACTCCAGTCTCTGCTGTGGAACTCTGCAGCTCCTCCAAGGTTACCTTAGGTCTCTGTGCTGCCTCCTTGATTAATGCCCTCCGTGAGTTTTGGTGTGCAGCTGTCTCTTGGCAGGTTTGCTGTTGTGCCATGTTCTATCTTGCCATGACTTGTTCTTCTCAACAACATTGTCCCTTACTTTTGGAGAGTTCCTTGGTTTTCATGGCAGTGTTTGGTTATGGTGCCTCTTGCTTAGGTGTTTCAGCCTCTGGGGCCTTTAAAATAAGGTGTGTATATGTAATGACAGATCATGTGACACTTAGATTGCACATAGGTGGACATCATATCACTAATTATGTGACTTCTGAAGGTAATTGGTTGCACCAGAGCTTTTTATGGGCTTCATAACAAAGGGGGTGAATAAATACGCACATGCCAATTTTCTGTTTTCTATTTCTAAAAAATACTTTTATGTATATATTTTTCTCATTTCACTTCACCAACTTAGACTATTGTGTTCTGATCCATCACATAAAATTCAGATTAACAAAACATTGAACATATGTTTGTAATGTAATGTGAATACTTTTGCAAGGCACTGTATGTTTTAACATAAATGCCTAACCATTTAAAAGAGACAACGTGATAACTCTCCTATAGGTCAGCTATAGACTTAGCTTAGTTTCTGTTCTCTTTCTATATTTAAATATTCTTTTAATAATAAACTTGACACTGAGAAAAAAATGTGTTTAGAAAGTAAAAAAAGTAAGCCTTTTCTTTTTGATGTTTTATGCCAAAATCTTTACTGCAGGCATACATTTTTCTTTTATCAAATGATTCTGTTTGTTACTTTCTCAGGATAGTGTGTCTTTGTAAACTAATAAGCTTCTTGTATGCCCCATGGGAGAAACCAATAATGGTTGATCCAACAGCAGCATCATTGCATATAGAAGGTGATATATGAGAGGTAATAATTTTATTATTTAATCGAAAACATTTTGTGGATTCTCAAGTGTAGTTCTTCAAAATATATTTGAAATATTTGATCTGAGAGGTCCATTAAAATGCACATTTTTACTATATTCAGAATTCATCTAAGAGTCAATCCCCAGTACAAATTTAAATCAGAACATAATAAATGTTCACATGTTGTTAATGTACATTTAATATGTATAATTGAGCTTCTGTAGGGTTTGTAATGCAGAGGATGCAATGGTGTATATATATTTTAAAAATATGGGCATACATAGGTTTCAAATGAATAGAGATAATACCCACTTCTTATGTTTTTTATGGAGCAAATTTATTTAGTATATGCATGAATGAATTAGGTATAAGAACATTGATGCATATAAACAGTGAACAGCAATCAGACAACCTATGCATTTTAACATTTTATCATATAATATGCAGTATTATTAAACATTTTTTGTTATTTATGAGAATTACATCATATATTTTTAAGACGCACAAAGTTCAATACCAGTAGACCTATCTCACAATATAAAACCATGATAAATGTGTCTACAATGGGGGTGGGGATAGCATCTCTTTCACCACATATCTTCCATTATCGGATGCCACAGAACATTTTGTTCAAGCCTCATAATATTATCAAATAGTTCTTAGATGACAGACTTTTTACATTATCTGAAATCAATGCTCCATTTTTCAAGAGTGAATTGTTTTATGGTTTATTACTAAGACATCAGTTTACATTTGAGCACACTGAGCAAGGGGACTATTAAAGCAAATGTTGAAATGAGACAGAAAGCTTTAATTTGTGTGCACCTAAGTTTCAATATATGGATTTTTTTTGTACTGTAGTTTTGTGTTAATCATAAATATTCTTGCCTATTACTTGATTGGATTGAGTTAGTAGAGCACAGCACCAAATAATCCACATTTATTTTTTCTCCTCTCACAGGACCATTTAAGTAGTTCATTAAAATAGTTTTAAGTGAAAAGACATCAGTACAAAAGGCAATATAAAAATAAGATTTTCAGTTCTCGTAATTAAAACCATGCATGAACAATTTGGTTGGTTTTTGTTTGGAGTTCAAATATGTTAAACTTTGTGTTTAAAGGGAAAGTAATATGTCAATCAGAATACTAAAAAAACACATTAAAGCAACATGGAGGGTTCCCTGTTTTTTATACTAAAATTAACTACCTAACCGCCTTATTAAATTGCGATTCGGGCAATTGAATAGGGCTCTATGTAAGCACATAGCATATTTTTTTTACAGAAGTTTTTAGTTAGTGAAGACCTTGCCTTTCGACAGAAGTTCACTAACTAAAAACTTCTGTAACAAAAATATGCTCAGTGCTTATTTAGAGCCCTATTCAATTGGCCAAATATGTTTATTATATATGTTTATTTGAATATTTTAACCTAGTTTTATTAACAAGTGCTTTTACTTACTAAGTAGTTCCTACAAAGGTCTGCCCTGTATCTCATGCTTATAATGTTTCTGTAACATTATATGTACTAACCAATGACAGATTTTGTCTCAGGCAGACTGAAGCTAGTGAGGAGACGGATACTCCATTTACCATAAGGTCAGCAACCTTTTACTTAAATTATTATACCCCAGGGAAGAGGCTGAGTGCTTGTCCTGTTAAATTGCAGTTTTCCTATTGCAATATCAAAGGGTCCCTGGGGTGAAGCATATGGGAGAGAAGGGCAGGCCCTATGCTTCATCTAAGGTTACTTAAGTGAAGACGTGGAAAGGCCACAGGCTGGCACTATATAAGAGACTATTCGTAACCTGGCCACAAGGTGGCACCACACCACAAATACAAGACTACGGATACTGTAAGAGACTATCTGTATCCGGGCCACAAGCTGGCGATATAAGGGACTGTTTGTATCCTGGCCACAAGGTGGCACTACAAGAGACTGTTTGTTTTCTTTATGAATTATAATTTAACCTGTAGTAGGAAAGCTGCTCAGGTTATAGTCAGGGTGTTCCAGAGTATAAGTAAGCCCGTTTACGTAGATGTTAATTTTTCTCACTATAAGCTATTTAATTTGTGTTTTTGTAACTACTCAATAAAATATATAAAAAGAGCCCAGAAGTCTCTACCATTTACAGTCCATCAAAGGATACCTTGTTACAGTCACCTATCAGGGGACGTGTATATGGCATGGATTTTTGGAACAGGGAGATGGAAAAAGATGCTTGGTCGGTCCTCCCACTTCGAATTTGGGGCACTGCGCGTGCAATCTATGGTGCTACCAGATAGGAGTGGTGTATTAAGTTGTACTATTTATTCCTATCAGTTTAATACCTATTATGTCACCTATCAGGGGACGTGTATATGGCATGGATTGTTTGAACAGGGAGATGGAAAAAGATGCTTGGTCGGACCTCCTACTTCGAATTTGGAGCACTGCGCGTGCAATCTAAGGTGCCACCAGATAGGAGTGCTATTTATTTCTATCAGTTTAATACCTGTTACGTCACCTATCTTTACTCCCAATAGCACATTCTATATGACATCAACCGGCCTGGGTGTATTTAGAGAACCACACTTTAAGGTACTTAACCTGGGACAAGGTGGCTTGGCTATCAGAATTGCCTCAGAGCCTTAAAAACTCCCCAAACCCCCTAATCCGACACTCACTATCATACTGGAAATGGGCCAAGAAACACACGGGTTTGTTCCCTGGATCCACCCAAATGACCCTAATTCTTGACCACCCTCAGGCCCTGAAACACATGAGCACAACATCACAACACCGGTGGAGGTCAAGGAAACTAGATAGATTGGGAGACTGGTTAGAAAGGGCCAGATGCTCACCTATGAGGAACTGAGGGACAAGCATGAGCTACCGCTGTCAGAACATTACAATTAATGTAGGCTGAGGCATTTCACACACTCCCTGACCCAGAAACAGGGGACACCGGTCTTAAATTGGTTTTCCAAAATTTGTAAAGATAAACCTCTATCAAGGGGGACCATTGGGTCGCTTTACAAATATAAAACATTTGTAACTGGTTGAAGTGACACTGGGGGAAGGACCGGAGTGGGGGAGCCCTGGAGACCCTTCAGAAGCAACCGGCGGCAAAATCATCCCAGGAAAGGAGAGGTCGCTTACTGAAGCCTGCCCTAGGGTAACCCAAGGGTGATTGCCCAGGTTAGATATTATAAATAATAAGCTAATACTGCTGGAGGGATGATAGCTAATAGGACTTTGGTGTTTCCTGCAGATATACTCTTTACTATTGTCTGTTTTACCATGTTTTAGGTATTTCTTAAATTGAAATCACAGTAAAAAATAAGAAAAAATATTAACCTAAGAAGTAAAAATAAGAAGGAATAGCCAGCTAACTTTCACAAAATGTCTTTATTGTAAATATGTATTTTTGCACAACTGTTATGCAAGACTGTTCAAAAATGCTTTATTTTTCATTACATGCTGTACGCCTTCTGATAATAAAATAATTTAAATGCAAAAATTAGGTATTTTTGCAGCGACCAGAAAAATTGATGTTAGTTTGCCAGGCAGAAAGTGCCCTAAAACATTCCGTCTTGAACCCTAGTTGGTGGCGGATAAGTCACGCAAGTCATCCGGCATTCAGGGATAAAATACAGCAGCGTGTGGACCATTATTAGCTCAAGGCAGCTCATCTATCAGGCCTTTTTTAATCGAATGTATCGCCCACTGTCAGTCCCTTCGGGATCCATCCCTCATTCATCTTAATAAAGGTGAGGTAATCTAGACTTTTTTGACCTAGGCGACTTCTATTCTCAGTGACAAAACCTCCTGCTGCACTGAAGGTCCTTTCTGACATGACACTTGAAGCGGGCAGGACAGAAGTACTATGGCAAATTGGGATAGCTCAGGCAACAGGGCAAGCGTGCACACCCAGTAGTCAAGGGGTTCATCGCTCCTCATAGTGTCGATATCTGTAGTTATGGCGAGGTAGTCTGTTAACTGACGGTCGAGTCGTTCTCTGAAGGTGGACCCCGAAGGGCTGTGGCAATGCATAGGACTTAAAAAGCTCTGCATGTCCTCCATTAACAACACGTCTGTAAAGCGTCCTCTCCTTGCCAGCGTCGTCGTGGGAGGACGAGGATTATGTTCACCTCTTCCATTGTTAGATTGCCGTTGTGCTGTGACATCACCCTTAAAAGCTGTGTAAATCATACTTTTTAATTTATTTTGGAAGTGCTGCATCCTTTCCGACTTGTGGTAATTCGGTAACTTTTCAGGCACTTTCTGCTTATGCCGGGGTCTAGTAGCGTGGACGACCAGTACAGGTCGTTCTCCTTCATCCTTTTTATACGAAGGTCCCTCAACAGGCACGACAGCATAAAAGACCCAATTTGCACAAGGTTGGATGCCGAGCTAGTCATGTCCCGTTGCTCGTCCTCAGTGATCTCACTGAAGGTATGTTCTTCCCCCCCAGCCACGTACAACACCACGGGTACCAAATAGGTGACAACGAGCACCCTGGGATGCCTGTTGTGGTTGGTCTTCCTCCTCCTCCTCAAAGCCACATTCCTCCTCTGACTCCTCTTCCTCACAATCCTCTTCCAGCGTTGCCGCAGGTCCAGCTAGTGATGCTGATAAGGCTGTTTCTGGTGGTGATGGTGACCACAACTCTTCCTCTGCCTCTTCACGCTCATCTACGGCCTGATCCAGCACTCTTCGCAGGGCACGCTCCAGGACATAAACAAATGGTATGATGTTGCTGATGGTGCCCTGGGTGCGACTGACCAGGTTTGTCACCTCCTCAAAAGGACGCATAAGCCTACAGGCATTGCGCACGAGCGTCCAGTAATGTGGCAAAAAAAATCCCCAGCTCCGCAGAGGCTGTCCTAGCACCCCGGTCATACAAATACTGGTTAACAGCCTTTTCTTGTTGAAGCAGGCGGTCGAACATTAGGAGTGTTGAATTCCAACGTGTCGGGCTGTCTAAAATCAAGCGCCTCGCTGGCATGGTGTTTCGCCGCTGGATATCTGTAAAGTGCGCCATGGCTGTGTAGGAACGCCTGAAATGGGCACACACCTTCCTGGCCTGCTTCAGGATGTCCTGTAAGCCTGGGTGCTTATGCACAAAGTGTTGTACAATCAGATTACACACAAGTGCCATGCATGGCACATGTGTCAACGTGCCTAAATTCAATGCCGCCAACAAATTTCTTCCGTTTTCACAAACCACTTTGCTGATTCCCAGTTGGTGCGGAGTCAGCCACTGATCCACCTGTGCCTTCAGGTCGGACAGGAGTGCTGCTCCAGTGTGACTCTCTGCTTTCAGGGAAGTCAACCCCAAGAAGGCGTGACACTGCCGTATCCGGGATGTGGAATAGTACCTGTGGAGCTGGGGGGGTGCCGTTGATGTGGAGCAAGACATAGCAGCAGCAGAAGAGGACTCAGCCGAGGAGGTTATGGAAGAGGATGGAGTAAGAGGAGTAGCGGAGTTGGCAGCAGGCCTGCCTGCAAGTCGTGGTGGTGTCACCAACTCCTCCCAATAGCTACAATTTTTTTGAACGCCTCAGACTCCACCAGCTTGTATGGTAAAAGCTGGCGGGCTAAGAGTTCAGACAAGCCAGCTGTCAGTTGCTGGGCAAGGGGGTGACTTTGTGACATTGGCTTCTTACGCTCAAACATGTCCTTGACAGACACCTAACTGTGGGCAGATGAGCAGGGACTGCTCAGGGCGAGACATGGAGTGGCGGATGGTTGAGAGGGGGCAAGCAGGGCAGCAGTGATTGACGTGGCTGAAGATGCTAGACCAGGAGGAGCATGGCGGCTTTGACTTTGTGTTCTGCTTGTACTCATGTGTTGATCCCATAGGCGTTTGTGATGTGACATCATGTGCCTTCGCAAAGAAGTTGTACCTAGGTGGGTGTTGGACTTCCCACGACTCAGTTTCTTTTTGCACAGGTTGCAAATGGCATCACTGTTGTCACAGGCAGACACATGAAAAAATTGTCACACTGCTGAGCTCTGCATTGACGGCATTCTGGTGGTGGCAACAGCATGCGTTGACTGGCGTGCTGTCTGGCTGACCCCGGGTGCCGATGCATGCTGTCTGACTGTGCCACTAGCTACTTTCGACGACCTCCCATTGCTTCCAACTCGTCTCCTCCTCCTCTCTGTCTCCCCATCTGAACTTTCCTCCTGTTCTTCTTCTCTTATAGCGGGCACCCACGTGACATCCACGGACGCATCGTCATCATCAACCGCTTCACTTGTATCTGACAACTCAGCAAAGGAAGCAGCACCGTGTACAACATCATCATCATCATCAGACCGTACGTCCATGTGTGTAATGCTGCCTGACTGGGACATATCCCTGTTATCTACATCCTCTGGCACTAATGTTTGTGCATCACTCATTTCTTCCAACGGATGTGTAAATAACTCTGCAGACGGATCAAGTGAAGCGGCTGTGGTGCTAGTGTTAGTGGTGGCGGCAGGCGGGCGAGTGGTAACTGGAGAGGTGCCCGAAGCTAAGCTGGAGGAGGATGGTGCGTCTAGGTTCTGAGCGGAAGCTGTAGAAGATTGGGTGGCCTGTGTTAGCCAGTCAACCATGTCCTCAGAACTTTTCAAGTTCAGGGTACGGTGCCTCTGAAAACTGGGAATTATTCTAGGGCCAAAGGGAATCACAGCACCACGACCACGACGGCCTCTGCGGGGTGGCCTGCCTCTGCCTGTCATTTTCTTTTTCGATTAGTGGTACTATGCGTGCAAGCTACTGTGACACCAGATATAAGTGTCACTGTGCACTGTCAAAAGTTGGCAGAGTAGGCACTGTAGGCCTCACTCACACGCCTGTAGGCATGCAACTGATATTCAATTGATTACAGTCAAAAAAGGGTTCTTTTTTTTCACTGTACACTAGGTTGCACCAGATATAAGTGTCACTGTGCACTGGCAAAAGTTGGCAGAGTAGGCGCTGTAGGCCTCACACACACGCCTGTAGGCAGGCAACTGATATTCAATCGATTACAGTCAAAAAAGGGTTCTTAAATGTCACTGTACACTAGGTTGCACCAGATATGAGTGTCACTGTGCACTAGCAAAAGTTGGCAGAGTAGATGCAATAGGCCTCACACACACGCCTGTAGGCAGGCAATTGCTATTCAATCTATTACAGTCAAAAAAGTGTTGTTTTATTTCACTGAGCACAATAGAAGCTGTTAGGTGTTAGCCTGTCACACACAGACGCTGGCAGGCAGGCAGGCGTATGCAATTATATTACACAGAAAAAAATAATAAAATAAAATAAATGATGTTCTAGCCCTAAAAAGGGCTTTTTGGGTTTCTGTCCTTGCAGCAGATATCAGATGAGTCCTTCAGGTCTGTAGTGGAAGCTAAATACACAGCCTGGCTATCTATTTCCCTATAAATTCAGCAGGAGCTAGAATATATGTCCTCTCTCAACGAATGTAGCTTCAGAATGATTCTAAAATGGAGGCTGTCCTTCAGATGGAAGGCTCTGGAAGGGAGTGTATGCTGCTGATTGGCTGGAATGTGTCTGCTGACTGTAAGGTGCAGGGTCAAAGTTTCCTCAATGATAAAGAATAGGGTGCGGACCGAAAAGCGCATGTGTTCGCCGTTCGCTGCGAACGCGAACATGCCAAAATCGCCGCGAATAGTCCGCGGGCGAACTATTCGGGACATCACTAGCTTCAACCAATTACCCTGTGGGGGTGTATTCCATTGTGATTGGCAGAAGGCATCTGCACCTTGTGATTGGTTTAAATAAAGATTGACAGGTGCATTATCCAATCAGAGTGGGATTATAGGGTGTATCCCTTTGTGATTGGTTCACACATTGGCGCCTCCTGATTGGGTGAATTTGATAGACAGCGTTTTCAACCAATCAGAAGGCGCCATTGCTTATTTTCTTCCGGAAAAGTCTCCTGGAGCCTCATTAGCGTTGGGGATGTCCGGGAGTGCGGATGTAAGTATATATATATATTTTTTTTATACAGGACGTGGCAGAAAAGGATCCGGAGGAGGTCGGAGACATCGCGGGGAGGTAAGTAGAATGTAGATTATGTTTATTTTATTTTGATGTATGTGTATTAATGTTGTGTTTTTTTTAACAGGTGCCGCGCCGGAGAATGATTAAAAGAATAAGGACGGGACATGCCGGAAAGGTGAGTAGAATATTTAGAATGTATAGAATGTATAGAATGTTTATTTTAGAACTGTAAACGTGTTGCACTAATTATTATTTTTTTTTTTCCGTAGGTGGCTGATCCCAATGGACATCTGCAAAGGTAAGTGGTCTTAATTATTTTATTTTAGCTTAGACTTAGATTAGTTAATATATAGATAGCATTTATTGTATGTTAGCTAGGGGTTTGCGTTTTATACAGATAGCATAGGATGTATTGTAGATAGATTGTGGTATTTATTTAGATAGATTGGGGATGTATTATTATATAGATAGGATGTATATTAGATTATGCTATTTAGATAGATTGTGTGATGTATATTAGATAGGGGTGTATTGTATTGTAATTGTTTGTATTTGTATTATATGTATTTCCTTTTCAGGTGTGTATTTTTTTTTTATGTAGTGAGGGGGGGGATTATAATGTTTTTTTTTATTTTCTGTAATGTTCCTTTTTTATTTTTTGTGACTTAGGTTTTTTTATTTTCTGTAATGTAGTTTATTTTTTTTGTGAGTTAGGTTTTTTATCTCATGTAATGTAGATTGTTTTTTTGTGTGACTTTAGGCTTTTTTATTTTCTGTAATTAAAGTGGTGGGGGTTAATAGGGGGTAGGTAGTGTAGTTGTTAATAGGTTAGTGTAGAGGTTGTTTAGTTGATATTTAATGTTTTATTGGGGGTGGTATAGTGCAGTATAGTGTTTATACTTAGTGTCATGATGGTCCTTGTTTAATGTAGTGTTGTAACAGGCCCATAATGGTTTTAATATACCCTTATGGGACTGATGGGGTTAAATAGAGGCTTATGGGGGTCTGTATTGACCCCCACGAGTGACAGGGTAAATGAAGGGCTTATGGGGGTCTCTATTGACCCCCATGAGTGACAGGGTTAATGATGGGTAAATGATGGGTTTATGGGGGTCTGTATTGACCCCCATGAGTGACAGGGCTAATGAAGGGCTTATGGGGGTCTATATTGACCCCCATGAGTGACAGGGTTAATGAGGGTTTTATGGGGGTCTGTATTGACCCCCATGATTGACAGGGTGACAATGTATATTTTTTTTCTTTTACAACGGGTCCTTTAAGGACCTGTAACGCAGGAATTTTGATTGCAGCGGGGGTCCCCGATCGCGTGCAATCGGGACCCCCACTGCGATGGTTAATGTGGGGTTAATGCAGAGCTCCAAGCTTATCTCGTATCCCCTGGGGTTAATGGGGGTTTCCGAGCTTATCTCGGATCCCTTCTTTGGTAAGTTGTAGGTGGATGGGCGGTCCTGGGTCTTTGAGCCTCGTTTTAATTTTTTGGGGCGGACATTTTTTCTCTCGCTTATGGAAATTTTCCTGTGTCTGAACTCGGGAATTTGTACTTAAATGGAGGTGTAACTTCACTTTCAGAGGTCCTGGGTGCCCCCCCTTGCTATGAGTAAGCTTTTTATGTAGTTTGTGTGAGTATTTGGAGTGTTTTCACTGTTTTTAGTTGCGCGCGGGTCGGCAGTTATAGTCAGATTCTTAGTGCGTGTGGGTGGTTGTTACGTTAAGGTTGGTTCCGAGGTGGGTTTATCGTCTCGCCTCGCTACGCGAGGCTCGCCAGCAATGAGCGCCTGCGGCGCTCATTGCCTCATTCCCTAAGTGCTTTGCGAGGACACGCATTTGCGGAGACGTTGGGATGCTCCACCACCACAAATGCGGCCCCTCGCTTTGCAAGGACCCGCATTTGCGGAAGCGAGGGCCTCAGTTGCTGGCATGGAGCGCCTGCGGCTACGTGAGGGCCGCGGGCTCGCTATGCGAGCCCACAAGCGTGAGCAACGGCTCTGGCTGGCTCGCATGCTCACAACTATATATGTGATATGATTTTGGTGATGTGCAAGCTTGAGACTGTGTTCATGCGTGCAAATGTTTCCTCCCCCCTCCATGTAGTTTAGGGGCCTCGCGATGAGTGTTACTGCCTTTGGTTAAGTGTTACTGGCTTGGGTTAAGTGTTACTGGCTTGCGTTACGTGTTACTGCCTTCAGGCTCTTTTTTACTGCCTCCGGCCTTGTTTCATCAATTTTTTTTCTCGCTTAGGCATTTTTTGATCGTGAAAAAACACCAAATATGCCTCAAATTCACTTGCAACCACACTCACAGGCTCCCTGGCTCTTCCCCCGGTGCTGTGTGTGCGTGTGCAAGTTAATTTGAGGCATGTTTGTGTTTTTTTGCTGGGCTTCTGACTTCCGTGGTTTGGCCGTTAAAGTTGGTTTGCAGGGCTCGCGATTAGCGCCGTCCCTGCCAATAGCGCCTTTTTGCGCTCATTGCGGCCTAAGTTGTGAGGCCCTCGTGATGTGTGCCTGCGGCGCTCATTGCAGCCCTCAATATTTAACATTGCGTGACCAACGGCCCATATATCCACAACTAGTATATGTGACCTGTAACTTCAAGTATTCCTTATAAAACCTTACAAATGATTATTAGTAAAAAAATGAAAGAATGTCTTGTCATGGATGTATGTATTTTTATCTGTTTTTGTATGTTTATAATATATAAATAAAAAAAAAGAAAATGCATGCTTTAATTATTATGGATTTGCTATGATTGCTAACTTCTCTTGTTTGAACTTTTTGATTAATCTGATTTGCAGCAGAATTGTTCTGGCAGTCCAATTATTTGTTTTATTCACTGGTATTATCACTGGTATATAGGAATGCCACATTTTAACAGAAACTGTTGAGTCAAACTTTTCCAAGAAATGGAAACAAGAATGGCAGCACCAAATATTGAATAACTCTGGGTATGGTTTGTAACAATGTGCCACAGTTTTCCAAAACTGCCAACCACAATTTACCAGAAGGATGAGAAGTTACCAAACTCCCATCCAAAAGATCCCCTTGGCTTGTGTGCATGTATCCAACTCTGACAAACCAAAGAACACAAGTAATAATAATATAGCATTCTGTATTATACTTAGCTTTAGCTATTACTCACATAAGGCAGAGGGACCACACCGAATCGATCAGCTCAGCAGCATAGCAGGCAATAGAGATAGAGAATGAGGCACAGAGCCTGCAGAGAGGATTCAAGGCTACAGAGTCGGTGCAGCACAGCAAGGTCCCCATAGTTATAGCAAATCATAATCAGGAAGTTCTAGCGATTATTATTGTACATTTTTATTAAATAAACAAGCCTTTGGTCGCCATGACAGGGAGTAGTCCTCAGTTGGACTAGTCACTCTCTTTGATACAGACTTACATGGTTTTATAATGTATCTTTAGCAAAGGTAAATTTTACAGACACTGGGCTCTAGTATTAAATTTATACACACCTAAAATCTCACTTAATATTGCTTCACATTCTATTATCTACTCACAACTCGATTACAATTTCACCTCCCTCAATCACTACGGACCGCAAAATCAGGCTTAGAACTCCATTCGTTTTAGCACAGCTCAAATATTAGGAGCACTAACTAATTAAAGTTACACAAAATCATTATTTTGTTAGACCTGTATCGCTAGCTCGCAAATAAGGTCTAACCCGCCAATGAAAAAAGTATAATTTTTCTGTCAAAAATATTATAAGTACTAAATAGGACTCACAAGGCATTTTTCAAACACTTATTAAAGCTATAACAGTAATTAAACACACAATACTGTACTTTAAAAGCATGCAAAACATACAAATACATTAGAATTAATTGGCAACAGTCTCCAAGGAACAAATAGGCAAGAAAGAAATAATTATAATTTGAATGGTCATGCATATGTTAATATTAAAAGTGTTGATGAAAGATGCATAAAGCAATTAAAGACATAGTACATGACTAGATTGCAAGACAAAAGGAAAAAACATAAAAGCCTTACAAATAATACATAATTCTCACAGAGGCACAAATGGGGACTTTAAATATATAGATATATCCATTTACCGTATATACTTGAGTATAAGCCGACCCAAGTATAAGCCGAGGCACCGATTTTACCACAAAATACTGGGTAAAATGAATGACTTGAGTATTAGCTGAGGGTGGGAAATGTGCTGCCCTCTGTGTCCCTTTTGTGCCCTCTGTGTCCCCCTCTCTCTCCGTGTCTCCTCTCCACTCTCCCTTCCCTGTGTCTCTTCCAACCTCTCCCTTCCCTGTGTCTCTTCCCCCCTCCCTTATCACAGTCCTCAACCCCCTCCTCAACCTCCCTCCTCAACCCCCCCATCCTCATTAAAAAAACAAAAAAGTTTAAATTTCAGAGATTGTGTGTTTTTTCATGAGTTCCCCTATCCCTATCTCCCCTATGTTAAACTGCCCCATTTAGAGCTGTTATGCTTAGCACACCTGCTGCTTGGAACCTATTTATAACATTAAACGATTTATAGCTATATCTGTGGAACATACACCACGCTACGCAAGAGGTTAATACCAATCTGCAAACACCCAGGGACTACAACAGTTCCTCTAATGCAATGACTATTAAAGGGATAGACACACCCCAAATAATACTCATCAACACTAGTGATCATCACCACAGCACACTACTGACACAGATCATCTACCCATATCCATGGGAAGGTATGGAATCAACACCAGAACCGTAGCTCTTAGAAAATGGATGGGAGAAATGTCAGCATGAACAGCCTCGTGCCTTAAAGAGATGAGTGGTGACAATGATGCTGGCTACATGGGTATATCGCTACATGGCACAGGCCAGGCACTGCATTGTACCAGGGAGTATGTGACATGCTGTTAGAGGCACAGGAATATGGGGATTCATGGACAAATTTGGGCAAGGGGGGTTGCACTAATGTGCTCAAGATCTTCAGGAGGGCTTCAATCAATGCCAATCTTGGGTAAACTCTTCTTGTAAATTCCCAAGCCATTGCTGTTGGCCATGTGGCAAGATGTATACCAATAATAACGATGTTACTTTATAGCAAGTGTTATTGTATTAATTAATTATCAATACTACCTGTCATTTGGTTAGAAACCCTTCAGGGAAATGGTGATGCTGAACAGTGCTACAATGTATACTTGCCCCAATTGCATTAATTATTGTGTTAATGCATTTTGGAAATATTAATACATGTGGTAACTTGGAAACCACACCTGTGTAACTTTAATGGGCTGGGGTGTTCACATAACAATGTTTTGGACAGTAAATAGGGATAATTATTTCAGAAGGATGGCACACTTCATGTATTTTTTAGGTATTATATGCACCAGTATGTGAAATGATGTAAAAAATTATGTTATGAACATCACTTTTAACATTGAAAGTGTAAACAGTTGGCCATGACAATTTCAGATTCCAATTAATTGAAGATTAGTGACATGCAAATATATGATTACAGTACTCAAATGTTTGAAGGGATGTGTGTCCAGGAAGATGATCTATGTACAAATATACAATCGTAACATAAATGTTTTGTATGTTGATGTGCCATAACCCACACCATACACCACAGTAAACAGTCAGAAATGTATCCGACTGTGCATTAATATCATGGGTGTGGAGTGGGTGGATCCCAGAAGGACAAGAGGCTGTTTGAGAAAAAGAGGAAACCTAAGGGGTTAAAGGTAATACTGTATAATAATAATGATAGGGTCACATGTGGTAACTACACCACAGTAACCAGAATCTGATGAATACAAATCTCATTATACATCACTCCATTTAATAGAAGAACCAGTAATGCAATTCAGTTACACAAATACAGTGTGTTCAAAAGATAAAAATCTTAAAAAAAAGTGGTCAAGACCTGAAAAAGTCAGAGGAGGATAAAAATCTAAAATAAACCTGCATTTAAAGTATAGTGCTAAATATCCTAACTGTAACAAAAAAACAACTTACTTGATCTTCATATGCATTACTAACCATTAGGTGGGTGTCATGATACATCACTAGCCATGAACATTAATAATTATGTGTTCATAATGTCATCCCACAACAAATGCTTAGATGTGACCACAGTCAGTGTTCAAAGAGTAATATCACCATCTCTATATTATATTGTTTAGCCACATCAATATCACATTCATTTGGGATATAAGTGTTATTACATTTTGAGTGAGTCTCATGATATCATAAAGTCTGAACACGTACCCATTAATACAGACAGAACACAAAGGTAAGCAGACATAATGCCTCTTAATTACATCAGACAAAAGTATCTGTTATAATATTGAAATTAAGGAGAGGATGACATGCTTTAATAATGCATGTATTCATGATGGCTTTGATTATCATGCCATTGTGGGACTTTTCAAGTCCCCTGCTATTTCTACATTGGGCTAAATTTATGATAACCACAACCAAGAATTCTAAAACAGGAGTTTTTCTCAGTGACCATCAGTTGGGGAAAAGTTAAACATTATCCTGCATGTCCACAGAGAAGAGGATTATGGACCATGTGTTCAGGGGTAGCTATTTGCTTACAAAATAGTAGCCAGGCTAGATTATGTTAACATTTGGACCAATAGATTGTCACTTTGGAGTGCTGTTGAGAAGGTACAAAACTATGTGCAACAACTGCACGTGCCCGCACATCCTTCTCCCTATGTTGGGAGGTTGCAGGGGAAGGCATACCCCCAGGAGGCATCAGCACAGGAGGTGGCGGAGGTGGCCGAGGCGGCAGAGGCATTGGAGGTGGTGAGGAGTGGCCAGGCTGCATGTGTGCAGAGGAGGCCTCGGAGGTGGAATCAGAGCTTGATGGTGGCGTCAGTATTCATTTGGAAAATGCGCTGTAGTTATTCGATGACTGTAACAGCCTGGCCATGTAAGACTCCATTATGAGGTTGTGCCTCCTCACCTCCCTATAAATCCTCAGCAGGTTGCTGTTCATAGAGGCATGGTTGCAGGAAACACTGGTCTGGAGCCCTCGATTGGCATCCACTTGCTGGCGCATCAGGACCAGCATCTCCCAAATGGCTGCCTCCAATAGTGGACATTGGGATGGAGGTCTGCTGGGGCTGGGCATGGCTGTTTGAGGAGGCAGCTGTGGTGGTGCCCCAGTGGAGAAAGGCTGGAATCTGTGCTTGTGGTGGTGGTGGGCATGGTGGTGGTGGGAGTCAGGTTGGGCTGCTGGTGGGATGAATAGGTGGTGGTGCTGGGGAAAAGGACCGTTGGTCTGTCCAGTAGGAGGGCCCAGTGGCACCTCAATTTGTTGGGGGAGGGGTCCAGTGGGGTCAAATGCCACAGTTGTGGCAAAAGGTCCAGCAATTGCCGCCACAGACCACATACAGCGAGAGTTGTCCTCCTCATATCATGGGCACTCTGATCTTCTCCTTGCCGGCTCCTCATACAACAGGGACACGGTCCATGGCATCCAGCTCCGATGGAGCCAATGCCTCCACCTGTGGCTCACTGGCGGACCCAAACCTCCTGTCAGCTGAAAAAGAGAGAAGAATGGTATATATTTTAATTATATTGAATGATCGTTTGGTTGCTGTGTGTTCCTATCTAGCAGACATCTTGTTGTCTTGAACCTGAATGATTCACTTAATTTCTACTATGTGGACCTATCATTTACTAGATGTGATCAATTCTTTGGATTATCAGCTTGGTTGTAATTGGCTCACAACAATATCTTGATTAATGCTGCACTCTGTATTTGTATACACTTACTCTTCAGAACTTGCTGGCAGTGTGTCATAATAACCAATCAGTGATCATATCTCAGCAAGTTAACTGATTGACTTGTACACTACACACCACATTCATTCCTACAGAGTCTGTATTTGTATAAAATGCAGTGGGCACACCCATACATGGAGTCTCTATTTGATGATCACCTATGATGTGCCCACTAATGAAAGTGATTTGATGCATGAAGGATCCATCTATCCATTGGTAAACCCATTGGTGGTCAGCATTTACAGTGGATATAAAAAGTCTACACACCCCTGTTAAAATTTTCTGTGCTGTAAAAAAAATGAGACAAACATAAATAATTTCAGAACTTTTTCCACCTTTAATGTGACCTATAAACTGTACAACTCAATTGAAAAACAAACTGAAATCTTTTAGGTAGAGGGAAGAAAAAATATAAAAATAAAATAATATGGTTGCATAAGTATGCGCACCCTTAAACTAATACTTTGTTGAAGCACCGTTTGATTTTATTATAGCACTCAGTCTTTTTGGGTATGAGTCTATCAGCATGGCACATTTTGACAAGATTTGCCCACTCTTCTTTGCAAAAACAATCCAAATCTGTCAGATTGCGAGGGCATCTCCTGTGCACAGCCCTCTTCAGATCACCCCACTGATTTTCAGCTATGGGCTCTGGCTGAGCCATTCCAAAACTTTAATCTTCTTCTGGTGAAGCCATTCCTTTGTAGATTTATATGTATGCTTTGGGTCGTTGTCATGCTGAAAGATGAAGTTCCTCTTCATGTTCAGCTTTCTAGCAGAAGCCTGAAGGTTTTG
This sequence comes from Discoglossus pictus, assembly GCA_027410445.1. Taxonomy (NCBI): domain Eukaryota; kingdom Metazoa; phylum Chordata; class Amphibia; order Anura; family Alytidae; genus Discoglossus; species Discoglossus pictus. The sequence continues at coordinate 160,665,927 of CM050169.1, forward strand.
TGCCAATATTGACTGATATTTGGAACTGTTCATAATTCCCTCTATCTTAACTAAGGCCCCAGTTCCAGCTGAAGAAAAACAGCCCCAAAGCATGATGCTGCCACCACCATGCTTCACTGTAGGTATGGTGTTCTTTTGGTGAGGTGCAGTGTTGTTTTTGCGGCAAACATATATTTTGGAATTATGGCCCAAAAGTTCAACCTTGGTTTCATCAGACCATAACACCTTTTCCCACATGCTTTTGTGAGACTTCAAATGTGTTTTTGCAAAATGTACCCTGGCTTGGACGTTTTTCTTTGTAAGAAAAGGCTTTCGTCTTGCCACTCTACGCCATATGAAGAATACGGGAGATTGTTGTCACATGCACCACACAGCCAGTACTTGCCAGATATTCCTGCAGCTGTTTTAATGTTGCTGTAGGCCTCTTGGTAGCCTCCCAGACCAGTTTTCTTCTCGTCTTTTCATCAATTTTGGAGGGAGCTCCAGTTCTTGGTAATGTCACTGTTGTGCCATATTTTCTCTACTTGATGATGACTGTCTTCACTGTGTTCCATGGTATATCTAATGCCTTGGAAATTATTTTGTACCCTTCTCCTGACTGATACCTTTTAACAATGAGATCCCTCTGATGCTTTGGAAGCTCTCTGTGGACCATTGCTTTTGCTGTGGGATGTGACTAAGAAAATTTCAGGAAAGACCAACAAGAGCAGCTGAACTATATTCTGAAATGATTTATCTTTGTCATTTTTTTACAGCACAGAAACCTGACATTTTAACAGACTTTTTATATCCACTGTACATGTGTCTTGTGTTTTCTATGTGTATATGTGGTGGCATGTTGGTGTATCTGATAATCACCTGACAGGGAGGCTGGATACTATTGGGCCACCAGGCCTGTAGCTCCAGTGATGGGCACCTGGCTAAGCATTTCTTTGAGTACACACTACCACTTGTTGTACTTGACTGTCACTTGGGGGCCACCACTTGGAGCTCTCACTGCTCTCTCCACCTCTGCAATCATGCTCCTCACCTTGTATCAGATGTCATTGAATTTGGCCTGGGCCTAACTCCCCTCCTGTAAGGATAGTGTGGGGGATCACAGATAGCACTGAGAAGGACCACCATCTCCTTGTGCCTTTAGTTAGGGGCCCTGTGCTTGCCCCCAGCCTCTTGCCCTCACGACTGTGTACAGGGATCCTATCCTCCCTTCTCTGACCCTGAGGCCTGTCCCTCCTACCCACTAGCCCCCTGGATCAGGCCCCTCCCCTCTGACCCTGTACTGTCTCTTCTTCTTCCTCTCCTACCCTCACCTCTACTCCTTCCATCCTCACTTCCACTCCCCAGGACCACCTATCTCTCATCTCTCTCCTTCTCTCCTCTTCTCCTCCCCTCCTCTTCCCTCCTCTCTCCACCCTCCATAAGAATCCACCTTCTTTGGTAGAGTATTCCACAGTTTAACTATTCTTACTGTGTATAACCCTTTTCTTTATTTAAGGTGGATTATGTTTACTTCCACCTCAAAGGATGTCCTTTTGTCAGTTGAAAACCTCCGGGCGCAAAAAGTTTACTTGACAAAACTTTATACTGACCCTTTATATATTTATAAAAAAGTAATCATATCCCCTCTTAAATTCCTTATTTGCTAGAGAAAATAAGTTTAATTTGGTTAGTCTTTCTTCAAAACTTAGCCCCTCCATTCCTCTAGTTTTGGTGCCCTTCGCTGTACTTTTTCCTGTTCTTAAATTTTCATTTTACTGAAGTGGTGCCCAAAATAGTACTCCATATTCCAAATGAGGGCGTACTAGGGATTTGTATAGTGGAAGAATTATATTTGGTTCCCTTGCTTCTATCCCCTTCTTAATACATGCTAATATTTTATTTGCCTTTGCAGATGCTGCTTGGCATTGAGCACTGTTAGCTAGGTGGTTGTCCACAAGCACTCCCAAATCCCTTTCAATATATGATACACTTAGATTTACTCCAATAAGATTGTAAATTGCATGGCTATTTCTCCTTCCTAAATGCATAACTCTTTAACTACATTTATTCTTATTAAATCTCATCTGCTATTTAGTCGCCCATTTCTCTAATTTATGCAAATCCCTTTTCTGATTTGCATAAATTAGAGACTTTGTGTCATCAGCAAAAATGGAGACAATATTTTCCTTAATAAATGTTAAAAATGAGAGGACCTTATATTGAACCCTGAGGAACCCCACTTAACACATTAGCACCCTTTGCTTCCTGTCTTTTAGCCAGCTCTCAATCATTGAGCAGATATTTACTGTAATTCCTGCATCCCTTAGTTTGTACAGTAGTCTTCCATGTGGCACTGTATCAAACACCTTTGCAAAATAAAAAACCACTACATCCACTGAGTTGCCTTGATCCAAGTTCATACTAACCTCTTTATAGAAACTAGTTAGATTTGTTTGACATGACCTATCCCTCATAAATCCACATTGACTCCTACTTATAATCCTGTCCAAATAGACATATTCTTGTATATTATTCCTTATTAACATTTCTAAAAGCTTCCCCACTACAGAAGTAAGGCTCACAGGTCTATAATTCACCCGATTTGCTCTTGCTTCATGCTTAAATATCACATATATAGTTGTCGTAATTACGAGTTATCGTCACACTATGTTAAAAGTTATGGGCTCGAGTATGCGCAATGAGTGCCCCAAAGGCGCTCATCGCAGGTCTCGAAAGTTACGGGTTTAAAGAGGTCTGCAATGTTAGCTGAAGGCAGTCCTTGCGAGGCCCGTAAGGTAGAGGGGCTGCAATTAACTCCGTAAGGGGTTGCTTATCACGAGGTATGTAAGGTAGGGGGGGAGGGGATCACAATGAGCGCCGAAGGCGCTCATCGCAAGGCTTGCAAAAGAGGCTTCCAAGCTACGGGTTTGGGAAAAAACAACAACATTTTTTCAAGCTCATACCTTGGACGCCAATTAAATAGAAAATTAGTTAACAACCTCACTTATGGACTCCCTGCCTGCTCCTGAAAAAAAAACGTAACTTTTTTCAAGCCCGCAAGGCTTGGAGCAATACCGATTTCAGCTTCAAGTCTTGCGGGCTTGAAAAAAAGTTACAGGTTTAACCCTACCAAGCCCGCAAATGAGAGAGGGAAGGAAGCGAGTGGGAAGAGACATAGGGGAGGGAGAGAGGGGGAAGAAACAATGGGGAGGGGGAGAAAGAGACACAGGGGAAGGAGATGGGGGAAAGAGATGCTGGGGAGAGAGTGGGGAAGAGACACAGGGGAGGGAGAGGGGGGAAGAGACACAGGAGAGGGAAAAGGGTGAAAGAGACAGGAGTAGGTACCCCGATAAGCAAAAATAAGCATAAAATACCAAAGGCACCAAAGGCACTCATCTCGAGGCCTGCAAGTTAGAGGAGGGAGAGCCTCGCATTCTGTGGCAAACAGCATTGCGAGGCTCCAAATTTTAGTGTCGTCATTGTTAACGGACAAGTCGCTAGTACAATATATATATATATATATCACATCTGCTTTTCTCTAGTCATCTAGTAGGACCATGTGTTGAGTGAATCTTGAAAAATTATATACAATGGTTTGGCTATTACACAACCAATGCCCTCAGTACCCTTGGGTGTATTCCATCAGGACCTGGGGCTATATTAACTTTGTTTTTTCTAACCACGTTTGGATTTCTTCCAGCATTAACCAATTATACGGTGAAGGTAGTGCAATCCTAATTTGTTGCACTGTTCCAACCACTGGTACCTCCCTTGTATATACAGAAGAAAATAACTTATTTAGCTCATCTGCCTTCTCCTAACAACAATTAACACTTATTTAAAAACAGTCTCTATTTAAAATGCATTTACCAAATGAAGATTTTCACAAATATATTCAATTATGCAACTAGCTTTCCGATAATCTCATAAGATAATTATTGTGAAAGATCAGAATATTCTAAAAACATATGAGTAGAGATGTCGCGAATAGTTCGCCGGCGGACTTTTTTTGGCGAACATAGCATGTTCGCGTTCGCGGCGAACTGCGAACATATGCGAGATTCGACCCGCCCCCAATACTTTATCATTGAGCAAATTTTGACCCTGCATGTCACAGTCAGCAGACACATTCCAGCCAATCAGCAGCATACACTCCCTTCTACACCCTTCTACCTCATGGACAGCAGCCATTTTGGAATCATAAGTACCTTGCAATCTTACTGAGAGGAGGGACAGTTTGGATGATACTGCATCAATAGGGAAAACCATAGCTAGGCAAGTTTATTCAGTGTCCAGTGCAGTGCTGAAGGACTCTTGTGCATTATTATTATTACTAGCGTATTGCAATGAGATGTGTATGTTTGGAAAGTTGTATAGTTATTAATATACATATGGAGCAGTTTGCTCCATAAAAAAGTGGTCCGTATTAACGGCTCGCCTCGCTATGCGAGGCTCGCCTGCAATGAGCGCCTGTGTGTACTGTCGGTGTGCTTGGTGCTGTGAGTCTGTGTGTACTGTCAGTGTACTTGGTGCTGTAGTTCTGTGTGCACTGCCAGTGTACTTGGTGCTATGGGTCTGTGTGCACTGCCAGTGTGCTTGGTGCTTTAGGTCTGTGTGTACTGTCAGTGTACTTGGTGCTGTAGGTCTGTGTGTACTGTCAGTGTGCTTGGTGCTGTAGGTCTGTGTGTACTGTCAGTGTGCTTGGTGCTGTAGGTTTGTGTGTACTGCCAGTGTGCTTGGTGCTGTGAGTCTGTGTGTACTGTCAGTGTGCTTGGTGCTATAGGTCTATGTGTACTGTCAGTGTGCTTGGTGCTGTAGGTCTGTGTGTACTGTCAGTGTACTTGGTGCTGTTAATCTGTGTGTACTGTCAGTGTGCTTGGTGCTTTAGGTCTGTGTGCACTGCCAGTGTACTTGGTGCTATGGGTCTGTGTGTACTGTCAGTGTGCTTGGTGCTGTAGGTCTGTGTGCACTGTCAGTGTACTTGGTGCTATGGGTCTGTGTGTACTGTCAGTGTACTTGGTGCTGTAGTTCTGTGTGCACTGCCAGTGTACTTGGTGCTATGGGTCTGTGTGCACTGCCAGTGTGCTTGGTGCTTTAGGTCTGTGTGTACTGTCAGTGTACTTGGTGCTGTATGTCTGTGTGTACTGTCAGTGTGCTTGGTGCTGTAGGTCTGTGTGTACTGTCAGTGTGCTGTGTGCTGTAGGTTTGTGTGTACTGTCAGTGTGCTTGGTGCTGTGAGTCTGTGTGTACTGTCAGTGTGCTTGGTGCTATAGGTCTATGTGTACTGTCAGTGTGCTTGGTGCTGTAGGTCTGTGTGTACTGTCAGTGTACTTGGTGCTGTATATATGTGTGTACTATCAGTGTACTTGGTGCTGTGGGTCAATGTGTACTGTCAGTGTACTTGGCGCTTTAGGTCTGTGTGTACTGTCAGTGTACTTGGTGCTGTAGGTCTGTGTGTACTGTCAGTGCGCTTGGTGCTGTAGGTCTGTGTGTACTGTCAGTGTGCTTGGTGCTGTAGGTTTGTGTGTACTGTCAGTGTGCTTGGTGCTGTAGGTTTGTGTGTACTGTCAGTGTGCTTGGTGCTGTGAGTCTGTGTGTACTGTCAGTGTACTTGGTGCTGTAGGTCTGTGTGTACTGTCAGTGTACTTGGTGCTGTATATATGTGTGTACTATCAGTGTACTTGGTGCTGTAGGTCTGTTTGCACTGCCAGTGTACTTGGTGCTATGGGTCTGTGTGTACTGTCAGTGTGCTTGGTGCTGTAGGTCTGTGTGCACTGTCAGTGTTCTTGGTGCTGTAGTTCTGTGTGCACTGTCAGTGTGCTTGGTGCTGTAGGTTTGTGTGTACTGTCAGTGTGCTTGGTGCTGTGAGTCTGTGTGTACTGTCAGTGTACTTGGTGCTGTAGGTCTGTGTGTACTGTCAGTGTACTTGGTGCTGTATATATGTGTGTACTATCAGTGTACTTGGTGCTGTGGGTCAATGTGTACTGTCAGTGTACTTGGTGCTGTAGGTCTGTTTGCACTGCCAGTGTACTTGGTGCTATGGGTCTGTGTGTACTGTCAGTGTGCTTGGTGATGTAGGTCTGTGTGCACTGTCAGTGTTCTTGGTGCTGTAGTTCTGTGTGCACTGCCAGTGTACTTGGTGCTATGGGTCTGTGTATACTTGGCAGTGTACTTGGTGCTGTAGGTCTGTGTGTACTGTCAGTGTGCTTGGTGCTATAGGTCTGTGTGCACTGCCAGTGTACTTGGTGCTGTAGGTCTGTGTGTACTGTCAGTGTACTTGGTGCTGTTAATCTGTGTGTACTGTCAGTGTGCTTGGTGCTTTAGGTCTGTGTGCACTGCCAGTGTACTTGGTGCTATGGGTCTGTGTGTACTGTCAGTGTGCTTGGTGCTGTAGGTCTGTGTGCAAACAAGGTTCACAGCTCTTCAACACAATGCTTCCAAATAGGTAAAGTCTATTCATTTATTAATGTATTACATGTTTACTATTACACACAAAACAACATTAGCTCAGTTACAATAACATTGCCGTCATTTTTTGACGGGCAAGTCGCTAGTGTCATAATAAACACCACATGAACATGGCGACCACTCTCTTGTGGGATTCAGGTACGTCCACGGATTCATCCTCCATATATCTGAATAAGCCAGGAATGATATATAGAGGCCTACAGCGCTCATTGTCAAAGTGGTCCGTATTAACGGCTCGCCTCGCTACGCGAGGCTCGCCTGCAATGAGCGCCTGTGGCGCTCATTGCCAAAAAGTGGTCCATATTACACATTATCACATATATAGTTATGAGCGTACGAGTCGTTGCTCACGCTTGCCGGCTCGCGCAGCGAGCCGCGGCCCTCGCGTAGCGAGGTCACTGGGCAAGGGCCTCAGTTGCTGGCGAGGTCACTGGGCACGGGTCTCAGTTGCTGGCATGGAGCGCCTTCGGCGCTCCATGTCAGCAACTGAGGCCCCTCGCGAAGCGAGGGCCTTAGTTGCTGGCGAGGTCACTGGGCAAGGGCCTCAGTTGCTGGCATGGAGCGCCGAAGGCGCTCCATGCCAGCAACTGAGGCCCCTCGCGAAGCGAGGGACTCAGTTGCTGGCGAGGTCACTGGGCAAGGGCCTCAAACCCTCGCAAAATTCACGTCGATACTCAAAAAACACGACACACAAATTACGACACTCGCTAAATTTTACGAGGCACGCAAACAACGTACGAAACACGTTACCACACATTACGACCTCGCAAACATCGGACGCAACACGCCGACATACAAACATTTAAAACACAATACATACACACAGCACATACATAAAAAACTTACCTACACCAAGAGGGAGCACCCAGGACCTCAAAAATGCAACTTACACCTCGATTTTACTCGAAATAAAACAGTTTAGAGACTAAAAAAAAAAACGAAGCGAGAGAAAAAATGGCCGCCGAACAAAACGAAAACGAGGCTACAGCACTCTAAACTCGCAAAACACCACAAGAAACTCGCAAAACACCACAAAACACCTACGGATATTCCGATACAGACCTATACCACACATTACTCTCCATTTTACACCAATGCGGAAGTACACGACTACGCTAACGGTTTGGTCTCGCGCACGCACAGTGTTACACTGCACACATTCAGCATGCTTATACAGCAGCTCCACACCACTAATGCTGCAGCAACATCAACACAGATTGCCAGCTCTTCATCACAATGCTTCAAAATAGGTACACTATATTCATTTACTAATTTAGCTACCTTACAATTTCATTGCCGTCATTTTTTGACGGGCAATTCGCTAGTATAGTAATAATAATAAGAATAATAATAAAGCAGAAGACCTCCCCTGTGTCTCCCCCGCACTCCCTCCCATGTGTCTCTCTCCCCCCCTCTCCCCTGTGTCTCCCCCCCACTCCCTCCCATGTGTCTCTCTCCCCCCCCTCTCCCCTGTGTCTCTCCCACCCTTGCCTGTGTCTCTACCCCCTCTCCCTTCCCCAGTGTTTCTTTGCTCCCTCTCCTGTGTCTTTTCCCCTTCCCTCTTCCCGGTGTCACACCTCCCCCCTCCCCTGTGTCTCTACCCCCTCTCCCTTCCCGTGTTTCTTTCCCCCCTCCCATGTGTCTTTCCCCCCTTCCCTCTCCCCTGTGTCTCTCCCCCCTCCTCTGTGTCTCTTCCCCCTTCTCCCCTGTGTCTCACCCCCTCTCCCATGTGTCTCTACCCCCTCTCCCTTCCCCTGCGTTTCTTCCCCCCTCCTCTGTGTCTTTACCCCCTTTCCTCTCCCCGGTGTCTCCTCACCACTCCCTCCCATTAGTCTCTTCCCCCCTCTCCCCTGTGTCTCTACCCCCCACTCTCTCCTGTCTCTCTCCCCACTCCCATGTGTCTCTTCCCCTCACCTCTCCCCTACACTGTTTCTCTTCCGCCCTCTGCCCTGTGTCTTCCTCCCCCTCTCCACTGTGTCTTCCTCCCCCTCTCCCTTCTCCTGTGTCTTCCTCTCCCTCTCCCCTGTGTTTACTCCCCCTCTCCCCTCCCCTGTTAGCTTCTATACGCATACATACATATGATAAGAAAACTGGGGGGGGGGGGGGGGGTTACCCCTTACCCCCCCCCCCCCCAGTTCCAACACCCATGTGTACTGTATAATATTGTATTGCATTATGTTATATTATATCACTAGCGACTTGCCTGGCACAAATGATGGGGCAATAAAGTTTGAAGCCATGGCAATGCTGTTTGCCACACAATGTGATGCTTTTTGAACTCTGAGGACCTTCGGCGCTCATTGTGAGTCTCTTCCCTCGTGTCCTTAATGTTTCGTGCTTTGCAACGATCAATCTTCGGCGCTCATCGCAAAGACAGATATATAAGTACAGTGTTAAATATATAATTTTTTTTGTGCAGTGTAAATTAAAAAATGTATTCAGGTCTCAGAGCATAATAAAGTGATTTAGATTTGTAACTGCTTTGAGAGTGCTATCGCTGGCAGCCAATGAGCAGTAATCCAGATATATAACTGCAGAGTAAAAAGTAAAACATTTTAGTGTAGTGCAAAGTCTACATTTTTATTTTCCATTACTAATTAATACTTATTAAATGAATGCACGATAATAACTATTGTGAATGAACAAATGTATTAGGAAGTGCGAAGCGTTAATGTATGTAAAGTAACCGCAGTGTAAAATATGCTATTAAGCGTATTTTTTTTTTATATATATTTTTTTTAATAATAATGAATTAATTAATTACTAAAATACTTTACCTATTTGTAATTAATATATCCAGTGATCAATAACCTGAAGAGCTAACAATCAGTTTTGATTTTCCTGCAGCTTACAGTGTACATTTGGACTGTTGGTGACCCGAGGTGTAAGTGTCAGCAATGTGCGCAGTGCACGAGGGGAAACCGCTTGTATAGTCGTGTAACGAGCCATTTTAGATTTGTAATGTTGTTAGTTGCAAGTTAGTGTTGTAAAATGGCGGCGATTGTGTATATGTTACGCGGCTCGCCAGCAGTTTCCATTATTTATAATAGTGTATTTTGTACCTCGTCTGTTCCTAGGTAAAAGTCGTACATGGCTGGCGATGTTTTGCGCGGTTTGGGGTCGTGTAGCCTCGTTTTCATTTTTTCCGGACGCCATTTTTTTTGTCGCTTAGCCGATTTACAAGTGCCAACTGGGGAAGACGTTACAGATATCACATATATAGTTGTGAGCAGGCGGGTTGTTGCTAACGCTGCGGGCTTGCGAAGCGAGGGCCAGAGTTGCTGGCAAGGAGCGCCGAAGGCTCCCACGTCGGCTGCAATGAGCCGCAGGCGGGACTTACACCATCAAATTTACGGACTTACCATCCAAAAATACGGGACTTAGAAAAAAAAACATTACGAGCTCACAAAAATACGACCTTAACGCCCGAACCACACGCACTTAAAAACATTAAAAACACAATAAATACACACAACAAACACATAAAAAGCTTACCCACAGCAAGGCGGGCACCGAGGACCTCTGCAAGTGAAGTTACACCTCCATTTAAGTCCAAATTCATGAGTTTAGACACCGAAAATCACCTAAGTGAGAGAAAAAATGGCCCTTGAAAAAAAGAAAACGAGGCTACAGGACCCTAAACACGCAAAACACATACGGATTTTCCTAAAAAGCGAGGTAAAGATACACTATTAACAAGGACGCTAAATCATCCACACCCGCGTACCACATACACATTCCCCGCCATTTTACAACACTAACTTACACAATGCGGAAGTACCCAGCTACCCTAACGGCTTCCCCTCGCGCACGCAGCCTATTTACACTACACACTGCACACATTGCTGACACTTACACAGCAGCTCCACAGCACTGTAAACCTACATTGTATGCTGCAGGAACATGAAAACAGATTGTCAGCTCTTCAGCACAATGCTTCCTGCATATATTATTTACAAATAGGTAAAGTATATTCATTTAGTAATTATTTCATTAGCATACAAAAATACATATACACAAAAAAAACATTATCACATTAAACATAAAAGCCATTCACTGCACGCCTCACAACGAGCGCCAACGCTGCTCATAGCATACAAAGCCTTGCAATAAGCGCAAAAAACACATCACCGCCGACCAAAGAATAACAGCAAAAGCGCCTATCAGAAAAAAAATACAACCAACAGCCTCGCAATGAGCGCTGAAGGATCTCCGACCGCCAACAGAATGAATGTCTCGTCCAAACCATTACCTGCCTTACAATCTTATTGCCGCCATTTTTTGATGGGCAAGTCGCTAGTAAATATATAAAGATCAAGATAATAAAAGTATCAGGAAATGTAACACAAAGATGCACGCGCGTCTGAATAATACGACAAATACGGATTTTTGTCATAAGTCATATGATCGCAGTATTTAGTCATAAACCCTAAACACTGGAATCTGTTACATACAATTTACTGATGATGTCATTAATGGGCTTCAAGGGGGGGATCTCTTTTCATACTTTTTGAGCGGTGCAAATCCAACATACGCAGAGCGGAAACGCCACATCTGTGGGACACACACAAAGGGGTTCACTTTGGGAGAAAAAAACAAACAAATATGAAATATTTAATAATCATATTTTGATGTTACCAACAGATAAGGAAACGAAACTGAGGTTATTATATCTAATAGTAGCAAGCCTGGGAGTACTGGGAGTAATAATACTGCAGCAGGAGGTCAAGACTAATGTCACCTATAGACCCCCAGACAGATAAAGGTCAGTACTAATGTCACCTATAGACCCCCAGTCATATAAAGGTCAGTACTAATGTCACCTATAGACCCCCAGTCATATAAAGGTCAGTACTAATGTCTCTTTATAGACACCCAGTCAGCTAAAGGTCAGTACTAATGTCCCTCTATAGACACCCAGTCAGATAAAGGTCATTACTAATGTCCCTCTATAGACACCCAGTCAGCTAAAGGTCAGTACTAATGTCACTCTATAGACCCCCAGTCAGATAAAGGTCATTACTAATGTCCCTCTATAGACACCCAGTCAGCTAAAGGTCAGTACTAATGTCCCTCTATAGACACCCAGTCAGATAAAGGTCAGTACTAATGTCCCTCTATAGACCCCCAGTCAGATAAAGGTCATTACTAATGTCCCTCTATAGACACCCAGTCAGATAAAGGTCAGTACTAATGTCCCTCTATAGACCCCCAGTCATATAAAGGTCATTACTAATGTCCCTCTATAGACACCCATTCAGATAAAGGTCAGTACTAATGTCCCTCTATAGACACCCAGTCAGCTAAAGGTCAGTACTAATGTCACTCTATAGACCCCCAGTCAGATAAAGGTCATTACTAATGTCCCTCTATAGACACCCAGTCAGATAAAGGTCAGTACTAATGTCCCTCTATAGACACCCAGTCAGCTAAAGGTCAGTACTAATGTCCCTCTATAGACACCCAGTCAGCTAAAGGTCAGTACTAATGTCCCTCTATAGACACCCAGTCAGATAAAGGTCATTACTAATGTCCCTCTATAGACACCCAGTCAGCTAAAGATCAGTACTAATGTCACTCTATAGACCCCCAGTCAGATAAAGGTCATTACTAATGTCCCTCTATAGACACCCAGTCAGCTAAAGGTCAGTACTAATGTCCCTCTATAGACACCCAGTCAGATAAAGGTCAGTACTAATGTCCCTCTATAGACCCCCAGTCAGATAAAGGGCATTACTAATGTCCCTCTATAGACACCCAGTCAGATAAAGGTCAGTACTAATGTCCCTCTATAGACCCCCAGTCATATAAAGGTCATTACTAATGTCCCTCTATAGACACCCAGTCAGATAAAGGTCAGTACTAATGTCACCTATAGACCCCCAGTCATATAAAGGTCAGTACTAATGTCACTCTATAGACACCCAGTCAGATAAAGGTCAGTACTAATGTCCCTCTATAGACCCCCAGTCAGATAAAGGTCATTACTAATGTCCCTCTATAGACACCCAGTCAGATAAAGGTCAGTACTAATGTCCCTCTATAGACCCCCAGTCATATAAAGGTCATTACTAATGTCCCTCTATAGACACCCAGTCAGATAAAGGTCAGTACTAATGTCCCTCTATAGACACCCAGTCAGCTAAAGGTCAGTACTAATGTCACTCTATAGACCCCCAGTCAGATAAAGGTCATTACTAATGTCCCTCTATAGACACCCAGTCAGATAAAGGTCAGTACTAATGTCCCTCTATAGACACCCAGTCAGCTAAAGGTCAGTACTAATGTCCCTCTATAGACACCCAGTCAGCTAAAGGTCAGTACTAATGTCCCTCTATAGACACCCAGTCAGATAAAGGTCATTACTAATGTCCCTCTATAGACACCCAGTCAGCTAAAGGTCAGTACTAATGTCACTCTATAGACCCCCAGTCAGATAAAGGCCATTACTAATGTCCCTCTATAGACACCCAGTCAGCTAAAGGTCAGTACTAATGTCCCTCTATAGACACCCAGTCAGATAAAGGTCAGTACTAATGTCCCTCTATAGACACCCAGTCAGATAAAGGTCAGTACTAATGTCCCTCTATCGACCCCCAGTCAGATAAAGGTCATTACTAATGTCCCTCTATAGACACCCAGTCAGATAAAGGTCAGTACTAATGTCCCTCTATAGACCCCCAGTCATATAAAGGTCATTACTAATGTCCCTCTATAGACACCCAGTCAGATAAAGGTCAGTACTAATGTCACCTATAGACCCCCAGTCATATAAAGGTCAGTACTAATGTCACTCTATAGACACCCAGTCAGATAAAGGTCAGTACTAATGTCACCTATAGACCCCCAGTCATGTAAGGTGTAACCCTTACACTACCTGATCGATACAACATCATACCTGATGTTTTAAAGCATGTTATTCCAAACAATTTAGGAATGTTAGGTAATTTATGCCCTTTATGGCTTAAAACCAGACTCTGTATCAACTATGTAATTTTCCGTGGGAGTTTTGCCATGGATCCCCCTCCGGCATGCCACAGTCCAGTTGTTAGACCCCTTGAAACAACTTTCCCATCACTATTGTGGCCAGAAAGAGTCCCTGTGGGTTTTAAAATTCGCCTGCCCATTGAAGTCTATGGCGGTTCGCCGATGTTCGCCGGTTCGCGAACCGAAAATTTTAGGTTCGCGACATCACTACATATGAGTTTGTAACAGAGAGCCCTATTCTATTAGAAGCCCTCAAATGCCTCCAACCCGTGTTTTTTTTCCATCCAAATGTTTAGATATATTTTATGACCAGAAGCCTGCAGTTTACCCCCTTAAACCTAAACTCGTAAATTATGTCTGTGCTAGTCAGCTTTTTAGGAGCGTGCTTATATGACGCTCGCATTGTGCAACGAATCCCACAATTTATATGTGCGTTACAACCCTAGGAGCCAATAGAAAGCGACCTAACAGATCAGTGATTGACAGGGTGAGAAAATAAATCTGCAAGCTACACACCCATGTGTTGTAAATTTTCACAAATTAGCACGCAGGTCCCGGAGCTGGAGGTTTTGGTCTTGGAGAGAGAGAGTACGCGATTTTGGGGAGCAGGCAAGGCGCTTCTTGCCAGCAACTGCGACCCTCTCAAACTTTACCTCGCAACTCAAAATACATACGACAAACGTTACCACTCATTACGACCTCGCAAAAATTGCCTGCAACCCGCGAACATCAACAAATTCCAAACACAATAAATACACACAGCACATACATAAAAAGCTTACCTACAGCAAGAGGAAGCATCCAGGACCTCAAAAAAGCAACTTACACCTTTATTTAACTCAAAATAAAACAGTTTACACACTAAAAGATTCTCTAAGGGAGAGAAAAAATGGCCGACGAACAAAACGAAAACGAGGCTACACCGCTCTAAACACGCAAAACACCACAAGAAACACGCAAAACACCACAAAACACATACGAGACACGTTACCACTCATTACGACCTCGCAAAAATCGTACTCAACCCGCGAACATGAACAAATTCCAAACACAATAAATACACACAGCACATACATAAAAAGCTTACCTACAGCAAGAGGAAGCATCCAGCACCTCAAAAATGCAACTTACACCTTCATTTCACTCAAAATAAAAGAGTTTAGACACTAAAAAATTCTCTACGCGAGCGAAAAAATGGCCGTCGAACAAAACGAAAACGAGGCTACAGCACTCTAAACACGCAAAACACCACAAGAAACTCGCAAAACACCACAAAAGACCTACGGATATTCCGCTAAGACGCATACCACACATTAACCGCCATGTTACGACAATGCGGAAGTACACAACTACGCTAACGGTTTGGTCTTGCGCACGCACACTATTACACTGCACACATTCATCACGCTTACACAGCAGCTCCACACCCCTAATGCTGCAGCAACATCAAAACACATTGCCAGCTCTTCAACACAATGCTTCAAAGTACGTGAATTATATTCATTTATTAATGTATTATATATTTCATTATCATACACCAAACAGCATTAGCTACCTTACAATTTCATTGCCGTCATTTTTTGACGGGCAATTCGCTAGTAGAATAATAATACACATAGATACACATATACATAGGTCACTACATCCGAACACCCCTATCCTCCACCCTATACCCTGACATATAATAAATACACATAAAACATACACTTTTTTACATCAGAAATATATACATATACACTTATTAACATTTATCTTTACCAAAGAAGGTGGATTCAAAAAATATATTTAAAATGTGATTGTATATATTTATAAATAAAAAGGGCATTTAGGGTTATCCTGGATAATTAGAGAGGGTGTATTGATTCAGGGCGCAATCTGATTGCCAGTATCCGAGGTCAGGAAGAATGTTTTTTTTTAGATTTTGACAAAGTTTGACAAGGGTTTTTTTTCTGTTTGCCTTCCTCTGGATCAATTAACAATTAAACCTGCATATTGCAGATCAAAGGAGATCTAAAAAGGCTGAACTTGATGCACTAAAAGTATTTTTTCAACCTCAATTATGTAACTATGAAACTATGTAGCAATGCTTTTATCTAACCATAAAGAAGGCTGTGCATGAAGGGTTTATAGCATCTAATGATGCATGAGGCAAGAAGCCCAGACACATTTGGTTTTTCTTCCTTAGCTTATCTCAAATTAAAATAAGTTCTTTTACTTTTTAGTTACCGTATATACTCGAGTATAAGCTGAGTTTTTCAGCCCTTTTTTTAAGGCTGAAAAAGGCCCCTTCTGCTTATACTCGAGTCACTCTCCCCCCGTGTCTCTCTAACCCCCCCGTGTCTCTCTAACACCCCCCTGTGTCTCTCTAAGCCCCCCGTGTCTCTCTAACCCCTCCTGTGTCTCTCTAACCCCCGTGTCTCTTTCCCTCCCCCTCATGTCTCTTTCCCTCCCCCTCCTCATCCTCAACCCCGCTCATTCTAAATCCCCCTCCTCATTCTAAACCCCCCTCCTCACTTTACCCCTCTAAATACCTCCCCTCCCTTCACTTACCTCCATCTGCAGCTGCTGCTCCTCCGCTCCTTCCTGCGTCTGGACCCGGCATATGCTAATGACGTGACGTCACATGCGCGCCAAGTCATTAGCATTGGCCGGGTCAAGACACAGGAAGGAGAGTGGAGGAGTGAAGGAGCAGCTGCAGATGGAGGTAAGTGAGGGGAAAGGGAGAGGGGGAGGTATTTAGAGGGATAAAGTCAGGAGGGGGGTTTAGGATGAAGAGGGGTAAAGTGAGGAGGGGGTTTTAAGATAAGGATGAGGATGGGGGGGTTTAGGATGAGGATGGGGGGGTTGAGGATGAGGATGGGGGGTTGAGGTTGAGGAGGAGGGGTTAAGGTTGTGGAGGGGGGTTGAGGTTGAGGAGGGGGTCTGAGGAGAGAGGTTTTGGAGGGGGGCTGAGGAGAGAGGTTGAGGAGGGAGGTTGGGGAGAGGGGTTGAGGAGGGGGGATTGAGGATGAGGGGTTGAGGATGAGTATGGGGGGTTGAGGATGGGGGGTTGACTATGAGGATGGGGGTTGAGGATGGGGGGTTGAGGTTCAGGAGGGGGGTTGGGGAAGGGGGTTGAGGAGGGGGTTTAGAATGAGGAGGGGGGTTGAGGATGGGGGTTGAGGATGTGGATAGGGGGGTTGAAGAGGGGGGTTGGGGGTGAGGAGGGAGGTTGAGGAGGGGGGTTGAGGATGAGGAGGGGGGTTGAGGAGGGGGGTTGAGGAGGGAGGTTGAGGATGAGGAGGGAGGTTGAGGATGAGGTGGGAGGATGAGGAGGGAGGTTGAGAATGAGGAGGGGGGCTGTGGAGGGTGGTTTAGGATGAGGATGGGGGGTTAAGGATGAGGAGGGGGGTTGAGGATGAGGATGGGGTTGAGGATGAGGATGGAGGGTTGAAAATGGGGGGTTGATGATGGGGGGTTGAGGATGAGGAGGGGCGTTGAGGTTGAGGAGGGGGTTGAGGATGAGGAGGGGGTTGAGGATGAGGAGGGGGACTGAGGAGGGAGGTTGAGAATGAGAAGGGGGGTTGAGGAGGGTGATAAGGGAGGGGGGGAAAGACACAGGGAAGGGAGAGGGGGAAGAGACACAGGGAGGGGAGAGGGGGAAGAGACACAGGGGAGGGAGAGGAGAGAAGAGACACAGGGGATGAGAGGGGAGAAGAGACACAGGGGAGGGAGTGGGGAGAAGAGACACAGGGGAGAGAGCGGGGGGACACAAGAAAAGGGCACACAAGAGGGGGACACAGAGGGCACAAGAGGGACACAGGGGGCAGCACATTTCCCACCCTCGGCTTATACTCGAGTCACTCATTTTTCCCAGTATTTTGTGGTAAAATGGGTGCCTCGACTTATACTCTGGTCGTTTTATACTCGAGTATATACAGTAATTCTTAAAAAGCATGAAAAACTAGCTTTATTTTGTATTATCCATTTTTCTAAAGTGAATCAATTCTAGGGAATTCCATTTTGCATTTTTATGCATTTATTTTATTTTAATAAGCTGTTCATCATTGTTAATTAGTTGTTTTGATATGCTAATTGGGATTACAGTCTGCTTGTCTGTCTCTGTAGTGTCCAAAATGAAGATCTGTAATGGTACCTGACAGTAAGATCCCTCTCCCTCTCTTATAAGTACTCTGAGCAGCACATTTGTATAAAGGGGCAATAAAATCAATGCTAAATATATCAGGAATGATTTACTGTAGAGAAAACCTGCTATTACAATGTATAGCCAGTTTTTAATTATCTTCAAAATCAAATTAAAGTTCTGTTATGGTGTGCTATGGAAAAATACATGATATATATATATATATATATATATATATATATTTATATATTTATATTTATTTACATATATTTATAAAATCATATTAGGGCCCTACACTACAGAAAAAAACCTTGTATTTAAAAAGGTAAATAGATTGCACTGTCCCCCCCCCCCCCCCCCCCTCCAGGGCATTTGCAACACCCCTGCTAAAGGGTTCTCATATTATCTATTTATTATGAACTAGTTTGCTGAATGCAGAATAGTAGTGAAATCACAACACACAACACACTCTTATACAGGCCCGGGTCCATCTTTTTGGAGCCCCTTGGCAGTAAAGTGGAGGAGCCCCGTTATTGTGTCCGCAAAGTGTGCCCATTTATCCCTCTTCTCTGCATGTATATAGCTCTCTTGCTGTGTGAGCAAATTACAGACATTTCCCCGTAACAGCCATTTTTACAACTTTACTGACACACACCAAGCAATTAATTGCTTATTAAATGCATTTGATGGTGAACCATATTATTTATATGTTTAAATTGGAGGGCACATGTTACACAAACACATGTCATGATCACTTGTATCACACATAAAAATCTGAGTAATTACAAGAATTAAAGGGCCACTGCACAATAAAAACAGACATTGTTTGAAAAAGTTGAGTCTAACTACTGTAAGAGCTAAAGTAATCAAGAAAAAAGTTAAACAGCTAGTTTTTTATTCGAAAAAAACAAAGCAAATTTTGATGCCTTTACTGGGCCTTGGGAAAATCCATGATACATAGGTAGAAGTTGTGTCTGGAGAGATACGATTGCATTTCCTGACGCAAAGAGCTTGATTCTGGGCCAGTGAAGGGGAAGGGGTGTGGTGTCAATTTAAATCTTCTCCAATGAAGAAATGATTTCTGTTCCCTCCTTCCTCAATCCTACCTCCACTAAAAAGACATGATCCAGCTCTTATGGAGTATTTAACAACCACAAAACTAATTCCTATACTCATAACAGAGACAACAAAAATTCAGATTTTTAAAAAAAAATGTTTAGGACCTATCCTGTTTTTTGGAAGCAGTGGAAGTGTGCCGCTGCCGACTCTAGGGACGCGAGCCCAGCACGCTGGGTAAGTGGTTAGGGGTTTCGGGTTATGGTTATACAGTTATGGGGTTAGGGTTAGAGGGTTAGGGGGTTAGGATTAAGGGGATATGGTTAGGGGGTTAGGGTTAGGAAGTGAGGCTTAGGGGGTTAAGGTTAGGAAGTGAGGTTTAGGGGGTTAGGGTTAGGGGTTAGGGTTAGGAAGTGAGGTTTAGGGGGTTAGGGTTAGCGGGTTAGGGGGTTAAGGTTAGGGGGTTGCGGTTAGGGGTTAGGGGTAAGGAAGTGAGGTTTAGGGGGTAAGTGGTAGAAATTGAGGTTTAGGGGATTATGGAAAGAGGGTTAGGGGCTTGGGGTGTACTACCTAGTTTTTGACAGCTACATGGGTAGGCGAGCGTGGCCACATCCCTAGAGTCGTCCGAGGCGCGCTTCCAGCGCATCTAGAAATGCGCACATAAAATAGGAGAGATCCAATGTTTATGTCCCTGACTTACACATACTTCATAAACAAGTGTACTTTTTCTTGAACTGCAGTTCCTTATAATACAATCATATAAGAATGATCACTTAGTACATGCACACACACAGACATAGACACAACACGATAGGTGCACAAACAAATGGGATAATAATAGCATGACAAAATGGCTGGCAGACAAGACTGTTATCCAGAGTACTTCCCCACACCCAGCAGGTAGAGCCACCAGCTCAAGGGAGTCAGAAGCTAATACCCCCCCCCCCCCCCACTCGAGAAAAGGCAGGGCCCAAGGGCGATGAGGGCGAGGGCCTAGAACCCCGGCCACCACCGATCACTTTGCCTAAGAGGTCACGCCTGCATTCTGGCGCAAAAAATACCCTGATACAGCCCTGTAAAGGTGGTCAAAAGGGTAATAAAAAAGCCAGGAGCTCTAAAACAGCTTTTACAGCCCCTTAGCTATAATGAACCTGTGGTCCCGGGGGTATCTGGTACTAACAGCGTTTCTGGTGCTTTACAGGGATGACGCACCGATAGTGAGGTGGGGGCCATGTCGTCAACAAGAGAGAGGAGGAGCAGAGTCGTCAACTAAATGAACCGTGATTATAGCCAGGTTATAATTGACAGAGTGCCGGTTCCAACAGTGTCGGCGAGGCAGACGTGGCCCGCCAGGACACGGAGTGCCGCGAACAGTTAAAGTCCATTGTTTTTCGCTAGTACACCAGCAAGGTGTCAGAGAGACGAAACTGGTGACCAACTGGTTAGGCCACAGCATAGGACGACTAATACTAACTTACAAGTAGACTGTCCATTGGACTCCGCTAAGGGCCTAGACTATGACCGGGACTGGGGAGTAACAGGATCAGCAGCGCTGCTTGGCTCTGGCAGCGCAAGGGTGGGGGAACAAGACCAGTTCTCTGGGGATGAGCTAACGGTTTGGTCTCCCATGCGCAGGCAACCAAGAACTAGAGGCTTTTCTTCTGATATTCCCAGGTCCAAGCGTAGTTCGCTGTCAAGGAGCAGCAGGTCCTGCCGATGCAGCCATGCCTGCTCACATTCGGGGAGAGGACGGAGCCTGTGGAGGGCCAGATGGTGAAGGTCCCCAAGGCATCAGGAGAGATGCAGGGACACTTCCCTGGTGACTTCCACACCAAGGCTTTTAGATGCAGGTGAGCGTGCACTGCCCACACAAGCAGAAGACACAGCACGTAGGGACACCGTACATGAGGGCGCAGGCTTCCTGGTATCTTTAACATCCTTATTGGCTACGCATAAAAACTAGATCAGGATTTAGGGTCCTGGTTTGGATGCTTTGCCAGGAGCGCGTGGATGGAACAAACAACCCCGGCGGAATTCCGCCACATAGGGCCCCCCCGGCAATGTCTGTATGCCCGGCACCAGGGCCAGTAAACCCAGCAGTTAATACAGCGTCAGGGAAGGTGGTCAGAGCTTCAGAAGAGGCGGCGAGACCCATAGTACTTTGTGCCCTCGATAACTTGGGGGCACATTTGCCCTTGGAGGTGAAGGAGAAAATCTGGAGGAGGGAGTTTATTGAACTCTACTCCTTGCTACCGATGTCAATTGGAATTTAGCGAAAGGGGGTCTAGAGACATCGAGGACCGGCGCAAAGCCTGCAGAAGGTTGCCGTGTACGTTCGATACATGGTGGCAGGCCTTCTCCATTATGGCCTTCGTATTGGGGGAACGCCACCCGGAACAGTGTTTGGGTCTCTTTGTATAACTTGAAGAGATCAGGAACGCTTACAAGACGTACGGGGGCTTAGCGTGGTGGCGGTACGATGAGAAATTCTTCACGTACATGGCTTCTAGACCAGTGGTGGATTGGAGTGGTTTCGGAGCTCGGTTGGTGGAGAAGGGTCTCCACCCCAGCAGCAGCGACGGGTTTCAAAGCGTGCTACTCTTACAACGAAGGGGTCTGTCAGTGGGCCCCCAATTGCCGCTTCAAACACGTGTGCTCAAATTGTGGGGGGGAACATCCCCTCTCAAGATGTGCCAGCCAGAAAGAGGGCGTCCGAGCAGGCGAGCCCCCTGCCAAGGGGCAGGACCTCAATATGCCTGGCAACAATGCTGCTGTGGCGAAGATGCTTCGGTAAATGTGGCGGGAAAAGAGGGAACAGCCAAACTGTTGGAAAAGGGTTTTTGGGACGGCTTCTGTATCCCTTGTGTGCTTGGACTGAGGGGGGGGGGGGGGTAGAGTAGTTAATTTGCATTCGGTTTACGAATTCTCGGGCGTAGCATTAGAAAAAATCAGGGGCGAGGTGAGCTAAAGTCGCATGGCTGGCCCTGTAAAGGAACCTCCTATGTGGGACTTGATCATTTCCCCTTTGGGAATTATCCCAAAGAAGGAGAAGGGCAAGTTCTGGTTAATTCAACACTTATCGTATCCAAAAGGGGGCTCCGTCAACGACAGCATTCAAAAAGAGCGCTCGTCGGTGGCCTACGCCTCATTTGACAGGGCAACCGAGATGGCGGGGCAGGGAGCCCTTATGGCCAAAGTAGATGTGGAATCAGCTTTCTGACTATTAGCGGTACATCCTGAGAGACACAGACTGTTGGGATGCTTCATCAAGGGGAGCTACTTTGTTGACCTATGCCTACCAATGGGTTGCTCCATCTCATGCACCTACTTTGAGGCATTCAGTTCGTTTTTGCAGTGGGTAGCTAGAACGGAGACCAGTTACGGGAGCATTACGCACTATTTAGATGATTTTCTATTCGTAGGGCCGTGATCAAGTGACATTTGCAGTTTCATTCTAGACAGGTTTACCAGGTTGTGTCGTGAGTTCGGGGTACCTTTGGCTCATAGTAAGACAATGGAAGACAAGTGTTTGGGCATATTCCTTTGGTTTTTGTTAAGGTGTGTGGAGGATGGTGACTCAAAAGCAGCAGTAATGAGCCAGGTCATGGCCCTGGCTTTTATATTTAAGCTGGTTGGGCAAAGGGACCTCACTAAGGAGTTTGTGGTTCGGCCGGTAATGTGAGGGATGTTCAACGGTGAACATAGACAAGATCCAAGACGACCGATCACTTTTTCGTTGTTGCGAATGGCGCAAACATTGGATGTAATTCGTGGAAATCCATTTGAATCTCTGCTATTCCATACAGCCTTTTCCCTGGCGTTCAGGGTAGGGGAGTTGGTCAGAAACAACAGACACGGTTCAGGGGGTCTGCAATGGGTGCAAACCTGTCTTTGTGGTTGGGCCGGTCAAAAACAGACCAGGCAGGTAGAGAGGTGATGCTGTACAAGGTTGGCAAGGTGTGTTGCCCAGTTGAATGTGCACAGCAGTATTTAATGCAGCGACCGGTGGGACGGTGTTGGCTGCTCATCCATGCCAATGGAACGACGCTATAACGGTATCAATTTGAGAAGGTATTGAAGGGTGCACTGCAGAGCTTGGGGCTCAACAAAGTAGAGTTTGGTACGCACTCATTTCGTAAAGGAGAGGCTATGGAAACGGCGAGGCTAGGGCTGTCAGATGCCACGGTAAAACAAATAGGGAGATGGGAATCTCAGCACTTACGTAAGACCTGCGGCATCAGTCTAACAGGTGTTCTTTTTACTTCCAGGGGAAAAGAAGCAACTTTGGATTGTGGGCCATTGTTACGTGTACTGGGCCCACCGGTTAGCCGCAGTCACAGAGGACAGAATACAGCTGGGCTTTCCAGTCGCAGACTTACACGTGAGATGGTTCAGGATTCGGGGGATGTGGTGGTCCCAGGCAAGTGGAATGCTAGACGAATATGTACTGCATTATGGAAGGCCAAGTTTGTTGCTAATCCATGCGGGTGGCCATGATTTGGGGACAGTCCCCATGCAGCGCATGCTTAAGATGATGCTTCGAGACATAGAAAAATGGGTAAAGCAGTTCCCCAGATGTGTCATCATATGGTCTGAAATGATAAAGAGGCGAGCCTGGAGTAACGCAAAGGATCCGGTGTTGTTGGACAAGGCTCACCAAAAGATAAACAAACAGATGGCGAGCTTTGTACGCAGGCACGGCGGTGTGGCCATTAGTTACCAGGAATTTGATCCGTGAACGGCGGATGAGTTCTTCTACTCTGATACGGTACACCCTACAGAGATTGGCCTCAAACTCCTAATGCTCGAATTTAAAGAGGGATTCAAGTGGGCTTTGTCTTTAATTGAAGGTGGGAGGGTGTTGCAGGCGCAGGAGGCTTCCATTGCCTGCTCTGTGGCAGGAGTTGAGTCTCCCGGCTCACTGATCTAAGTGGGCGTGGCCCCACCTCACTGGCGTGCATAAGGTTAAGCATTGGGGGCCTTGGGTACTGGCCCAAGGCGTTAGGTAATTGTCCATGGCCGTGTTCCTCCTCTGATTACGGCAGGATATTGTAATTTATGGTTGCTATGTTATAACGTAAATAAAAGCTGTAGCATGTTTTCTCCCATTTCCATTGTCATGTCTCTTATTTAAAAGGGTTAGCCCAAATGGATCATGCCTGGGTAAGGGACGTCTCAGAGGCTTGCTTGGCCACCTGGGTAAGACGCAGTGGCGCTTTACTTGGTGGAGCCTGGAGGGCGTCGTGCGTCAACATGTCTACGCGTTGAGGGCGTGCCTGCGCGGCCTGCAGAAGGAGTCCCACCCTCCCATAGCTTTTAGTCGGTTAGGAAAAGTTATGTTGGAATTAGGTTATATGTTAAAAAAAAAAAAAGAGAATATATTAAAATGAAGAAGAATATTTTACATTAATACATACAATAAGTGGAGACAGTTGCCTGTATTATGTGTATGTTTCAATTTTAGGTGTTGGCTGCAGTTGAGTCACCTGGCTCACTGGTCTAAGTGGGCGCAGACCCACCTCACGGGCGTGCTTAAGGTTAAGCATTGGGGGCATTGGGTACGGGCCCAAGGCGTGATGTAACTGTCCATGGCCAGGCTCCTCCGATTACGGCAGGATATTGTAAATTATGGTTACTATGTTATAATGTAAATAAAAGCTGTAGCCCTTTTTCTTCCATTTCCATTGTCATGTCTCTTATTTAAAAGGGGTAGCCCAAATGGATCATGTCTGGGTAAAGAGCTCCCAGCCAGTTTCTAAATCTCTCACATTATAGATATAAGAATACTATTTAACCCATACTCACTAGCTCTGCACATAGATATAACCTCACAGCTCCTCCCATTATATACTGTGTATATATATATATATATATATATATATATATATATATAATGTATATACCCGATATACATAAATGCTATAGAGATACTCAGATCTTCTA
Source organism: Discoglossus pictus (assembly GCA_027410445.1). NCBI lineage: Eukaryota > Metazoa > Chordata > Amphibia > Anura > Alytidae > Discoglossus > Discoglossus pictus. The sequence continues at coordinate 160,690,483 of CM050169.1, forward strand.
ACACTAATTTATACATACGCAATAACACACAGACATAGAATGACATTACACAGCATTAAAAAACTACAGTAATATCTATATGTATATATCCACTAGTACAGTAATGTGTGATTAATGTGTAAATAAGTAATGAGTGTGTATATATATATTCCAACTTACCATTTCCCTGCACTGCAATGTTAGTTTAACACTTCCTTTTTTTTGATACTTTAGTTCCAGTCAGTGTACTGCAGCATTTCATTTATTCAGCCAGAAATCCATTATTTAATGATTTTTAACCTAAAAAAGGGTTCCTCTCAGAGGGAAGCGCCCCTAGGAGGCTGCCTAGTTTGCCTAATAGGTAACGATCCTATGCAGTATAAAGAAAAGCCTACTAACCTAGAGCCTCCTTTAATTCGAAGGCTGCATCTTGGGGTATTATAGGCAGTATGTCTTAGGGCCTGCTGCAGGCTTGCAGTCTGCGACAAATCGGCTATTCAATGGAACAAGGGAGCAATTTACAGGCCGAAGCCTCAAAACTGTAAACCCTTGTTTCACATGTAATGCTTCCGAGTATCCAATCCGATGAAGCTCCCCAAAATCAAGCAAGCCCGTAATTTGCGATCCCATCACAGGTCAATTAACCACTAGGAACTATACCGCAGAAACAGGTTTAAAAGGCAGTGAAAACTGTAACTCCCTGTGTGCGCTGTAACTTATAAAGTCAAAACACAAGTATAGGCGTTGGTGGGTTTTTGAGCAAGATATAGAGAGAGACAGAGAGAGAGTCAGACAGAGAGATAGAGACTGAGCTATTGATTTTACATCCAAAAGAGAGTACATGTATGGGTGTGCACAATGCAGCATATGCAGATACAGAGTCTGAAGGACTGCATGTGCGTGTCATGTACTAGCTTACTTGGACCATGTCTCATAAGCATGTTAACACCCATTGCTGAGAATTGGTTACAGATTGGTCAGTCTCACACACTGCACAGCAGATTCAGCTGAGCATGTGTCCTAATAAACTGCAGATGGCACACTGCACCAGCATTACATATATTGATATGAGCCATGATCCACAATGCTCATGATACAGGTCAATGTTTATCTGCGTAAAACAATCACCACAGCTAATTACAAGTGACCATGATGTCAGGGATATGGGAAAACACAGCAAACAATTGTTTAGATAATCAATACTGAAATACTATTGTCCTCTCATTTCAGTATCCAGGAGGTGTACCCCGGCCACAGAGACCCAGGCGGTGGCTCAACAGGAGGATGAACCACAATCACCAACGCAAGTGGTGGTGGAGGATGCCGAGGGCCCGGGGCCATCACAGGAAGCTGGCCCATCAGCAGCAAGACCATTGTGGGGAATTACTCCCAGGCCCTCACACGCATCATGGGCACGTTCCCAGCCATTTGAACCAATTGACATGTCATGGAGCCATCAACCACCTGCAAGGATGTCGAGGCCCTGGGAACCATTCTCAACAGGCCCACCACTGCCACCTGGTGAGATGCAATGGATGTGGTGGCCAGACCCCAAAGCTCTTCCACTCATGATCGGACCTTAACAGATGATGCCCAAACAGATGTTTCCCCAACAGACCTGGCCAACACTATACCCATGGGCAACACCATCACGATGAGCCACACCATTGCCACGTGTTACACCATCGCCAAGGGTAACACCATCGCCACTGGCAACACCATCGACACTGGCAACACCTCTGGCCTCACCACAGCCCATCCCCAGTCCAACTATGTCTAGTGACAGACATCACACCCCCTCAGAAGGCACCTGGAGGACTTCTTGTGGCACATCCTCAGGGATGATGATTGGAATTACAGAGTAATACAACGGCTGACAGCCCAGCTTGAATTGCAAAATTATATTGCTACCGATCAAGGCAACAGCATCAGATCACCATTTGGTGAGGTGAGGAGGTATAGTCGAAGGATAGGTATGAGCGAAAGGCTCATAGGGACAGACAAGCCCAGGCACATCTCATTCAGTGGCTTTTGCAGTTTGGGGAAAGCCAGGTCAATACTCTCCAGCCTTTGGTACCACAGGCTTCACCACCACCACAACCAGAGCCTGCGGCCTCCTCATCTCACCCCTTACCGCCAACGACAGCTGCTACACAGCCAACCCAGTTGGACGCACCCATCCATCCAATACCTCCTGGCCATAGTAGAGGGAGGAAGTGCGCAGGCACGGAAGGTGGGGGCCCAGTGCTCAGAAAGAAGAAGAAGGTGAGAACGTCTCCTAGGTCAGTTGTTGTCAAAACTCTGCCCAGGACCCACCAGACAGACCATGATTTAGGTGAAACACTGTGTGAATACACAGGTGAATCAATTTGAGGCTCCACCACCTGTTGAATACTAGTTGCCTCACTTTTGGTTCCCAAGTTTCACATAAATCATGGCTTGTGTGTTTGCTCCTGAGAAGAGGATAGAAAACCACTGCCCTAAGTCTTCCTCCTCCACACTCCTCAATGAAAATAATTTTGTATTAATGTTGACATACTATTGGCTGGCTACAGAAAGTAGACCCGTATGGTTATGCTCAATATTTCTGCAGTTGATGTTCAATGTGGATTGCCGTTGAGATAAGGTGTTGCAGTCAATCCAAACAGAGTTCTGATTGACATCTTGTTCTTGTCTCTGTAGGTCTTAATAGCCCAATCTCACGACCATGAAGGCATGTTCCTCAACCTCCGCTTTCTGCTCATCAATTTCTAAATATTCCTTAATATCTGAAAACACAGTGTTTGTGGAATTGATTTGTATGACATTATCCATGATTATTTTCATCTGTTTAATTGACCAGAAGTTGTAAGTGCTCTGCACATTACTGGTTTCTTCAATTAAATGGAGTGATTTTTGATAATCCTTTTTTTCATATGATTCCGGTTACAGTGGTGTTGTGACCACATGTGATCCTGGTAGGTGCTATGCATCATACTTATTCTAGACTATGACATTACCCCCTTTAGGTATCCCCTTTTTGACCAAAACAAGCCTCTTGCCCTCCCGGGATCCGCCCACACCCATGATATTAATGCACAGTCTTGAACAATTATGAGTGTGCTCTGTATATGAAATAAAGCTTTGTTATACTTTTCTCACCATGTCAGTGTGTTTTCAATGGTTTGGGTTTTGGGACATCCACATACATCAAAAATGATTGTTAGCTCTTCAGGATATTGATTGCTGGATATATTCATTACAAAAAGGTAAAGAATATTAATTTATTATTTAATTAATTAATTATTATAAAAAAATTTATTTATATAAAAAAAAGGAGCAGGGGCACAGGCTCTACGGCACCTCACAAGCGATTACAAACACCGACAGAAGCGGGAAAATAGATCTAACATGCAATGACTAAATACGGACTTACACAAAAAAATACGAGCCGCTGGACTTAGAAAGAAAAAAATACGGACTTACACTAAAAAAATACGAGCTGCGGGGCCGAACCATTCGCAGCGTAAAACATTAAAAAAACAATACACACAAAATTTACATAAAAACCTTACCCACAGCAAGGGGGGGGGGGGCACCTAGGACCTTTGCAAGTGAAGTTACATCTCAATTTAAGTCCAAATTATCAAGTTTAGACACAGGAAAATACCCTAAGCAAGAGAAAAAATGGCAGCCGAAAAAACTAAAACGAGGCTACACGACCCTAAAGACGCAAAACACCACCAAGCACATACAGCTTTTCCAAAAAGAGGTACGAGGTACAAGATACACTGTTAGCAAGGACGCAAAATCATCCACACCTGCGTACCACATACACATTCGCCGCCATTTTACAACACTAACTTACAGAATGCGAAAGTACACAGCTACATTAACGGCTTCCCCTCGCGCACGCAGCCTATTTACACTACACACTTCACACATTGGTTACACTTACACCTCAGCTCCACAACAGTGCAAACCTACATTGTATGCTGCAGGAACATCAAAACAGATTGTCAGCTCTTCAGCACAATGCTTCCTGCATATATTACTTACAAATAGGTAAAGTATATTAATTTATTAATTTATTAATTATTTAATTAGCATACAAAAATACATATACACAAAAAAAAGAAAAACAGTATCGCAATAAACACAAAAGCAATTCCCTGCGCTCCTCACAATGAGTGCTAACGCTGCTCATAGCACACAAACTACTCCAGGGGACAGCCTTGCAATAAGTGCAAAAAACAGATCAGCGCTGACCTTACAATGACAGCAAAAGCGCCTCTGATAAAAAAAATACAACAACCAAGAGCCTTGCAATGAGCGCCTAAGGCGCTCATTGCGAACCACAAGATGAGCGCCGAAGGCGCTTAGCGCGAGGCTCGCAATAAGCGCCGAACGATCTCAGACCACAAAAAAAAATAATGTCTGTGGCAAACAGCATTACCTGCCTTATAATTGTATTGCCCCGTCATTTTTGACGGGCAAGTCGCTAGTAATATAATAACAATAATAATAATAATAATATCATAAGATTTCATATAATAATATATATCATATATATGAATAAAGGGTTTATATACCTGCAAAGTCCAATTTGTGATACTGTGGAGTATCAACACGCCCCTGAAGGCCTGATAAGAATATGACAGTGATAATATGAATTTATTGATAGCAAAACACTAAATGGGATGTCACCAAATGATAATGGGTATACATATTGGCACATGGCCACCATCAATGGTGTGGAACTTTCCAGGATGCGTGTAATGGAGATTATCCCTGATGGCGGTGAGTTGGCCTTTTCTCCAAGTGCCTCTGCACAGCCTCCATGTGTTTTTGCAGCCCTTCCTGATGGGTTAGAGTAGATTAGTGTGGTGTATGTTCCCCTGGTCCCCTTCTGGATCGCTGTCTTGTGGTGGTGAAGGGGCTTGTGTGCCTCAATGAAGCTGTGAGCTATACCATGTAGGACCACTGTAGGTGGGCAGGTCATAGCAGAGAGGTTAGACAATTCACAGTTCACTGGAGAAGAAACTGGCAGCCCACTCCAGTATCTTTGGCTTGCAAAGCTTGTGGAAAAGCATAGGCAGAGACATAGCTAAATGTGTTGCAGTCCATAGGGTCACAGAGAGTCGGACACAACTAAGGGACTGAAGAGCCAAATCTAAAATGTTCCCCTGGTACTTGATAAACGTAACGTGGCGGTGTAATTTGGCCACTATTTGTTTTCCCAATGTAGATGTGATGAGTGAGATGTATATAAGATGATCTTTGTATTTTTAGGGTCCACTTTAGAACTTCTATGAGTGAGAAATATGGCAGCCATTTTCATGTATTTGTGTTGCAATTTAATCAGCTAGTGTGTCTTTAATAGCTTTCAGGAACTTGCAGCATGACTTTTCATATTGGCATATGCATAACCATTACAACATAGGGGCAATGGTAAAAGAGCAGGAGGGATTTTTCTGTATGTTAAGCTTGAATTTAAGCCTGAAGATATTTATGGTGGAACTAGCTGTAATGTTGAATGTTTGTGGGTAGAGTTAAATAGCGGAGCAGCAAATTCCAAATTAATATTATTAGGAGTATGCTATAAACCCCCAAATATAGCTGATAGTGAGGAAATACAACGATTGTTACAGATTGGAAATGCAGCTAAGCATGGGCAAGTTCTAATAATGGGAGATTTTTATTACCTTGAAATAAACCTGGATGAATGAGACCAGCAATTCAGCTAAGGGGAGCAGGTTCTTGAGTACACTCAGAGATCATTATCTGGCCCAGGTTTTACAAGAGCCTACTAGAAATGAGGCTATCTTGGATTTAGTTATCACAAATAATATCGATATAGTATAAAATGTTGAAATAGGGCAACCTTTGGGAAACAGTGATCACAACACAGTCTCATTTGAGATTGAATTAAAAAAACAAAATGTTAAAGGGCCAACAAATACTCTTAATTTTAAAAGGGCACATTTTAAAGGTCTAAGGGCAGCAATACAAAGAGAACTTGCAGGTAAAAATACTGAACATATATGGACAACATTTAAATCCTTACTAAATATACATATTTATAACCATATACCAAGTGGGAATAAAAGTAAAAGGAGTAAATCACATCCAATATGGCTTAACAATGATTTAAAGAGCAAGATACGGAGTAAAAAACAGGCATTTAAATTATACAAACAAGAGGGGACAGAGACTACTTAACGGGAGTACAAGAAAATCAACAAGGCTTGCAGAAGGGCTATTAGACTGGCTAAATAGAAAATGAAAAATGTATTGAAAAAGAGAGTAAGACTAACCCTAAAATATTTTTTAAGTATATTAATGGGAAAAAGGCTAGGAAGGAAGCTATAGGAGCATTACAATGTGACACAGGCCTTCTGATAATTAGTGACCAGGAAAAGGCAGATGAGCTAAATAGGTTCTTTTCTTCGGTATACACAAGGGAGGTACCACTGGTTGGGACACTGCAACATAATGGGGCTACACTACCTTCACCAAATATCTGGATAACGCAGGAAAAAATCCAAAAGAGGTTGGAAAAAATAAATGTTAATAAAGCCCCAGTTCTTGATGGAATACATCCAAGGGTACTGAGGGAACTGGGTTCTGTAATAACCAAACCATTATATTTATATTTTTTAAGATTCACTCAACACAGGGTCTCTACCAGATGACTGGAGCAAAGCAGATGTGATACCTATATTTAAAAAGGGAGCAAGAGCAAATCACTTCTGTAGTGGGAAAGCTTTTAGAAGGGTTAATAAGGGATAATATACAAGAATGTGTCTATTTGAACAGGATTATAAGTAGGAGTTAACATGGATTTATGAGGGATAGGTCATGTCAAACAAATCTAATTAGTTTCTATGAGGAGGTTAGTAGGAACTCGGATCAAGTGGATGTAGTCTGTTTGGATTTTTCAAAGGCTTTTGATACAGTGCCACATGGGAGACTATTGTGCAAACCATCGGATACAGGAATTGCAGTAAATATCTGCTCATGGATTGAATGCTAGCTAAAAGACAGGAAGCAAAGGGTTGTTATAGATGGAACATACTCTGATTGAATTAATGTGGTAAGTGGGGTTCCTCAGGGTTCAGTATAAGGTCCTCTCCTTTTTAACATATTTATTAATGACTTAGAGGTGGGACTGGAAAGTAGTGTCTCCATTTTCGCTGAAGACACAAAGTTGTGCCAGGTCATTAAATCAGATAATGATGTGCTTTCCCTTCAAAGGGATTTACATAAACTTGAGGAATGGGCATCTAAATGGCAGATGAGATTTAATATTAATAAACGTAAAGTTATGCATCTGGGAAGGAAAAATCGACATGCAATTTATAATCTTAATGGAGCAAATGTAGAGGTATCAGATATTGAAAGGGATTTGGAATGGTGGATAGCCACCTAGGTAACAGTGCTCAAAGCCAAGCAAAAGCTGCAAAGGCAAATAAAACATTAGCATTTTAATAAATGGAAGGGTATAGAAGCAAGGGAAGCACATATTATTCTGCCACTATACAAATCTCTAGTACGCCCCCATTTGGAATATGGAGTACCATTTTGGGCACCATTTCATAAAAAGGACATTTTAGAGCTGGAAAAGGTACAGAGGAGGTCAATAAAACTAATAAGGGAAATGGAGGGGCTAAGTTATGAAGAAAGACTAACCAAATTAAGCTTATTTTCTCTAGAAAAAAAGGGGTCTAAGAGGAGATATTAATACATTATATAAATACATCCAGGGTCAGTATAAAGGATTGTCAAAGGAACTTTTTGTACCAAGAGGTTTTCAACTGACAAGAGGACATCCCTTGAGGTTAAAAGTAAAAAGATTCCACCTTAAGGAAAGAAAAGGGTACTTCACAGTAAGGGTGGTTAATCTGTGGAATTCTCTATCAGAGGAGGTCGTGACAGCGGATTCGATAGATAACTTTAAAAGGGGACTGGATTTATTTATAACTAAGAAGGGATTTCAGGGTTATCCTGGATAATTAGAGAGAGTGTATTGATCCAGGGAGAAATCCGATCACCAGTATCTGGGGTCAGGAAGGAATTTTTTTTTTCCTTTGAGATGATTGGCTAAGTTTCACTTGGGTTTTTTCTGTTTGCCTTCCCCTGGATTAATTAATAATTAAAAAATAAATAAATACATAAATAGTTGATTAATAATTAATTAACAATTAACAAGGAATTAATTAATAACAACCTCATATTGCAAATCAGAGGATATCTTAAAAGGTTATACTTGATGGACTGAAAGTCTTTTTTCAACCTTAATTACTAACTTTTTTTTTAAGCTATTTGATAATTTGGAATTGTTGTGCAGGTAATTCTAATGCCTTCCATTACTTTGCCCATATTTTAAAGTCTATTGGTGTGTTTTTATTGTCTTTTGCAGTGTACAAATTGGTCTGTAAACCCTTTGTGGGTTCTATTTGGAATCCGTAAGATTTGGGCTGACATTTGCTGCTTGCAGGCTTGACTGCGTTTGTGGTCTTGAGGGATTTTAGCAAGGGAATAGCGATTTGCGATTTTAGCGAGCATAACTCTAGCAGGCTCGAAAGAGCAAAGGTTTCCATAGGCTGTAAGTTTTAACAACCACAAGGATTTCAAGCCTGTAACACGTAGGCAGTTTGCGGCTCGCAAAAAACACCAAATGAATAGCAAAATAAATTATGGCCCCCATTACGGACTACTGTAACTTACAATTGCTCAATTGAATGAGGCTCCTAGTATGGGTGTGTTCTACAAATGTACTTGTATACATGCTTGAGTGAGACAACCACAAGAGCCCAGCATGAACTGGCTTGAACCAGTGGCTCAAGGCCTGTGGTTGTTAACTTGTGAAGCAAAATAGAGCATTGGTTATCTCGCACAGTATAAAAGACTGTAAAAATTGTGTATTAGGCTGAAAGCATCATTATACCAATAAATAAGCAAAAATGGAGTATCAATGCTGACTGTAAATCAAAATGGAGTATCTATCTTTTCTCTACGGATGACAGAGTCCTGTTAAGATGTTAATATTAAATGATGCAGGGTGGTCATAGGAGTAGATTACCATAACAGGTGCTCAGACATATTAGTTGCAAATATAGCTGCACATTACTCTCCCAAAGTTTTAAGTAATAAAAAGCAAACACTTTTATTCTACTTTCAAAAAAATAGGATTTTTTAACGAGTTTGCAATAAAGATGCTTGCTTCCACCCTAATGACATCACTTATGGTATTCAGATTGGGCTACAAGGAGGTTAACTAAGGAACTAAAACCCTAATTTAAAGGATCAGAAAAAAGTAATATATATATATATATATATATATATATATATATATATATATATTTATATATATATATTGTTTTTTTGTGGTCCTTGAAATTAGGGTTTTGGAAGTAGATGAAGGTTACCATTAAAAACAAATGTTTACAGAGGGGATCATTTTAAGAATCATTGAAAAAAGCTGACCCTTGTTAAATATAAAAATACCATGTTGTACCAAGTTTTATAATATAATAAAATATTTGTCACTGAGGAGCGCAGACACATTTTATTGTTGGTTTGTAACACTATATGAGCCTCATTCAATTGAGCCCGCGAGTTATTTTGCTATTCAATTGGCGTCTTTTTGCAGGCTAGGATCGAGTTACAGGCTCCGGCCTCTTATTCACTGCGATGATTCAAATCGCAATTTAATGCCCCTCCAAGCCTTTGATCTTTCACGGCCTCAAGAGTTGCGAACACTAAAATCGCAAATCGCTATTCAATCGCTCCAATTCCCCCTGGCTAAGCAGGCCGTGAAGCCTGCAAACGGCAAAAGTCAAACCACAATTAACGGGTACCAAAGAGGACTCGCAAAGGGCTTAATGACATGTCCGGAGCACTTTAAATGCACATATACGTACCCTATGTACTTTTATTAAAAGTGAAAGCGATGTTAGGTCTTAGAACTAATAGTACAACATTATCAAGCTTGCAAATCGGCCAAATAAAATACTTTATTTCATATTTAATGTCCGTGTTATATCGATCCTGGCAATCAATGTGTATTGATACATATAATGGAACGTGCATTTAATAGAATATAATATTTATGGCTTTAACAATATTGCATCATATCTGGAATGTGGGTCCGATCGTGACTCGTGTTTCAAGCCCGTAGAACTTCAATGAAAATTTGTTGGATTTCAAAGTCCTACAGGCTTGAACCATGAGTCACGATTGGATCCACATTCCATTGGCTCTTTCTTAACGGTAGTTATGGCCTTGCACCATCGATCATGTTCAATCTCGCAAATGCTACTTTCGGTAGCATGTTTTGCGATGTATAGCACCATAAGTTGCGGCAGGAGGCCCGCAGACTTACGTCCTATACCTCCATAACTTGCGTCTCCAAATTGAATGAGGCTCTATGTTCTTATTTTACTTAGTTCAGATTTATGGTTCATAACAGTTGATTTTGAATCTGTAAAATCATTAACACAGACTATTTAAAAGTGCTAAAGGCTGAAAACCCTGTGTTCAATGCTAAATCATTTATTTTTTATCAATACAAGTTTTAATCTAAACTACTAACAATCATGCATAATAGGAAGGATAGAGACACCGTAGGGAATAATTCAGCAAACCGTTCAATGACTGTTTTTTTTAGAAATGAGACTTCCAGTGCGTTAGGTTAGGGCAAAAAGAACCAATTATATTTGAAAGTCACACAAGAGGAGACCCTGAAGGAAAATGAGAAGCACTTAGATCATAACTAATTTGCCCAACATCAAATGTGTATTTAAATTTCACATAAAAAGCAAAAATTGGATCATGGCTTATCATAAAAAACAGAAATGTCATAATGTCTTTACTTTTATACTAATATATAAAGTTTTAGAAAGTTGGGGTCTGAGTTTAAAGTTTGATATAGTTTTGATCTTCATCATCACTATTTTCAAGGGTTTATATAGGAATGGGAAAGTGTATACCACTATTGTTTAGTTATCTTACATATCCTGAGAAATTACATTGTTTTGAATAACATAAAATAATTCCCCCAACTTGTAAAACCGTAGCCTGTAATGGAGCCCACAAGACTTACGGCTATTAAATTGGCCCCTTACAGCTTCCCGCAAATGAACTGAAGGGGAAGAACCCTACAGGATGTCGAAATCTGAACTCCGTTGCCGCAAAACCTTTGATCTGTCAAACCCGTAGCTGTTACGTTCCAAAATCGCTATTATGTTGCTGCAAGTTCCCAAAGACGCCCTGGCATTTAAACCGGTAACCTGCAAATGGATGCAAAAATATTACGGCCTCCAAATAAGACGCTTAAAGGGTTTACAGACAAGTTCTCAACACTGTAAAAGACAATATAAACACACCATTGGATTTTAAAATATGGGGTAGGCATGGAAAGGCATTACAATTACTAGCACAATAATCCACAAATAAAAATTAGACATTTAAAAAATATTTTATTTCATCATATGTTGGAATGGTTATGCATATGCCAATATGAAAAGCCATGCTGCAACATGCATAAAGCAATTAAAGTTGAGGCTTGTGGGATTTAGGCTGCAATGAGTGTTGAAGGCGCTCATTGCACTGCGAGCCTTGTGAAGCGAGGCGAGCAGTTGAGGGACGTGGGACTTAGTCTGCAATGAGCGCCATAGGTGCTCATTGCACTGCGAGCCTCACGAAGCATGCAGGACTAAGGCTGCAATGAGCATGAAAGGCGCTCATTGCAGGGGGTGGAGACACGCGGGACTTAGCTGGCGCTCATCCAGAGACACGCGGGACTTAGCTGCAATGACGCCTCATCGGGAGGCCCCTGGACTTAGCGACGGATGCAAAATTATGTATAAGTTGGACCCGAAGCACGTGCATTGGGGGGAAAAAGTACTTCATCCCCTGTTGATTTTGAACGTTTATCCACTGACAAAGAAATTACGAGCACCGCGAGCAGGAGAACCTATGCAATGAGTGCCAAAGGTAATCATTTAAAAAGCAGGAAAGTTGAAGTACATGGGGGGAGAGGCTCGCAATGAGTGCCGAAGGTGCTCAGAGGAGCAAAAGCCTCACATTGTGTGGCAAACAACATTGCCAGCCTTACATTTTTATTCCCGTAATTTTCGACTGGCAATTTCCTAGTTATTTTATGCTATTGCTATTATGACTTTATTATTGTTATATGTATTGATCTATTGCAATAGTAACTAGGGCTCATAGGTTTACATATAAAGGCATGTGACACAAATATAAAAGCTTTATTTCATACACAGAGCACAATCAGAAATGGTCAAGACTGTGCATTAATATCATGGGTGTGTTGTGGGCGAATCCTGGGAGAGCAAGAGGCTTGTGGTAAAAAGGCGATACTTACAGGGGGTAATGTCATAGTCTAGAATAAGCATGATGCATAGTACTACCAGTGTCACTCCACCACTGCAACGATAATCTGTTGAAAAAAGGATCATCAGAAATCACTCCATTTAATTGAAGAAACCATTAATGTGCATAGCACTTACAACATGTCTAGATCTGCTCAATGAAACAGATGATTCAACCTCTGGACTTTGTAATCCAATCCATTTTCACACATGCAGTGTGGTGACAAAACAAAATCTGAAAAACGGGGTCAACTCCCTGGAATGCGCTCTGGTCCGCCCCAATTCTGAGCAGCCCGCCCAGGTACGACTCAGTCATTAGGTGGTGCCTCCTCTCCTCCCTATTGCGCCTTGCCAGGCTGTGCATTACCTCCGCATGATTGGCAGAGATGCTGGCCTGGATCCCCCGAAGACACTCCAACTGCGGCCGCATGAGTGCCAGTATCTCCACCTGCGCAGCCTGGCCATATGTTGGGTATGTAGGCCCAAGGGGTGTGTCCTGGGGAGGAAGTGGCAGTGTGTGAGTTAGGAGGGTCTGGGGCCCGGCTGGAGGTTGTTGTAGAATGGGTGGTGGTGTGGTTGGGCCCGGTAGTGGTGGTGGTGGCTAGTCCAGCGCACTGCTGTGGGTGGAGGGGGGGGGGGGGTGGCTGGCTGGTGTCCTCACTCCAGTTGGAGGGCCCTGGCATTAGCCTCAGTCTCTGGAGGAGGGGGATAATGGGGTTGAAACCCGGTGGTGTGGCCAGAGGTCCAGCTGAGAGAGAGCTGTGAAATCAACCCACAGAGGCTGCAGTCAGCTGTTCTGCTGCCAGGAGTTTGTCATGCTATCTTATCTGGAGCTCTGTGCAGAGAGATCACGTGGCAGAGTACAAGCATAGTTACAGCAAGCTGGTCATTCCAAGAAGTGCAGAGCTGCAAAAAAGCAATTGAATAAGGAGGTTGTTGCTCAAAGTCTGTTGCGGCTAGCTGGCTATAAGGCTGCGACCCTAGGCAACTGCATTAAACAATCTGCAGAAAACAACCCATGTAAAAGTGAAATTATAGAGATGCCAACACCAAAATGTTTAATTATGATAAATTGTTAAACATACTGAAAAGATGAGAAAAAAGAGAAAGGCAACTCATGCTCATAATACCTCTTCTTATTAGATACTTAGAGGGAAAAGTGGTACATTAAAAAATGTGATGGGATATTAGTCCAGGAAATAGGAAAAGTGATAACCCAGAAATGTGAATATTTGATACGATCTAGATTCTTCAATGTCACTATAGGAAACAACTTTTCTTATTCAAGATCTCCCTACAAGGTGAGAATTATACTGTGGGGTGTACAACTTGCTTTGCAATCAAGGTTTTTTTTTTTGTTTGTTTTTTTAAATAGTTTTTATTGCAAAACAAATGTAAAAAATATATAAAACATTCATGTGACATCAATTTAGTCAGTATACAAAAGATACAGTAGTATGAAAAAATTTTTTTTTCAACTAGCTAGGTGTCATACACATATTGATACATATTAATTTGTATATCATCAAGTTGGTCAATATGCAATAGATACAGCAGTAAAAAAGGCAAACATGTTCAGCTTAACTTGATGTCGTAGACTTATTGACTTTTGCAATTAAGGTTTGATATTAGTATAAGCGAACTGTTCTGAAATTGTTTTGTTTTACTTCACTAAGCAGTACAAAGTTAAGGTTATGGTTGTAATGAAGCAACAAAATACATAAATCTTGGCTATGTTTTATCTCCATCTTATTTATTATCATGGTTATTTTTTCAAAGCTGAAGTATTTTGCCACTAGTCCTTACCTTGGACTCTAACACTCCATCATATTTGATGTCAGTCTATTGCGACAGACACCTCTCTGCTTCCTAACATGTGTTTCACCTATTTGCTTCACCATAGAGAGAAGTGAGATTGAAGACTCTAGATCGTATAAAAAATACAAATTTCTGGTTTATCACCTCCCCTATTTTCCGGACTGATACCCCATTGCAATTTTTAATATTTTAACCATTTGATTGTTTCATCTTTTACATTTGTTTTTAATAAATATATTCATGAAATATGACTTTAACACACAATATATTTAGTCCCTTTTTATCTGTACTATGGAATAAATACAGTATGTACAACTTTTCCCTCTATTTATCTAATATGAAGAGTTATAATGATTATGATTTTTCTTTCTATTTCTTCTCAACTTTTCAGTATGTTTAGCAACTCTTAGTACCTCTTTTATTTTGCCACATCTTTCTTTGTTGGATATAGAAGTTGAATACTTTATATATAACGTAGTGGCATATCTTTTGATCATGATGGTATGATCTGCTATATCTCTTTATAATTCAAACTATATAAATACCTACAAAGGGTTAAAGATCCTTTCCAAACTTTCCAAGCTTTTGTTCTTCCCCTGAACTTGTGCCCAGTGCAGTCAGTCCATGTCCCCTTACACAGATTTGTGAGGACAGACAGAGGTGTCCTCTGGAGCATGTAAAATTGGTTACCACACATGCAAGACATGCAAGAAATCAGCATCATTCAGTATACTCTTCTTTATGAGGTACCACACACCAATACCCCTAGAACCCTAGTACCTGAAGATGGCTTTGCACTTAATCTGTCACAATATTCTGTTATCTGCATATCAAATACTATATTCTATATATATCATTGTAACCTAAAGCACAACATTTAAAAAAAAAGGAACTTTTGCCCCTCATTCATGACAACTCCATCTTCACTCAAACCAACTGCACACTCTGCACTGTAATTCATTCTTCACATTCAATCAATAGCTAAATCCTAACATTTTCAGACAAACAATATCTCCAAAATCCAACCAGTGCTCATAGAACAAAACCATCAGCATACAATAATGCCAATCCATTTATCTCAATGTTTCCTTTTCAACCCTATCTACTGCCTTGTTGTTGATGCAACAACTGATGCAAAATAAATA
This sequence comes from Discoglossus pictus, assembly GCA_027410445.1. Taxonomy (NCBI): domain Eukaryota; kingdom Metazoa; phylum Chordata; class Amphibia; order Anura; family Alytidae; genus Discoglossus; species Discoglossus pictus. Next base: position 160,705,802 of record CM050169.1, read on the forward strand.
CATTCATTAATTTATTTAATATCATATGCAGTTATCTTATATGCTTTTTTAGAGCAGCAGTGGAAGTATTTGCTTATCTTTTTTATCTAGGAATAGAAGTCCTAGGATATTTATGAGGTTTCAATCTGTTGCACTGAAAGCTTGCAGGCATTTATGAAGTGAATGAAACCATGGATTAGAACTGAGGCTGAGTTGTGCTTTATTGAAGAATGCATAGTCTATTTTTAATGGGGAGAAATTGCCATATTGGGGCCTTATGCTAATCGCGGCAAAATCAATTACGAGTGCCATAGTAGCACAGAAAATTCTACCTAGCTATGTCACCCATCCTTTAAACAATGAGAGAGAACTGCTACGAGTGACTGCTATGAGTGAACTGCACGGAAAAGCCAAAAAGCAAGGCAAAAATCTCCATTGATTCTTGCACTGATAAAAAATTATAAGTTACTCCATTAGACTTAGAGACCAAAACCCTATGCTAATAAAACTTTAGGGATCACTCACAAACCAGGGCAGTGCCATAACTACAAAAAAAAAAAAAATATTACGTGTACCAAAGACCACTGGCAAATGGTTTTAAAATCTTTGCTGAATCGCGCTGCAGCAATTAAGGTGACAGCATAGCACCAAAAAAACACAAAAAACTTATGACATTTCAACATTGTTTTACACTTCAGTCCTATCAACATATGTGTAATTAAAAAATACTATATGTTATTAATATGCCTGTTTTATTATACGATACCAAGGGTCACACACAACCAAGTAATCAATCACAAAACCATATTGTCTAGGAACAAATGCTCTAATGCACTGTCTATAAATTTACAATATTTAAACACAAAACACATATTTATCTATTGAAGCTATAAATACGATTGTCACATCTTTTTAATATCAATACATAATATTAAATAAAAGAAAATTAATATATATATAAATATATATAACGGTTCTTTGCCACAACAGTTATGGCACTTGTTGCAGCACTTCTCTCTCATTATAATATTCATGACATTTGCATTTCCTATTGGCTCCTAGAGCCCTGTCTCATCCATAAATCTTGGTTTGGGTATCCCCTATACAGATGCGGTTAAGGCAGGATTTACGACTGTGGGCTGAGTAGGGGAGCAAAAGATTTAAAATAGTGTATAACTTGGGGGGGAGGGGTCAAGCTCCCATATATCGATTTAAGGCAGTGCCCTAAGAACACTTGATTTACATGGAGACTTGAAATGCTTAGTGGATTTAAACTATTATCATCCTCCAAGTTCCTATCAAGAAAACAAACACAACAATGGTGGCTTCCAAGCCTGCATTAAATAATAGGTAATAGGTATAACAATATTTTTTTTTTACTACAGATGTATTTATTTCAAATAGAATACTGTAAATATAGGACCTTACTGTTCCTTTATAATAAAGTCTAACTAAGAGCACATATAAGCATGGAAAATGTAATAAAGCTAATTTGTAATTTGGAAAAACTAAACGTTGATGCCTCTGTCGTACCCTGGAGTAGGTGTGCATGAGAAGTGTTTATTTTTATTTATATTACAAACTTTCTGCTTCTGAGTCCGTTCTAACTAAGAGCACATATAAGCATGGAAAATGTAATAAAGCTAATTTGTAATTTGGAAAAACTAAACTTTAATGCCTCTGTCGTACCCTGGAGTAGGTGTGCATGAGAAGTGTTTATTTTTATTTATATTACAAACTTTCTGCTTCTGAGTCCGTAAGGGGAAATTTTCTAATAAAGATTTTTCTCCCCACTCATCCTTCCACTGATATGTAAACACTACTTTTTAATCAATCTTTGAGGAAGTAAACATAATCAGTCTTCAAATATTCTGTTTTTCTCTAAAAAATATTTGAATGCCTATGGCTTACACAGCTGTTAATGTTGCTAGTTTATTACGTTCTTCATCAATTTCTTTTTTCTTGAACTGCAATGGCCCTTTAAAAAAAAAAACTGTTGTGTTTATAATACCAGTCATGGATGCTGTGCTTTGTGAAATACATGTGCGGGTCTAACCTCTATCATATATTGGAATCCTTTCTTTTTTTTGTTTGTTTTCATCTAGATGCCTTGTTCCTCATGGTATTATAGTCTATATTCTTTTTGTTCTGTGTTAGGTTCAATATCTATACCATGCTGAGTTTTGTGTGAACGGATTATCAGATCACCCACTGCCCTCAGTGCGATGCTTCTAATGTGTAAAACATGATAAATGTTATTCAATTCTTATCTTATTTTACAAGTCGTAAAGAAAAGGCAAATATACATATATTCAGTTCTATTTCTGTTATTGTGAGATAGGAATATTTCCCTTTTGAAACAGAAGTTCTTATCTATGGAATGTGTATACCATGAATGTTCTGTCAGCAGTGATATTCCAAATGTAAATTTCAGCTAGGCTCAACATTTTTGTTTTAATCACAGATAAAATACTGCAAAAGATATTCAATAACATCAAAGAGGTTTTACATGAGAATTCCATCATAAAACTCATAAATCACAGATGACAGAGAAAATATGTCAAATTGCTTGTCCCTGAGATTAATAAAATACTAAAATCGAACATTAGCATTTAGCCAGAAATTTGTATCACGCCACCTCTTCTTACTGACACTGGGGAGGAGGTGGAGTAATACAAATCTCTGACTTGATAATTGACATATTAAAAAAATAAATAAAAAAATCTGAGGGGCACATCAACATTTGGAGCTTTGTATTCCAAATGTCCAAGCTACCAATTTCTCCAGCAGCCTTAATTTTGACTTAGATCTGGAAGCTGGCAACAATTTCTCTTTGACTTAGATCTGGAAGCTGGCACTCATGAACAATTTAACAATAGAAAGAAATCATAGCCTAACACTATGTAGTGAAAAAGTATTTGCCCCTTCCTGACTTACTCTATTACCAGATATTTTTCACATTGAATGTTTTCAGGTCTTTAGACAAAATCTAATCTTAGATAAAGGGACCTTGAGTAAACAAATAACACATTTGTTATATAATTTATTTAATGAATAAAGGTGTCCAACATCAACTGCTGCTGTGTGAGTTAGTTAGTGTAGCATAAAATTATCCAGAAAAATAAATAAATATATATATATATATATATATATATATATAAAATTATCCAGGTATTCACTGATAATTAGAGATGTCCCGGACAGTTCGCCCGCTGACTATTGGCGACAATTTTGGCTCTTTTGCGCTGGCAGCGGACGGCGGACACATGCGCTTTTCGGTCCGCCCCCTATTCTTTATCATTGAGGAAACTTTGACCCTGCACCTCAAAGTCAGCAGACACATTCCAGCCAATCAGCAGCATACACTCCCTTCCAGAGCCTTCCATCTGAAGGACAGCATCCATTTTAGAATCATTCTGAAGCTGCATTCGTTGTGAGAGGACAAATAGTGTAGCTGCTGGAGATTTAATAGGGGAATAGATAGAAAGGCTGTGTATTTAGCTTCCACTACAGACCCGAAGGACTCATCTGATACCTGCTGCAAGGACAGCAACCTAAAAAAGCCCTTTTTAGGGCTAGAACATCATTTATTTTATTATTTTTTTCTGTGTAATCTAATTGCATATGCCTGCCTGCCAGCGTGTGTGTGTGACAGGCTAACACCTAACAGCTTATATTGTGCTTATTTTCACTACTCATACCTGGTGGTGTAACATACATTGAAAACAATCATTTTTTTCCTGTAATCTAATTTTAGTTGCCTGCCTGTGTCAGGCTCACAGCTAATACTCTGCTCTGTTTCACCAGTCATAGTTGGTGTACCATACATTGAAAAAAACAACCCTTTTTTCCTTTAATCTAATTTCAGTTGCCTGCCTGTGTCAGGCTCACAGCTTATATTGTGCTCAGTGAAATAAAACAACACTTTTTTGACTGTAATAGATTGAATAGCAATTGCCTGCCTACAGGCGTGTGTGTGAAGCCTATTGCATCTACTCTGCCAACATTTGCCAGTGCACAGTGATACGTCATATCTGGTGCAACCGTAGTGTACAGTGACATAAAACAACACTTTTTTAACTGTAATCGATTGAATATCAGTTGCCTGCCTACAGTTGTGTGTGTGTGAGGCCTACAGCGTCTACTCTGCCAACTTCTGCCAGTGCACAGTGACACTCATATCTGGTGCAACCTAGTGTTCAGTGAAATAAAAGAACCGTTTTTTGACTGTAATTGATTGAATATCAGTTGCCTGGCTACAGGCGTGTGTGGGAGGCCTATTGCTTTTACTGTGCCAACTTTTGCCAGTGCACAGTACCACTCATATCTGGTGTCACAGTAGCTTGCACGCATAGTACCACTAATCGAAAAAAAAATGACAGGCAGAGGCAGGCCACCCCACAGGGGCCGTCGTGGTCATGGTGCTGTGATTCCCTTTGGCCCTAGAATAATGCCCAGTTTTCAGAGGCCACGTACCCTGAACTTGAAAAGTTCTGAGGACATGGTTGACTGGCTAACACAGGACACCCAATGTTCTACAGCTTCCGCTCGGAACCTAGACGCACCACCCTCCTCCAGCTTAGCTTCGGGCACCTCTCCAGTTACCACTCACCCGCCTGCCGCCACCACCAACACTAGCACCACAGCCGCTTCACTTGATCCGTCAGCAGAGTTATTTACACATCCGTTGGAAGAAATGAGTAATGCGCAAACATTAGTGCCAGAGGATGTAGATAACAGGGATATGTCCCAGTCAGGCAGCATTACACACATGGACGTACGGTCTGATGATGATGATGTTGTACCCTGTGCTGCTTCCTTTGTTGAGTTGTCAGATACAAGTGAAGCGGTTGATGATGACGATGCGTCCGTGGATGTCACGTGGGTGCCTGCTATAAGAGAAGAAGAACAGGAGGAAAGTTCAGATGGGGAGACAGAGAGGAGGAGGAGATAAGTTGGAAGCAGGGGGAGGTCGTCGCAAGTAGCTAGTGGCACAGTCAGACAGCATGCATCGGCACCCGGGGTCAGCCAGACAGCACGCCAGTCAACGCATGCTGTTGCCACCACCAGAATGCCGTCATTGCAGAGCTCAGCAGTGTGGCAATTTTTTTGTGTGTCTGCCTGTGACAACAGCGATGCCATTTGCCACCTGTGCGAAAAGAAACTGAGTCGTGGGAAGTCCAACACCAACCTAGGTACAACTTCTTTGCGAAGGCACATGATGTCACATCACAAACGCCTATGGGATCAACACATGAGTACAAGCAGAACACAAAGTCAAAGCCGCCATCCTCCTCCTGGTCCAGCATCTTCAGCCACGTGACCCACTGCTGCCATGCTTGCCCCTCTCAACCATCCGCCACTCTGTGTCTCGCCCTGAGCAGTCCCTGCTCATCTGCCCACAGTCAGGTGTCTGTCAAGGACATGTTTGAGCGTAAGAAGCCAATGTCACAAAGTCACCCCCTTGCCCGCTGCTGGCTTGTCTGAACTCTTAGCCCGCTAGCTTTTACCATACAAGCTGGTGGAGTCTGAGGCGTTCAAAAAATTAGTAGCTATTGGGACACCGCAGTGGAAGGTACCTGGCCGAAATTTCTTTGCACAAATGCAATCCCCAACCTGTACTCGATTGTGCAAAAGGAAGTAATGGCATCTCTGGCACACAGTGTTGGGGCAAGGGTCCATCTGACCACTGATACCTGGTCTGCAAAGCATGGTCAGAGCAGGTATATCACCTACACTGCGCATTGGGTAAACCTGGTGACGGCTGCCAAGCATGGAATACGTGGCTCTGCAGAGGAGTTGGTGACACTGCCACGACCTGCAGGCAGGCCTGCTGCCACCTCCTCTACTCCTCCTACTCCATCCTCTTCCATAACCTCCTCGGCTGAGTCCTCTTCTGCTGCTGCTTTGTCTTGCTCCACATCAACGGCACCCCCCCAGCTCCACAGGTACTATTCCCCATTCCGGATACGGCAGTGTCAAGCCGTCTTGGGGTTGACTTCCCTGAAAGCAGAGAGTCACACCGGACCAGCACTCAAGTCCGCCCTGAACGCACAGGTGGATCAGTGGCTTACTCCGCACTAACTGGAGATCGGCAAAGTGGTTTGTGACAACGGAAGAAATTTGTTGGCAGCATTGAATTTGGGCAAGTTGACACATGTGCTGTGCATGGCACATGTGTGTAATCTGATTGTACAACGCTTTGTGCATAAGCACCCAGCCTTACAGGACATCCTGAAGCAGGCCAGGAAGGTGTGTGACCATTTCAGGCGTTCCTCCACGGCCATGGCGCACTTTACAGTTATCCAGCGGCGAAACAACATGCCAGCGAGGCGCTTGATTTCAGACAGCCCGACACGTTGGAATTCAACACTCCTAATGTTCGACCGCCTGCTCCAACAAGAAAAGGCCATTAACGAGTATTTGTATGACCGAGGTGCTAGGACAGCCTCTGCGGAGCTGGGGATTTTTTTGCCACGTTAGGATTATGTAGGCTTATGCGTCCTTTTGAGGAGGTGACAAACCTGGTCAGTCTCACCGAGGGCACCATCAGCGACATCATACCATTTGTTTTCTTCCTGGAGCGTGCCCTGCGAAGAGTGCTGGATCAGGCCATAGATGAGCGTGAAGAGGAAGAGTTGTGGTCACCATTACCACCAGAAACAGCCTTATCAGCATCGCTTGCTGGACCTGTGGCAACGCTGGAAGAGGATTGTGAGGAAGAGGAGTCAGAGGAGGAATGTGGCTTTGAGGAGGAGGAGGAAGACCAACCACAACAGGCTGCTCGTTGTCACCTATCTGGTACCTGTGGTGTTGTACGTGGCTGGGGGGAATAACATACCTTCAGTGAGATCACTGAGGACGAGGAACGGGACATGACTAGCTCGGCATCCAACCTTGTGCATATGGGTCTTTTATGCTGTTGTGCCGGTTGAGGGACACTCGTATAAAAAGGATGAAGGAGAACGACCTGTACTGGGTGTCCACGCTACTAGACCCCCGGTATAAGCAGAAAGTGCCTGAAATGTTACCGAATTACCACAAGTCGGAAAGGATGCAGCACTTCCAAAATAAATTAAAAAGTATGTTTTACACAGCCTTTAAGTGTGATGTCACAGCACAACGGCAATCTAACAGCGGAAGAGGTGAACATAATCCTCCTCCTCCCACGACCACACCGGCAAGGAGAGGACGCTTTACAGACGTGTTGTTGATGGAGGACATGCAGAGCTTTTTAAGTCCTATGCATCGCCACAGCCCTTCGGGGTCCACCCTCAGAGAACGACTCGACCGTCAGGTAACAGACTACCTCGCCTTAACTGCAGATATCGACACTATGAGGAGCGATGAACCCCTTGACTACTGGGTGTGCACGCTTGCCCTGTGGCCTGAGCTATCCCAATTTGCCATAGTACTTCTGTCCTGCCCGCTTCAAGTGTCATGTCAGAAAGGACCTTCAGTGCAGCAGGAGGTTTTGTCACTGAGAATAGAAGTCGCCTAGGTCAAAAAAGTCTAGATTACCTCACCTTTATTAAGATGAATGAGGGATGGATCCCGAAGGGACTGACAGTGGGCGATACATTCGATTAAAAAAGGCCTGATAGATGAGCTGCCTTGAGCTAATAATGGTCCACACACTGCTGTATTTTATCCCTGAATGCCGGATGACTTGCGTGACTTATCCGCCACCAACTAGGGTTCAAGACGCAATGTTTTAGGGCACTTTCTGCCTGGCAAACTAACATCAATTTTTCTGGTTGCTGCAACAATACCTAATTTTTGCAATTAAATTATTTTATTGTCAGAAGGCGTACAGCATGTAATGAAAAATAAAGCATTTTTGAACAGTCTTGCATAACAGTTGTGCAAAAATACATATTTACAATAAAGACATTTTGTGAAAGTTAGCTGGCTAGTCCTTCTTATTTTTACTTTTTAGGTTAATAATTTTTCTTATTTTTTACTGTGATTGCAATTTAAGAGATACCTAAAACATGGTAAAACATACAATAGTAAAGAGTATATCTGCAGGAAACACCAAAGTCCTATTAGCTATCATCCCTCCAGCAGTATTAGCTTATTATTTACAATATCTAACCTGGGCAATCACCCTTGGGTTACACTAGGGCAGGCTTCAGGAAGCGACCTCTCCTTTCCTGGGATGATTTTGCCGCCGGTTGCTTCTGAAGGGTCTCCAGGGCTCCCCCACTCCGGTCCTTCCCCCAGTGTCGCTTCAACCAGCAACAAATGTTTTATATTTGTAAAGCGACCCAATGATCCCCCTTGATAGAGGTTTATCTTTACAAATTTTGGAGAACCAATTTAAGACCGGTGTCCCCTGTTTCTGGGTCAGGGAGTGTGTGAAATGCCTCAGCCTACAGTAATTGTAATGTTCTGACAGTGGTAGCTAATGCTTGTCCCTCAGTTCCTCATTGGTGATCATCTGGCCCTTTACTAACCAGTCTCCCAGTCTATCTAGTTTCCTTGACCTCCACCAGTGTTGTGATGTTGTTCTCATGTGTTTCGGGGCCTGAGGGTGGTCAAGAATTGGGTGGATTCAGGGAACAAACCTGTGGGTTTCTTGGCCCATTTCCAGTATGATAGTGAGTGTCTGATTAGGGGGTTTGGCGAGTTTTTAAGGCTCTGAGGCAATTCTGATAGCCAAGCCACCTTGTCCCAGGTTAAGGGCTTTGAAGTGTGGTTCTCTAAATACACCCAGGACGGTTGATGCACTATAGAATGTGCTACTGGGAGGAAAGTTAACTGAGCTGCCTTGTGGTAATATTTTAAGTTCGGACACTATAGTCTCCCCTCTGACTTATGAAGATACATAATTTTCTTTGTGATGCGTGAGGGAGAGTGGTTCCAGATAAACTGAAATATTTTCCTTTGAATATTTTCTAATTCTTTTTATTTAATCGGGATCAGGAGTGTTCGAAATATGTAGAGCAACCTAGGAAGGACATTCATTTTTATCGTATTTATTCTCCCTAGCCATGATAACCTATACTTTGTCCATTTACTCAGGTCATTAATTATTGTTTTATAAAGTTTGGAGTGGTTGGCTTTGTACAAGTCCTCTAGCTTAGGGGATAGTCAGATTCCCAGGTAGTTTATGTGGTTCTTATCCCACTTAATATTAAACTTCTCTTGGAGACCCTGCTTCTCTACTGCTGTTAAGTCAATCGCTAGTGCTTCTGTCTTCTCTATGTTCAGTTTAAGGCCAGAAAACTGACCAAACTCCTCCATAGTTCGAATCAACTCTGGGACCGATTGGGTAGGGTTTGAGAGCATACACAGCAGGTCGTCTGCAAATAGACAAGTTTTGAAATGGCGATGGCCTATTTTTATGCCTGTGATCCCAGCGTTGGCTTTTATTGTCTGAGCCAGGGGTACTATTGCTATTGCAAATAGAAGGGGAGAAAGGGGGCACCCCTGTCTTGTTCCTCTTTCTATTTTATTTAAGGATCTCTCATCTCCCGGAATCTGTAACCTTGCCCTGGATGATTTGTATAATGAGTTTATGAGATTTATGAAATGGCCTTTAATACCAAATTTTTCAAGCGTGACGTATAGGTAAGTCCACTCCAGGGAATCAAACGCCTTTTCAATGTCAAAGGCCATAAGACAGGCTTGAATTTTAGAGGCTTTGGTGTGGTACAGTAGGTTCATGACTTTTCTAATGTTGTCTCCCGCTTGCCTGTGGGAGACAAAGCCTACTTGGTCATTATGTATTAACTTAGGCAAGAAGGATGACATTCTATCCGCTATTATTTTTGACAGGATCTTTGTATCACAGTTTAGTAATGATATTGGCCTGTATTTTTTTGGTTCTAGGGCATCTCGACCCTCCTTAGGGAATATAGCGATATCTGCCCTGTTTAGCTCTGCTGGTGTTTTCTTGCCTTCTAGAACTCTGTTGGAGTGACCAAGTGCGGGCCTAATATGTCTATAATTTTTTTATAATATAAATTGGTGTACCCGTCTGGACCTGGTGACTTACCAGGTTTGAGGTTCTGGACTGCTTTTCTCACTTCCTCTAGGGTCACTTTGGCATTTAAAGTCTCTAAGTCATTTTCTTCTATTAAGGGGAGATCACAGGAATTAAGAAATCCCCTCATTTTGCGTAGATCTATGTGTTTTGTTGCCGTATAAAGGGTATTGTAAATTTGAAAAAAATCTTCTGGATCTTATTTGGGTTCGTTGTTTTTTCTCCCTTCGAGGTCTTAATTTGAAGTATTCTATTTTGTGTTGTTTTGGTTTGTAGTTTCCTGGCTAGTAACGGGCCAGGTTTATTGGCTTTATTGAATACGATAGGAATAAATAGCACAACTGAACACACCACTCCTATCTGGTGGCACCTTAGATTGCACGCGCAGTGCCCCAAATTTGAAGTGGGAGGACCGACCAAGCATCTTTTTCCATCTCCCGCTTCCAAAAATCAATGCCATATACAAGTCCCCTAATAGTGGACGTAACAGGGATTAAACCGTTAGGAATAGTACTACTTAACAGTACACACCTTATAATAATGCAGACAGAGGCAACACAGAGAGAGGAGTCTGAAGAGGAAGGTGGCTTTGAGGAGGTGGGAGACCAAACACAACAGGCATCCCAGGGGGCTTGTTGTCACCTTTCGGGGACTATTGGTGGCTGGGTGGAGGAAGAGACCTTCAATGACATCAGTGAGGACAAGGAACGGGACATGGCTAGCTTGGTATCCAACCTTCTACAAATGGGGAGTTTGCGGTTGTGCAAAGGGACTGTTTGCGGTTGTTTGCGGTGCATTAAACGGGGAGATTGGTCTGTTACTGTGAAGCGGGTGTAACCCTTACACTACCTGATCGATACAACATCATATCTGATGTTTTAAAGCATGTTATTCCAAACAATTTAGGAATGTTAGGTGATTTATGCCCTTTATGGCTTAAAACCAGACTCTGCATCAACTATGTAATTTTCCGTGGGAGTTTGCCAATGATCTCCCTCCGGCATGCCACAGGCCAGGTGTTAGTCCCCTTGAAACAACTTTCCCATCACTATTGTGGCCAGAAAGAGTCCCTGTGGGTTTTGAAATTTGCCTGCCCATTGAAGTCTATGGCGGTTTGCCAGGTTCGCCCGTTCGCGAAAATTTGATGAAATTTGCGTCCTCGGTTAGCGAACCAAAAATGTTATGTCCGCGACATCTCTACTGATAATCCTAAAAACATCCAGAGAACTGCAAGCTCTCTTGCCTCAGGAGGATGATGAGATGATCTGGTACTCCCATCTCTTTAAGGACATGCCGAATTGTGTTGTGATCTACACAGTCAAAGGCTTTAGAATAGTCCACAAAGCAGAAGTAAATGTTTTCTCTGGAACTCTCTTGCTTTCTCTATTATCCAGCAGACATTGGCTATTTTATCTGTTGTGCTTCTTCCTCTGTAGGACCCTAGTTGTGCATTTGGTAGTTCCAGGTACATATATTGTTGGAGTCGGGCTTGTAGAACCTTAAGCATTACCTTGCTGGCATGAGAAATGAGTGCAATTGTTTGATAATTGGAGCACTCTTTGGCACTGTCTTCTTTTGGGATTGGGATGTAGACTGACCTTTTCCAGTGTATTGGCCATTGTTGAGTTTTCCATATGTTTTGGCATAAGGCAAGCAACACTTTCAGAGCATCATATTGTAGAATTTTGAATAGTTCAATTGGGATTCCATCACCTCCTGCAAGACATCCTAGGGACCATCTCACTTTGTTCTCCAAGATGTCTGGCTCCAGCTCATTGGACAAACTATTGAGGTCATCACTGCTGTTAAGATCCTTCCTGTAGACCTTGGATGGGGACAGGCTTTGTGCACCTATGTTGACATCCCTATGTGGTAAGCTAGGCATCCTCTTACTAGGTGCATCATCACTGGGAGTTCTCAATCTGTCATCCCCTAGAGACATATCTCATTGTCAGAGTAGATTGCAATAATCTTTAAAATGGTTTCAATCTAAATCAGTTTACCCTAAGCATTAGCTTATGAGCTATGGGTGTGATTGCATTCAGTTCTCTAGTACTTAGCTTGGTTCATTTCCCAAATAATGTTTTGGTCACCACCTGTCAATCTTAACACTGTTCAAATGTGCCTCCAACCCAACCTTCTGTTCATCATCCTGACTTTGCTCCTTGCTAGTAACCCCTCCCATTGGATGGCAAATATACCCTGTTTCTGGGTTTTATTCAAGTTCACTGGAATGTGTGATCATGAGGCTGAAGCTGACATATTTTAGCCATATCATGAGATGACAGGATTCCCTAGAGAAGACTCTGATGCTGGGTAAGATTGAAAGCACTAGAAGACGGGGATGACAGAGCCTGAGATGGATAGATGAGGTAATTAAAACAATGAACATAAGCTTAATAGAATTCAGAGGGGCAGTAACTGACAGATGTACCTGGTGTGTTGCGTCCCATAGGGTCTTGGAGAGTCGGACACAATTGAGTGACCAAACAACAACAACAACAACAAATATATTTTTATGGTATACTATCTACTCAAGTAAATTAAACTAATCTTTGCTTAGCTTTTAATACAAATGCTTCTTCATACAATATACTCACCCCTAACCCATTCCTAAAATGCACCAAGGGTGAAGGGTTATGATGAAAAACATAACTTAGTGAATAATGTGAAGGCCTCAGAGATTGCAATGTCCATTTTGATTTATTATTGCTCTTAGTGTTTGCTAAATCCTCAATCACTCTGGAGACAATTAGGGGTGGTACAATCATAACCAGTATAGTTTGTAGCCAGGGAAATAATTTCTCATGAACATTTATAATGATGATATGATAAAAAAAATAAGGACCTTAATAAATGGAACTGGATAAAGCTTTAATGAAATCCAATATAACAAACAATTAACTTGGTTTTGTTACAATTTCAAATTCTTTGAAAATATATAATTATTGTGTTCAAGTTATTTTTCAACAACTTAACATCACATAACTCCCATTTTGTTGTTATGAGGGGGCCAGTTTTGAAAGTTACCTTAATAAAGGCTTTGACAGCAGGGTAGAAAGACCCCTATCGCAGCATAACAACAAAAAGTCCTGGGGAAATAAGCAGTCATACACTCCAGAGTGATACGGCAGGCAGCACAGGATCACAATGATAATCAGTCCAGGAGCCAGGGGAGGCACTAAACAAAAAAAAACATAAACAAGCTGAGGTAAAGTTATGGAAGTCCAAAACACAAGCCTAATGCAAGAAACTAGGAGTTTGATCAGGAATGCAGAAATAATCCTGAAGTAGAAACAGTAGAAACACCAACATCTGAAAACTGTTGTCCTGTATCTACAGTCTTATAGGCCATGTTTTGCATCCTAGTTCCAGCAGCTACAAATAACTGGACTGGATCAGGGCAACAACCGTAATCGAGCAGATGGAAAAAAATCCAGACTCACTGCAAACCTGATGAAAGGCTAAACTTAGAGGTATTCGTAATCAAGTTTAGTAGCTTTAGACACTCCAAGCATTCTTTCTTCCATTCCTTCTTTCTCCTTCCCCTTTTCTCCATACCGGGAAAGCTGAAAATAAAATAAATAAATAAATAATTTATGTTTCTTTTTGACATAAATGGCACAAGAGACAAAACCAAAGTAAAATAAATCAAGAAGAGAGAAGGTAACACTCCTGCTAAGTACCTTATTCAAAAAGAGGCCCTTGAGTCCTTAAAGTAAAGTATCCAGCTACCAGAGGGCAGGAACAAGAATGTGTGCTCCAGCGGAGAAGAACAAAAGCATAGTTCCTGTCTTTTATAGACAAAAGCAAAGTTCCTGTCCTGAGCAGAGGGAGAAGCATAAGCCACACATGATTACTACCATGAACTTTAACTAATGTGAATTAAAAACTTTTTTAAAATTAATAATAAATAATTTATTAGTAAAACCACTTATAAAACTTTTGGTAGAGGTTTATGTATTCACTACCAGATGAAGAACAAGACATAAATACTGGGCAAATAAAGTTAAACTGGATGACATAATCTTAAAATAACCTAATTAATTGGAAAATGGTAAGAAATGTCAACTACCTTTTAAAATTGGGGATTCGTATAATTTGCCTATAAATTAAATATTAGAGAATTCTATATAAATAGATACTAACAATTTTTTTTTAATAATCTTAAATTTCTCACACTTTTATAAGGATGAAGTAAAGAAATTAGTACGGATTAAATTAAATGAATCCAATAGGAAGGAAGCAGAGGATGCAATTAAATGTGAAAACCAAATAAAGTATGTGGCCCAGATGGCTTCTCTAATTTAGATTATTTGGAAGACATTTAATAACATATGTGATTGATGTTTTGAAAGAGATAGGAAAGAAAGGTATATTTCCAGATTAAATTATACTAGTTGCAATAATAATAATACCAAAATCTTTAAAATATATAACTAAATGTGCAAATGTTCACCATATTTATTGATAAATGTTGCTATAAATTGTTGATAATAAGGTTAGATAAGGCTAGGTCAAGGATGATAGAGTCTTTGTTGTCCTTTGCTACCAAAAAGGGCTCCAATGATGGCCCTGTCATTGTATGCTGAGGTTTGGACAGGGTCAGGTGAGGATTCTTGCTTCTAAATTACTCTAGGAATATAATTATTACTAGCGAATTGCCCGTCAAAAAATTACGGCAATAGAATTGTAAGTCAAGGAATGGTGTTTGGCACACAAATGAAGTGTTTTGGTTGTGTGAGTACTTTTGGCGCTGATTGCGAGCCTCGTGGTGAGTGCCATTGGCGCTCATCGTGTGGATGGCAATGAGCGCCTTTGCCGTTTAATGCGATTGTGTGTTGTGGTGTTTTTTAAAGTTTAATATATATATGTATTTTTGAATGATAATTAATTAATTAATTAAATCATAAATTAATATACTTTACCTCTTTGTAATGAATATATGCTGCAACCAATATGCTGAAGAGCTAACAATCTGTTTTGATGTTCCTGCAGCATACAATGTAGATTTTCATTGTTGATGACCTGAGGTGTAAGTGTCAGCAATGTGTGAAGTGTGTAGTGTAAAAAGGCTGCGTGCACGAGGGGAAACCGTTTGTGTAGCTGTGTAGTTGCGCATTTTGTAATGTAAATGTTAGTATGTGCAAGTTAGTGGTGTAAAATGTGTATGTGTTAGGCAGGTCTGGATGATTTTGCGTCCTTCGTAATACTGTATTTTATAGGTCGTGCGGTCCTGTGTAAAAGTCGTATGTGTGTGGCATTGTTTTGCGTGTTTAGGGGTCGTGTAGCCTCATTTTCTGTTTTTTTCGGTGGACATTTTTTCTCTCGCTTAGGGGATTTTCAAATGGCTAAACTCTGGAAATTGGAGTTAAATTGACATGTAAGATGACTTGCAGACGTCCTGGGTGTCCCCCCTTGCTGTGTGTGATGTTTTTATTTTATTTTTGTTTGTATTTAGTGTGGTTTTCGTGTTTTTTGGTGTGAGCGGTTCAGCTGTTAAGTTTGTATTTTTTGCAGCTCATATTTTTTTTTATGCAAGTCGCGGTTTCCTTTTGTAAGTGTTACGGGCCATCATTTTTTTCCTGCAATTTTTTTAAAATGCTACGGGTTTTGCAGTTTGAATTGTGTATTTGAGTTTTGTGTTCATGTGTAGTCCTGCGGGTCGTAGGTATGATGGTAAAGTGTTGCGGGGTCGTAGGAATGAGCGCCTATGGTGCTCATCTCCACCAGCGCAAGGAGCTCCTGCGAATGCCGCAGTTTCCCTGTTGCGTTACCAACGGATTTTGGCAAGCCCGGCTGCTGACAACTATATATGTAATTATTATTATCTTTATTTATATTGTGCCAACATATTCCGTAGTGATGTACAGGGGTTGAGTACATGGCAAAAAACAAACATAACGCATTATAAGGAATGGAGGGCCCTGTTTTTGAGCATAACATCAAATGTACATAGAGCTTGTTTCCAAGGCACTGACACAAGATTGAATATAATATAACCTATGTATCAATTTACTTTTTTAATTTAAATGTCAGTATATTGGGTCCACAGAAAACATATATTGGCTTAGATTATTTTAGAACTCTTCTATCAACAAATTCAAATAAAATTACAGGTTAAATGTATTAATGGAGGTATGTCTCTTCAATATTCTTCCAGTTGAAATCCCATTATTTAAATAAAAAGTAATAGTCCTTATTTTATTGAGGCAAAATGGTTTATTGCCCTTAAACAGGAACAAAAAATAATTCCGGTTTGGAGTGAATTTGCAACACAAAACAAGTTTTTGAGAAAGCCTTCAGTTTATGGACTGAAAAAAATAAGTTGGGGTTTATGGCATGATAATCTGATATAATGTGGATAGAGAATTCTTAATATTGAGATATGCTAATGAATGGTTAATCAATGGAATTTGGATATAATGTTGTATGACTTATGCTAGATTCTTTTGTTTGTGTATATTATTATTGTGAAGAAAAAAAAAGAAAAAAATATTTTGAAAACCATTTGAATGAATTGGAGCTGCTTTGTCGTCGTTTAACAAAGCTAGACACTTACAAGCATCTGATCAGTGAGGTTTTGATGACTAGAAAATAATGGGGTAAAATATGTCACTAAAATACATTTATTAAATTTGCATTTGGAACTTCAGTTGCGAGCATGATGAATGTTTTCGTTAGGATATGTCTACCATGCAAAAGTGGTACCAGGCATTTGGAATCCCAGTATGCTGGCTGATTACTGCTGGACACTTAAGTGGGATGTTTCACATCCAAAGTACAACAACATTCATCAGCAATTACATTTTATGTAAATTTAAATCAAAATGTGTTTTTCATGTAATATAAATATTTGGGCTGATGTGCAAGCTTGATCCCTAGCATTTACAGAGCTGTACAGTGCAGGCTTGAATTTATTTTTGAGTTTTTAGATTTCAGAGCTTACGGACGGTTTCAAGATATGCGGCCGGTCGTAAGGGGAGATCCTTGTGGGGCATTAATAGAATCGCGAGTTAACAGAACCCCCGCAAGGAATCGCAGCCTTACGGCCGATAATAGAATGAGGCCCTTGGAAAGTAAACTTGAAATCAGCACAAAAAATACTAAACAGTTCATATTTTTTTACCAATGTGAAAAGAAAAAGTTTATTTTGGTTGTTCGGTGTAAAGGAATATTTTGCTCCAGTTGGTGTGATAACTATTGACTAGCACTGAAACTAGTTATTTTTAAAACTGCAGAAAGTTTCTCTCTTGTACCCTAACAAATGCAACATATACAGTTTGTTTATTCTTCATGCAGAAATGTGAACAATATACATTTAATATTAGTAACATTTATTTATTATTCTTAGTAAAAGCGCAATGTAATAATCACAACTCCATTCATATTTTCCATAAACTTTTCCTATTGCATATGTTTACTGTACTAAAAAGGAATACTTTTTGTTCAAAGAACGTTAATAAAAAACAAATGTACTCTTACTGTTCTTAGAACAAAAAAAAATCGAATTAGCAAATATGTTCATCTACATAAAATTGCCTTTCTACGTTTTCACAAAAATTATTAAGACTAAGATGGTGCAGCAACTGTAAACTTTACTGATGAAAAACAACTGCAAGTACACTAGTCTTCTGAAAGATATTTATTGAAGAGACTACTTGGTATAACTGCATTGACCTTTACATTTTAGCATAATTGCAATGGAAAATCTTCATCCTAATACTTCATGAACTTGCTTTACTTTTTCAAGATGTGCATTTCTACAGAAGAACTGTTATTTGCAACTTTCCATTTTATTACTTCTAGTATTTGCTGCAGCCAATTAGTCTCAATACCACATAATTACTGATGCAGTGTTAACATTTATATGGTGTAGTGCAAAGCAATTAAAGTTCACCTTTCAACTTAAAAGCAGTTGTCAGATGCTATGCTTCTGAAAGTCGACATTTTAGCTTAGAATAAAGTCCAGGAGAAAGGACACACTAATATATAACCAATTACTGGTAGAGTTCACATACTTCCTAAAACATTATATTAACAATATACATGACTATCAAACATACATAATACTAATACTTTATATACCTAAGGAAAGATTCATTACAGATCACCTTGTCATGAAAGGGTAACAATGCCGGTTTCTATGGAGAATTGAGCTTCCTTGTATTCACTACCTATGCTCTTCATTAATTTTAACAGATTTATGAATTATTTATAAGTAGGGCTGGAAAGTAATGTCTCCATATTTGCTAGTGACACTAATCTGTACAAGGTAATTAAAAGGTACTTGTATAAATTAAAAGAATTGGCAGCTAAATGGCATATAAGATTTAACACAGATAAATGTAAAGTAATTCGTTTGAGAAAAAAAATATGAATACAGTTTATAATCTACATGTAACAAATCTAGGAATATCAGGGAAATAAGAGGAATTAGGAGTGCTTGTGGACAAACAGCTATGTAACAGTGCTCTGTGCCAGGCATCAGCTGCGAAAGCAAGTAAAATATTAGCATGCTTTAAGAGGCATACAAATCAAGGAAAGAAAACTATAATTCTGCAACTTTAAAAATATTTGGTACAACCTAATTTAGAAAAAGGTAGTATGGACAGTTTAAGCTATGAATAAAAATAACCAAATTAGACTTATTCTCTCTAGAAAAATGCACCTAAGAGGGGATTCGATTTCTTTATATAAATATAACCAGGGCCAGCATTACACTTTGTTAATCTCAGATAAATTTATAGTTGACTAAAGGTCACCCCTTGATGATAAAAGAAAAAAAATAATTTTAAAGAAAGAAAATGGTTCTTCATAGTAAATGCAGTCATATTGTGAAACTCACCACCAAAGGAGGTTGTGACCGATAAAAATGGGTTGTACATATTTTTGAATATGATCTCATACATGGTTATGTTGGATAACTTGAATCAGATGGAAAATCCAATTGTTGGTATTTGGGCTCAGGGAGGATTTTTTTCCGACTTATAAGGCAATTGTCAATCCTTTAATGGATGCATTAGCAATTCACATAATAAAAGCATCAGAAATGATCCTGAAAGGCTGATCTTGATTGAATAATAATGTTTGTTAAATTCTTACATAGTTACATAGTAATTGAGGATAAAAAAAAGACTTTGAGTCCATCAAGTTCAACCTTTTAAGATCTCCTCTGATCTGCAATATTCGGATTAGCTATTAATTAATGAATTCATTATTAATAGTATAGTATTTAAGGATGAATAAAGAGTAAGTCCATCAAGTTCAACCTTTTTAGGTCTCTCTTGATCTTTTTAATATGTGGACTATTTGCTACTAATTGTTAATTGATCAAGAGGAAGGCAAACAGAAAAAAAAAAAAAACATTGAAACTTTGCCAATTGTCTCATAAGGAAAAAAAAAAGCAAAATTCCTTTCTGACCCCAGAAACTGGCGATCAAATTTCTCCCTGGATCAATATTCCTTCGCTAGTTATATAGGATAACCTTGAATGCCCTCTTTCTTCAAATATATCTAACCGCTTTTTGAAGTTATCTATCGAATTCGCTGTTACCACCTCCTTTGGTAGAGAATTCCACAGTTTAACCTCCCTGTGAAGAATTATTTTCTTTGTTTAAGGTGAAATCTTTTTTCCTCTAACCTCAAAGGATGTCCTCTTGTCAGTTGAAAATCTCTTGCTACAAAAAGTTCACTTGACAAAGCCTTATATTGACCCTAAATGTATTTAAATAAGTTAATCATATCCCCTCGGCAACGCCTTTTTTCTAGCGAAAATAAGTTTAATTCGGTTAGTCTTTCTTCATAATTTAGCCCCTCCATTCCTCTTATTAGTTTTGTTGCCCTCTCTGTACTTTTTCCAGCTCTAAAATGTCCTTTGTATGAAGTGGTGCCCAAAATTGTACTCCTTATTCCAAATGAGGGTGTACTAGGGATTTGTATAGTGGTAGAATTATATTTGCTTCCCTTGCTTCCATAGCCTACTTAATACATGCTAATATTTTACTTTGCAGCTGCTGCTTGGCATTGAGCACTGCTACCTAGGTGGTTGTCTACTAGTACTCCCAAATCCCTTTCAATATCTGATACACCTAGATTTGCTCCATTAAGATAAATTACATGGCTATGTTTCCTTCCCAAATGTATAACCTTACATTTATTTTTTATTAAATCTCGTCTGCCATTCAGCCGCCCATTTCTCTAATTTATGCACATCCCTTTGTAGGGAATGTACATCATTATCTGATTTAATTACCTTGCACAACTTAGTGTCATCAGCAAAAATGGAGACACTACTTTCGAGTCCTACTTCTACGTCATTAATACATTTGTTAAAAAGGAGAGGACCTAATACTGAACCTTGAGGAACCCCACTTACCACATTAGTCCAATCGGAGTATGTTCCATTTACAACAACCCTTTGCTTCCTGTCTTTTAGCCAGCTCTCGATCCATGAGCAGATATTTACTACAATTCCTGTATCACTTAGTTTGCTCACAAGTCTCTCATGAGGCACTGTATCAAAAGCCTTTGCAAAATCCAAAAATACTACATCCACTGAGTTGCCCTGATCCAAGTTCCTACTAACCTCCTATCCTTCATAAATCCGTGTTGACTGCTACCTATGATCTTTTTTAAATAGACATAATCTTGTATTATGTCCCTTATTAACCCTTCTAAAAGCTTCCCAACTACAGATGTGAGGCTTACTGGTCTATAATTCCCCAGATTTGCTCTTGCTCCCTTCTTAAATATAGGTATTACCTCTGCTTTTCTCCAATCATCTGGTAGAGACCCTGTAGTGAGTGAGTCTTGAAAGATTAGATATAATGGTTTGGCTATTACAGAACCCAGCTCCCTCAGTACCCTTGAATGTATTCCATCAGGACCTGGGGCTTTATTAACATTTATTTTCTCCAGTCTCTTTTGGATTTCTTCCTGCGTTAAATAAATTATTTAGTGATGGTAGTGTAGCCTCATTATGTTGCAGTGTCCCAACCACTGGTACCTCCCTTGTGTATACCGACGAAAATAACCTATTTAGCTCAGCTCCCTTTTCCTGGTCACTAATTATACAATGGCCTGTGTCACATTGTAAGGTTCCTATAGCTTCCTTCCTCGCCTTCTTCCCATTAATATATTTAAAAAATATTTTAGGGTTAGTCTTACTTTCCTTTGCAACTGACTTCTCATTTTCTATTTTAGCCAGCCTAATAGCCCTTTTGCAAGCCTTGTTGATTTCCTTATAGTCAAATAAAGCTGCCTCTGTTCCCTCCTTATTGTATAATTTAAATGCATGTTTCTTTTTCCTCATCATGATCTTTATGTCATTGTTAAGCCACATGGGATGTAATTTACTCATTCATTTTCAGCCTTATTAAATTGCGATTCGGTAAATTTAAAAGGGCTCTATTTAATCACACAGCATATTTTATTTACAGAAGTTTTTAGTTAGTGAACTTCTATCCACAAGCAAGGTCTTCACTAACTAAAAACTTCTGAGAAAATATATGCTATGTGCTTAAATAGAGCGCTTTTAAATTTGCCGAATCGCAATTTAATAAGGCTGTTTATTTCTACATGGTACATGCCGATGAGTATGTTTATTTAGTAAGGATTTGAATGTTGTCCATTTATTTTCAGTATTTTTCCCTGTAAGTTCTTTGTCCCACTCTATATGTAGTATTGCTGCCCTTAGCCCATTAAAGTTAGCCCTTTTAAAATTTAGAGTTTTTGTTGGATCCTTACAACTCTGTTTTTCGTATTCAATCTCAAATGAGACTGTGTTGTGATCACTGTTCCCCAAGGGTTCCCCTATTTTAACATTTGCTATTATATCAATATTACTTGTGATGACTAAATCCAAGATGGCCCCATTTCTAGTAGGTTCTTGTATTACTTGGGCCAGATAATGATCCCTGAGTATACTCAAGAAACTGCTCCCCTTAGCTGAGCTGCTGGTCTCATTTATCCTGTTTATTTCAGGGTAATTAAAGTCTCCCATTATTAGAACTTGCCCGTGCTTAGCTGCATTTGCAATCGGTAACAATAATTGTATTTCCTCACTTTCAAATATATTTGGGGTTTTATAGCATACTCCGACCAATATGCATTTAGAATTAGCTCCTCCACTATTTAGCTCAACCCACAAAGATTCAATGTTGCTGTTAGTTCCAGCATAAATATCTTCTCTGACTATAGGCTTAAGTTCAGGCTTAACCTACAGACAGATCCCTCCTCCATTTTTACCATTTCCCCTATCTTTCCTAAATAGGTTATAACCATCCAGATTAACAGTACAGTCATGAGATTCATCCCACCATGTTTCAGTAATGCCTATTGAGACCGATTTTTTTTGTACTGCAAATAATTCCAGCTCGCCCATTTTCCCAGGCAAACTTCTTGCATTAGCAAGCATACACTTTATGTTGTATTATGTTAATACCTCCCAACTGTCTGTTGTAACCCTGCCCCCTTCTCCTCGCATATGGGTAACTAATTCATCCCTTTCCCTCTCTACCCTTTTTACCCCAATACTTCTGCCCCCCACGTACAATTTTAAAAACTCCCCCAGCCGCTCCCTCATCATTAAGATGCAATCCATCCCTGCTATAGAGATTGTACCCAGGTGAGAACTCAGCCCAGTGCTCTAAAAACCCCAAACCCTCTGCACTGCACCACTTTTGTAGCCACGCATTAACCTCCCTAAGCTCATTCTGTCTCCCTGGGCTAGCACGTGGCACTGGTAGTATCTCAGAAAATACTACCTTTTAGGTCCTTGCTTTAAGCTTATTCCCTAGTTCTCTGAAATCATTCTTTAGGACACTCCATCTTCCACTAACTTTGTCATTGGTACCAATGTGTACTGAGAACGCCGGTTCATTACCAGCCTCTCCCAGTAATTTATCCACCCGATCCACAACATGCCGAACCCGAGCACCCGGGAGACAGCAAACTGTTTGATTGCTGGGATCTGGGTGACAAATCACCCTGTCTACCTTCCTAATAATAGAGTCCCCTACCACCAAAACATGTCTGTTGCTCCGCCTATGCTGCCCTCCCACTCCTCCAGTAGAACTGTTCTCCCGGCTGTTAGAGGGAACAGCTCTATCAGGCATTGCCATTCCTGAATGGACATCCCCAACAGTTTCACAGTTTCTGGCAAATCTGTTGGTGTTTGCCAACTCAGAACTGGCCTGCCTCCTTGTGTTCCCCCTTATTCCCCTTCTAACTGTAACCCAGCTACCTCCCTGGACATCTTCACTAGCCCCAGCTCCTCCCTCCATGCTAGGCCCAGCTAAACTGTGCTCCATGAGCACCATCTCCCTTTCCAGTGGAGCAATATCACTAAGTGCTGCAATTCTCCTCTCCAGATCTCCAATTTGAACTTCCAGAGAGGCAACATGCTCACACCTATCACAAAGGTATGGACCCTGGATCATCTGTTCCAGTAGTGCATACATGTGGCAGGATGTACACTGAGTGCGGTTGCCACTGGACTGACTCATGATTATCAGTTACAAAAATACAGTGAGAAAACAAATCAATGTATTTGTATAAAGATTGCTTTTCTACACCTTAACCCCCAAAAAACTGAAAAAATATATATGTTTGTTTTCGTTTTTTCTTATAATACCCATTTCCTTTGAATTCCCTCCTTTTATTCAATCTCCTACACACTAACTACACTTACACTAGAAATGATTGCAAGCTCCCAAGCTCGCTCTTCCCTTGTTAAAATAGACCCTGCCTACTCACCTGTAAAATGATAAACGAAAACAGGACAGAAAACGCTGCCCTGCCCCACAGAACTGATTCAACAGAACACCACACAAATGCACATAGATATACCTTTACACAGGCCAAACCACACCCACTCTCACCTGGACCCTAATTACAGCCCACAAGACAGAAAACACTGCAGTAATTTACAGAACGGATTCAAAAAATTCTTATTTACTTTTGGCTCCATTCAATTCCTCATTCCCCATTTTGTAAAGTTACACCACTATTGTATTGACCCCTTTTTTATGATTGAGAGTGAGCTGTATGAAACAAAGGCAGATACGCAAATTACACATTGATATTTTGACATCAATAATAATACGCCTGACTCTTCCTTCGATTTTCACGAAATCCATTTCAATTGAGACTTTACAGATCACTTGCAAATTAGAAAGGACTCATAAATATAAAATTTTTGAAAGAAAAACAGCATGTGTAAATGGTTTTGAAACAATTCCTGAGAGCTCAGCAGAACTTAAACCAAAGGTGCTCATCACGAGGCCCACAAGTTAGAGGGGGGGGGGGGGAGAGCCTCGCATTGTGTGGCAAACAGCATTGCCAGGCTTCAAATTTTATTGACATCATTTTTGTATATTGGAACACCAACTACTGGCAATATTTCACTTCTTAATAGTATATTGCAATGTCCAGGGTAACATAGACCACAGTATGCAAGAGGTTAATGCCAATCATTAAACACACATATACTACAACAGACACTATGAAGCACTGACTATTAAAGGGCTAGACACACCCCAGACAATACTCAGCCACGGCATTGAACCTCGCCACAGCACAGTACTGAGAGTGATCATCTATATCACATCCATGGGAAGGTATGTCATCTACATAGCAACCTTGAGTCTTATACACTGGAGTGTGAGATACATCACCATGGGCAGTCTGAAGCCTTTAA
The DNA here is from genome assembly GCA_027410445.1 of Discoglossus pictus. Classification (NCBI taxonomy): domain Eukaryota; kingdom Metazoa; phylum Chordata; class Amphibia; order Anura; family Alytidae; genus Discoglossus; species Discoglossus pictus. The sequence continues at coordinate 160,730,473 of CM050169.1, forward strand.
CAGAGGAGTGGTTGACAACCATGGTGGATAAATGGGGGAGACCACTAGATAGCACAGGCTAGGCACTGGGTTGACCCATGGAGCATGGAAGGAGTGTTATAGGAAAGGGACATGGGGATATAGGACTAAGTCATGACAAGGTGTATTGCCCTAATGTATTGAAGTTGCTGAGGAAGGTCACCAAACACACAAGGAGGCTGTGGAGAGGCACATGGTGCACCAGGAAACTTACCTCATCAATGGCACCCATAGGTACACCTGTCCTGTCAAGTCCCACACCATTGCTGTTGTGCATGTGGCAAGATTTATATCAATAATAAAGATGTGAAATTACAGTTAGTGTTATTGTATTAATGAATTATTAATAACTAGCGACTTGCCCGTCAAAAATGACGGCAATAAAAAGGATAGCCTAACAATGCTGTTTGCCACACAATGGGAGCCTCTCCCCCCTACTTTACTGGCCTGGCAATGAACGCCTTTGGAGCTCATTGCGAGTCTCTCCCCCTGTCTACTTCCTCCCTTGTGTCTCATTTCCCTCTCCTCTCCCTCCCTTGTGTCTCTTTTCCCCCTCCTCTCCCTCCCTTGTATCTCCTTCCCCCCTGTGTCTTTACCCCCTCTCCCTCCCGTGTCTCTAACCCCTCCCCTGTGTCTCTTTCCCTCCTGTGTCTCTTTCCCCATCTCCCTCCCATGAGTCTCTTTACCCTTCCCCTGTGCCTCTTTCCCCTCCCCTGAGTCTCTTTCCCCCTCCCCTGTTTCTCTTTCCCCCTCTCCATCCCCTGTATCTGTTTCCCCCTTCCCTGTGTCTCTTTCCCACCTGTCCCCCTCCCCCTGTGTCTGTTCCCCCTCCCTCATTTCTCTCCCCCCTATTTCCCTCCCCTGTGTCTCTTCCCCATCCTCTCACTCCCCTGTGTCTCTTCCCCCCTCCTCTGCCTCCCCTGTGTCTCTTCCCCCCTCCTCTCCCTCCCCTGTGTCTCTTCCCCTCCTCTCCCTCCCATGTCTATTTCCACCTTCCCTGTGTCTCTCCCCCCTCTCACCCTTTATCTATTCCCCCCTCCTCTACCCCCCTGTGTCTCCCCCCCCTCTCCCCCCTGTGCCTCTTCCCCCTTCTCCCACCCCTGTGTCTCTTCCCTTCCTGTGTCTCTTTCCCCCCTATCCCCCTGTCTCTCATTCCTCCCTTTGTCTTATTCCCCCATCTCCCTCTGTGTCTCTTTCTCCCCTCTCCCTCTGTGTCTCTTCCCCCTTCTCCCTCAGTATATCTTCTCCCCCTCTTCCTGTGTGTATCTTTCCCCCCTTCTCTCTCTGTGTCTCTTCCCCCTCTCCCTCTGTGTCCCTTTATCCCTCTCTGTCTCTCTGTGTCTACTCCCCCTCTCCCTCTGTGCCTCTTTCCCCCCCTCTCCCTCTGTGTCTCTTCCCCCCTCTCCTTCCATTGTCTCTTTCCACCTCCCATGTGTCTCTTCCCCCGTGTATCTTTCCCCCTCCCCCCTTGGTCTCTTCCCACTCCCGACCCTGTGTCTTTTCCCCCCCTGTGTCTCTTTCCTCCTCCGCCTCTCCCCGTGTCTCTTTCCCCCTGTGCCTCTTCCCCCCATCTCCCACATCTGTGTCACTTCCCCCCTCTTCCACCCCTATGTCTCTTCCCCCCTGTGTCTCTATCTCCCCTTCTGTGTCTTTCCCCCTCCCACCCCTGTGTCTCTTCACCCTCTGTGTCTGTTTCCCCCCTTCCCCCTGTGTCTCTTTCCCCCTCCTCTCCCTCCCCAGTGTCTCTTCCCCCTCCTCTCCCTTCCCTGTGTCTCTTTCCCTCCTGTGTCTCTTCCCCACCTCTCCCTCCTATGCCTCTTTCCACCTCCCCTCGGTCTCTTCCCCCATGTGTCCCCCCTCTCCCCCCTTTGTCTCTTTCCCCCACTCTACCCCCCTGTGTCTCTCCCCCCTCTCCCTTCTGTGTCTCCTACTTCTTGTGCCTCTTCCCCCCTTCTCCCACCCCTCTGTCTCTTTCCCCCTCTCTCTCCTGTGTCTCTTCCCCCCTTGTGCCTCTTTTCCCCTTCTCCCATCCCTGTGTCTCATCCCCCCATGTCTTTCCCTCTTCTTCTCTTTCTCCCCCTCTCTCTCTGTGTCTATTTCCCCTCGCCCTCTGTGCCTCTTTCCCCCCTCTCCCTCTGTGTCTCTTTCCCCCTCTCCCTCCCTTGTCTTTTTCCCCCTCCCCTGTATCTCCGCTCCCCCCCTTTGTATCTTCCCCCCCTCCCAACCCTGTGTCTCTTTCCCCCCATGTCTCTTCCCTCCCCCTCTCCCCGTATCTCTTTCCTCCTTGTCTCTTCCCCCCTCTCCCACCCCTGTGTCTCCTCCCCCTTTCCCACCCCTGTGTCTCCTCCCCCTCTGCCATCCGTATGTCTCTTCCCCCCTGTGTGTCTTCCTCCCCCGTCTCCCCCACCTGTGTCTCTCCCCTGTGTCTTTTTCTCCCCCTCTGTGTCTTTACCCCCTCCCACCCTTTGTCTCTTCCCCCCTGTGTCTCTTTCCCCCTGTGTCTGTTCCCCCCCGTTTCTCTTTCCCCCTTCCCCGTGTCTCTTTCCCCCTCTGTACCTCTCCCCCCTCTCCCTCTGTGTCTCTTTCCCCCTCTCCCTCTTTGTCTCTTTCCCCCCTCTGCCTCTTTGTCTCTTACCTCCCCTTAGGTGCCGCGCATGCTTGCTATGACTGCTGTGTGTATGTATGTGAGAAGTCGGCGCAGGAGGAGACGTGTATTATTGTACAGATTGTTGACGACTGGAGACCCTGATATAAGGCGTGAGATTGAGGAGTGGTAGAGGATTGACAGAGAGAGGCTGCTAAGAAGAAATGTGGGTGGGCATGCTAATGTGATCCATGGTGGTCCAGAACCAAGCCAGGCACAGGAATTATCTCACAATATGCCTGGCACAGGGACAGGGGGATATAGCGGCACCTGCAGACAGGGAGGATGACCTTGATGTGGGTGAACAGCTGCAGGGGGATCCAGAAACACAGAACTAGGCAGATGATGTACTGGGAGAGGCTGCTAAACAACCGGGTGACTTGGAAGTGCTGGCCCTGGCACAACAACAGCCACAGGGAGGTGAGCAGGCCCATGAGCCTGCAAGGAGGATCCGGTATTCAAAGTATACAGGGAGAGAGTCACTTTAGAGGGGTTAACTGATCGGGGAGTGTATGAGCATGTAAGGCTAACCCGTGCCAGTTTTGAGAAACGCTGTACGGTCCTGAGGGAGAACCTTGAGCCTTCCTCAATGTCCAATAGAGCCATCCCAGGGATGACACGGATGTAAGCTGCAAAACACTTCCTTGCATCTGGTAGTTTCTAGAACACCATGAGCATAGCCAGAGGAATGTCTCAGCCAAGCTTTTCAAGGTGTCTGAGCACATTCCTCCGTGCTATTGTTCTGAAAGCTACCAGATGCATCAGTTTCCCCAACACTGTGGAAGAGATCTTGAAGGTGAAAGCAGATTTTCATCGAAGAGGAGGTGTCCCTAATGTGCTAGGTGCTATTGATTGCACACATGTAGCATTGCTACCTCCTAAAGATAAGAAAGCGCTGTTCAGAAATTGCAAACATTATCATTCAATCAATATACAGGTTGTTTGTGATGCAAACATGCGTATACAAAGTGTGTTTGCAGTCTTTCCTGAAAGTGCTAATAATGCCCATATCCTGCGTCAATCATCCACTTATGACTACTTCCAGTCTGGTCATTATCCATCTGGGTGACTACTGGGTGAGTACCCATGAGTAATTTCTGCCAAGCATATGTAACCAAGAGAGAATACCCTAACATATAAATCTTCTTCCACTGTATGGCTGTATTGATGTTCACATGTGAATAAGGGAGTAACACTTCTTGAGCCATTGCATCATTGCTTGTTGCTGTACATAACCCTGTGTAATGCGGTCATACGAGTATCAAGTTTACACCCCCATATCCATAAACTAACATGAATCATTCTGCATATGTTCAAATGCTTTAACCAGCATCACAACATTACATTAATATCTAGATCTCCCATTTTGTTTACTTCAGGTGATGCAGGATATGGGTGTTTGCCGTGGTTGTTGACCACTGTGAACAATCCACAAACACAGGTAGAGGAGAGGTACAATGCGGCCCATGTCACATGCTGGAATGTAATGGAGCTCACCTTTGGTGTGCTTAAGATGCGCTTCAGATGTTTACATTCCATTGGAGGGGCGCTACAGTATACCCTTGATAAGGTTTCTCAGATCATCATGGCCTGCTGTTGTCTGCACAATATAGCAGTACAGGCCAACTGTGTGGGGGATATTGGTGAGGAAGAGCCTCTACCTCCCCCTGTGGTGGATAATGTTCAGGGGTCACAACTACGTGCCAGCATCATTCGTAAGTACTTCACATGTAAGTACAAAACAAATAACAACCAACTATAATGTATCTTGATTATGCATAACATACAACTCTTTTCTCCTTCCCCATTGTCATACAGATGAGTACATACAGTAGATGAGGGCTTCCTGATATGATGTATGTCTCATGATGTATTATTGATTAACCTTTTACTTCTCCCAATAATTATCTCCTTATTCTGTATTATTGTTATCTTTGCTTATTGAATGGTATAGATGTCTGGATATCTGTAATACTATGATGAAAATTATATTGCCTCATTTTTAATCATACACTGTAAATCCCCCTCAACCTGCATTCTGTTCCTATATCCCTATTTCCCTGTGTTACTAGAACTCTGTAACCTACCCACCTCCACCATAATACTTTGCATACCTGTGATAATTTGTCACAGTGTGGCTTTGTTGATATGCATATGTTATTATTTTGCTACCATTAAATATGATTTATCTTCTATGTTGTGTTTGCCTTGCTAATGTGGATACCATAGCATTTCACTAACACATATTAAAGAACCATGAAAGTCAACATCTGTGCTGCACAACAGCGGTTAGGGGTGTAAATATAATATTCACAATGTGTTTGCATTATTGAATTGAACCATGATGGTAGATAAATATAGTCAATCAAGTTCCACCTTGGGAGCCATTACACAAAACCCAGGATATAGAATGAGACAGATGTCTGTAAATGGTGTACATCACAGTGAACTAAAATGCAAGTGTTAGTGAGGTATGGTGGCACAGTAGGTAAATGCATTCTGACATATGCTCTAACATATAACATGATTACATATCTCCATGTGTTAGGAAACCCAAATATCATACATAACTGTGGCTTGAATGAAACCCAGGAACATTACCTCCACCATTAGCTGCATTGGTGACACAGCAATGGCCTCAACTCTACATTAACACAGGATGTGTATATAGAAGGAAGATCTATGTACAAAATACTAATTGTTAGTTTCAGTAATTAATCTTGGTGTTCACAATCATGGTACATTAAAAACACACAGTAATTCTGATAACAGTATGAAAATATGATAGTTTATTAGATGCACAGAGCACATATATATCAGCATGCGACTGTGCATTAATATCATAGATGTGTTGTGGGCAGATACCGGAAAGGGCAAGAGGTTGTGCTTGTGAACAAGGGGATATCTAAATAGGGGAATTCCATAGTCTAGAATAAGCATTAGGCACAGCACCTACCAGGGTCACATGTGTCACTACACCACTGCAACCAAAATCTGGTGAGAAAAGGGACTCCATGAAATTGGAGAAACCATTAATGTGCATAGAACTTACAGCTTGTCTATCTCTGCTCAGTGAAACAGATGAACATAATTATGGATAATGTCATACAGATCTGTTCCACACTCAGTGTGTTGTCAGATATGAAGAAATAATCTGAAATTGATTAGCAGAATATGTGACAAAGAAAGAGGAGGTTGAGGAACATGTCTTCATGGTCGTGAGATTGGGCTCAACATAACCATATGTGTACACATTCTGTAGCCAGTCATTAGTATGTCAACATTAATACAAAATTATATTCATTTTGGAGTGTGGATGAGGAGGACTTAAGGCAGTGGTTCTCAATCCTATTCTCAGGAGCCATAATACAGGCCATGATTTATGGGAAACAATAAAAGGGGCAACTAATATTCAACAGGTTTTGGAGCCTCAAATTGCTTCACATGTGTATTCACATAATGTTTCACCCAAATCATGAACTGTGTTGTGGGTCCTGGGGAGAGGTTTGACAATCACTGACATGGGGGACATTCACAACTACTTCCTCTTTCTAAGCACAGGGCCCACACCTTCTGGAACCATGCGCTTCCTCCCTCTACCACGGCAAGAAGTGTTGTATTGAGGGGTGCATCCAACTGTGGTGGCTGTGTAGCTTTCGTTGGCAGTAAAGGGTGAGATGAGTAGGAAATAGGCTCTGGCTGTGGTGGTGGTGGAGCCTGTAGAACTGAAGGCTGGAGTGTAGGCACGTGGACTTCAGCCAACTGCATCAGCTGTGCCAAGTGATGTGTCTGGGCTTGTCTGTCCTTATGAGCCATTTGCCCGTACCTCTCCATCCGAAGATCATGCCTCCTCACCTCACCATATATTGCCGCCATATATTGCCAGCTGAGCTGTCAGCTGTTGGACTGATCCAATCTCGCGCTCATCAGCCAAGGGGATGTGCTGATATATGTCACTCAAGGTGCCTGGTGCGGGGATGTGTGTTCCGTCTCTGGAGGATGTTGGAGTCTGGGTGTGTTGTGGTAAGGCCAGAGCTGTTGCCCGTTGTGATGGTGTACCCCGTAGGGATGGTGTTGCCAGTAGGGAATCTGTTGACAATGGAGATGGCGCTCTTGCCAATGGAGATGGTGATGTTGCAAATGGAGATGGTACTGGCAATGAAGATGGTGAGGTTGCCAATGGAGATGGTACTGGCAATGGAGATGGTACTGGCATGATACTGGCATGGTGTTGGCCAGGTCTGTTGGGGCAACAATGGCTGCGACATCAACAACTGCGACAACATCTGGTGCAACAATGGCCTCAACATCTGCAGGAGCAGCAGTGACTGTGTCATCTGCTGGAGCAACAATGGCTGCAAATTCTGCATGAGCAACAATGGCTGGGCGAACTGCCCATAAAATGCACAGAAAAATACACTTACTATAAAAACACTCACTTGGAAAATAAATAGTAAATGTTGTTGCATGTAAAAATGTGTTATATGTGTTTTTATGTGTATACTAATTGTGTAGGGAGCACAGATAGTATGGTAATATGATGGGATAGGTAGCAGGGGTGTATGTGGTGGGTATGTAGTATGTGTTAGGAGTATGTAAGCAAGGTGATATGAGTGAAGATATGTGTTAAGTTAGGGTTGGTTTGTAGTAAATAGCAGATGGGATAAGGATGAGGTAAAGACTAGTAATAGTGTAATAACATTAAGTTACATAGTGGTATGTAGACTATGTAAATGATTTTACGGGAATTTACGTGGTAATAAAATATGTCGAAGCAATACAAAAACTATCTCTAAACCAAACTCCCACACTCTCTAAGAAAACCTAACCTCCTCTCTTGAAACCTGCGGGTTAGCCAACAAAGCACAGTCAGGGTTAGATCAGGAAACCAAAGCTTATACAGACTCAATGTGGCAATGTTTACTGATGTTCTATCACTTTATTGGCGTTGTTACGGTTTCTTGGTTCTAACTGTGCATATTACTTGCTGCGTACATATCTCTTAGGGATCATCGAGGGTACTTATAAAGAAAAGACGTACAACCCCCCTGTCTTCTTATACGTAAGATCTTATGAGAATTTTCCTAGCAAGTAATAACTCAGCAAAGTCTCCAGTAGAAACTCCTTTAGGTACGTGACAGCCATGTGGAAGTTTGTACAGGATCAATGTAATGAAGCCCTTAAACAGTAGCAGGGACTTTGTTTAACTTAAGCTCTTAACCACAGACATACATGCTGATGTATTAATTTGTATGAATTATTCTGTTCTGATATAAAAATGTAGTACATACCAGGAAGCCAGGCAAGTAATGACATTTATTGAATCATAGTCATTCAGTCTACTAAATAATAATAACATAATATAATAAAGGTTACATGTTATCAAATATTAGGTGGCTAATATAATTTAGAAGGCTACATTTAAAAAAAAATATATTTCAGTGGTTTGTTTTTGTAATTAATGGCCTTGTGATCACTACCTCACCACCACCATAATTGTGGTGGTAAATGGATGGTAATTATCTGAATGTGTTATATATTCTTACACATACAATTATACATGTTCATAGAAAAAAAATACTTCAATATTCAAAACATCTATGAAAAAATTAAAGAAGTATTCTCTCTACCCCTTTAACTTAGCCACCTGCAATTTCATACAAGGTTGTCCTTTCTGTTTTACATACCACTCCCAGCAGCCCTTTTACCTCATGTTTCTATCCTTTTACCTCTTAGATTGTAAACTTTTGAGAGCAAGGCCCTCATCTCCTCATGTACCAATGTGTATGTACAAAAAAAAAATGTCCATCCATTGTTTATTGTACCCTGGAGCTATGACATTTGCTAAAACTCTAATAGAATATAATAATAATATTACAATATTTGTCCATATTGTTTACTTCGTGTCATATTTGAGGGATTACAATCGGAATATACTCAGGATAAAAGCTGGTATTTATTTGGGGACAAAGTAGATACATATTAATTAAATTCAGTGGGGATAAAGTCAGCTACTTGTGAATAGGTAGACCCAATTGCTTGCTACTGAATTTCTATAATGAACATACACAACTCTAGACAGCACATAAGGCACAATAGTAGGATTAAAGTGTTTTCTCAATGACAGCAGTTATACACTTATGTAGTAAAATACTCAGCATATGTAGTAAAATACAAAATGGCTATATACAAAATGCCTATATCGTTCCTCCTTATTTCTACAAGGAATTATCATTTTGTAATTCACAGCATTCACAGGGGCTCGTTCAAATGCACCTTGGTCAATTGAATAGGGCTCTATATAAGCACATAGCATATTTTTTTACAGAAGTTTTTAGTTAGTGAAAACCTTGCTTTTGTATAGCAGTTCACTAACTAAAAACTTCTGTAAAAAATATGCTCTGTGCTTATATAGAGCCCTATTCAATTGGCCGAATCGGATTTGAATGAGGCCCATATTGTCTAACTTAATATGAAATTTTCAGGACAGTCATGCAATTTGGAAATTAGGAGATGACAAAAATATTGTCTAGAAAATATTGTCCAGAAAATATACACTTTCTGCAGAACAGTGTTTATTAAAACAATAGCAAATTAAGATTGAACACCTGTACGTATCAAAGCCTGTAAAAACTATTTTCAGATAGATCACAAAATAAAATCAGTGAAAGGTTTATCAAAATCCTTTTAATATGGGGCAATCTACATTCAGATAGATCAATCTAGAAATCAAAAAGAAGAATATAAGATCTTGTCAAACCTGGTTAACAATCAAACATCTATTCCACAGAATATATTTGCTATTAGCATTCAGGGACAGAGCATATTCATAGATCAATAATCAACATACTCTATAATGGCATTAAATAGCAATACCAGTGATACAAATCAATATGGCAGAAAGGATAGAATATATACTGACGTATTATAAAACCCCTAGATATAACATACAAAGGCAATAGTAGATAAAGTGATGAACTAATTAAACATTTTATATAGCTATTAGATTACACCATAAAGGATGTTATAACATAATTGAATGAATGTAATTTAACAAAGCAATCAGTGTGTTTAAAATACATTTTTTGATAAAATGGACCCAGATAGAAAATAGTTATGGATTGATGATCATATCTGGATTATCATCCCAAATACCTGATTTCAGGTTGTTTCCACTTCATAAAAAGTAACAGAAAGATTGTATATATACTTTTTCAATGCTGTTATAAGATAGAATAGAAGCACACAGCTATACTTTACCAATTATGAGGTTATAGAGTAGACCCAGGTCTCAGAAGGACTCCTCCTTAAGTCTGATAAGAAGTAATCCCCCTTTGGTCTTCTTTTTAGTACATAATTAGCAAAATCAATATAGTAAATAATCACAGGGGAGAGAGAAAATAAATCAGTTTTTTTAGAGTGACAAAGAGAGAGAGAGACCCCCACCTAGCCCGTTGTCCCCCAGATAAACATCCTCCTATCTTCTCCTACTTCCAGTCAGCAGACTGATTTCAACCGATGGCCAACCTCACATGCTAATTGTGTACACACACATACACACACATAATTACAATATATCTATAAAGAAATGGTATATAGATGCTTTGTATGCCCACCAGAGTGAAGGCTTGCTCACTGGTCCAATTATGGGATAATATGAACTATTCGTGTTAAACTTTTCAGTCATAATCTAGCCAAATTAAATGTTATGTTTGAATGGAGCATTGTTCACTATCTGCACCTGTTTTGATAGTGATTGACTAAAACAATGGTGAATTGAAGAAATGTGTAATTCTGAGTATATGTATTATCATCATAAGAGCATCTTATAATCATCTTCTCAAGGTTGCTCAGCCACCTAAAACTATTTGTCATTGACTCCTCATTGAGAGAACTTTTAGTAGATATTTGTTTGCACTATGAAAAATGATTAACCCTTCATATGAGGAATGCCACACGGCATAAGTATGTATTTATTTACAGTGGTAATAACAAAACCAACAAACAATCAAATAGGTAGACGATATATATGATCTTTTGTATCTACAAATGTCACAGCAGGACTAAGAGTCTCTTACTCAGAGAATCTCTGTAAATAGAAAGATAAAATCATTAGTGGATTGGTGTAATCGTACACTGACACTTATACATCACCTGAATCAAATAACATCTGGGTGTAGATGCACCAAGCTCCAGAACGGTGTAGTTATAACTGTCCAGATTTATTTTGTCTCATGTATTAAGTTTGTGTTTCCTCATATGTATGTATTGCAAACAATTTTACTTTGATTACAAACAATAAGGAATCATGCACGACAATTGCAAACAACTAAACAAAGCAATCACTTGCATATGCAATGAAGATTCATATTTTTCAAATCCGGATAAAGCATTGTCTCAATCGGTTAAAGCATGTGCTATATTTCAATTTCTAATGATATACAAATGAGAACATGAAGCACACAAAATACAGTATCATTGCCATTCTGTTGAGTAGAAAAAATATATTTCTATTTTTTTTTGTAGATTGTTTCTGTTGGTATCATTGCAAGTGTGAGGTAATGAAGTACTTGTGAGGGTGCGAGTTTACACTTCTCTACTTGCAAATGATAGACATTGACATTAACATTAACATAAGCATATATAAGCATACTGAATCTCAATCCCTGAAAACACACTGTAAGAGTCTTAAAACTCTAGAACATCACATTTAGTACACCCGTAATGTTGTTTATACTTGCACTATATTATATACTATTTGTGGAGCTTAGTCATAGTCAAAATAATCGCAAAGCATTAATAACTTGAACATGTTTGGCAACATTCATATGATTATTCAAAGATAATAACTCCTAAGCATCAAACAGCAAATATATTTTCCAATATTAATTTGCCAGCATTCATCATTGCCAAATTAGTGAAATACAGTATAGTAATCTTGTCAATTTGATGTGCCATGGCCAATTAAGTCAAATACATTAGATTAATCTTACAAATTGTGCATATCGTGAGAGATTTAGATAGATACAAGATTATTCCAGTACATTTGACCAGGCGTTCTTTGCCACAGTGAATGTTGTTTCCCCTGCTTTATATAGTGTAAAATATTAACTGGTTTTGTAACAAAGACACGCTTCGTCTTCTTGCAAAAGCAACCCTTGTCCATAGTATGTGTTGTAAGAGGGTTGAAGAATAGCTCGATTATGCAGTTAAATGTCCATGAGCAGATCAACTACTGTATCTAAACCAAGTCATTTTAGCTTACATTTAAAATACTCAATATCTTGTTATATATGGAGGATGAAAATGAATGATGATTCTTCTCTCTCTGGAAAGATTTATAGTTCTAAGGTATCATATGTGAACTTTGGGGTTCCATATGGGGTTCTAGATCTCATGGAACCAATTTAGGGATCCTGCCTTTTTGTCAGTACTGTTAGAAGACATAAAGCTGTCCCTGGCTAAAAAGAATATGGGATACACTGTCTTAGGACATTAAAAAGATTTTCAGAGTATGTTAAAAGATATTTGTGTTGATTAAAACATTTTTTTTTAAATTAACACAAAAGTAAATGGAATGGGAAAACAAACAAATGCAAGTTACTCACACATAATGTCATTGCAGTGACATTACAGTGACACAAAACACATTTATTGTCATGCATTTAAAAGAGCATGTTTTAATCATTACAATGTTGTGTTCTGCATAAAAAAAGTAACAGCTGTTTAAACTTCACCTGTTTTAACTAATATGAAATACACAGAGTATGGCCACCATTTATAGCCAAACCCGTATTTACCTTCACAGTGCCTGCGGGTTAGAAATTTGGTGCAGTTACAGATGTATTTAATTGACTCAAGCCTGCAAGTACAGGCTCACAGCCCCAACATGCAAACCATGAATTTGTACGTAGCATTTCAGGGCATGATCATGATCAATAAAGCAAGCCCATAAGTTACAATTTAGACAGTAGAGACAATAGTAATTAAAACCGTTATCATGACGTCAATAAAACATGGAGTTTATACTACAATTAATTAGTGTTTAGATGTCTGATCTGCAATCTGACTCACAATCCAGAAATGTAGAAATCAATAAAAATCAAAAAATCAACTGTTCTTGTCCATGTGGGTGGCTTGATTAACTTCTTGATTCCTGGGATCACTATAACATGGAAATAAAATGTAATTTTTTTTAATTGCAGCTTTGCAAGCTTGAGACTGTTGTGCAATTTATTCTAATGGCTTTCATTGCTTTCCATGTATTGTTACGTACAGTATTGTGTTTTTATTTGCTTTTGCAGTTTTACAAACAGCTTCATTGAAGCACACAAGCCCATTCACCATGACAAAGTAGTGATTTAGAAGGGGAACATTAAATAGACAACATTTTAATTTTCACTAAACAACTTACTGAAATTGGAGGAAATATTGAATGCACAGGAAGCTTCTATGTGGGCAATGGAAATGCAGCAGCTAAAACTACAAGTACTTTCATTAAAAATAATGGAAAGCTCATTAGTTTGCAATGACAAATCCTCATGAGATAGAAGCTTCAAGAAACAGCCCATTAAAGATAATGAAACCCTGCAGTAAAGAATACAATACTTTTTTTCGGATACAAAAAGCTCCCAATATTATGTTTAATTATTCAAAGGAACAAAAACTAAATACAAAACAACTGCTATTTGTTTTATTCTCTCATATATTAAGGATTTTTTTCAATGTCAATGTCATATTCTTCTGCCTAGAAGCAACTGGTACTATCAAGGAATAACATTGTGACCTTGTCTTGTTAATATAAGTGACTCTATCTACAGATGTTTGCCAGTATAGAGGTGGGCTCTGTTACAGATGTTGGGCAATGAGTAGTTACATATGCCAATTGGAGCTGATAGTCTATGCTAAAAATGTGTTTGGTGTAAAAGGCTGGATGTATACCAAAATCTGGACATACATATTTCTGTCTCAAATTATATGCCACCATCATTTTACCAAATATATAAAATAGGTTATTAATCCAAATAGCACAATGTGAAATTGAACGTAAAACACAAGGTGGAATGACATATTTGTATATTATAATTTCACCTAGCAAGGCCAGCAGATGGCAGAGACCACTAGTTCGATGTTTTAAAGGTCCATGTAGATTAGGATTAGACTTTTTGTAAGCAATGTCATGATTTGCTATGTTGTTAAGATCAAGTTAATTTAATATAGTAATTGTTTGAGAAGTAGGCTATGGCCTTGATTCAATTGGTCTATTGTTGTTTACGAGAGCCCATAATGTAGCCCATAAACTAATTTGCTATCTACGGGTTACAGGCTAAAAATCCCTGCGGTTGTTACAACCGTAATTTACACCCCATCTAAGCATTTGATCTTTCAAGCCTGCAAGAGTTACAATTGCAAATCGCTATTCAATTGCTACAATTCCTCAAGCCCGCAAATATTTTTACACCCGGAAATGTCAAATGTAGAAGAAAATCCTAAGAGAACCAGATAGTACTCACAAGAGGGTTTAACCCCTGTTCGTAGCACTGTAAATGCAAATAAAAAATCAATACTGCACTTTAAAAGATGGGTAAAGCGATGCAAGACATTAGAATTAATTGCACAACAGCATCAAGCTCGCAAATTTCATTTCTGTGTTATATCAATGTTGGGAATCAATGCGTTAATACAAATCAGGCCACCCACATGGACTAGAACAGTATTGACATGCATTTTTATTATTTTGTACATTGCAGGATTGCGAGTTTGATAGAATATAGGACCTCTAAATGCAAATTGATCGACATGTAACCTCCATGTTTTAATGATGTCATGATGACGGTCTCATTTACTATTGGCTGTTTCTAAATTGGTAGTTACGGCCTTGCTTAATTGATCATGATCACACTCTGAAATGCTACTTTTGATTGCATGGTTTACAGTTTTTGCTTTCATTCCTTAAATTGCAGGCATGTTCAATTGAATCACTTTGTAATTGTAGCAAATCTCAAGATATATACAAGATAGGTATATTTTCTAAGTATATTTTTGCCCTTACAGGTGTATTTTTTTTTCATACTATTTTTTATGAAATATTTAGCTTTAGGAACAATAAGGCTAGTCCTATATGTTTTGCTTGCTCCCTTTGCTCCTATAAAGATTATTTTTTGCTCATGTTTTTCCTTTTCTCTATTTTTTCTAAGAGAAATAAAAGTTCAATTTTCTGCTTCCTTTTTGTATGCTGGTTTTCATGCTTCTTTCCTTTTCAGATGGTTTACACTGGATTTTCTCTTATAAAGCTCCCTGTCCTAAAATGTCTTAAAGAAATATACACATAAAAAATGTATGTTTGCTGATTATATATTTGAACATATGTTTCAGTTAGTCATTAAAGAAAACCCTTAATCCTGCCTGATCAGAAATCCACCTTAGAGGGGAGAAAGCTCTGTTATGAATGCATTGCTATAGCTTATCAGATTTCTACCTAAAAATCTACCGGTATCCTTAACTGGATACAGAAAGTGGTAGCTAATGGTAATACTCTCAGAAGTTGGTCCTATTTTCCTTTGACAAATAAAAATCTCGAAGGGCTGTCTAGGGTCCATGTTCCAGGCAAGTAGAATTCAGAGGTATTTGCAGACATTTCAAGGATATGGGGCCCTCCAGCCATAGATCTTATGACCTTTCCTTGTAATAACTATGTACATCGTTTTTATTCTTGATCTGAAACCCTTTCCCAATCCACTACACGGGCTTCTCTAAACCCTGGGATTTTCACCCAATGTATGTCTTTCCTCTAATTGCTCTTATCATCAAGGTATTGAGAAATATCCTTTGGGACAAGGCAATAGTGGTTGCCATCATTCTATGAGCTCTCTCGATAACTCAGCATATTTATATTACTCCTTCTGACTTTCGACATCAAGGTCCCTTCAAGCAACCAGACCTCAAGAGACTGAACCATGCAGCAACACTTTAGACTTTCATCTCAGGTAATTGAGACTCTCCTTAAAGCTATGAGACCATCTTCCTCTTCTTTATATCATATAATATGGAAAAGTTTATTCAATGGAATCAGAATAAGCAGCTGGACAATAAAAAGCTTTCTGCTGCTACCATCTTACAATACAAGATGGAAGCAATATGTGATCAGATTAATGATATTTCAGCCCTGACAGGAACTCATTCGGCTCTTCTTGATCTCATAATCCAGTTCCTCAATGATATTATGGAGATCAAGCAGCCTAAAAGAACTTTCAGGGCCCTATGGGACTTTGGAACTGTTTTACACTCCCTTTTTGGAACTTGTTTTGTTTTTTTCTCCCTAAAGAGGTCCCAGATTTTATGTGAACCAAAATATAATTGTTCCAGCTATGTACCTTTTATACCTTGTCAGATTGTATTTTTTCTGGACAAATCTATGGAGGAGGTATACTACATCAAAGATTAGCAAGTGGATTATAGCAACTATTTCAAGATGAAAACAAAAAGGAAAGAGGAGGGAGAGTGCAAAATTTCCTAGTGCAGGTCACTCAGGTCTGTAAGATGTTTCATATAATTTTGAAAAACTTTATTTGCACTCAAAAAATGCAGGTTGTTAAAAATGAGCATCATTTAGTACTACATCATACTAATTTTAGGTCGACATGGTGGAATTATACAATAAGGAGAGTATAATGAGACAAGAAAATTGTAGTTGCGAACAACCATAATGCAGATAAGAGCAGAATGGAATCCTGTGATCCTCAAAGAATGTATCCTATCTGGAAGACAGAGAGAAGGCAGCAAGTCTCATACTCTCCCAATGAAACACAAATGGTGTAAAACAATACTGAAGAGCAATGCACCTACATGCATGTATCACAAAGTGACAATAGTGCTTATTATAAAATATTTAAAAACAAAATGACGAAAAATGTAAAGCAGCTTAGAGCAAAGTTGCTGTACCATTATACAGCAGCAAATACCTCCAACCGTGCTACTGTTGCCTTAAAAGGGTCTAAGCATCTTCATATATGCCGATGTATTGGTATAATTATAGGCTATAACCACACTTGAGTGGGCCTGCACGGAAGTCTCACAACTAATTTGATTTTCAAAACAGCAGCAATAAAAAAAGAAAAGTATTTTAGCCCTCTATAAAGAGCCTGACGATCATTTCTCTGCCTTAGAGGCTTTGTCAAAGCCTTTGTGTGTGTGTGTTAAAAAGGAAAAACAAAAAAAATAATCCAGAAAATGCAATCAATATGTATAGCTTTGAGGAATTGACTCTGCTGGGTTTTGGACCCTGGTCCCCAGGCTCCTGAACCTCTTCCCTACCACTGCGCCAGCCTGCCTTTGTTAATTTCCTTGAGATCTGATAAACCTTGACTCTGCTAGCAATAGTATCAGTGACTAGTCTCTTCAGCTGTATCTGGTCAGGTGTCTGGTCCTTGGCCTATATAAGGCACTTCCTGTCTATGTACCTGGCCAGATTATTGTGGTTCCTATTCCCTTCAATAAAGCTTGTTCCTGTTTCACCTACAAGTTGCTGAATTGGATCATTGCTGACCTAGGCTGCTGGTCTCCAAAACCTTGTGATTCCTATATCATTACAATAGCGCTCTATGGCCCTCATTCAATTGCAATTTGGCCAATTGAATAGGGGTCTAAATAAGCACATAAAATATATTTTTTAAAGAAGTTTTTGGTTAGTGAAAACCTTGCTTTTGGATAGATGTTTACTAACTAAAAACTTCTTTAAAAAATATATGTTATGTGCCTATTTAGACCCCTATTCAATTGGCCAAATTGCAATTGAATGAGGCCCTATGAAATTAGCACAAATAAAACACAAAAAACAAAATATTGAAACCAAGTGCACCACTTAATCAAACATATATAGAAGGCACACATTTAAGAAAGCACTCAAAATATCTTCGATGTGTAAAAATAAAAAAAATATATTGAAGTACTCTGAATAAACACCCTTACTTATGATGCAGATATACACTATGGTGCTGTGTTCAGAAACCGACATTTTAATACATGTGGGTAGTAAGTTCAAATCCCACTTTATCACTTTTTTGCTTTTTTTATATTAATATCTGTATTTAGTTAAAATAATTATTATATGATCATTACTTAATAACTCTCTTATTTGTTTCATGTCAACCCTTTACAGTTTATTTGTGAGGACAAAATCTTTTAAAATTAGTATAAGTACAAACATGCAATTGACATTTCCATTGACATTACTAAAATGCTTTGTAATAGGGAAAAATAACAATACAAATAATACAGAGCAAATCATTGAAATATAGCAGGAATAGATCTTTTGGTTAACCATCTGAGCTTGTGCCGGGGTGGGGATTAGGTGTCAAATAATAAAAGCCTATTTCCCCCTCTATCATCACTAACCACTTCTAATGTTTTGTAGATAAGTATTATGTAAACACCAACAGGGTTCAACCTACCAGAAAATACTGAAGTCAGTTTAATAGAGTCTTCTGCACATAAAGTCTTCTTTAAAAAAATATTCTTTAAAAAATGGGACATGTTAATGCATTACACAGCTGCTAATCTTTTAGTTAGTTGCATACTTCACAAACCTGATTTTTTCCTAAGCTACAATGGTCCATTAAACAGATTGTGATGGAAAGATGAACAACACCAGCAGATGATATCTAATGCACTTGACAAAAATATGATTGTACATTTTGGTATTGTAGGTGGGTGTGGAGGATATGCAAAGTTGTTAGTAGTTATAATGATATGATGAGATGTACTGTACATCATAAAATGGAGGAGAGTCACTGATCATCACAGCAGCTGCAATTGACTATTCTGAATGCTGGAATCTCTGTTTCCTAAGTGAAAAATTGCCATTGTAGTCCTTCACACCACTCTGCAGCCACCGCAATAGCTTAGAGCCTTCATACCGGCCGTAAGTGTGCAGGCTTGAAATTTGCTTCAGTTACAGAGTGATTTGATTGAACAAGGGCACAATTTAAGGGCCTAAAGCCTCAAATCCGAAAACCCTGGTTTTGTATGTAAAGCTTTCGGATATCCGTCGATGAAGTGCACCAAACTCAAGCAAGGCCGTAATTTGCGATCCTGTCACAGGCCAATTAACCAATAGGAACCGGAGAACACTTACTAACGCTGCAGTAAACTACTTTAAAAGCCTGTAAGTACTTGACTGTGCCATAGCTGAGCAAGTGATCATACAGGTATGGGAGTTGGTGGGTTTCTAATGGTGAGGAGGGACTGGCCCCAGGGATAGAACAGGGGGGGCAGGAACCCCAGGCACAGTTGAAAGGGCAAGAGGTTGTGCCAAAGTACAGGGCCCCCAATTATACCTCAGAGGAGATGACGATCCTTCTCAGGGAATCCGTGCCTATAGCATCATAAATAGTGGGATGGAAGTGAGGCCTAGCCAGAAGGCACATGCCTAGAGTAAGCTTGCTACATCTGTTGCTGCATTAGTGGTTGCAAACAGGGATGTCAAGTCTGTTTATGATGATGACAGCCAAGGGAAGGTCAAGAGGAAGATGGCAGCTGAGGCTAGAGCAGCCCGTGCAACCAGTGGTGCACTACCAGCCGACATTACAAACTGCGAATGGGAGCAGACCCTGAAGCAGTGGATCGAGACATCGGCAGTAGTGGGCCCTTCAGGACAGCTGAACTTGGGGAAACCCTGCAAAGTAAGTATCATATACACCAACACACCCTCATATGCACACACATGAACAACACACACATAGATAACTGACATACAATAGCACTGTAAGCTCTTTGGTTATGACTAAAGATATATGGGGCAGCAAGACCCATGTCATACAGGAAGCAAACATATCATTATCAGAAATGTTATGAATGAAATGTCTGTCCAATAACTACAGTTAAAACTAATTCTGAGAAGCAGTCGCCAAAAAGATCAAGATTGATTTGACATCCAAAACAAAGTACATGTATGGGTGTGCACACTGTAGCATATGCGGATACAGACTCTGACGGACTGCATGTATGTGTCACGTACTAGCCTAACCTGGACCATGTCTCATCTGCATGTTAACAACCATTGCTGAGAATTGGTCACAGATTGATCAGTCTCACACACTGCACAGCAGATGCAGCTGAGCATGTGTCCTAATGAACTACAGATGGAACACTGCACCAGCATTGCATATATTGCTCAATGTTTATCTGTGTAAAACAATCACCACAAGCAATTACAAATGACCATGATGTCAGGAATATGGAAATGCACATTAAACTATTGTAATTTCATTTCAGTACCTAGGAGGCATACCCTGCCCACAGAGAAACAGGCGGTGGCTCCACAGGAGGAGGAACCGCATCCACCCTTGCAAGTGATGGTGGAGGAAGCTAAAAACATTCCAGATGGCCCTGGACCATCACAGGAAGCTGGCCCATCAGCAGCAAGATGGCCACCCACACCACCATTGTGGGAAACACAGCCTGGGCCCCCACACGTATCATGGGCATGTTCTCAGCCTTTTCACCCACCTCACATGTCATGGAGCCAGCAACCACCACCACCTACACAGATGTCCTGGTATTTGAGACCACCATCAGCTGTCCCACCACTGCTACCTGGTCTGATACCATGGATGCCTTGGTAGGACCCCACCACTCCACTACTCCTAACCTGGGCTCACTATGCCTGGGCTCACAAAACCTGGGCTACACCATGGCCACGGCTGACATCAACACCACCGCCATGGCCCCCACCAACTCCATCGCCATGGCTGACACTATTGCCACAGGCACCTCTGGCATCACCATTGCCACCGGCACTTCTGGCATCACCATCCCCACTGGCACTCCTGTCATCACCACAGCCCATTGGTAGTCCCGGTATGTCCAGTGATAGACCTCACATCGACTCAAAAGCCACTTTGAGGGGGGAGGTCGTGTACCAGATCCAGAGGGAGGACAAAAGCAATACCACCGTAATGGAACAACTAACACGCCAGATGGAAAGGCAGAATGACATTGCAACCACTCTTGTTGACAGCATCAGATCGCCATGTGGTGAGTTGAGGAGGCACAATCAAAGGATGGAGAGGTATGAGCAAAAGGCAAATAGGGACAGACAAGCCCATACAAGACTCATTGAGCTGCTTTTGCAATTGACGGAAGGCCAGGTCATATCTCTCCAGCCTTTGGTTCCACCAGCATCGCAACCAGAGTCAGTGGCCTCCTCATCTCACACCTTACTGCCAATGCCAGCTTCTACACACCTACGCCAGATGGAAGCACCCCTCAATCCAGCACCTCTGCGTTGTGGTATATTGGGGGGGGGGGGGTCGCACGGGCATGGAAGGTGAGGGCCCAGTGCTGAGGAAGTGGAGTACATAGGCAAGAACATCCCCAAAGTCCTCCTCATCCACACTCCGCAATTAATATTAATTAGTATAAATGTTGACATACTCTGGCTACAGTGTACACGTAGGGTTATGTTTAATATTTCAGCAATTGATGCTTAACGTAGATTGCCATTGAGATGAGGTGTTGAAGTCAATCCAAATAGTTTTATGATTGATATCTTCTTCTTGATTATGTAGGTCTTAGTAGCCAAATCTCACGAAGGTGAAGGCATGTTCCTCAACCTTCTCTTTCAGCTTTACAGATTCTGATAATTTATTTGGGATTATTCCATAATATATGGAAACACACTGTGTGTGGAATTAATTTATACGACATTATCCATGATTTATTGCATCTGTTTAATTGAGCAGATGATAACCAAAAGTTAGTGCTATGAGCATTACTGGATACTTCGATTAAATGAGGTGATTTCTGATGATCCTTTTTTTCATCAGATTCCGGTTGCGGTGGTGTAGTGACCACATGTGACCCTGGTAGGTGCTATGCATCATGATTATTCTAGACTATGACATTACCCTCTTTAGGTATACCTTTTTGCACAAAAAGCCTCTTGCCCTTCCGGGGTCTGCCCACACCACACCCATGTAGATTTCTGAGTGTGCTCTGTGTATGCTCTCTGTTATAACCCTGTCAGTGTGTTTTCAATGGTTGGGATTTTGGGACATCCACCTAAATCACATATGTGTCACATTCCTATATCAGTAAAATAATGAGCTCTAGTTACTGTGCTATAGTTTAATACATATAATAATAATACTAATATAATAATTTAGGGTTAATACACATGACAGTTCCAATTTGTGATACTGTGGAGTATCAACATTCCCCTGAAGGGCTGATAACAATATGATAGGTGATAATGTGAGTTGACTAATAGCAAAACACTTGATGTAATTTCACCAAATGGTAATGGGTATACATCTTGGCACATGCCCACCAACAATGGCTTGGGACTTTCCAGGATGGGCGTAGGGGAGATTAGCCCTGATGTACATGAGTTGGCTGTCCATAGGGTCATAGAGAGTCAGACACGACTGTAGGACTGAACAGCAAAAAATAAAATGTTCCCCTGGTATGTGACATATGTCATGTTGTTGAAGTTAAATTGCAAGAGCGATTATAAGCAGTTCTGCCCCTCAGCAGATATGATTTTATGTGTAAAAATAGAATTGTTTTTTATTAACTCAAAATAAAAGTTGAATTTTAACTTGCACTATTCCAGACATTCAAATAGAGTTCTTGTGGAACTATCTGGAGTAGGTCTTTCTTGTAGACCATCCAGTACGTTTTGTTTGGAGAAGTTCTAATCAATAACTCTGTACCAATACTTTTTGGGGTTGTGTTCCCACTCACTTGTTTTTCATGTGGCGGTGTAATTTGGCCACTATTTATTTTCCCAATGTAGATCTGATGAGTGAGATGTATATAAGATGATCTTTGTATTTTTAGGATCCACATTAGAGCCTATGTGAGTGAGAAAGGGATAATATATCAGGCAGTTTCATGTTTTTGTGTTTCAATTTAATCAGGTAGTGTTTCTTTAATTGCTTTCAGCATCTTGCAGTCATACTTTTCATTATGGAATATGCATAACCATTCCAACATATGAGAAAAAATATATGTTTTTAAGGCCTATATGTTCCTTGGGAATTGTTGCAATGGTTTTGAATTCCTTCCATTGCTTTCCTGATATTTTAAAGTCCATTACTGAAGTTTTTACTGTATTTTACAGTGTTACAAACTAGTCTGTAAACCCTTTGCAAGCCCTATTTGGAACCCATAACATATTTGGCTACATTTGCCATTCGCTTTGAAGACAATTGCATCCTTGGGGAATTGTAGCAATTGAAAAGCGATTTGCAATTTTAGCGATTGTAACATTTGCGGGCTTGAAAGATCAAATGGGTTGGGAGTTATGATTTTGGCAACTGCAGTAATTTTCAGCCTGTAACTCGCAGATCGTTTGCAGCTCGCTAAAAGACGCCAATTGAATAGCAAAATATTTTACGGGCTACATTTTGGGCTCCAGTAACAAACATTTTCTCAATTTATGAGGGGCCTTAGTGTTACAAATTTGTCTAAGCAGCAAGAAAAAAGTGAGAATTAGCAAAAATGTTATCTTTTATTAGTGACAATTTATATAAATTTGGAATACAACTATTCTGTATGTCCATAGTTCGAATAACATAATGTGTCATAATTAAGAAGAAATTGAATCATTGTTCAGTGAAATTTAGAAACATATGTTCATTTCTGTGTCACACATTGCTATGAATATTGTAAACAAATAAAAACTATTAGAACAGATTTTCAACAGATGATTAGCATTCTGAGGCTCATAAGTGATCGAGCCCAGCAAACAGCTTGGGAACTCATCTTTTCAGAAAAAAATATAAGGTAATTAGAGCTAGCACCTGTTTTAGAACACCTCAGGTAAGGGCTATAATAACACAGGGGTATGATATTCTGTCAAGTGTCTCTGCTGATGAAGTAGCCCTGGAGCAGATGGATAGCTTCAATTATCTGGTTCCATGACAAATATAAATAGCCTATTCTCATGAGGTCTCTTGCAAACTGGCAGTGGCTCAATCAACAATAGCACAACTGGATAAAGATGTAGGCAGTTTAAACTTGTATGTAATCAACAAAGAAACCATTCCTCTGAACTAAAGACAGTCAACTAGGCTGCCAAACAAACAATACACAAACACATATGTCTAACAAGGGGTTAGAGAGAAAAACTATCTTGCCTTCATCATACATGGAGTATCATTTAGAAGTGGAACAAATCACAGTTTTAAGAAACTCTTTAATGCATGGATTAAATATATCTTAATTATTTTATATTCATGTAAAAATATATTAAATGTGTTACAGCTATTTACATTATTTATATAAACCAATATTGTGTATTACAGTACTTAAATGCCCACTGTAGATTATGAAAAAATGTCATAGGCTTGTAAAGTGTAACAAATTAGTAACATTAACTGCTGTATAAATCATAGGCAAACATAGTTACATAGTTACATAGTAATTAAGATTGAAAAAAAGACTTTCAGTCCATCAAGTTCAACCTTTTAAGATCTCCTCTGATCTGCAATATGCGGATTAGTTATTAATTAATTTGTTGTTAATTAGTTATTACTCAACTATTTAATTATTCATTAATCTAGAGGAAGGCAAATAGAAAAAAAAAAAAAAAAAAAAGTAAAACTTAGCCAATCGTCTTCAAATGGAATTTTTTTTAAATTCCTTCCTGACCCCAGATACTGCCGATCGGATTTCCCCCTGGATCACTACTCTCTCTCTAATTATCCAGGATAACCCTGGATGTAAAATCTTTCTCTTAGTAGACAGAGCTCATGACTGAAGGATATCATGTTTGTGTTTTTCACACTTCCTGTTGGCTGAGCTGTTGTGTTCTGTTATTTTCTATTATTTACTTTTGTGTGAAAAGATTGAGGAGGGAGCGAGGATTTGTTGATTCACTGGATAATTCACATACAATGTCAGCATTTGTCACCTTTTTCTTTTCCACCTCTCCACGTGCTCAGTAGAAGGCAGTTGCAGGTATACTTGCAAGATTTTCTTGCCCTACTCGCCCTCCCATGCCTTAAAAACAAGTTTAACTTTTGATGCAACTTCCATGTAACAGCAGAGTCTGCTAAAATTAAGATTTTCTCTGAAAAAGCTTCTATATCCATAGCTTTTATTCCACATTTGCAATATGTTACCAAATATCATAATGAACAAAATATGTTTAAAAAAACAAAAATTAAATAAAAACATTCAATATAACGAATGTTATTTGCAATGCATGTGCAGCATTGTATAGAACTGAATTACTTTTCTGCAGTATATATATCAGTTCCAGGCACAAATGATCTGCAACATCAAATATGTTTTCATGCTGATATTATTACTGTATGTTTGAGCAATGCTAATTCTGTATACTTATTAGAGCCTTGGCTGGTTATCCAAAATATGTATTTAAACATTCTTACTGTGAATGTGGATTTTCAGAGGTTTGTTAATACTGACCATAATTTTAAAAATACTTTTTTGAAAACTACAATTGAAAATATGTGGTTCTTAAAAATGTGTCCTGTTTCCATACTAAAGGAACAGATTTGCCTATTATATTTTGCCTGCAGCTCATTTTCTTTCTAGGCTTATGAAATAGCTCAATGAAAAAGTATAAAAAGTTAAAAAAGAACAATAAAATGGAGTTAATCTTCTAAGCACCATAAAGTGTAAGGTAATAATGAGGCACATCAATATTATGCTCTGTTTATTGGGAATGAACTAATGTACTTGTAAATTGTGTTTCTATCCTACAAATATTACATTATTTATTGATTCTATACATTGTTCCTAATTATGTCTAGATCAGCCAGCTCCTAATTACAAGAAAATGTGATATTCAGCAAGTTTATTTTGAAAAATCAGACCTTGGTGTTTATAACTATCTAAATGCAAAATCCATAATGAAACACATGAAAGTACTTTTAGAAGAACACCATATTTGTTTAATATAAGCATTTTTTTTAAAGGGCAAGTTTCTACTAAACTCAAGCTTATCTTATATTAACGATCTCTATTAGAGAAGATTAACTATCAATGTAAAAGTTATGACACTTGTCTAGGTTTCCACTTAATTTTCCATGTTTTAATGGAAAGTGGAAACTATAATTTTTAACTCCATTTGTATCACACTGAATGCTGACCTGATTGTGTCAAAGGTTCAAAAGACAGTTCAAGAGATAATAAACCTGCAGATGAGCTATGAGCGGGGAGGGTTAGATTTATGGTCTGTATTCAGCAGCTCACATCAGCTAATATGCAGATGTTTTGTATCAAGTGCTGAAACTTTTACATATATATCTGAACTTCTATAATAATTATAGAGCAACTTGTGTTTAGGTAAAACTTCTCACTTAAAAGTACATTCACCTTTATTCACTAAACATTGCATGAGCAACAGGCAACAACATTTCTATCTTAATCAATGTGAATTTGATTTATCCAGGTGATGGACATTCAAGTCATTCTATTATATATATAACACTTTGCATATATATATATATATATATATATATATATATATATATATATATATATATATACTAATTTTATTTATTAATATAATTTTTTTGCTTTTTTCATTATGTGCTCCACTCATATATTTTAATTTCATGTCATGAAATAATAAACATATATAAAGCACTAAATGTGTTTCATTTTAAACTCAAAGACAGGGCCCAATCATTTGCAATATGTTAAAATAGTTTTTTGCCTGTAAAGAGCAACAGAATATGTTGGTGCATTACAAATAAAGGATAATAATAAAAAAACTTAACAGGTTATAGACAGCCTAAGGTGCTTAACATCAATGATAATTGTTATCATATATAGACATATTATTAGATAGTATCAAAAATTTTAACTTTTTAATTTACATTAAATCACGCCGCTTATTACAAAGTAGCTGAATACCTTATTATCAAACACATATCTTATAGATTGTAGAACTCCTTCTACTGTATAATCTACTGAACAGGGATAGCATGGGGTCCTCCTTCCTGAGAGATACCCCAAATCTAGCTAAAAACCCTGCAATAGATAGTAGGAAACAGAGATGCAAATAAGAAAGATGCTAATGGCTTGTTAGGAAAAATTCCACAATAGCTGAGTAATAACAATGGCAGAAAAAAGGTTTAACTTCTACTAAATAAAACAAAGGGATCTCAGGCTACCCTCAGGCTTTTAAACCAGAACCCCATTTGACACTACCAAAAAATAACTCATAGGCTGTAACATATGGGAGAAGCAAACTTTTCCATTAATGCTCCACAAGTTTACTTTGCAAGGTTTAAGGAGGGCCTACTTTGCCTACGATACAGCCTGACAGCCATTTCGCCACACAGGTGGCTTCCTCAAAGGCTAGAACTATACTAAAATAATTGGCAGGTGTCATGATTTAATTGTTTAAGGACTCATATTGTCAGTGGTTTGTGAGTATGTCCAAGGGAGCATGACATTGTTGCATTGGGATTATGTGTTATTGTGCGGTTATATGTTGCCTGTACATGGTTATTATGTATCCTAGGTATAATATATTATGAGGGAAAATGTTATATAGAACATATGTGGAATTGGTAGAAATGTTCTGGATAGAAGTTAGCTGCAGATCATTGCACACTCAAACATGCAGACCTTGGGTCAAGACAGATGCATGTGCTTCAAGTGGTCCTGGGCAAACACTTGAGTTTAACATAAAGGTTATCTAATGAATGTGATCTCAAGAGCTTTGATAGCCCAAGGTTGCAAGCCAGATGGTCTGACATCACACATACACAAATGTACACAAGGGTGTGGTATTGGAGAGTATAAATATGTTGTTTTGTTCATTCAATAAAGGTTGCAATATAGTTTTCACATAAACAAGGTGTGAGACTATTTCTGTGTGTTGTATCCTGACTTGGGGAGTGGTCTTGCTATGGGCCACTAAGTAACCTGGATCCAGTATTCTCTGCCTGTAGCTTTTGGGCCTTGCAATCTTCAGAAGCCATCTTTTGTGCCACAGAGATCAGGAAGTACATGATTCTGCTGGGGTAGGTTTGAACTAGGTTCATATCAAGCCCCCTTGAAGAAGCAGATCGTGACATTTGGTGGCAGCGGTGGGATCTCTGTAAAAAACACAGAAGGATGGCAGCTTATGAAGAGATGTCTGCAGCAGAGGAGGAGGAAGTGTCCAGACGGTACCAAAGATGGATGGAGGTAATGCCTGCAGGTTTAACCAAGGATCAGAAGAGGGAACTCCGGATACAGATCACACAGGAGGTAAAGGGGAACAGGAGAAGGGTAAGCAATGGCCCTGTCTCAGCTCCTGTGGAGGGGAAATGCTTATTCCCAGTAGAGACAGAGAATGTTCTGGTGACTGGAAAGGACTGTAGAGGAATGGGCCTTCTAAATAAATGGATGGCATTCCTGGGACTATGGCCAGGTCACAGGCTAATGGAATGGCTGGAAGAATTGGTATTTGAGGAGGTCGCCCTGGAAGATCAATATGCTTATTGGGTAGGACCTGTTGGGATACATCATCATTTTTCATTGGGGCTGGAAAAGGCACTTTGGGACATAGTACATGGGGATCCGGACTGTGGCCTGGGGACAGAGAAAAGAAAGCTGTGTCTGTTTGCCAAGCGCTGTCACATGCTGGGACTGGAGACAGGCTCTCATACAGCTAACTTACTTTGGCCTTTGATCCAGCAGGAGCTACAGCTGGAGGTGGATTATATAGACTTACTGGATGAAGCATCCCTGGATGGTTGTTGGCCAGCCAGCTGGGAGGGCTCATGCCAGTCAGGCATGGAACAGAACCACCTAACAGGTACTACAGAGACCCAGCTAAATATTGCTGAGGCGGGGTCAGAAAATAAATGTATGGACTGTGGGGAGAATTTTGATATCCATGATTCTCAAAATAACAAGGATGCCGGCATCCATGGGGGGGACTGGGAAGAAGAAGAACTGGTCCCTATCTTTAGGGGGCTAAGTCTCACCCAGTTAGAGGAAGGGGGACAGGGCCAAACCACAGCAGTGCCAGGCCCAGGGGAAGAACTGGGGAAAAGCTACTCTGCTCCTAGTGTAAGAGAAGAACCTAATGAGCACTGGGCCCTACCATTTGACTGTGGAAATTGTAGAGAGGTTCCTTGGATGACCATTGTCCAGGAGCCAGCCACAGACCCTGGAGCAGAAACAGAAAGTAGCCCTGTTCTTCAGCCTGAACAAGAGGCAGTAGCTGCTGCTTCTCAAGGGCTGCCTGTAACTACACACCAGGCAGTCTCAGATGGAGAGAGTCAGGAGGTTCCACCTGAGGATCCAGAGACCAAAGAGCCAGAGGGTACCCCAGATTGTGATTTGTCTCCTGGTATCCCTACAATGACTCCCCTGCAGCTGCCCAAAGACACTGGCTGTGTACCTGTAACCCTGGAAAGAAGGGGCCATTGGCCAGGCTTGGTGGGAGAAAGGTTGGCTACTGAGCCACAACAGCTTGTATCAGAACTGCCCATTAATCCAGCATGGATGCCACCAGTGAATGTCACTAGCCCATGTTGCAACTCCCGTATCCCAGTTTATTCAGGAGAAAGATCAAGCCTGACAAAGGGAACCTTGTACTCTTCAATTTTACCCATGGGACAGAGTGCTGATCCAGAATCGGCAGGACAGGAGGTCTCCCTAGCCTGGAAGGAAAGGGCTTTGCTGGGTAAGGATCCTCCCAAATTTATGCTGGACTTACTAGCTGGGATGTACTGTTTCCCCTGGACTACCTTGAAGGGTCCTCCATGGCAGTTGTCTTATAAGTCTCCCCAGGAGCTTGGGAAAGTCACAAGGCCACTGGGAAGGAGCGAGTATTCGCCCTGGACAGGGGGAGGCAGGGTACCCAGAGAGCCACTGAGGCTATCACATGGATGGACTTTCCAGACAGGAGGACAAGTAAAAGCAGTATAGCTAGAGAATTATCCGTTAGGATGATCCTCTATGCTATACTAGAAAGGAAGGGGGAGAAGTTGTCATGATTTAATTGTTTAAGGACTCATATTGTCAGTGGTTTGTGAGTATGTCCAAGGGAGCATGACATTGTTGCATTGGGATTATGTGTTATTGTGCGGTTATATGTTGCCTGTACATGGTTATTATGTATCCTAGGTATAATATATTATGAGGGAAAATGTTATATAGAACATATGTGGAATTGGTAGAAATGTTCTGGATAGAAGTTAGCTGCAGATCATTGCACACTCAAACATGCAGACCTTGGGTCAAGACAGATGCATGTGCTTCAAGTGGTCCTGGGCAAACACTTGAGTTTAACATAAAGGTTATCTAATGAATGTGATCTCAAGAGCTTTGATAGCCCAAGGTTGCAAGCCAGATGGTCTGACATCACACATACACAAATGTACACAAGGGTGTGGTATTGGAGAGTATAAATATGTTGTTTTGTTCATTCAATAAAGGTTGCAATATAGTTTTCACATAAACAAGGTGTGAGACTATTTCTGTGTGTTGTATCCTGACTTGGGGAGTGGTCTTGCTATGGGCCACTAAGTAACCTGGATCCAGTATTCTCTGCCTGTAGCTTTTGGGCCTTGCAATCTTCAGAAGCCATCTTTTGTGCCACAGAGATCAGGAAGTACATGATTCTGCTGGGGTAGGTTTGAACTAGGTTCATATCAAGCCCCCTTGAAGAAGCAGATCGTGACAGCAGGGTTGACTAGCTGATTTCAGTTTTAAACAGGGCTGACTTCATCATTCTGCTTGTGTCATCACTAGGCTTTGAACGTTTATTCTTATAGCTTAATAAAATGACATAGTAAAATAACGTATATTCAATGTGACAGTATGCACTTTATGCTACTCTGTTCTCCTATACTCTAAAACTGCCATTCCAGATCTTATCATCAACACTCAGCAATAGACTCTGTGTCGGTATGTTTCCTAACGTACTGTAGCTTAAGCGATTATAATCTGTCTCTGTTCACTAGTGCTCAGTTATCTATCAGCATTGAATCGTTCTAATTTGCCAGTCACATGCATCCTTTTTAGGCATCAAATTATTATTTGTATCAAATCCAAGGAAACACAAATATGACCATGTATGTAATATAGATGATCATTATCTTTTACCCTGCCAAAGGGATGGCATACCAGCTGATGCCACAACCATAAATAAACAGGCTTATAAAAGAGCCCTTAAGAGAACAGAACGGATAAATACCAATAAGGTTAAAATAAGTAAAGATAAACATGATGGAAAGATAAGATGCATCCGTACATATGGATCGGATTGGAAATAAATAAAAATTTTGACCTTTGCATCTATAAACAATGGATGATGATATCAGTCCAAGCATACCTTTGCTTTCACCTACAGAAGGTGCAAGAATATCCGGGATATGATTACTCACAGCTATTTTCAACAAAAGATTGAACCATCAGTAAAACAGTGGCTAAAACCAATACAGGGCATGTTTTAGTATAGTCACTGCACAGCATGCCCCCTCATTATGAGGAGAAAAAGTTTTGTAAATCCAGCAAGTAGTAGGATTTTTCTTTAAAAGATCTTTTAAACTGGTCAACAGCAGGGGTCACATATGTAATACAATGTTTATGTGACAAGCTTTATGTGGGTAAAACACTGCACCAGTTTTAGAACACATTTATACAATCAAAAAGGGATATGATACCCCTGTTGCATGACATGTAAGATTGCCAAAACAAACAACTATAGGCACAATAATTGTATGATGAAAAAATAAATAATTTCATGTGTCAACATGCTCTCAAACATAAAAACTAGAACATAATTCCTTCATGTCCCCCCATCCAAATACCAGAAGTTAAATACTTGTAAACCCCCCCCCCCCCCACATGCACCAACACCACCACTAGAGTTCTTCTGCATAGTGTAGTGCTCTTGTAAAGGTATTCCACAAGGTTAACAAAAAAACAAAAACAGAAATCCAATGCGTATCAAACAAAGAATAAATATATTTATTCAATGTGCTAAAGATAAAAAGGGTAACATGCCACACATGTCGCAACAGATTTTTGCAAAATTTCAAAAATGTTATCAAAACTTATATAAAATTAATAAAGCACCAGAAGCTACAAAACGTATTTTCCGTTTTAAAATTACTTAAATTATGAACCTCACAACAGAGCTTAAAAAATGAGAACAGTTATAGCTCCTATAAAATACACAAAAATAAAATTGATCTCAAAACTACATAACCTATTTCTAGCATTACAAATTGTAACAAGCTTTCCTCAGAATTCCTAAAGGCACATATTCTCTGTTTATCTAAACCAGGGAAAGATCTATCCCATAAGAGAACTACAGTAGGCTGATATCCCTTAAAAAATCAGGACATTATTCTTACAGTTTTCAAATCCACACATATCGGTCCCTAATCTATTGAAATTATTAAACCAATAAGCTTTTTTTTCAGGTCTAAAATCTAAAACTACAAAATCATATGCAATGCCAATGAAACTTAACAATAATACTCCTCCTCTATTACATAACAATCTTACTTTTGAATGGTCTAATAAATACATTTCTTGTTGTTTAGTCATTCAGTTGTGCCTTACTCTCCATGACCTCATGTACCGCAGTACTCCAGGTACATCTCTCAGTCACTGCCCCCTCTGAGCTCCATTAAGTTCATGTTCATTGCTTCAGTGACCTCATATATCCATCTCCACCTCTGCCATTCCCTTCTTTTTGTACCTTCAATCTTCCCCAGCATCAGAGTCTTCTCTAGGGAATCCTGCCTTCTCATGATATGGCCAAAATATTTTAGTTTCAGCCTAATGATTTGTCTTAGTTTCCTGAAGTACTGATTTATTGGATCTTCTTGCAGTCCAGGGGACTTTAAGTAGTTTTTGCCAACACCTCAATTTAAAGACTTCTTCATGGTGCAGCTCTCACATCCGTATGTTACTACTGGAAATACCATAGTTCTAACTATGCTGACCTTTGTTGATAGTTTAATATCTTTACTTTTTACTAGCTTGTCTAAGCTTGCCATAGCTTTCCTCCATCTGAGCAAAAGTCCTTTAATTTCATGACCTTAGTCACCATCTGCAAAGATCTTAGTTCCCAGGAAAACGAACACTGTCACCACCTCCACTTCTTCCACGTCTATTTGCCAGTAAGTGAGATTGCTGTTTGCAATGAATGTTTTTTTGACATTGCGCAGCAAGCCAGCTTTTACTGTCATCAGTAGGTCCTTTAGTTCCTTCTCACTTTCAGCCATCAAAGTAGTATCATCGGCGTATCTAAGGTTGTTTCCACTGCGGCCTTACGCATGATACTCCGTGGCTTCTTGGTCAGCATATAGATTCTTCAGGAGGCGGATGAGATGATCTTGTACTCCCATCTCTTTAAGAAGATGCCACATTTTGTTGTGATCCACACAGTCAAAGGAATTAAAGTAGTCTATGAAGCAGAAGTAAATGTTTTTTTTTTAACTCTCTTGATTTCTCTATTATCCATCAGACATTGGCAATGTATCCTGTGCCTCTTGCTCTGTGGAACATCTGGTAGTTCCCTGCCCATATATTGTTGGAATCGAGCTTTTAAAATATTAAGCATTACCTTGCTGGCATGTGAAATGAGTGCAATTGTTTTATAATTGTAGCAATCTTTGGCACGGCCTTTTGGGGGGGGGGGGGGGATTGGGTTGTAGGCCAATCTTTTCCAGTCTATTGGCCATTCTTGAGTTTTCCAAATGTGTTGGCATAAGGCAAGCAACACTTTCACAGCATCACTTTGAAGAATTTTGAATAGTTCCATTAGGATTCTATAACCTCCTGTAGCCATATTATAAGATATCTGGCTACAGCTTATTAGACAAACTATTGAGGTCATCACTGCTGTTTCAATCCTTCCTGTATAGATCTTAAGCATATACCTACAACCTCTGCTTTATCTGATCTTCTTCTATTAAGTCCCTACCATTTTGTCTTTTATCACTCCCACTTTGGCATGAAAAGTGCTTTTGAGATCCCCAATTTTCTTGAAGAGATCTTTAATTTTTCAATTCTGTTATCTTCTTTGATCTCTACAATGCTCATTGTAGAATGTCTTTATTTCTCTAAATTTTCTGTTTCCCTACTTGAGAAAATAGATGTCCTAAAGATGAATCCCTTGTTACTTTTACTATATTTATTTAGAATCTTACCAATTACAGTTCCTCCAAAAATTCTTGGTATGATTCAAAAGCTTTTTTACAAAATGTATATGGAATGTTAAAATAGCCAGAATTACAAAATACACTTCAAAGGTATACCACTCTGGATGGATTACCAAATCCAACTATAAAACACTATTTTTTAGCAGCAAGATTAACATGGATGGAATAGAAAAATATGTATGCTTTCCAATGTAAGTTAAAAATATTGCATGGTTGAGTGTGTCTAAAAGGCCAAACAATATATAAAAGTATCCCATTCAATCATAATCTCAACGTGTGGGATAAATATGAAAATACATAGAAAAAAAAAATAATAATAAGTACAAGCCACACATACCATTAACATATTTTAGAGGATGTAAATAATTGGACCATCCATTTATACATGACAGGATTTCCCTAAAATTCAAACTTTCTGAAGAACAGCACAATAAATGATAAAAATATGTTGGCTTATGATTTAATAAAGCTACTTAAATGGACCTTTGGAAAGTATAGAACAAAAACTAAATATAGAAATATTGACTTTGGCTAGAACTGTTATAGTGTCTCACTGGCTGCAAAAGCAAAAACCAAGAATTAACCAACTAAAAAATAATTTTGGCAAATGTTCTGAATGGAGAAATTTATTATGCTATGTTGGAGCAGGAATACCAATTTTACAGTATTTGGAAACCATGGAAAGAATATAATAATTTAGATTTAACATCATCTTGGTAATAAATCTAAAATAATTTAGGTTTAACAACATACTGGTAATAATCTTCCCTGCAACTGGAAAACTACTCTCTAACTTCAGGCATTTGGACTTTTTCACAGTCGACATACTGGTAATAATCTTCCCTGCAACTGGTAAACTACTCTCTAACTTCAGGCATTTGGACTTTTTCACAGTCGACTTACTTTGTATCACATTGTAAGGAACACTTTACTGACCTAGAGCCCTATGAGAATCCCTGAAAAATCTATTATGAGTGCTGTAGTAGCAAAACACATTCTACCTAGCTGTGTAATCACCCATCCCTAAAACATTGCTACAAATGAACTTCACGGCAAAGCCGAAAATCAAGGCAAAAATTTCCATTGATTTTTGCACTGACAATAAATTATAAGTTACTCCGGGAAACTCTGACACCCAAACCCTATGCTAATAAGATTTTACGGATCATTCGCAAATAAGGACACTACTGTCACTGCAGAAAGCAGAAGAAAGATTTATGAGTACCAAACACCACTCACAAGTAATTTTCAAACCCTTGCTGAGTCCCCCAGAAGTATTTATATGACAGTATAGGACAAAAAGCACTACAAAATGATGAAATGTCAACATTATTTGACACTTAACAGTCCGATATCAACATATCTGTAATTAAAAAATATATCTTAGTATTAAGCCAGTTTTATTAAATAAAATCCAGGGTAACACACCTAGTTGCCTAGGAACAAAAGCTCTAATATTCTGAAACATTTTCTATAAATATATCACATTTTAACACAAAATAAACACATATTTACAGATTGAAGGTATAAATACACTTGTTACATTTTTTAATAACAAAATATATTTTTAATTAAAAAACAATTACTTTCTATATATCTTTAATGTTTCCTTGGAGCTGCAGTTACAGCACTTGTTACGACACTTCCCACTCATTTTAAGATTTATGATGTTCGCATTTCCTATTGGCTCCTAGGTCCTGTCTCATCTATAAAGTTTGTTTTGGCTAGTACCTACACAGAAATCTGTTGCGTCTTAGGCAGGATTTATGGTTGTGCTCTGCGGGGGGGGGGGGGGGCTGTGCACTGGTGAAGGATTTATAGTATTGCAGAAGTTAGGGGAAAAAAGCTCCCGCAGCTGATTTACGGCAATGCCCTAGCATAGAGCACTTGATTTACATGGAGGCCATAGTTTTCTCATGTTTGTGAAATCCCTCTGGTTTCTAACGTCCCCTACCTTCTCTCTGACCACAATTCTATAACTTCATACCCTATAATCACCTATGACACCCAAGTACTTGCCAACTTCTACACAATATCACTACAATCTCTTGCCCAGACCTTGTCATAGAAAACTACATTGATTCTGAATGTTGCTATTTTTATGCAGAAACTTCACAATATTTTCCTACCTTGCTCTCAAATTTATCGCAGGAATCAATTAATAGTCACAGTGAAGGGGTAGGATAGCAAAAGAGAACTAGCCCAGTTGGTTGAACCTTAGAATTCTAAAAGGCTTGCACAGGTTAAAATTCAGTCTGAGAATCTTAAAATGCAACCAAATGTTCATGCTCTTCCTCAAATAATGAGTGTCCATTAGTGACCTAAGATAAAGTAGTGAGGTAGCAGGAACTCAAGAATATTGGTGAATGTTTCCATTGTTCCCATAGTCTTTTGTTGACATATAAAAATGTTAAATTCCAAAGCTACCAAAAATAAATGAAAAATATTCTAGTGAATTATATAACATATAAGGTATGTAGGAATACAGTTTTGCAATGTAAAATAAACTCTCTCTGTAGCCTGCAAAAAGTCACTTTGTGAAGTATGTAACAAAGTACCAACATTGGCAACTACATAAACCATTAGCTTTATCTGAAATTCTTCAATGTATCACCCTTTTAATGTATCATGGGTGTTTTAATCTTGGACTACTGATATTGGCATTTTGGTTTTTCAGTTGAACTGAATAGAGATTATATAGATATATACCTGAATACAAGATTTCCAACATTCCTTTAAGATTCTTACCTTATTTTGAACATATGCAAAGGTCTGTCTCCAATAAAGTACATGAAAAGACTGTATGTATTTATGTTTAACTGTCTAAAACCATGTTACCCATTATTAGGTTAGGTTGCATTTAAATAAACCTCATAAAAAACTTCAGTTTTGCAAAGCTTCAAAAGTGTAAAGGATTTTAGGGCATTATCATATGAAAAATGTGATACTAGATAGGGGATAATTATTCCCTCATTCACAATGTAAATGTACAGAGAATTGTTATCTGATAAGTTATGTTGAATATTTTAGCATAATTTCCATTCAAAGCTAAGGACAGTTTTGAAAGATACATTTATAGAAGTAATTATTAGCCTTCTCTTTTCCTTTAAAGCAATCTTTTGCACTTGTTATATTTTTATAGCAAGTAAATCAATATTCATTGCAGCACATGTAGACTTTGTTTCCTAATGAAGCAAAAAATTCAAGCCAAATTATCCCTGAGAAAATCACATCTGGGAAGATCGGACATGATTTGTATCCCTTGCTTCAGGCAGCCAATTATTCTTCTTGCTACCCCTGGAACAGCCGTCAAAGTGATTAAGATGACATAACTGGTTAGGATCACAATTATGGTTTATCATAATACTAATAGTGTACTAGGATTCCATGCACTAATCTGTTATTTAAGATGGGTTTGCCCCAACTAAGGGTTTTTAAGACAAATAGCAATTTTATGATAATCAAGTAAATGTTTTATGGAAAAGTTGTGATGTGGTAAACCTTACCAAAGCCTCAGCTAAACTATTTCCTGTTATATTACTTTCTACTTGTAGACCAATTTCTGAACTATACAAATATAGCATGTTTAGGTTTTTATTATCATGTAAAATGGTTTCATGAAGCACTAGTAAAGAAATTCTAATGCAGGTTAGTAATTATACTTCAATCTGAAGTACATATATATAACAATCTTGGCATTGTCTCCAGGTGGCTTGGAAGCTCGGTACATCAGGGCTTTCACTTTAATTGTTATTTAAGGAGTAATGATAGTCTACTGGCCATATAATACAGTTTATTTCAGTAGGACAATCTGTGATTATGTATATATGCAGAACATATGTATGCATGCTCTATATTAGTTAAGATGAATGCTTGAGTGCATTTTATTTTATTTCATTAGTTGCACCAACTGTGTAGAGGAAACTTTAGGCGTTTGATTTGTAACATAGATGCTTTAAAATGTGATATTTGCACTGTCTTTGTTATTCACCTAACAAAGGAGTTAATTCCCTGAAACGTTGTGCTGTTGTAGATGGCTTTCACCTATTAGTTCTGTTTTACTATATGGGCTAAGCTGTGCCCTTACACTACAAAGTTAATATGTGCAGTGGATTTATATGTTTGTGTTGGAGCCTGCTGTTTGAGTATGCAGAGCAGGCCTGCATACCACTTTACCACTATCAAATTATGCTCAGTAAGTAAGAGGTAGTGTTTGGGGTATTATACTTGTGTGATAAACATGAGTTGTCAGTTATTTAGAGTTACATAGTTACATAGTAATTTAGGTTGAAAAAAGACTTTAGTCCATCAAGTTCAACCTTCCCTCTCTATATATCCAGTATAGCCCTTAATGCCCTTTTTATTTACAAAATATATCCAATATATCCCTTTTTAAAGTTATCTATCGAATCCGCTGTCAACCCCTCCTTTGGTAGAGAATTCTACAGATTAACCACCCTTACTGTGAAGAACCCTTTTCTTTCTTTAAAGTGAAATCTTTTTACTTCTTGTCTCAAAGGATATCCCCTTGTCAGTTGAAAACCTTGTGCCACAAAAAGTTCCCTTGACAAAGCCTCGTATTGACCCTGGATATATTTATATAAGGTAATCATATGCCATCTTAGACACCTTAGACACTCTGCTACAATGTAAAGTAGTAAGTGTACAGCCTGTAAATTTGCTGTCCCCTCAAAATAACTCAACAGTGGAGGTGTGTTTGGGGTTGTTATCATGTTGGAATACTGCCCTGTGGCCCAGTCTACGAAGGGAGGGGATCAGGCTCCGGTTCAGTATGTCACAGTACATGTTGGCATTCATGGTTCCCTCAATGAACTGTAGCTCCCCAGTGCCAGCAGCACTCATGCAGGCCCTATTGAGCACCCGTGGGGGCATTCTCAAATGGAAAGTGGTGGGGTGCAAGGTCTCTAACATCCACCAGCTCCATAAAGTCATTATGGAGGAGTGGAAGAGGACTCCAGTGACAACCTGTGAAGCTCTAATGAACTCCATGCGCATGAGGGTTAAAACAGTGCTGGAAAATAATGGTGGCCACACAAAATATTGACACTTTGGGCCCAATTTGGACATTTCCACTTAGAAGTGTAAAAAGTTACAGCTTTAACCACCGCCAAGCCCGCAAAGGTTTTCAAAGGTGTGAGAGGGGGCCAAGGAGAGACAGGGGAGGGAGAGGGTGGGAAAGAGAGACAGGGGAGGGAGAGACGGGAAAGAGACAAAGGGGAGGGAGAGCAGGGGAAAGAGACACAGAGGAGGGAGTGGGGGGAAAGAGACACAGGGGAGTTGCGGGCTTGCACATGCGTGCAGCGCAATCCACGGCCAGCTATGAGGTGCTCAACAATCTTTATTGCCATAATTTTTAAAGGGCAAGTTGCTAGTGTGAATTATAAAACATGTTGATAGTGGTATAGAAAACCTAAATCAATATTAAGCCCAGTATCCTTTGTATTAATTTGTAATAGTTATCATTTGTACAGGATCCCCATAGTGCTGTTGATCCCTCCCAGGGCTTCCTAACGCATCGCACAATGACATGATGTCACGCAAAACTGGCTGTCAGAACGAACTGATAACTGGGGCAGTAGGAAGTCCTGGGAGGGCTTAAAAGAAATGGAGAAATCCTGGAGAATTGATAACAGCACTGCTCATGCACTCATATAGGTTCATATATAAATGTCACAAAACTGCATTATAATGGAGAATTATTTTATGCAATATTTTTGCATTATAAAAACTCATAAAGTAATTTGCAACAGTAAAGCAGTTCTGTGATTTTTATTTTTGCTACATAGTGTTAAATGGACCTTTTGGTACTTTTCTGCTGTCAAATCGGTTTTCTAAGGTAAAAAAAATCCTGTGGTCCATCAATTACTGCTTGTTATTAAACCAAACTGTACTTGATAGTTAGTGTTAGAATTAAATATAGTCTGAAATATTTAACGTAATACATAAAGCTGTTGATAGTACTGACTCTTAGGATTGCCACATTTTTATTGAAGCAGCTTTAATTATTCTTTAAAATCAAGATCATAGTTGCAGATAAACAGAAAGAAATGTACCTGCAATTATAGAATAATCAAAAATAATAGTTAATAACTTAATTGCTTTATTTACTATTACTTTCTGAAATCTTTATGCAGATTAGAAAATGCTGTTCATTAAAACAGAGTATTGAAATATGTCACTGAGAAGGTTGACCTGCTTTTGCTTATATTTGTGTTAAACCGAACCAGCCTTGAAATTATAGTTACTCTTTATTTATGAACTATGCACTAATAGTTTCCATTGCACTATTACTAAAGGTGCAACAAAGTAAAACCAGTGCAATAAAAGTATGAGGGAACAAAATATTTGGTGCATAGAATGCATGTCAGGCAACAGAATACAGTAAAACATTGGAGAAACTGATGTAAATGAACTAATCGTCTCTAAAGAACATACAATATAGAAGGGATTTTTGGGAGTCAGGCAAGGTAGTGAGTTATGATGGGCAGGAGTTACATCAGCATCCTATTTCCACTGGAGATGGCTGTGTGTTAGGAATTGTGAATCAGATGGGTGTGTTGTATATGTTATTGACAAAAATCTTGTATGAAAAGATGTAATTCTAATTCACATTTAAAGTCATGAAATCATGAGTCTGACAGAGCTAGGCATTGCATTTCACAGAATATTTAGAGAAACATGTTGTAGGCTTGGAGGATGTGAGCAAGTGGAGAAGAGATGCGAGTCCTGAGCCAGACCAAATATTTGGAATCAAGGGCACCCTCATACATGAGTACCTTGTAAAGTCAGGAATTTAGGCTTTGTCTGGAGGCTATGTGAAGCCAGTGGGGTAGCTGACTAAATTATTAGGTATTAGTTGATGTCAGTCATGAAAGGATTGCATGGAGTAGAATAAAAAGCTATAGGGACGAGTTTTTGAAGTGAAAGGGGGATTATAGGGGAATGTATCACAGAACAAAGGGAGGATTTCCATGAAAAAAACAAACATGAAAATATAAATTTGATGTTAGATACAAACCAATAAGACCATCAAGTATGCCCATATTGGCTGCCTAAAATGCTTGTCTGAATAAAGCTTCCAGAGAGCCACATTCACACCCAAGACATGCTTGAATTCCTTAATTTTTTTTGTCCCTACCTCTTCCACTGGAAAATGTCCTATTTATCATTTACACTTTCTTCAAGGTGCCAGTTTCATACATCATGCTTAAAGGGACTTTAAAAGCTTCCAGATTTATCTAGGAACATAATATAATTAGTTACTGCTTTACTTTTGTGTACTTAGAAAAGCTATTTTGTGTACTTAAAAATGCTATTTTTTTGTCTAAAATCTTACAATTAGGTCTCCATTCAGTTAAGCAAATGTTAGTTACTGGAGCTCGCCATGTAGCCCTTAAACTAATTCGCTATTCAATTGGCGTCTTTTCGCTACCCGCAAAGTATTTGTGGGTTACAGGCTGAAGATCCCTGCGGTTGTCAAAATCATAACTCCAACCCATCTAAGACTTTGCTGTTTCAAGCCCGTAAATGTTACAATCGCAAATTGCTATTCAATTGCTACAATTCCTCAAACCCGCAATTGTTTTCACACCTGTAATTTGCAAATTTAGAAGAAAATCCTATGAGTACCAGATAGAACTCGCAAGGGGGTTAAACGCCTGTTCATAGCACTGTAAATACAAATAAAAAAACAATACTGCACTTTAAAAGACGGGGAAAGCGATGAAGGACATTTGAATTAATTGCACAACAGTCTCAAGCTTGAAAAACTGCATTTTTTTTTTTACATTTTATTTCCATTATATCAATCTCGGTAATCAAGGAGTTAATACATATTAGGCCACCCAGGTGGACTAGAACAGTATCACTATTCATTTGTATTAGTTTGTACATTGCCGTATTTACGAGTCCAATTGCATATCGGACTTCTAAACGAGAATTGATTGATGAATAACCTCGATGTTTTACTGCTGTCATAATGACGGTCTCATTTACTGTTTCTAAATCGGTAGTTACAGTTTTGCTTAATTGATCATGATCATGCTCTGAAATGCTACTTACGAGTGCATGGTTTATGGTTTAGGCTTTCGGCCAGGTAGCTGTGGGCTTATTCAATTGAATCGCTCTGTAACTGTTGCAAATTTCAAGCTTGCAGACTTACGGCTGGTATGAAGGCAACTGCGGTCTTCTATTGCTCTTTTGCCCACCATATTATAAATGATTGTTGTGGTGAACTCATACTCATATGGTCCACAACACAGGCTGAGATCCCGCTCCATGCTGATGATAGCCAGTAAGCTTGAAACAGCTGTACATGGATAGTCAGCCTGTGTTTAATCCAACCCTGGCTTTGCATTAAAGCTGTGTAATACAGCATGCATAAGCTTAAATGAAGACATGTTTGATAATGACTATGGATTGAAGAGCGAGGCATTTGTGGGCATTTGTGGGCATTTGTCCCAGCTCAACTTC
Organism: Discoglossus pictus; assembly: GCA_027410445.1. Taxonomy (NCBI): domain Eukaryota; kingdom Metazoa; phylum Chordata; class Amphibia; order Anura; family Alytidae; genus Discoglossus; species Discoglossus pictus. Next base: position 160,772,788 of record CM050169.1, read on the forward strand.
CAAGAATTCAGTGTAATAATTCAGTGTTTTTTCTCAGAATGCTGAGCTGGAAGCATGTTTTTTAACTTGTTTTAGACATTCAAATGTGAACACAGATGCACTATTTATTTACTATATATATATATATATATATATATATATATATATATATATAGAGAGAGAGAGAGAGAGAGAGAGAGAGAGAGAGAGAGAAAGGAGGGGGAGATAGAGAGAGAGAGGAGATGGAAATAGATAGAGAGAGAGGTGGTAGAGAGAGAGGGGATAGAGAGAGAAAGGGGGGATAGATAGAGAGGAGGGGATAGATAGATAGATAGATAGATAGATAGATAGATAGATAGATAGATAGATAGAGAGGGGGAAGAGAGAGAAGGGATAGAGAGAGAGAGGAGGGGTAGATAGAGAGAGAGGAGGGGGAGATAGAGAGAGGATATATAGAGAGAGGGGGGATAGAGAGAGGTGATAGATGGAGAAAGAGGGAGATAGATAGAGAGAGAGAGTGGGATAGAGAGAGAAAGGAGTGGAGATATATAGATAGATAGATAGATAGATAGAGAGAGAGAGAGAGAGAGAGAGAGAGGGACATAGATAGAGAGAGAAGGGGATAGTGAGAGAGAGGAGGGGGAGATAGAGAGAGGGAGGAGAGGGAGATAGAGAGAGATAGAAAGAGAGAGGAGGGGGAGATAGATAGAGAGAGAGGGGGATATATATATAGAGAAGGGGGAGATAGAGAGAGAGGAGGGGGAGATAGAGAGAGAGAGGGGGATAGAGAGATAGAGGGATATATATATATATATATATATATATATATATATGGATAGAGAGAGAGAGAGAGAGAGAGAGAGAGAGAGAGAGAGAGAGAGAGAGAGAGAGAGAGAGAGAGAGAGATAGAGATAGAGGGGATAGCTACAGAGAGAGAGGGGGATACATGAAAAAGTAGGGGGAGATAGAGTGAGAGGATGGGAGATAGGGGAGATAGGTAGAGAGAGGAGGGGGAGATAGAGTGAGAGGATGGGAGATAGGGGAGATAGGTAGATAGAGGAGGGGGAGATAGAGAGATAGTTAGGGGCTAAGGGATTAGAGAGAGGGAAGGATAGATAGGGAGAGAGAGATATAGAGAGGGAGAGGGAGAGACACTTAAGGAGAGGTATAGAGGGAGGGAGAGAGAGAGATAAAGAAGATGGAGATAGGAAAAAGGGATAGGGAGGGGGAGAAAGATAGGGAGGGAACGGGGAGAGAGATAGGGAGGGAGAGAGAGATAGGGAGAGGGATGGAGGGTGAGAGAGATAGGGAGAGAGAGGTATAGGGAGGGAAAGAGATAGAGAGGACAGAGGTAAGAAGGGAGAGAGAGATAGGGAGAGGGATGGGGGGATAGGGAAAGAGGGATATAGGGAGTGGGATAGGCAAGAGATAGGGAGAGAAATAGGAAGGGAGAGAGATAGGGAGGGAGGCGAAAGATAGGGAGGGATAGAGTTAGGGAGGAAGAGAGAGATAGGGAGAGGGATGGGGGATAGGGAAAGAGGGATATAGGGAGAGGCAGTGGGGAAATATGGAGAGAGATGGGCAGGGAGAGAGATAGGGAGGGATGAGAAAGATAGGGAGGGAGAGAGATAGGGAAAGGGAAGAAGATATTGATTATATGTTGTGTTTATTTATTTATTAATTTTAATGTTTATTTTTCTTCCTAGGGGTGCTGGACTTCGGACCTGCGTCAATGAAGGATGGGTCCTTATGCTAGGGACAAAGGCCAGAAAACTGTCATCGCATTTTAGGCAAGGGAAGTGGGCTTATTTACCCTATTGTAGGTTTAGGAAAGGGGTTGTTTTATGTGTAATTAGAGGGTTTTTAGTGTATGTAATGTATTTTTTTATTACACTGATTTGATGTAATTTCTTTTTTATTTTGTGTAATTCTAGTTTATTTTATTTTTAGTAAATTATGTTTTTTATTTTGTGTAATTCTAGTTTTTTTTTTATTTTCAGTAATTATGTTTTTTATTTTGTGTAATGTAGGGATTTTTATTTTGTGTAATGTAGGGATTTTTATTTTCTGTAATGTATTTTTTTGTTTCAGTAATTTAGGATCTTTTAGGGGGGGGATTAGTGGGGTAACAGGGATTTTATTAGGGTGTTATGTAGGTAGTGTATGGGTTAATAGTGTAGAGGGGGGTAATAGGGTAGAGGGGGGTTAATAGTGTAGTGTTTAGACTTGGTGTCATGACGGTCCTGGAGGACCCTCATGGAACGTATAGTGTAATTCTAGGGGTTAATAGTGTCCTATAGGGATCTATAAAGACCGCTATTGGACTAATGGGGTTAATTATTGTGCCATAACGGTCTGTATAGACCCTTATAGGACTAATTGAGATTAATTAGTGTCCCATAAGGGTCTGTATAGACTCTTATGGGACTGAGGGGGTTAATTAGAGGTCCATGGGGGTCTGTATAGACCCCCATGAGTGATGGGGTTAATTTTAGATGCCTGGGGGGGGTACTCATAGTATTTTATTGGTTGGGATATATATAGGTCAACCTGGAATGAAGGGGAGGGGTCTATACTATGGGGGGAGTCAATATAAGGGGAGGGGCCAGGTCTCTGTCTTCCGCCCCCCCAACTTGGAGTCTCTGTCTTCCTCCCCCCCAAGGTCACCAGCCGCCACTATTTCTAACTATAGGGTGCACAGTGTCTCTTAATAACCAATCAGTGGCAACTTTCTAATTTGAATAACTGCACTTCTCAGTCTGTATATTCATGAGCTGCATTAGCTACAGAGGACAGACCCAAATAGGTACAAATTGTATGGTTTAGGCAGAAAAAAAGCTTTTAAGCACTTCTTATTAAAAATCAAGTACATAAAAGTAAATATATATATAGAGATATATTATATTCTTAGTGAAATCCAGAAATCTCTAAAGGCATATTTAAGTTTCCTGGATTGCATGCATTTGATAGAGGAGAATTAATAGTGTATGAAAACACGTTTTGCATCGAAAAATTCCAAAATTAACCAATAAAAATTACCCTGATGTTTGCTAAATCTCTTGAGTTTGCAAACAGTTACTTTTGTTAGTTAACACCTCTTAATATCTCTGCTAAGATTAGCTTAAAATTCATAATTAGTTTTGGCCAATTCCAGTCAGCTAATACATTTGAATATATTGTACCAATCAGGGATGGCAGTTTGTGCAAGAAGGAATCATGGGAAGTGTAATCCCCTGGAGAAGGCACTCCATGCCAGCAACTGCGACCCTCGCAAACTTCACGTCGCAACCCAAACAGTACGACACACACATTACGACACTCGCAAACAACATACGACACACGTTCACACACATTATGGACTCGCAACACTCGGAAGCAACTCGCGAACATTACAAAATGTAAAACACAATACATACACACACCACATACATAAAAAACTTACCTACACCAAGAGGGAGCACCCAGCACCTCAAAAATACAACTTACACCTCGATTTTACTCGAAATAAAACAGTTTAGAGACTAAAAAAAAATCGAAGCGAGAGAAAAAATGACCGCCGAACAAAACGAAAACGAGGCTACAGCACTCTAAACTCGCAAAACACTACAAGAAACTCATAAAACACCACAAAACACCTACGGATATTCCGATACAAACGTATACCACACATTACTCGCCATTTTACGCCAATGCGGAAGTACACGACAACGGTTTGGGCTCGCGCACGCACAGTGTTACACTGCACACATTCAGCACGCTTACACAGCAGATCCACACCACTAATGCTGCAGCAACATCAAAACACATTCACAGCTCTTCCACACAATGCTTTAAAATAGGTAAAGTATATTCATTTATTAATGTATTATATATTTCATTATTACACACTAAACAGCATTAGCTACCTTACAATTTCATTGCCGTCATTTTTTTGACGGGCAATTCGCTAGTCACATATATAGTTGTCAGCAGGCGGGCTTGGCAAAACCCGCTGCTAACACTGCGGACCTCGCGAAGGGAAGGCCGCGATTGCGGCCAGGCAACGAGCGGCAAAGGCGCTCATCCCTACAACACCCGTACCACTTTCGGACCAAAAATGCGGACCCTCGCAAAGCAAGAGGTCGCATTTGCGGAGGTGGAGGCTCCCACGTCGCCTGCAATGAGCCCAAGACTCATTGCACACCGCAAATGCCGACAAAACACCCAATGACTAAATACGGACTTACACAAAAAATGCGAGCCGCGGGACTTACAAAATACGACCTTAACGGACAACCCGCGCACAGCCAAAAACATAAAAAAAACACAAAATACACACAAAAAATAAATTACAGCAAGGGGGGACACCCAGGACGTCTGCAACACCGGTTGCACCTCGATTTCAGTAGAATTAACAAAGTTTAGACACTCGAAAATTCCCTAAGCGAGAGAAAAAATGGCCGCCGACAAAAACGAGGCTACACGACCCGCGTACCACATACACCGCCATTTTACAACACTGCCTTACAGAATGTGGAAGTACCCTGCTACACTAACGGCTTCCCCTTGCGCACGCAGCCTATTTACACTACATACTGCACACATTGCTGACACTTACACCTCAGCTCAACAACACTGCAAATCTATATTGGATGCTGCAGGAATATCAAAACAGATTGTTAGCTCTTCAGACCATTGCATGCTTCATATATTAATTACAAATAGGTAAGGTATATTCATTTATCATTTCATTTATTTATGAATTAATTATCATTAAAATATACAGATATACAACACTTTACAAAACACCACAATACACGATTGCAATAAACGGCGAAGGCGCAAATTGCCAGCCACGCGATGAGCAACAAAGGCGCTCACCACGAGGCTCGCAAACACCGCAAAAACTACTCACACAACCAAAACACTTACAGCCTTATTAAATTGCGATTCAGTACATTTAAAAGGGCTCTATTTAAGCACACAGCATATTTTATTTACAGAAGTTTTTAGTTAGTGAAGACCTTGCTTTTGGATAGAAGTTCACTAACTAAAAACTTCTGTAAAAAAAATATGCTGTGTGTTTAAATAGAGCCCTTTTAAATTTACTGAATCGCAATTTAATAAGGCTGTTAATTTGTGTGCCAAACACCATTCCTTGACTTACAATTCTATTGCTGTCATTTTTTCACAGGCAATTCGCTAGTAAGATATACACACTGTGTCCCTTTTATACTTATTGAATCTAGGGGTATGTGTCTTGTCAAAAAAGCAAACAGTTATAAAAAATGTTCCTGTAATTTAGAGTTCATCAAAGATATAATAATTGTGGCCTGTAGCTTGATGTTTATGTTCTATGTTCCAGAAGACACCGTAACTGCTCAATTGCTTGTTGCTGGGATAGCAGCAGACCACAGGATTGCGATGTTATGTATCTCGCAAGGGATATCATAGTACACAATGTAGTGACATAATAATACAATAAGGCGTATAAATACTGAAGCTGTGCTTTGGTTTTGATGAGATCTTTACCTTAAAAAGTCTAATGAAAAAACTGACAGTAGGAGAAAATGGTGAGTCAAATTCACTAAGGGGAACAAAGTCATGAATATGGTCATTCATGTGGAAATTGTAAAAATGGAAATGTTTATGTTATTTATTTTAGGTTTTGTAGATTAATTAGTTTTATACAGAATATACAAAAGTGGATTCCGTTGATTCACAGGAAGAAGCTGAATGGGACATATTACCTCCAGCAAGGAAAGACAAAGATGTCACAGGGAAGGGTTTCTCAACTATTTTATTAAAAAGAATGTCAGCAGAACTCTTATGTCACCCATTCTAAGCTCCCACAGGGTGCAGTGCCCGCAATCACCATTCGAGGAATGAAAAAACAGGTTAGCATTAGCATGGGGAAAAGTCTTTATATTCAAGTGAAGAGTAAAAAATGTGAGAGGACAGAGCTTCCCCAATAAATTAATTAGAGCGTTCTCAGATAAGACCCAGCAAACTTTAGAGATCCTCCAATTAAAATATTTTTTTAAGTTCAGAGCAATGATCTGTAAGAATAGGTGCTACCACATTTAAGCACCCAAATTAACCAAAATCACATGAGGGAAAAGATTATAGCTGCACACATTAAGGAAGAACCAGGGATGTGCATAGCTCAGCTGATTAAAGAAGGAACTAAACCTTAAAGCTCATCCAAAGGGTGAAGGTAGAGGGCCCCAATTAAATGATCATTGACTTTGAGCTCTACCAATCAAACTTGTGCAAGTTAGTGCTGTCCCAGTCAAAGACTATTTGAGGAAGGAGCTCCAAACACCAAGCTAAGGATGGAGCTGTAAGGTCAAAATAGTATAATATGTAACTAAATACCTTCATATACAATCTTTATATATAAGTCCTGGTTTTTATTTGGCCTTTTTAATAGAAGAGCTCATTTTAGTGGCATGTTCTTATATATTGTCAGCAGGTTTGTAAATCATGAAAAAGCTTGCTGAAAAATGTAGTAATTGTGCATAATTTATACTATTCTTCTTCCTGTCATGGAAGTGCTGCATATGATCAAGTCTGAATGATGATGGATGGTATCAGCTTTCAAGAAGATTGCACTCATTCTGCAAGATTAGGATGCAAAAGCACTAATCCCAGAAGGACTAGAAAATTGTACATAGTTCAGTAATTACATCACATAGTTTAATAGATACCTATTTAAATTTATTGACGCCTTTTTAAGCAATACTGAGACACAGATTCACACTCTTTGGCACACAGAGAAGATAAACATATAGAGCCTCATTCAGTTGAGCCATCGTAACCTAGTTAATGTTGAGGTAGCACTGGGATTACCAAATCACAGTCTTGTAGTCGGCGCTCTCAAATGACCTGTTGACACTAGATATAGTGAACTAGTTAATATTTTTTGTTGATAGTCTCTAAAGTTTCAAAATATATGGTCCCAAATAGATTGACCGCTATTTTTTATAATTATCTTTATCTTTGAGTATAAAAAGGAGGTATGGGGAAGAGAAAGCGCACAAGAACCTTGTGCAGATCACTTCATAAAATGCTGGAAAATCTTGGAAATCAATTGTTTGAACTCTTACCTTTATATACCTCAAGATATATGAGGTATTATAATTGCAAATGCTTGATGATCTCCTGATCATAACTTGGGACGACTTGCTGGTCTTGTCTCCCGGTGATGCTTCAGGACTCTTTTGGCAGTGAAAGATCAAAGGCTTGGGGGGCATTAACTTGCGATTTTACAAATCGCAATGGATCACAGCTTGCAGAACCTAACTCGATTGGAGCCCGCAAACGGAAAGCAATTGAATAGCAAAATAACTTGCTACCTCCACTTGCCAGCCCGGATCTCAAAATTGCAGCAATTGAATGAGGCTACACATTTATTTACAGAATCAGACATTCAAAGATAGATCAGAGACCATTACATACAGAAACATAAATAATCACACACTGGTGATACCAGTACACCCTAATACATATTCATCACTACACAATAATTTCCAAATTAATACATGCTACTTTGTAGATATTGCTCAACAATGGCTGCTGTATCCTGCTATTACTCCAGTACTGTTATCAAACTTGCTCCTCTTATTCTGCTGCATTTTTGTTTTAATACTCTCTGCACTCTTTGAGCGTATGCTTTCTAATAAAAGATCACATTTTTGAATTACAATATATTGAAATTATTTTTTTCTACTGACATTTTAAGTTATTCCTTTTTATATAATATACTGTAAATACCTTTATGTGTGCATGATGTTTTTTGTAGGAGTACTGCTACTTATTGGTGCTAACAAACCACACTATTAAATAAATCAGACTTAAATTCCTGATTTGTATTAGGTGGAGAGTATAATACCTCAACATCTAAAACCGAGTTGTTCTTCCTCAAATATGTACTTCATGTGATATTTTATATTAATTTTTTTATGTTGAAAGAAAGACAAAAATAAATATAATTGTTAAATATTTTACTTTTATGCAGCTAAATCTTGAAGACAAATGTTGATATTACAACAGTGATTCAAGCTATGGAAAACCATAAATTACAGTATACCCTGTAAAAAAAAATACATATATAAATAAAAATAAAATATATATATATTTATATATATATATATATATATATATATATATATATATATATATAGAAAACGAATAATACATTAATAAGCCCATCTGCATGTCTAAAAGGCGGGGACATGCAAATGAGAATACAATGTACCTCACTCTTTTAATCCAAAAATAGCAACTTTATACATTGCTCCCTTAAAGCTTTAAGGGAGCAATGTATAAAGTTGCTATTTTTGGATTAAAAGAGTGAGGTACATTGTATTCTCATTTGCATGTCCCCGCCTTTTAGACATGCAGATGGGCTTATTAATGTATTATTCGTTTTCTGTACTTTGTACGGTGGAGAGCTTTTCTCACTTTTGTGCTCACCATACACTAAATGATTATTGTGGAATATATATATATATATATATATATATATATATATATATATATATATATATATATATATATATATATATATATATATATATCAGTCTGTAAAGTCAGGTATGGATGTTTATTTCACAGCCTTTCAGATTTCAGGTACTGTGTATCCTGTAGCTGCTGCAGATATTATGTGATTTACTCAGGTTTCTGTGCATCCCTCTATACCTGTTAGACTTGGTGAAGTGTGTTTAAACCTATCATCTAAGTACTTGTGGATCATTTTTAATGGTTATGTGGTCCTTGATGTTCTGCGTTATTGCCTGTGGTTTGAGTTCTATTATTAGTAAAAATCTCTATATAGCAGGATATATGAGGGTACATTTCTTATTTTGACCATGAAGCTTAGTATTTTACTACTTTAATATTTTGTTTTTCAACTTCACAGATGGAGGATGATCTTGAAAAGCAATCATTTCTTTTTACTGATATAAGTTTCTCTTGCTTGTCATTTAAGTGCTTGTTTTACTCTGGTTTGGAACTTTCAGTATCATTTGTGTCTTGAAATAGAATTAAATCATTAAATATTTATTTGTAATTACAGCCTTATTAAATTGTGATTCGGCCAATTGAATAGGGGTCTATTTAAGCACATAGCATATTTTTTTTACTGAAGTTTTTAGTTAGTGAACGGGAGTTACACTTAAACAAAAGCTGTTTTTATATAAAAGATTATATTTAGAGAAGTTTAATATGCCCATAAAAGTTAAAGCACTTTTAATTAGCTCTACAATAATTCTGTATGTTAGAGAAAACACGTGATATGAGTTGCAAAATATATTAAATGGATTCAACTACCACAGACTAAAATTGTAGTTGCAATTTTATTGACAATTGATCTTTTGAGCTAATCACATTGCTCGGTTAAGAATTCTAAATGTCACTGACACAAATGGAACTGTCTTTTCTAACGTTATCATCTGTTTTCTTCAAATGTGTATCAGTAATTAACAAATGGTATATGTTTCATGATCTTTGCCTAAAAATATTACATTTGAAGTACTTTCATATAAAAAGGACTAATGTTGTTTGGGAAAATCTTCAAGTTGTTTTCAAGTATGTCACAAATTAACAAAATTAGCAGCTATGTAATCCATGCGCATAATTCTTATTTAAAATTCAGAGAAAATCCTATATTTAGGAAACTGTGAAGTTGACCTTTCAAGTTTTTCTAGATTTCCTGTCTAGCCATTTTATTTCTAAATATGTTCACATTAATAGTTTTCTAATAACCATATGTTTAATCGCATCTTTCAAATAGAACACTTTGAAAAAGTGCCACACTGCAATTAAATCAACAAACTCTTCAGAAAAAATTCCTAAACTCTAATGTCTCTAGCAGCCTATCTTTAAGAATTATAGAAAGTATAAGTGGAAGGGACTTCAATGTTGTTGGTGAAAGCATTGTGAATGATGATCAAAGTTACGCTGCCAAGCCACCTTAGATGCATTTTTGTAATTGAATATTGTTGTGATACAATATTAGTCACAAAATGGAGATGGGAAAGGATTTTAACTTTCTTTGACATCCTGGATTTCATTTACCAGATTAAAAAGTGTCATGTTAATTGTATTGCAGTCTTGTTGGCTAATTAGTCTTGTTTTGTAGGTTTTGAAACACTTTATTGAATCAACATGACAGATATCTGTACTTTATGTACATGGTTGGAAATGCAATCAGTTTTAGTGCCTCTCCTAGTAAAATGCATGTTTTGCCTTGCTGGTGCTAACTTTAACAAAGAAAATTTAATTATTACTAAGTATATATGAATGATTGTTACATTACAGCCTTACATTCAATGTTTTGTTAATCTGAATTTTATGTGATGGATCAGAATACAATAGTCTAAGTTGGCGAAGTGAAATGAGAAAAAAATATACATAAAACTATTTTTTGGCATTTGTGTATGTATTCACCCCCTTTGTTATGAAGCCCATAAAAATGTCATTACATATATAATTTTTAAAAGGCCCCAGAGGCTGCAATACCTAAGCAAGAGGCACCACTAACAAAACACTGCCAATACCACAGCCACTTTGAACTGCTTTGATCCGGCTACATCCATCCACTCGCCTCAATACCTGTCCTCAGGATCCTACACTAATCTCAGCTCTCACACATATTTTCAACCTCTCCCTTACTACTGGCATGTTTCCCTCTTCTCTAAAACATGCCATAGATATACCCACCCTAAAAAAAACCTCATCTGACTCTGACGTCGCATCTAACTACCACCCTATTTCTCTGCTTCCCCTGGCTTCCAAACTGCTGGAGCGGCTCGTCTATAACCGCCTTACCAGCTTTATTTCCTATAACTCCCTTCTTGACACCTTCCAATTTGCCTTTCGGCCCCAACACTCCACTGAGACAGCTCTCACTAAGGTCACCAATGACCTGCTTACCGCCAAGTCAAAAGGTCCCTTTTCAATTCTTCTTCTTCTAGATCTCTCTGCTGCCTTTGACACTGTCAACCATCTACTTCTTCTCCATATCCTCTTCTCCCTCGGTATTCGAGACACTACTCTCTCATGGTTCTCATCATACCTACAAAATCGATCATTCAGTATCTCCTTCTCTGACACCTCTTCTTCTACTCACCCACTGTCTGTTGGTGTACTCCAAGGATCAGTCCTAGGCCCCCTCCTCTTCTACATCTACACTTCCTCACATCTCTATGCAGATGACACCCAAATCTACTTCTCCGTACCTGAACTAACCCCTTCTCTTCTAACACACGTCACCAACTGCCTCTCTAGTATATCCTCTTGGATGTCGGCCCACCATCTAAAACTCAACATGTCTAAAACTGAACTCCAGATCTTCCCTCCCTCTCCCACAGTGTCAATTCCTCACATCTCTCTCACTGTCAACAACGACATCATCACCCCCTTCGCTCAAGCCCGTTGTCTTGGAGTTCTATTGGACCCCGCTCATTCTTTCATCCCTCACATACAATCACTAACTAAATCTTGTCTTCTCCGTCTAAAAAACATCTCCAGAGTTTGTCACTAGCTTACAGAAGACACAACTAAAATCCTAATACACTCTCTCATCATCTCTCGACTAGACTACTGCAACTCTTCTTGTTGGCCTACCCACCACCCGACTATCTGCACTTCAATCCATTATGAATGCCTCTACTAGTCTCATCTTCCGTACACAACGTTCATTGTTGGCATCACCTCTCTGTCAATCACTCCACTGGCTTCCCTTAGACTCAAGAAACACATTTAAAATCATGACCTAACTTACAAAGCCCTCAACAATAACGCTCCCCCTTACATCTCTGCTCTCATCTCCAAATACACCCCCTCCCTCTTCGTTCTGCTAACGGCCTTCTTCTTTTTACAACTCTTGTCACCTCCTCTCACTCCCACCTCCAGGACTTTTCTTGCACTGCTCCTAGTCTCTGGAACTCCTTGCCTCGCTCCACCAGATTATCCTCTTGCCTTAAAACATTTAAAACCTCACTTAAAACGCATCTCTTTAAAGAAGCGTATCACCTTCCACCCTAGCACGCTTATCACCTCTTTCTCCCTCTTTTACCACTCACTATACCTTAGATTTTAAGTCTGCAAGTTTCTAACCTAAGTACTTTGGGGAAAGCATTGGATTCCTAGCTCAAAGACAGGGCCCTCCTTGCTTTGCTATATGTTCATTTGTATTTATCTTTGTCTGAACTTAATTTATGTACAGGGCTACGGAATATGTTGGCGCGGTATAACTGAACTATAATAATAATATATAAATATATCCAGGGTCAACACAAGGCTTGGTTAAGTGAACTTTTTGTGCCAAGAGATATTCAACTGACAAAAGAAGATCCTTTGAGGTTAGAAGTAAAAAGATTTCCCTTTAAAGAAAGAAAACGGTTCTTCACATTAAGTGTGATTAAACTGTGGAATTCTCTACCAAAGGAGGTGGTGACATCAGATTTGATAGAAATATTTGACAAAGGGATTGGATATATTCCAATTCGATAGTTACTCTGAGTCTAGCATTAGCATCCAGTACACCCTTATTTTTTGTCGTTATCAGACAGTCTATACTCTTCTAGATACTTAGGAACTAGAGTTTTAGGTTCCTAGCACATACTAAGGGCCAATAATAAGCTAGCCTCTTCCTTTCTTATTAAGTGATCTATAAAAATTCTATATATTTTTCTTAGGTCAAATTTTTCCTATTAGGGGTCTATCTATCACTACTAGAATAGTTTATTAAATCTCCTTATATATTCCTTATCCAGCCAGTAACATCATTCCTTTGGAGGATTCTACCCTTTGGGGTCCGTGTGGGCATTAAATGAGAATTTTAATGAGTTAAATCTCTCGTTTTCTGTTTTGAAGTAATTTTTGGTGCAGCAGACTAAGTGTGAAACCCACCTAACCCCTAACTAAAAGGGAGGGCTTCTCTTGATTACAGCATTGTGCTGTGTTATCAGGATCATTACACTAATTTTTGATAGTGGATATTTTCTATGTTCCCTATTTTTGAACTTACTTCAGCTTATGGGATGGGGAATGCTGTGTCGCTCTTATCTCCCATGGGAAACATAAAGACCCACTTGTTTTATTAACTGGAGCAACTGTTGGCCGCCATCTGTCCTCTCAAATAGACAGGTGCTGACCTCTATATTATATTACCATTTGTGAGCACCCATATTATTACTTTGGGGTTTACTCATTAGACTGTAACCCACTCCCCTCCCCCTTTACATTAGCCTGCTGTTTGATATACTTTAGTATATCTTTTATTACACTCATTGTATATATTTTTCATTCACTCTTTTTTTCTTTAAATAAAGTTTATTGTATTTTTTCTAGTAACAAGTTGCTACATACTTCAAAATAGAGTCTTAGGTGTTCTTTAGTACACTGGACATAGACTTAAAGGATCCAGAATTACTTGGAACACACATTTGATATTATTATTTACTCTATTCCACTTAGAGATTTGTCCATATTCTTTTCTTAAGTGAAGGGATTGGATATACTTCTAAATAAAAAAGACATTCAGTCAGATAGCCAGTATCTGGGGTCAGAAAGGATTCATTTTTTTCCCATTTGAGATCATTTTCACTTTGGTTATTTTTCCTGTTTGCCTTCCTCTGGATCAGTTAACAATTAATAATTAATCTGAATACTGCAGATCAGAGGAGATCTTACAAAGTTGAACTTGATGTACTAAAAGTCTTTTTTTAACATCAATTACTATGTAACTATGTAAGTGTCTGTTTCTCATAGTCCTCATCAGTTCTTGTGGCCCTGAATCTGGTTGTCTGGAGTAGATATCACCATAGCACTTTATTCTCATACTCACTTTAGGATACAGACATTTGTGTAGTCTCCTTGTCTGTTCCACTATGCTCCTGGGCTCTGACCATTGCCATTCAGATTGCACCACTGCTACCAATATATCACAACACAACCCCACATGATCAAGAAAGGGGTATCAGCATACAGACCTTTCAGAAGTAGCAGGTCAACCTCTGGAACAGATGTGGATGGTCACATAATCCAATGGCTTGCTATCTTATCACAGAACCCAATCAACTGGATCTACAATGCTCTGTTATGCCTGGCCAGTTAGACTGTGGTTCTGGGTCTGAGTAGGAGTATTGAGCCCTAAAGGTATAACTAAGTTTCTCTGTTTTTACTTTACCTAATCTAACACATACATTTTGTATCAGAAACACACATTACTTTGAGTCATTCTATACACATGCAAACTTATTTTATTTAACAATAAAACCTATTTTTCACACCCCCGGAGCTGATTACTTAGGCACAGTGTAACTACCAATAGAAAGATTTTAACCCTTTACTACACTTTAAGCCAGCATCAGCTCAATGCAGAAATCTACACTGCAATGCATGGGCTCCTCCTTACTTCCTGTTCCCGAGTAAAAACAGGACTACACATCCCAGGATTCTTCGGTGCACAAACTTTACAGATTTATACAATGTATTAGCAGCTGTTGTTGACCAAAATGAAATATGAATTTAATGTTAATTTTAGCAGGGATTTCCAGGGGTGTTAACAAAATCAACTGCTTGCATACTCAAGAGATTAAGCAAACATAAGGGTAAACATTTTGGTATTTTTCATGAATTTTTTTTTAATACACTACTAATTCTCCTCTATCAGGAAACTTAAATATTCCTTAAGCCTCCTGGATGATGCTGGGCAGGAACTATAATACTGGCTTGCAGGAACAGTGGAGTCAGCTAGTTGATCATGGAGGAATTCTCTTGTCTTCCCAGGGAATAGCTACACCTCTCAGGCATGTGGTATTCCCCGCAGGTCATTACAATAAAGTACCTTTTCTTGCCTTGGATCCCCAAAGATACAGCACAGTCACTTGTATTCTATCCGAAGAGGCACTGTTCACTTTATTTTCAACATTAATAGATGTGCAGTACAATGCAACATTGGTTTAGCCCACAAAAGTAACAAGCAAGTACACCCCTTGTATTACATTGTTGCTGGATCTGGGTGTGCTGGAGATTTCATCACAACATTGAAATACGTTCAAAGTTACCTTCTAAACTATTGACTCACTTATCCTATTTGAATTTCCTGCCCATAGGTTGATACTCCCATTAGACAGGTTGTTAGAAAGATGTACAGTCTATTGTTCAAATTTCCTGTTTCTGGTGATGGAAATAGTAGAGTCTGGAAAGGTGATCTGGGGGTGGCGGAGAATAGCAAGTGACTGCAAACCATTTTAGGACTTATGGGTTTTTAGGACTTATGGGACTTATGGGTTTTCATGTGGGCTGTCATGGGTCTCCATTCAATTGAAATTTGCAACAGTTACAGAACGATTCAATTAATCAAGCCTGCAGCTACCTGGTCTAAAGCCTAAACCGTAAACCATGCACCCGTAAGTAGCATTTCAGAGCATGATCTGAATAACAGCCAATAGTAAATGAGACCGTCATCATGACGTCCGCAAAACATGGAGGTTAAACGTCAATCAATTAGCATTTAGAAGTCCGATATGCGACCATACTCCTAAGCCGACAATTTACAAAATAATAAAAAGGAATGAAGGAAATGTTCTAGTCCCGGTGGGTGGTCTGATATTTAATAACTGCTTGATTTCCGAGATTCCTAGATCACAGAAATTAAACAAGGTTCATAGATCACAGAAATTAAACGTGCAATTAATTCTATTGTCTTTCATCACTTTCCCCATTTTTTAAACCGTAAACCATGCACCCGTAAGTAGCATTTCAGAGCATGATCTGAATAACAGCCAATAGTAAATGAGACCGTCATCATGACGTCCGTAAAACATGGAAGTTAAACGGCAATCAATTAGCGCTTAGAAGTCCGATATGCGATCGGACTCGCAAATACAGCAATGTACAAAAAAATAAAAAAGAATGCTGATACTGTTCTAGTCTATGTGGGTGGCCTGATATTTATTAACTCCTTGAATATCAAGATTAATATAACACGGAAATAAAACGTAAAATAAAAATGTATTGTAGATTTGCGAGCTTGAGACTGTTGTGCAATTATTCTAATGTCTGTCATCGCTTTCACCATCTTTTAAAGTGTAGTACTGAATTTTTATTTGCATTTACAGTGCTACAAACATGTGTTTAACCCCCTTGCGAGTCCTATCTGGAACTCATAGGATTTTCTTCTATATTTGCCATTTACAGGTGTGTAAACAATTGCGGGCTTGAGGAATTGTAGCAATTGAATAGCGATTTGCGATTGTAACATTTACGTGCTTGAAAGATCAAAGGCTTAGATGGGTTGGAGTTACGATTTTGACAACAGCAGGGATTTCAGCCTGTAACCCACAAATCTTTTATGGGTAGCTAAAAGACACCAATTGAATAGAAAATTATTTTATGGGCTACATTAGGGGCTCCAGTAGCTAACGATCGCTCAGTTGAATGGAAGCCTTAGTATGTTAGGAAGAGATGAAGTATAGCAAGTGCCTTGTGTTCTTGTGACTCAAAAGTCTAAACTATCTTTTAGAAGTGATTATCAACTATAATGCATTTTCAATTAATATGTTGAAAAACACAACACCTAACAAAGGGCCTCATTCAATGCGATTTGGCAAATTGAATAAGGCTCTATATAAGCACATAGCATATTTTTTTACAGAAGTTTTTAGTTAGTGAAGACCTTGCTTTTGGATAGATGTTCACTAACTAAAAACATTTGTAAAAAAATTGCAATGTGCTTAGATTGAGCCCTACTCAATTGACCAAATCGTATCTGAATGAGGCCCCAGCTGAGTGCATTACACTATGTTATGAGTAAGGAAAGAAGCAAGAAGGTTAGATGTTTTATAGTTTGTAAGGGGTTAAATATGTTTTTCATCAAATTGAGGTTGTATATATATTTTACAGTTTAGTGTAATTAGTTTTATCTTAAATTGTCTTCTTGGTGGCAGCATTATATTTTTGAATTTGGGGTGTAGATAGCAGTTAAGATTTTTTTTTTACAGCTGCTGTAGGTGAATGAAAATGTTTATCCTTTATTTATAAATCACCAACATATTCCGTAGAGGGAAGTACAGGGGATGCAATAAGTAAATAAGACAAACATGACAAGATATACAAACAGAAGGTAAAGCTGGTCCTCCTCTTGTAAGAATTTAAAATCTAAGAGCCTTACTCTATTAATGGCCGTAAAATGGCCGCAAAGCTGTGATTCCTTGCGAGGGTGCTGCAAACCTCTTCATACGGTCGATTGCAAGCCATGCAATTGGCCGTTAAGTTTGGCAGGCATGGAACTGATCGCGGATCAGAGTGCAAGTCAGCCAAACTAAAAACTCAAATAATAATTCAATGCAGCACTGTACAGCACTGTAATTGATAGGGGACACATTGGGGGACATGAGGATGACATGTAGTATATTGACTAGCTGGCACATTGCCCATAGCCAATACTGTTATTTGTGGCCACAGTCCACCGGGCTTGGAGATCGAGTTGCTGACTTGGAGGTCATCTAAGCCCGGGACTACGAGCTTGAATGACCCCCAAGGCAGTAACTTGTTCTCCAAGCCCGGAGGACTTGTGGCCACAATTGACAGTATTGGCTAGCGACGATGTGCCAGCTAGCCAATGTACTACATGCCATCCTCATGTACTTCAATGTGTATTAATTATAGCGCAGTACAGTGCTGCATTGAATATCTATTAACCACTAAAGCTATCCAAGCCCATCCAAGTACAGGCTTGGATTCAAATCTCCCGCCTCGGTTCCTTAAAGTACCCGCGGCACACTAATGATTACTCCAAGCTGCGGAGGTAATTACAGCAACCAACATTAACCCCCCATGCTGCGGGTCCCCACATTAACTCCTGCTGCATTAAAAAATTAAAATGTACTGCCAGCGCGGGTCCTTTAAGTTCCCCACTGTCACCTAAAATGAACCCCAGCAATCCTGGGTGTCAATATAGACCCCCATGAAACCAAAATGAAGCCCCTCAGTCAAATAGGAGTCTACATAAATCCCAAAAGGACACAATTAACACCTAGGTTAACCCCATAAGTGCCATGAGGGTCCTGCAGGACCCTCATGACAATGTCTAATCACTACACTATTAACCCTAACTATACTCCATTGACCCATACTAAACTCTATTTAACCCTAACTGTATATATTTAAACCTATCTAACCCTAAATGTCCTATTTAACCCCTTCTAGCCCTATTTAACCCCATCACTCATGGGGGTCTATACGGACCTCATAATCCTCCATCTAACCCATCACTTATGGGGTCTATACAGACCCCCATAAGCCTCCATCTAAGCCCATCACTTATGAGGGTCTATACAGACCCCTATAAGCCTCCATCTAACCCCATCACTTATGGGGGTCTATACCGACCCCCATAAGCCTCCATCTAACCCATCACTCATGGGGATCTATACAGACCCGAGTAAGCCTCTATTTAACCCAATCAGTCCCATAAGGGTCTAGGAAGACACTCATAGGACAATGAGAACCCTATAACTAACCCCATAAGTGCCATGAGGGTACTCCAGGACCCTCATGACACTAAGTACAAACACTACACTACAATATCCCCCCAATAAAAATCTAAATCTAAACTAACCCCCCTCTACCCTAACCTATTAACCCCTACCTACATAACACTACCTACCTACCCCCTATTAAACCCCCCACCCCACTAATTACACAAAATCAAAAAACAAAAATAAAAAAAACAATGTCACCAAAAATAAAAAAACCTTAGTTAACAAAAATAAAAAAGTACATTACAACCCTCCACCACTACAAAAAAATAAAAAAGGACATTACATCCCCATTACAAAAAAATAAAATTACACACCTGCAAAGAAAAGGCATACACAAATATACATAGCATTACAGTAAAAAAATACATTATAAATATACCCCTAACTACAATACATTACCCCCTATCTATACACGACCCCCTATCTATACATAACCCCCTATCTATAATAACCCCCTATCTATACATTATCCCCTATCCAGAATACATTAAACCCTAAATCTAAGCTAATTTAGAATAATTTAGACCACTTACCTTTGCAGGTGTCCCTTCAGGAAAAAAGGAAACACCTAGGAAAAAAAGAAACATCTAATTAGTACAAAAAGAAAACTACATATAACAAATACACATTGTAATTACAGTATTAAACTCACCTTTCCAGCATGTCCCCGTCCATCTTCTTCTGTTGCCTGGAACGGCCCCTGGAAAAAAGATACATAAAATTAGTCATACACATACACAAATACACACAAAACATGATGAACATTACACATAAAATACATTAAACTTACCTGTCCGCGATGTCCCCGGCCTTGTAACATTCTGCCCCGGCTGGGCCCTTTAAAAACCCGCCCTCTAAAAAAAAACAACTTACGGAGCTCCTCCCTGGTGGAGTTCCCCGATGCTAATAAAGCTTCGAGGCATTCTTCCGGGGGGGGGGGGGGGGGGGGGAAACGGAATGTCGCCTTCTGATTGGCTGAAATGGCTGTCAATTAAATTTCATCCAATCAGAAGGTGCCAAGGTGTATTCCATATGAGTGATCAGGTACATGCAAAAGCTATATTCTCTATGAGTATGTTACTTGAAATCATTATTTTTATTTGTATGACAAATAACCACTTACACAAAACTTTGTAAAAGCTAGATCACTGCCCTTTACCTACTTAGGGCCTCATTCAATTGCGACTTGCCCATTTGAAGAGGGCTCTATTTAAGCACCTAGCATATTTTTTACAGCAGTTTTTAGTTAGTGAAGACCTTGCTTTTGGATAAAAGTTCACTAACTAAAAACTTCTGTAAAAAAATATGCTATGTGCTTATATAGAGCCCTATTCAATTGGCCAAATTGCATTTGAATGAGGCCCTTGGACGCTAAATGTTAATTAATTATGTAATATATATATATATATATATATATATATATATATATAGTACAAAAAATTAACTGTAAAGCTGTTAATTATAAGATACAGCATTCAATGAATCACTTTTAAATTTTGTTTGTCTCCTAAAACTAATATTTAGTGAATATTAGTATGATATGAATATTTGTAAAAAGTTTATATGATTACTAAGACCTTTTGGTGCTACAACATTTTTATATAAACACAGTTTTGTTATATTGTAAATTGTACAGTTTTTTACTTTTAAATGTGTATGTAGAATTAACAACTCACATACATGTTTGTTATTGAATTTTAAGCAAGTGTGTTGTACAACTTGACTCCATTGCAATGCTGGCCATTTTATCTGGTTTGCTCTAGACCACTTAGTGCAATATAGTGTAAGTTGCTGATGTGTATTGATTAGTTCATGACATTTACATTCATCACAAAGGAAATGATTGGAAAAGGCTGGAGACTCTGTAACTTGTTTTTATGGGTTGATAGATGTCTGGGAAGCGTACCATATTGATTTCAAGTCTTATCATTTAGTATAATTTACAATACTCTGCTAGGTTGGGGTGGTAACAGCAATTAGATGCAAATTAATTTCAAACTGAAATACACATTTTTAGCTGTCTCCTGTAAATTTTAACGCAACATATTACTCTATGTACTGATAAAACATAAATCCCCTTAGATTGCGTTTGAATGGATTTTTACATTAAACTGATTCATGAGATTATGTTAAATAATGAAAAAGTAATATTATAAATAGAGTTACAAATTATCTCAAACTATTTTTGTCTCTTGTTATATGGTAACCAGTAATGGGCAATAACATAGCTTGAATAAAGTATTGTATGACATGGAATTGCATAATATTTGTAAAATGTTAACAATTTATGAAGAAAAACAATTCATGCCATAGTCCTACATTTCATTAGAATCAATTCTGATTATATCACTGCAGTTTTATAATTTCAGAAAATTATCCCAAATTTATTTTGCTATTTTGGAAGATGAGAATTGTTGTATCTTTTTTTTTTTTCTATTTACATTTACAAAATCCATTTTACAAACATCATACATTTACATACAAAGGACAAAAAAAAGGAATAAATAATAAAGAATACATAAAGCAAGGCAGGACACGGATATCAGGCTCAATTATTTGTTCTATCCATGTATATGGCCCACAATTTCCAGTTCATTTTTATTTAATTTTTCGTTTTTGTTTCAAGATCTAAATAATCATTTTCGATTTGTCTATTTCTGGTAACTATTGCCTTTATTTCACCCATGATGGGATATTCTTCTTATTCCAATCTAAGGCAATAAGCCATTTAGAAATAGATAGAACTTTAATGAGAATACACTTGGTTTGATAATTTAAATGATCTGGGAATACTGTATATGGAACAATATTAATTGTGGAAAAGGGAGTAATTCATAATTGATTATCTTTGTTTTATACAAAGGGACCAAAAAAAATGAATGTGACTGCAGCCCCACCATATAACTTTGAATGTTCCAATTTCAGTCTCACATCTCCAATATTTAGCTGTTTTTATTCCTGGAAAATTTATATCAAGCATCTTTGGAACCAAGTTCTCTCAGGGCCTTAATCTCCTATTCATGTCCCAACTCTCTCTCCCATTCCCGCATTTTAGATGTTTTCATTGTTTCTGACAAAGTACTTATGTATTTAAAACAACTTGCTATTGAACGCTCTTTATCAGCTTTATTAATTAAAGTTTCTTATTGTCTTATTGATAACTGATTGAAACTGGAGTATGTAAGATTGATTAGCAATGCTCTACAATCCAACCACTTTCCAAGAGGAATACCATATTCTCCTCTCAAAATTTTGAATGATTTAAAAGCACCATTTGAATAAAGATCTATTAATCTTGCTATTGTCCCATTGGGTTATATATTCCATAGAAGAAAAACAAGATACTGAAGATATGGGGGCAAAAGGAGATGGAAAAGGTATTCATTTCCATCTTTTATTATATTTACAATATGTTTTTAAGCAAGTTGTCATTACTATAGGGACATTTTTAGAGTATTTTTATCTAATTCGTTTTTGCCACAGAATATGTTCTAGATTGTTAGCCAAAAGCATATTCTATTTCTTTAAATTGAATTTTATTATTTTTATTTAGGGATAATGTGATATGCCAGATATTTATCGCTTCTGTAAAAGCTAGGATGTTTGGGGCTGCCAACCTCCCTCTAGAAAAGTGTCTTTGTACAATATTTTGTTTCATTCTTTTATTTTTATTAATAAATCTATCAATAAGTGATTGAAATCTCTTTAATGTATTCTTTTGTGTTATATCAGGAATGTTTCTCAAAATGTAAGTAATTTTTGGTAAAATAGACATTTTTACTGCTGAAATTCTTCTATACCAAGATAGATTTAACTTTTCCAATCCTTTATATAGCAGAGATGTGAGCAAAATAATCATAATTGTTCTTGATTAGCCCTTTTAAATTTGGAGTAAAGTCTATACCAAGATGTGCGAATCCATTCCGGTTCCAATTATATTGGTATTTATCTTTACAATTTTTATAATTATACTGATTAATATGTTTTGCTAATTTCTGTTTTTAGAACATTTAATTTATAATAGGATAGACTACTATAATATTTAATATGTTCATGTAGATTTCTTAGGGAGCTTAATGGATTGGTAACTGTAATCACAATATCATCAGCAAACATTGTTAACTTATTTGTAATATTTCCTATGGTAATACCTTCGAATCATATGAAAAATTAGAGGAGAGAGGAGGCAACCTTGTCTGGTACCATTGTAAATTTTGAAATTTTCAGATTTAAAATGGATAGAGACAGAGCCACAACTGGAACTTTATTTATCTTAGAGTATTCTAACAAATCTATAAGTTTTCTAATATAATTTGTTCCCTTTCTGGTTTTAATTTAACCTGTCTGATCAGTATCAGTTAATGTTGTTAATATCAGACTCAATCTATGTGCAATGATTTTAATATCTACGTTAAGTAAGTATATTTATATTGGACGGTAATTTCTACAATCTGTAGCATCTTTGCCTTCTTTGGGAATGGTAGCTTCTACTGATTCCGATGGAGCTTTTCCTGTATTCTTTATTTCATTAAACATTTATTTTAAATCATTAATAAGAACAGGAGGGAAATCTTTATAATATAAGTTTTGGAAACCATCCGGACCCGGGCTTTTTGGGGTTTTAAGGAATTAATAGCTTGATAGATCTCCTGTGAAGTAACGTCCCTCTCTAAAGTTATCATTTGTTCTTCTGTTATTTTGGGAAGTTTGAGTTTCATGCTCATTATATAATAAAAAGAAAAGGGGATTATCTCTTAGCTTTCTTTACATTAAGAATTGTTGTATCTTGACAGTGTAGATGACATTGAGAGCGTGATTTGTGTGGAATTTTTTAAACTAATGATGTGGTTTGTGAGAACAATGTATTATTTCCACCATCAGTATTGTTTACAATATTATTACAGTATTTGTGTTTTACCATATATTTGTATGTATCCCCATTATTTTGACAGCAATATAAATGCTTATATTAGATATGGAAACTGGGTACCTAGAGAAGGTGGGTTTGAAAAATCTATCCCCACCACAACTCTGGAAACCAGAAGACTCTATTTTATAAATATGTAGCAACTGAAGAAAAAATAGTGATATACAAAACTAAAAAACTTTATTAAGGAAAAACAGAAAAATGTAGAAAAATAAGTTTTAAAAGAAAAAAGGGATATGCTAAAAAAGTATGTCTAAAGCAGGCCGGCTCTAGTTTACAATGGGGGTAAGCTTTTGAGTACCATAAGGCGCGATTACATATCGCCGAGCACCTAGCCTGAAGGACAAGCTAGTGCACAGTCACTATGAAGCACAAAAGAACACAGGGAGCGACTGGTTAACTGAACGAATAGCTGGTTCAAAACCTTGTGGTAACTGCAAGGCTTGTAGCCACATACGTACAGCAGCAGAATTCACAAGTTCCTCTAATCAGAAGCAATTCAGAGTACGAAACCACATCAATTGCAGAACAACAGCAGTGATTTATCTTATTCACTGTAGATGTGGCCTACAGTACGTAGGAAAAACAACACGCCAACTTCGAAGACGTGTACTTGAACATGTTAATTCCATAATCAATAAAACCGACGTGGCAGTTGCAAGGCATGTCAATTCTATACACGATGGAAACATTATGTTTCTTCAGTTTATGGGCATAGAAAAGGTAAAGACAACCCCAAGAAGAGGTAATATGGAAAACAAGTTACTTCAACGAGAAGCCTGGTGGATCTTTCATTTGAAAACTGTAACTCCACATGGTCTAAATGAGGGCTTTACCTTTTCCCCTTTTATTTAGTTATTCAGTTCATAATTATTTCCCTTAGACCAGTAATTACTCACACAGGTCTTCTCTACATTTGCTGTTTTTCCATTATGGTTCTCAAACTCCATATATTATTAATTACATCTTCGTTTTTAAACCCCTCTTTACAGTTAGCTATTCTTTTTCTTGATTTACAGTATAATACAGTCTACGTTTATCTTGCCTACATCTTCATTCCTCTTGAATAGATACCACATCTTTTCGCCCCTAGGGTCCCCACCACTCTTTGTTCTTGCTCTCTTTCAATTCTTAGACAGTTAGATACATACATCAGTATTATTTTAGTCATTAGGCCATATCCCTTTCCAAAATTTAGGCATTTTTTCTCACCAATCACATAATGATCTTTTGACCCTTCCAATGTGAGCCCTCTAAAACAAATATAGAAACTGATTAGCCACAAAAGATATCTAAGAGTATTTTAGTAATACCACAGTACCCAGTAGTGTCCCACTCTTTTGGTTGGGGCCTGTGACTGAGTTTTAGGTGCAAGTGGACAGCCCTCTTTTTCTACCCCATTGGCCTTTTTTCCAGTAGCATTAGACTTATTATTATAAACATATTTGTATTCAATCACAGAACATAAAATTATCAACATCTTTTAGCATTTTCAAAGCTATACCTTACTCATTACAAGAGTAAAACATTACAACACAAATGTTTAATTTTTTTACATACTGAGTAAGTGCCTGACTTATAGCGAACACATTAACACACTAACACGTGTGACAAGCAACTTACATCCCAAATCTCGCGATTAACGTGAGTTCGCGATCAGAGACAACTAATCTCGCGAGAAACGTGATTACGCGGCCCGCGATTGCGTCGCGGCGCCAGCGTGAACGCGGTGACGTAATAGCGACCCGCGAAATCGCGGCACCCTTTAAAAAGACCGCGATTCCATAGAGAAACAGTCCCCTGATGAATCCCAAAACCTAACAGCGGGGAAACGCGCGTCGGGAATAATACCAATACACCAGGCGGCGGGGGTAAGCGCTCCCAATGTGGAGTATCACACCTATAGAAGTACATTCTCAACAATAATTAGGTATAAGAGTAACAGCAAGTAAAAACGCTACTCACACTTTTTTTCTACCATGAGGGTAAGACAGTAATTATTATAGTCTTTCATTGGTACAGATAGTACATCATTAGACTATCTACCCTCTTATTTTTTGTAGACAGCAGCTTAGTGCTGTGGGTCACAACATCAAGGAGGAATTGTCCCTGCCAATTTTTCACACCTCCTAAATAAATTGTAACAGTGGGTGATGAGATTTACTTTTGGGCACTGAATACAGAGAGATCTTTTCTCTCTATTTCCCTCCTTTATTTTGAAAGCAATTACAGCAACTGTAAGCTGTCATCTGTCCTAAAAATTAGACAGGTGGTGGCTATTTCTGTTACCTTATGGTACTCAAAAGCTTACCCCCATTGTAAACTAGAGCCGGCCTGCTTTAGACATACTTTTTTAGCATATCCCTTTTTTCTTTTAAAACTTATTTTTCTACATTTTTCTGTTTTTCCTTAATAAAGTTTTTTAGTTTTGTATATCACTATTTTTTCTTCAGTTGCTACATATTTATAAAATAGAGTCTTCTGGTTTCCAGAGTTGTGGTGGGGATAGATTTTTCAAACCCACCTTCTCTAGGTACCCAGTTTCCAAATTAATATCTTTCTTACTCTATTACACTTAGAGAATAGTTTCATTTATTTAATTAGCTTATATTAGATATAGTTAACTTTGTTTTCATTTGTACTTTCACAGACAGAAAAATATTGTATGTGTTATTTATATACATACAGAAGTAAAGAGATGGTAAACAGGATTAAAATCTATGATATACTAGATGACTTATTTCCCATATGGATACAAAATATGGCATCTATGCTAATCCCTGTAATTGCAACTATGAGCGCTGTAGTAGCAAATAAATTCTTCCCTATCCCATAAACATTGCGAGGGAACTGCTAGGAGTGACTGCTGCACAACAAAGACTAAAAGCATATCACAAATTTCCATTGATTTTTGCATTGACAAAAGATTATGAGTTACTCCATAAAACTTTTACACCAAACCCCAAAGCTGATACAATTTTATGGATTACTCGCAAACCAGGGCAGTGCAGTAATTGTCAAAAAATAAAGATAATATTAGGAGTACCAAAGATCACTCGCCACAGCAGCAGTTAAAGTGAAATTATAGCACCAAAAATCACTTTCAAAGGATGACATTTCAACACTCTTTGACAATTAATAGTTTGATATCAACATATATGAAATTAAAAACTATGATAATGTATTATTGTGTCCATTTATCAAATAAAATCTCAGGTTAACTAACAACCCTGTACTCATGGTGGGGTGGGTAAATACAGGAACCCACATTGCCTAGACACAAAATATAATAATTTGTATATGTTAAATTTGGTGTCCCATCTATACCACGCGTGTGAAATGCGCGTCGACCAAAGCGCGCAGTCAGAACAGCGTGCAGGAGTAAAGCGTGCACGCAACAAATGAGCACGGGCCAGACAAATGCTGAGGACAGTTGTAAAAGTTCCACAATAGCTACAAATGTTACATTTAAATCGTCCTACTTCAATCTGTGTAAGCACAGGCAGCCCCCCAATTATGTGTCCCCACACACCTGTACAGCATTTATTCCACCTCCTTGCAGCCTCATAACAATTTTGACACATTATCCAAGTCAACACTAATACAAAAAGCAAGATCTCCTCACACAATTACATGTTCAGCCTCCTTGAAGGAATTTAGGGACAGCCACTGAGGGGGTAAAGAGCCATAGTTAACTCATTGTCAACCAGAGAGCCCTTTCAGTGAAACCAGTAGCACTTATGTGTAATCACATATAATAGCTGTCAAATTATGAATCGTCGTCACGCTTGCAAGCCTCGAATAGCGAAGTGAGCCGTTGAAGCACAGAATTCTTCCGAGCTTGGAGCACTTAGCTGATGAGTGACAAAGGCGCTCATTGGCTGCAAGCCTCACGTAGCTAGGCGCGCAGTTGAGGCATTGAAACTCGGAGCACAAAGGCGATGAGCGCCTTCGGTGCTCATCGCCTGCATGCCTCGCAAAGCGCTGCAAGCTGTTGAGGCATTGAAAAACGCGGGACTTAGATTCCAAGCAGTTAGGAAATGCTGGATTGCCTTAGGCTGCAGGCAGTTGAGGAACTCAGGACTTAAAAAAAAAAAACGATTGTGAAAAAAAAATATGAGGTCGGAAAAATATGAAGTTAACGGCCGAACCGCGCAAATCGAAAAACACAATAATAAAACAAACACAGCCAGGACGTCTGGGAGAGAGGTTCCACTCGAATTTAAGCCGAATTTGCTGAGCTTCGGCACTCGGAAATCAACTAAGCAAGAAAAAAAATGGCAACAGAAAAAAATTAAAACGAGGCTACACGACCCCAAACCGCGCAGAACACCGCCAGACGTGGAACATACGAGGTACAATATACACTATTAGAAAGGATTAAAATTGATCGCGAGCCGCATAAGACATAGACAATCGCCGCCATTTTACAACAATAACTTGCAACTAATAACATTACGAATCTAAAATGGCGCTTTACACGACTAAACCAATGGTTTGGCCTCGCGCACGCAGCCTATTTATACTGCACAATTGGCACATTGCTGACACTTTCTCATCAGGCAGCAACAGTCCAAATGTACATTGTATGCTGTAGGAAAATAAAAAGAGATTGTTCAGGATATTTCAGGATATTAATTGCTCGATATATTAATTAGAAATAGGTAAAGTATATTAATTTATTAAGTAATTCATTAATTAATTATTAATAAAAAAAATTATAAAAAAAAAACGCTAAATTGCATATTTTACACTGACGTTACTTTATGAATACATTAATGCTTTGCACTTCCTAATACATTTGGTCATTCAGAATGAATTAGTAACGTACATTCATTTAATGAGTATTAATTAGTAATGGAAAATAAAAATGTATACTTTCCACTGTACTAAACATGAGTTACTTTTTACACTGCAGTTATATATATATATGGATTACTGATCATTGGATGCCAGCGATAGCACTCTCAAAGCAGTTACATTTTTAAATCACTTTATTATGCTCTGAGAGCTGAAAACATTTTCTAATTTACACTGCACTAAAAAAATTGTATATTTATCACTGTACTTATATATCTGTCTTTGAGATGAGCGCCGAACATGATCATTGCAAAGCACAAAACTTTAAGGACACGAGGGGAGAGGCTCGCAATGAGCGCCGAAGGTGCTCAGAGGAGCAAAAGTGCACAATGAGATGTGCTCGCAATGAGCACCAAAGGTGCTCAGAGGAGCAAAAGTACACAAGGGGAGAGGCTCGCAATGAGCGTCAAAGGTCCTCAGAGTAGCAAATACTTTACATTGTGTGGCAAGCAGCATTGCCATGGCTTCAAATGTTATTGCCCCGTCGTTTTGACCGGCAAGTCACTAGTCTATAAATAATAATAATAAAGCTCAAAATAAACCCCCTCCCCTTAACACACTTACCCCTGGAGGCTCAGTGCCTGAGGTGTCCCTGATGCTCCAGCTGGGGGCTCAATGACAGGTCCATCCTCTGATTACCTAAATCTGCTGCAGGTGTGTGAGAAAGAGAAGCTGTGGGAGTGCATCAGGTGACAGTGCCAGTGCATTTGTCTCACTGCCAGTGTGTCTCTCTCTTTCAGTGTCTGTCTCTTTCTGTTATTAATGGGGAAGGGATAACACAACATATGGGAATAACTGAGGAAATCAAAAACTTCTAGAGGGATATTTACATATTGTATTTAATGTGTGTCTGATACAGAATTAAAAGGTATCATTTATTTACATAAAAAGTATCAGTTGGATGCTTACCTCTCTGGTCAGTGCCTCTCTAAGCCACTGCACTTCTCCCCCTCTCCCCTCCCCTTTGTCTCTTCCACTCTCTGTCCCCACCCCTGTGTCTCTTCCACCCCTCAGCCCAGCCCCCTTGCATGCTTCTCTCCCCTCTCTGTCTTATGAGTACGCCATTCACCAATGCCATGCTCACACTACCTCTATGGGTGCTAGGTGTTCTCCACTCACCTAGAGTTGTGGTTTTGATGAGTTTTTGATGTGGTTTTCATGAGATATCATAGAAGGGAAGCCTCTTCATCTTGATGTCTGGATGCACTGGGTGGATGTGAGGGGACATATGCTGGATGTCCGGCTCGTGTTTGGGGTCTAACATGGGCACTGGAGGCAGCATGGAGGATGGTACTGTGGTGCATGTAGGGCTGGAGTCATAGCCCAGGTGGCACACTGTGCTCTATGCCATGGAGCTGACGGAGGTCAGAGCCCCCGTCTGCATGTGAAACATGGAAAGGTCAGTGGAGGTTAGGACCTTGCGGGGGAACCTCCTCTGATACAGCTCTTTTATATTTAAGGCACTTCTGGCTTTGGTCCAAAATACATAATGGTTAATACCTGATACATATTTTTTTCCTTTATTTTATAATCCTTAGTAAAGTATTATCATGATTATGGCATGACCCTGGGGGCTTTCATTATGCACATCTAAAGAGAAAATCTATGTTTGATTTTTATATTAATTTTTCCTGAAATTTGCTTACCAAGAAACACCAATAATTAAATCCCAAGACATTGGTAATTTGCGTTTATTAGTATTAATTATATAGCACCTGCAAGATAATGGAAGTTATTATGGGGTGTTGTGCAGATGTTTTGAGTGTAAATATGTTCTAATTGGCTAGGGTGTGGGGGAGACCGAAAGGGGTTGCTTCCATAAGAGAAATGTACTGCAATTTTCTCTTTTTAGCTGTCAGAACATGTACAATTGTTTTAAAAAAAAAAACATTTACAAACTAAATCAGGTTTTATCATCAGCCATTTTATTATCAAAGTGGTTGGAAATATAAGAAAATCAATTTGTAAGAAACATAAAAAGCAATCTAACAATTATTCTGTGTGATCGTGAGCATTAATTAACTCATTTTCTTTCGAGTACATAGAAGATTGGAATGGCAGTTAGATTGCTCTTTTGTGAGTTGACAGCATGATATAAGTAAATGATGAGCCTTACAATCTAGTGTGTTAGCTATTATTTTACACGTAGAAGTGCATTATTAGCAATCAAGTTTAATAGGAAAGTTTGACAGAGGCATCACCATTTAGTATACGGAAAAAAAAAATGAATGTATTCAGAAACGTTCTATCATTTTACAGCTTTTTAAGGCTATCGGTACCGTCTGCATTAAATTTATGAGGCAAATAAAGTGTAAAGCATATTAAGCAGCTTCTGGCATAAAAAATGCATATAGGCAAGCTATAATGCAATACTGTTTACAACAAGGTTAATGCAGTTCTTTAAGGGCAAGTTTAACATAAATGTAAGTTTATTTTCTATTAAACAGTACATCTATAACAGATTAATTATCTTTTTAAAATTACGGATTTTGCCACATACTCCATCTTTGTGTAGAGTGGGAGACATCATTAGAAAGAAACTTTTTCTTTTCTTTTTTTCTTTGGCACTTAGACTTATGAGTTGTTTTTTTTTATTTGAACTGCTACCTGAACTGACACTTTGGCCTCTTATAAGATTGTTGAACCTGTACTACCTGCCCCTGACAATAGATTCTTACCCTTTTTGTTCCAAGATTCTCCCTCACAGAGAATCCACACAACTGCTGTGATAAACTGTGAGAGTTATATTCACATTTCCCTATTACATCACATAATATAGAGACGATATGTAGCAATAAAGGGCAATTGCTAAAACTTTTATTCATTTATTTGAACATCTATACATGTACTCTTCAAATCTGGGGTGAATTATTGTAGGGTTTTATTTTCATTGGTGTCTGTCTAAAAAGCGTTAAAACTTGTTGTAAACAGTCCTTTGCCGCCCTCCATTAACAGTAACACGTTTAGGGTGGTATAGCTGTCATGAAAAAAAGTACTAGTAAAGAGATATCGATCTCTTAGGGGTTGATTTCCTTCAAAAGTTTTTTGCATTCAAATCAAACACTGTAAAAGTTACAACTTGTGCTTCATTTACAGACAACTTTAGTCAATATCTTCTGCCAGTCCTATTCCTACAGTATTTTCCTAATGGTCTTTCAAGTAGTTTGAGATTTTCTGTGCATTGTGGGGGTAGATGATAACTATTTAAGGCATAAGAGGTGTTACGCTTGTTAGCTACCGTAAGCTTTTAAAGAATTCATATGTCACTTTATATTCCACACTCATTGCCCAGGATTGCCTGCCAAGGTTATTTGTGAATGTCCATCTTAGAAAGGGGTGCACAGCAGTATTATTATTAATATTCATCTTTATTTATAACTAGGAACATGACCGTCAAAAATTATGGGAATAAAAGTAAGGCCGTCAATACTGTTTGCCACACAATGTGAGGCTTTTGCTCCTCTGAGCACCTTCAGCGGTCATCACCAGCCTCTCCCCCTGTGTACTTCAACTTTCCTGCTTTGCAATGATCACCTTCGGCGATCATCGCGAGCACTACGATGAGCGTCTTTGGCCCTCATCGTGGGGCTCGCAATGAACGTCTTTGGCTCTCATTGCAAGCCTCTTCCACTCCCGGTGCTCATAGCGAGCCTTTCCTCCCGCCTACTGTACGGGCCGCTCATTGCAGGGTTCTTTAACCTGCAAGTTTTGTGCTTGGGAATGCCATGTGTCTCTCGTCAAAAATGGCATATAAGGCTCAAAATCACTTGCAATCTCACTCCTAGGCTTCCTGGCTCACCCCTGTGCGGTGTGTGAGTGTGTTTTTATTTATTTTTTAATAATTTCGCTTGTTTTTCGGGTTTTTAGAGTTACGTGCTGGAACTAATTTTGTCTGTTAAATTAGCATACTGCGTTCCTCGCAGTCAGCGGCAAAGTGCTAAGTTTTTCGGTGACAATTCTTCAGCGCTCATTGCAGCCTAAGTCCTGCATGCCTCACCTCACTTTGCAAGGCTCGCAGTGCAATGAGCGCCTTTGGCGCTCATTGCAGCCTTAGTCCAGCATACGTCATCGACTGCTCGCCTCGCTTCGTGAGGGACACAAAAGAGTGACTAACATCGCAAATGTTCCCAACATTGCAAGAACCACAACTATATATGTGATGGATAGTGGTTTGAGGAGATAATTGAAGACTAAGCCAGATGGACAGCTGATATCTGTAAGTTGTACGGATTGTAGGTGCTAGGTCTGTAGTTATAGACTTCTTTGAAGAAGTAGTTTTTTAAAGGATTATTAAAGCTCCAAAAGGACAAATTCTGACAGTGAAGGCACTGTAATTACTGTTTTTGCTTAATTTTGGTGCTTTGCAACCCTGGTGAACCTAACTGAACCTGGTCCATTGTTATGCTACTTTTGTGGATTAAAGGAACTCTGTCACCCCAAGTTCATTTTTAGGTTATTCTAACACAGCATGAAAAACTGGCTATTTGTTGTGTTATCCAGTCTGAGAAATTCCATGCTGCTGTATTACATGCAAATGATCAGATAACTCATATTAATTAGCTGCTTTGATGTGCTAATAAGGATTACAGTGTGCCTGTCTGTCTTTCTAATAGCCAAATAAAGACCCCAATGTTATCTGGCAATTAGACCCCTCTCCCACTGAGCCGTACATTAGTATAGAGGAGACTGGAGGAGACACAAAATCAATTTTAAATATTTTAGAAATTATTTACTGTAAAGAAAAACTGCTAATACAATGTATAGTATATTTGTAATGCTTTTTATAATGAAATCAACTTCTTGATGGGGTGACAGAGTCCCTTTAATTACCTATTTGTTATAAAATGCATCTGAAAACCAGATGTATAGAGGAATATTTTGGAATGAATACTAAAATGTCTTGCATAATAAATAAAATGCCAGTATAAATACAACTCTTATGCATTTCATTTCTTCTTCGGTTGACATTCTTTGTCCCGATCAGTTCTATTTTATTGTAAAATGCATTTAATAAGCATGAACAGGCATTGGAAATTACTTTTCAGCCATTCACGGTTTACACCTGTGTCCTTGCTAGTGCAATAGGATTGAAATAATAGTATTCCATTGAAAGAAATGGGAGTTGCTATAAAGAATCTGTTGAGGGTGTAGCAAGATTGCCATTTATATAGAGAGATTGTGACCCTTTGTTTCATAGGGATAGAAGGACAAGTAGTTTTTCTTGGTGTTTAAAGAAAATGTGCTAGGTCATTATCAAAATATGCAGTCTGGCAGTTAAATGTGAAAGTAAATAAATTATTTAAACAGTGCATTTTCTGTTGTGAAATTTGCCACTGGATTACATTGTATGCTGTACAAAATAGTGTAGAGTAATACTAATTATATTAATTATATTATTACTAGCGAATTGCCATTCAAAAAATGACAGGCATAAAATTGTAAGCCAGGAAATGCTGTCCCGTGTGCCTGGCGTTGTTGGTGTAAGTGTTAGTGTCTTTGCCTGTGTGTATTTTCAAAGTCCCACGTGCCTGGCGTTGTTCATGTAAGTGTTACTGTATTTGCTGTCATGTATTTTGTAAATCCTGCATGCCTGGCTTTCCTCAGGCTCGTTTTCATACAGTTTCAGGAATTTTTAAGTTTTTCATCCTCGATTTTTTTTCTCGCTTAGCCGATTTTCGAATGACGAAACACGTCAAATAAGGCTCAGAATTGCTTGCTACCTCACTCCCATGCTTGTTGGCTCTCCACCTGTGCTGTGTGTAAATGTGTTTTTATGTTTTTTTTATTATTTTTCTTGTTTTTCGTGGTTTTCGATTTCCGTGGTTTGGCCATTAAATTCTTATTTTTCCGAGGTCGGATTTTGTTGATGTAAGTGCTAGTGTCTTTGCTGTTGTGTATTTTTCTAAGTCCTGCATGCCTGGCTTTGTTCAGCCTCGTTTTTATCCAGCATCTTTTTTTTACGTTTTTTTGTCCGCCATTTTTTTTTTTTTGCTTTGCCAATTTCTGAGTGATGAAACACGGCAAATAAGGCTCAAAATCGCTTGCAACCTCACTCCCAGGCTTCCTAGCTCTCCCCCTGTGCTGTGTGTGAGTGTGTTTTAATTATTTTTTTATTACATTTCATGCTTTTCATCTTTTTCGATTTCCGCGGTACGGCCGTTAAATTCGTATTTTTGCAAGGTCGGATTTTTGTGTCCCCGAGATTCCGAGGTCAAAATGTTTTTTCTAAGTCCCGCGTTCCTTAACAGCTTGCAGCCTAAGTCCTGGTTGTCTCAACTGATCACCTTGCTTTGCGAGACTCGCAGGAGCACCTTAGGCGCTCATTTCAGCCTAAGTCCCGCAGGCTTCAATGCCTCAACTGCTCGCCTCGCTTTGGGAGGCTCGCAGGGCAATGAGCGCCTTCGGCACTCATTGCCTAAGTCCTGCTAGCTCGGAAGGCTTCAATGCCTCAACGGCTTACTTCGCGAGGCTCACAGTTGCGGCCATCTGGGCTGCAAACAGCTCGCTTCGCTTCATGAGGCATGCAAGCGTGACGACAAATCACAGTTTAACAATTATAATATGGGATATTATTGATAATTACACTGGATTTCCCTTTAGTGAAATAGACAATTGTTTTTGTTACTAATAGAATTAGTCACCTGGGAAAATTGTTGGATACAGGATCTCTATTTAGTGCTATTGAAAGGAGATTACAAAGTTAAAATACTTAACAACACAATGGAATTGAAATCCAACTTGCATTAGGAAAGCCCTCCATTCAAGCTCCTGTCTCACAAGTAGTACAGTGGGGAAGCACCGAGACTCAAGCTACAGGCAAGCAAATGCTATTTTTAAATTTTCTGCTGTGTTCTCAAAGATCATGTCATAATGTTTCCTTACACTTTCTTCTTCATAACCTGCCTCTATCTCAGACTCTCCTCAGTTTCTCCACATCATGTCTCATCATGTCACTATCTCCTTCCTCCTCCAAACCTTGAAAGCTGACAGGCTTTTTGCAAGTCCCATTCCCAAACCCTCTTACTCATTAATCTGTTAGTGGCTGGTAACAACTCCCCTATCCCAGGACCCTTAGTCATTTCACCTGCTGTCAGCCACTGGTTCTATCTATAATAATCCTACTTTTTTCTATTAGCTATCACAGAAACTTGACTCACTCCATCAGATACTGTATCTACTGCAGCACTCTTATACAGTAGTCCACACTTTACTCACGTCCCTAGGCTTGGATGGAGATGAAAGAATGTTACTGCCTTCACTTCTCTATTTCCAGTTCTCATTCATTGGAGTTCATATTATTCACCTCTTCTCACCCCTCTCTCTATGAATTGCTACGATCTATTGGCCCCATTGACAACCCTTAATTTGTTTTTATCACTTTGCTGCATAACTCCTTAATTTTCTCTCCTCTAGCATACCTACACTTATTTTTGATTACTTCAACATTGCCACTGACACATGCATTTACCCCCCCCCTCTTCTAGCACATGTTGCCAAATGCCTATAAAGCACATCATCCTGTATGTCCACTAGTCAACTCAAACTCAGTGTCTTTGGGTTCTACTGGATTCTGTCCTCACTTTCACTTCTTTCATATCAATTAAATCATCATCAGAATATGTCTTCAGAATATGTTACCAACTTATACAAGGCACAAGTCAAATTTGAATCCACTCTCTTAACATAGCTCGCCTTGACTACTTTAACTCATGCCTTGTTGGCCTTTCCATCACCTGTTGTCTCCACTCCAAGCATAATGAACGACAACAATATGTATTTACTATATTCACCAATCTGTGTCTGTCAATCACTCCACTGGCTTCCCGTAAGCTCTAGAATGAAAAATAAAATCTACCCATCAGCAATTTGAGAAACTTGAGCAAACAGAAGTAAAACAAGATTTAAAAGAAAGAGCATTTCTGGCCAAGAGAAAAAAGATGAAAGGTTTGCCTATACATTATTCCATTACATTACATTAAAGAAGAATGAAAGTTTATAACATGTATTGCCCTTTGGTCAGTGAGGAAACAAATGTTGGAATAATGCTCCACAAGATACATATTCCTATTTCACGTTTGGACAAAAGATCAACAATTTTTCTAGATGATGCTTCAGAAATTAAAGAAACAGTGGATAAAAGGGCAGAATGTGCAAAGTGGAGCTCCATTCACACTTCTGGACAGCTTCTACAGTAGCAACGTTTATGGGAAGCCTATGCATTCCTGGTTGATATATCTGGAAGCCCCCATTATTGCAAAGGATTCCAGTGAAAAAATAATGCAAATGTTGCCTCTGTTAGGAAGTGCTACTGATGTTATTTGTAGCATCTCTTGGGAGACTCTGAGGTTGACTTTAAGATCAACAGCTTGGTCTGCAACAGCCAGAAGGGCTTTCTGGCTAAAGTATTGGCAAGCAAACACAGACTCTAAGACTTGCTTATATCATAATCCTTTTGTGGGATCATACTTATGTCTTCCTGAACTGAGTACTTTAGTTGAAAAACGAACAAAGGATAAATCCAGGCTTCCACAAAATGAGAATTATCATTCTAGACATTTCTCAAAATTGTGTTTCTCACAGTATATATACCCATATAAAATAGAGGTAATACAAATTACAAATGATAACACAAGGAGACTGGCCTCTGAGCAACTTAAAGGAAGCCCCAACCATAATAAACTGGGGATTAATTAGAGAGCTTTTGTTCTGCTTCATGGTAGGGGTGACAAGATTAAACCATAACTCCTGCAGACAAGATGTCTGAGTGGTTGCTCTCCATGTAGTATGTGGACAGGAGCTGTGACAAAATTGAGTCACACTAACAATATGGTGTACAGGATACAATAGTGGTAGAAACAGAGAAATGTACCTCTTCTTTCCTCCACAGGCTCTTTTTTTCTAATTAGCAGCAATGTATTCCTGTTAGTTAACTTTAAAATAATATTGTTGCAGTACAATGAAGTAATCCCTGCTGCTACTAGCTTGCTCATCATCAGCCAGTGTTGATAAATAAATCACTCTTTTATCCTTGATCATATTTCTGTAGACACATCAATGCTATAAACATTATAGATAGAAAGCTGAGCCTTTTAAGCTCAAATACTCACAGAAATTACTTCCTGGAGGTCCAGGATATCTGACCAGGACCCGATGCTTAATACTACATTACACATAACTGGATAAAATGTCATAGTCCTTGTCTTTATAAAGCCCCTTGAGGTTGGTGACCCCATTGGCTAGTTGCCACAATGGTCCAGTTGTCACCCCAAAATAGTCCATGATGGATTTTGGCCCTGAAAGGCTGTTCTCGGTGAGGCTCAGGAGGGTTTCACCCTGGCCATAGAAATGTGGGTCATGACAGTTGGCATGACTTTAAATAGGCTTACTTTCACATCCTGAGTGCTCTTAAGCTCACACCATTTTCTCCATTTTCTCAGAAATGCAATAGAAAATTCCGAGCTTTCATATTTGTCTTTCCACAGCCCCACGACTTCCACCAAATGAATGCTTGTTATAGTGGCCCATCTAAGAAAGCAAGAGATAGGGACCACTCCTTACCTGTACAACTAACTGTTCACAGACTCAAGAGAATCTCTAAAATAAAACACTAACTAAAGTGCTGGAGAAAACAGGTTGGAAACACTACATCAGGGTCAGTGCTGTATTCACAATTCCATTTTTTTTACATGTGATGGCTCCGAAACTGTGAGGATATGGTTAGATTTAAAAGGTGTCCTTAATATATTTGTGAATTTGGAAAATAAATCTTGGAGGAAGGAGAATGGAATTGATTCTGAGACAATGTAGAGTTTCTGCAAAAAGAATTTGACTTGGCGGTAAAACCCAGAACTTTGAAAGTACACATGACAGCACTGAGTTCATTTGGCAGAACATCATCTAATCAGATGATTCTTAAAAGTAGAAAGCAATATAAGGCCCCAGATCGACTGGATTTTCTTTCATAGAATGTAAGCCTTGTACTGAGAGTGTTAATGTCTCAACCATTTGACACATTCTTCAATAAAATTCCTGTTTACTAAATTAGCATTTTTGGTGGCCATTAAGGCAGCAAACTGAATAGGAGAAATCCAATCACTTTCAATTCAATATTCATTTCTATTCATTATTTTTTTCTCTTCCTCTGGAATTTCAGCTATTGGTCTCCTCAATTTTTCATATAATTCAAGACATAGTGCTTCCTTCATTTTCCCCATTACTTCAAATGAGAAGAGGAATTTCATTTGTTAGTTGTGAGAAATTGTTGAGGCCACAATAAAAGTCTGGTTACTTCAAAAACAACTATTGCAAGATGGATCGAGACTGAATTCTCAACTTCACATTCTTCTTAAGGAAAAAAACTCCCAATATAATTTGAAGGCTCGGCAGCCTCATCTTGGGCAGAGAGATCTCCAGACAAGATAAGAAGACAAGAACATGGTCTAGTTTCCATACATTCATAAAGCATTCATAAAGACTACTATCTTGGATGGGGCTAGGTTCCCAGTTCAGTAGAAGAGGATTGGAGGCAGTATTTAGCTGATTATGTCTTCATGTTCATGGTAAATTTGCATTATAATTCTCATTATCTGCGCTGCCTGAGAGGAATGTATAGGAAAACAGGAATTTTACCTACCTTAAGTGCTGTTTCCTTGTAGTCCTTGAGGGCAGCACAGAGTATTCCCTCTCTTATAAAAGGATTTTGTTTAGCATTATTTATTGTTTCTCTGTTTTATTTTTTTTACATATTTCACTGCGGGATGGGAGAGGGAGGTATTTTAAATTTTTTGTGTGCAACTATCCTACTTTAAGAGGAGTGGTCTACATCTCACAATACCTGTGTTGCCTTCAGGGATTACAAGGATACAGGGACCACATGGTATGTGTGTATGTGTGTGTGTCGTTCAGTCATGTCCTACTCTCCATGACCCCAATGACTGCAACACACCATGCTGATCCAGTTGTTATTGATGGCAGAGATACTGGAGTGGGTTGCCAGTTCCTTCACCAGTGGGCCACAGCATACAACTCCTGGTAGTCATTGGTGTTCTCCCATCCAAGTACTGATCAGGCCCAACCCTGAAATGCTACAGGGTGGCGTGTCCTCTTTGTTCCCTGACTGCAATTGAACCCAGGTCACAGTGGTGAAAGCACCAAATCCTAACCACCGGACAACCAGGGAACCCTCCCCCATGGTACAGGGTTAATATTAGGTGCCATGCAGATCCATAGGGATCCTCAATGTAACAGGTTACATTTAGGAGGTATGTGGGTCCATAAGGAACCCTGTGGTTATAGTTTAGAAAAACAAGGGTGTTCTAAGTGGTATTTTTGTGTGAGATTGGATATAATTTTTTAAATAATTATGTGACAGAAACTCAGTGCTTTGGATATTAAAGACATTTCCAGCACTTGGATGGCATTTCTTTGGGTTTAGACTTACTTGTGTTATGTGATAGCTTGATAGTGTTTTATGAGTTAACTTGACTCATGTTTTTTTCTTTTTGGGAGCCATGGAATACAGTCCATATTCTGGGATGAAGTTTTAGTCTTAATTGGGGAAATATTAGACATTAAATCAGATAAAGCTCTTGTTCTCTATGCCATATAAATGTTGCTGAAAGGAGGCTATCACACAATCTTGGAAGCTAACCAGGATAACATAAATAAATTGTAAAGGTGAATATAAATTTCAGGTATTCATTTCACACATCTACACTAGATATGGGAAACATTCACTACACTTCAGTTTTGTAAATCTTAGTGATTCTACTCCATAGAGTATTTAAGAAGTAGATTAAACAACTCATTGGATGCCCATAGAAATATGAGTAGCAATCAGTTATGTTCCATGATCAGATATACATATGTGGTAGCTTAAGTAATAATTCAAACCACACTATTTATCACAATCTCCCCTCATGCTTAGGATTTTAAATAAGTATTATTTATGTTAAAAGTGGCAGGATATACTCCACTGCAGGAGGGCACTGACCCGGGTCAACCATATTTAATCACCCATCCTCTATGTCTCTCTATTTAGTGGCTTTGCAGAATCTATAAGATACATATAATTTTAAATAAATAAGTTTTATGTGTAGTACTAATATGAATATATAAAGGGATATATGAGTATATGTATTACAGGCTTTTTTAAATTAATTACACATAAATATTCCCTAACAATTTACGTTGATACATTTATTATAATAACACCGAGATCATTTTAAATGAAGGTTTTGAATGTTCGAACATAACTTTTCAGACTACAAAGTATGACATTAATAACCAGTGGCAGAATTATATATATTTATATATATATATTTATATATGTGTGTGCGTATATACATATATAGATGATGTGTGTGTATAAATATATATCAATATATATATATATATATATATATATATATATATAAAGATATATCATTATATCATTATATATATACTAGCGACTTGCCCGTCAAAAATTACGGCAATAAAATCTGAAGCCATGGCAATGCTGTTTGCCACACAATGTAAGGCTTTTGCTCCTCTGTGGACCTTCAGCACTCATTGTGAGCCTCTCCCTTCGTGTACTTCAATTGTCCGGCTTTGCAACAATCATCTTTGCCACTCATCATGAAGACAGATATATAATGTGAGTACAGTGAATTAATAAACTAATATGAATTAATAAATGAATATACTTTACCTATTTATATTTAATATGCAGCAATCAATATCCCGAAGAACTAACAATCTATTTGGATTTTCCTGCATACAGTTGGACTGTTGATCATCTGAGGAGAAAGTGTCAGCAATGTGGTAAGTGTGCAGTATAAATAGGCTGCGTGCGGGAGGGCAAACCATGTGTTTAGGCGGGTAAAGCAGCATTTTAGAATCCTAATGTTATGAGTTGTAAGTTAGTGTTGTAAAATGGCATCTTTTTTCTATGTTTTACTTGGCTCGCGAGCATTTTCGGTCCGTTGTAACGGTATATTTTGTATCAGCTACGTTCCTGGCTAACTCATATGTGCCCGGCGGTTATTTTCGTAGCGCTGTGTCCTTTAGCCTTCTTTTTTTTATTTTTTTTTAAAATTTGGTGCAACTTCACTCCCAGACGTCCTGGCTGTCCCCCCGTGCTGTGTATGATGTTTGTTTTATGTGGTATTTTTTTGTTGTTGTGGTTTTGGTGTTTGTGGATGTGTGCGGTTCGGCCGTTAATTTCTCTAAGTTTGCAGGTCATAATTGTTGTTTGTAAAAGTCGTATAACCTCACTATCAAATTTTTCTGCCGCCATTTTGTTTCTCGCTTAGCCGATTTTTAAGTGGTGAAACTCCCTAATTTCGACTTTAATTCATGTGCAACCTAACCCCCAGACGTCCTGGCTGTCCCCCCATGCTGTGTGTGATGTTTATTTTATGTTTTGTTTTTATTTTTTACTTTTTTTAGTGTTTTTTGATGTACGCGTTTCGGCCGTTAGCTTTGTATTTTTGGGACCTCGTTTTTCTGTAAAAAATATATGGTCTGTGCTTTTATAGAGCCCTATTCAATTGGCCAAATCACAATTTAATAAGGCTGATAATGTGGAGAAAGTGAGGAGGCTAGTTTGAGACACAAGCAGGACCTTATGACGAGGAAAGAAGTAACAGGAAACATAGTGGCCAGTAGAGTAATCTAAGAGGAATAAGTAGGGATGGTAATCACATACAGTTGATTGTTCAGGTGCAAGTATTGAGTGATTAAATAAATAATGAATGATTACTTGCTCCACTACAATAAAGTAACATTTCGG
This sequence comes from Discoglossus pictus, assembly GCA_027410445.1. Classification (NCBI taxonomy): domain Eukaryota; kingdom Metazoa; phylum Chordata; class Amphibia; order Anura; family Alytidae; genus Discoglossus; species Discoglossus pictus. Next base: position 160,814,864 of record CM050169.1, read on the forward strand.
TTCTTGCTTGCTTATAAATAAATTCATAGAAAAACATTATTGATATCACACATCAAAAGAATAACATGCAAGTTACTTATTTTAAAATTCTAACAACTAACATTATCAATGTATTATACTTTATTAATAACCAAAATGTTGCCTATTTTCATTATACCTACCTCTCCTACATTGTAAGGGAGGTAAGTACCTTATCCCTGATGTATAGTAGTAGTTGGAGAGATACCACACCATTCACCAGTGCTCTGTGATCTCTCCCTCTCTCCCTCCCCTGCAGATTCCCCTCACTTCTGGCTTAGATTGCTGGGTCTTGCAAGGTCTCGCGTGATCTTGTGAGACCCGGCTTTCAGTCAAAAGGACTTGAAGTGAGGGGGATTAACCGGGGTGAGAGATGGAGAGAGATCTCAGCTCGCTGGTGCACGTTGTGGTCTCTCTCCAACCACTATATAAACACACACAACTTATCCTAAAATCTGGGGAGGATTTTACCCCCCTCCAGTTCCTACGCCCATGCCACTGTCTAAAAATACTAAAAATATGTAGCCCAACTTTTGGTTATTAATAAAGTTTAATACATTGATAATGTTAGCTGAATTTTAAAATAAGTAATTTGCATGTTATTCTTTTGATGTGTGATATCAATTATTTTTTTCTATGAATTTATTTATAAAGAAGCAAGAACCGAAATGTTACTTTATTGTAGTGGAGCAAGTAATCATTCATTATGCATGTTCACATTTACAGATAAAATATTTATAGCATTCTAAGAAACCAGAACAATGAGTGGCAACCTCCCACATACAATGTATTAATTTAAAATTACAGACTGTGTTAACATTTTATCCCTTAAGGCTTCAGCAAACATTGACTTAGACCTAACATGTATTTCTCTTATTTTTTTGCTTTTAAGTTCATTTAAACGTAGGGCTTAATACATTGATTCAGTAATAGAGCACTCTGTGTTCTCTGTTAACAACCTGAAACATAATTTCATGAACACTAAGGAATGAGATTCAATTGACCAGGCAAGGTCAGGCATTTTAAGAAAATTAAAATGTACAAGAACACACATTAAGTCATAAATATTTTTATGTATTGCCTTAATCGTGATAAACAAAAATTAACAGAAATTTAGAAAGAAAAAGATCATTAACTTGTATGTCAACTGTTTAGCACCTTGTCATATGCATTGTATGTTTATGTACTTTACATATGTGTAAGTGCATATTATATTTATACTCCTAATGCACTTATAATGATATTTATGTCCTAAGGTAATTATACTGACAATGGAATCAAAATAATCTGCTCTCTTAATCTTTATCCATGCAATATCACATATTTTCAAACCTTAATTGATGCAGAAATGTTGGTAATGTAAATCCAATAAATTTAAATTCTCATGTTTTGTAGTTTGAAATTAATTATATTTTGCAATTCAACATTTATTGTCTGTTGATATATCTGCCTATCACATATAATAGTTGTCAATCTGCAATTTGTTTGTCACGCTTGTGAGCCTCACTACGCGAGGCAAGCCGTTGAGGCATTGAAAACTTACAAGCTTGCAGGACTTAGGCAACGAGCGCCAAAGGAGCTCATTGCCCTGCAAGCCTCGCGAAGTGAGCAGTTGAGGCATTGAAGCACGCGGGAATTAGGCTGAAATGAGCAATTAAGCAGCCGCACAGCAGAAGGCGCTCATTGCAGCCAGTGGCCTTGTCACACATGCGAGCATGGGAAACAAATACAACCTCGGAAAAATACCTTCCTGACCCCAGATAATGGTGATCAGATTCCTCTCTGGATCAATACTCCCTCTCTAATTATCCAGGATAGCCCTGAATACCCTTTTTATGTATAGTTACATGATTTGCTTATTGATTTGTATGTGAGCAATGAACAAGAGGGCTTGAGAGGTGGAAGTGATGATGTTATTGTCAACAATGAAGGGTATTTGAGGATTGGAAGCTTTAGTTGAGGGTAGGAGGAAAGGATTGGGGTAGACAGCTAAAGCAGTTTTGAAGACAAATGTAGTAGAGAGATAGGGCGATCGATGCAGTCAGATGATGATTTCTTAAGAATGTGTGTAGTTATGGCATGTTCTAAAGATGTTTGAAACTCGCCAGTGTTTAATGAGAGGTTGAATAGATTTTTGCGACTCAAGAGTAATGTGGTAGAGAGGGAAGGGATAAGCTGTAATGGAAAAGGATCAAGTGGGCAAGGTGTAAGTCAAGAGTTAGATAGGAGACTGGAGATTTCAACCTCAGTGTACAGTGTAAAAGAAGTCCATAGTAAATGTAGAATTGGGAAGGGCAAATGCTTGGTGTGGTCTGATTGTTGAGAGGGTGTGTTAGAGCCATGTTGATAGGAGAGTTCATTTTGGATGTTAATCAATTTTTCGCTGTCAAAGTCTTCACCTGTGAAGCAGGAAGGGATAGAAGGTGGGAGTGGGCAGAGGAGAATGCTGAATATAGCGAACAAATGTTAGGGATTGGAGGACAGAATTGATATTAACTATGAAAAATAGTGTTGTTTGGCAAGCTTGAGGGCAGAGAAGCCAGAGAGCAGATTACATTTGTAATTCAGAAAGTATGCTGACATTTCCTTCATAGTCGTTGGGCAGTGTGGGAGCACCACTGGATGTTGGGTGCCCTGTGGGCTTTGCGTGACTGACAGAAGGTGGAAAAGACTGAGGGGCATGAGAAACAAGAGTCTTGCAGATATTTGAGAAGATAGTAGTGCGTTAAATATAGATTAAATCTTAGTGTGGCAGCTATGAATGATGTAGGTAATGCAAAAAACTTCACTATAAAGTAACATGATTCATAGGTGGTGGGTAGGTGTGGATAGCAGGTGTCCAGCTGAATGATATGGGTCCTAGTATCACAGGCTGAGACTCTTGTAGGAGTAGTTGCCTCAGTGAAATTATGAATGGACCTGGGAAAGATGCCAGTTGATTAGTGATTCTGTGAAGCTGAATGATATGGGGCTTAGTGTCACAGACTATGCCCCTTGTATAACTAGCTGCCTCTATCCAAACGCTAAATGGACCTGGGAAATATGCCAGTTGCTTATGAAGTAGGTTGGGAGGAATGGACTTCATTAAGTCTGGCATTGAGTTTAAGTAGATCAGCTTGAAGGTCTGTCTCATGTGCAGTTAGTGTATCTAATTGATGTACCAACTCTTGCATGGGTTACATACGGTAGTTACGATAGTATTTTAGGTTGAATAAAGACTTTTAATCTATCAAGTTCAACATTTTTAAATCTCTTCTGATCCTTTTAATAAGTGGAGTATTTGTTAATAATTGTAAATTGATCCAGAGGAAGGCAAATAGAAAAAAAAGCATTGAAACTTTGCCAATTGTCTCATAACGGAAACAAAAGCAAAATTCTTTCCTGACCCCAGAGACTGGCGATCAAATTTCTCCCTAGATCAATATTACTTCGCTACTTATATAGGATAACCTTGTATTCCCTCTTTATTCAAAAATATATCTAACCCCTTTTTAAAGTTATCTATCGAATTCACTGTCACCACCTCCTTTGGTAGAGAATTCCACAGTGTGATCACCCTAACTGTGAAGAACCCATTTCTTTCTTTAAGGTGAAATCTTTTTTCCTCTAATCTCAAGGGATGTCCTCTTGTCAATTGAAAACCTCTTGGCACAAAAAGTTTTTATACTGGCCTTATATTGACCCTGGATGTATTTAAATAAGGTAATCATATCCCCATGTAGACACATTTTTTCTAGGGAAAATAAGTTTAATTTGGTTAGTTTTTCATATCTTAGCCCCTCCATTCCCCTTATTAGTTTTGTTGCCCTTCTCTGTACTTTTTCCAGCTCTAAAATTGTCTTTTTTATGAAGTGGTGCCCAAAATTGTACTCCTTATTCTAAATGAGGGCGTACTAGGGATTTGTATAGTGGCAGAATTATATTTGCTTCTTTTGCTTCTATACCCTTCTTAATACATGCTAATATTTTACTTGTCTTTGCAGCTGCTGCTTGGCATTGAGCACTGTTACCTAGGTGGTTGTTCACAAATACCAAATCATTTTCAATATCTGATACCCCTAGGATTATTCCATTAAGATGATAAATTGCCTGGCTATTTTTCCTTCCCAAATGCACAACTTTGCTTTTTTGTCTATTAAATCTCATTTGCCGTTTAGTCGCCTATTTCTCTAATTTATGCAGATCCCTTTAGAGGGAAAGTACATCATTATCTATTTAATACCTTTTACGATTTAATTACCTTGTACAATTTTGTGTCATCAGCAAAAATGGAGACACTACTTTCGAGTCCTACTTCTACATCATTAATAAATATGTTACAAAGGAGAAGACCTAATACTGAACCCTGAGGAACCACATTACCCACTTACCACATTAGTCCAATCTAAGTATGTTCCATTTACAACAACCCTTTGCTTCCTGTCTTTTAACCAGCTCTCAATCCATAAGCAGATATTTACTGCAATTCCTGCATCCCTCAGTTTGCACAATAGTTTTCCATGTGGCACTGTATCAAAAGCCTTTGCAAAATCTAAAAAGACTACATCCACTAAGTTGCCCTGATGCAAGTTCCTACTTACCTCATAGGAACTAATTAGATTGGTCTGACATGACCTATCTTTCATAAAGCCATGCTGACTCCTACTTATGATCTTGTTCAAATATACATTCTTGTATACTGTCCATTATTAACCCTTCTAAAAGCTTCCCATCTATAGATGTGAGGCTTACAGGTCTATAATTCCCTGGATTTGCTCTTGCTCCCTTCTTAAATATATGTATATAGTCATCTGGTAGCGACCCTGTGGTGAGTGAGTCTTGAAAGATTAGATATAATGGTTTGGCTATTACAGAACCCAGTTCCCTCAGTACCCTTGGATATATTCCATCAGGACCTGGGGCTTTATTAATATTTATTTTTTCCAACTTCTTTTGTATTTCCTCCTGTTTTAACCAATTATTTAGTGATGGTAGTGTAGCCACGTTTCGTTGCAGTATCTCAACCACTGGTACCTCCCTTGTATATACACAAGAAAATAACCTTTTTAGCTCATCTGCCTTTTCCTGGTCACTAATTATCAGACGACCTGTGTCACATAGTGATGTTCCTATAGCTTCCTTCCTCACCTTCTTACCATTAATATTTGTAAAAAATATTTTAGGGTTAGTCTTACTTTCCTTTGCAAATTACTTCTCATTTTTCATTCTAGCCAGTATAATAGCCCTTTTGCAAGCCTTGTTGATTTCCTTATATTCACATAAATATACCTCTGTTCTCTCCTTCTTGTGTAAGTAAAATGCACTTTTTTTTCCTTATCATTATCTTTAAGTCATTGTTAAGCCACATGGCATGTTATTTACTCCTCTTAATTTTATTTCCACATTGTACATTCCGATGTGTATGTATATTTAGTAAGAATTTGAATGTTGTCCATTTATTTTCAGTATTTTTCCCTGTAATTACTTTATCCCAGTGTATTTCTGCCCTTAGCCCATTAAAGCTATTTTGTCGGGGTGAAGGGGCTTGTGTACTTTGATGAAGCTGTGAGCTATACCATGTAGGGTCAGCCAAGATGGGCAGGTCATGGCAGAGAGGTCAGACATATCACGGTTCACTGGAGAAGAAACTGGCAACCCACTCCAGTATCTTTGCTAAGAAAACTTTATAGAGAGGCACAACTAGAGACATGGCACCAGAAGATGAGCCCCTTAGGTCAGAAGGTGCCTACCCCATTACTGAGGAAAAGCAGAAGGCAAGTACAAGTAACACCAGATCTAATGAAGTGGTTGGGTCAAAGCCGAAAGGACACCCAGCTGCGGATGTGTCTGGAGGGGAAAGGAAAGTCCAATGCTGCAAAGATCAATTCAGAATAGGAACCTGGAATGTTAAAACTATGAACCAAGGCAAACTAGATGTGGTCAAGAATGAAATAACAAGGTTAAACATTGATATCCTGGGAATTGGTGAACGTAAATGGACTGGAATGGGACATTTCACATCAGACAACTACCAGATCTTCAACTGTGGTCAAGAATCCAGCAGAAGAAATGGAGTAGAGATCCTAGTCAATCAAAGAGTGTGCAAAGCAGTGCTTGGTTACAACCCAATAAGTGACAGAATTACTTCAATTCAAATTCAAGCCAAGCCATTTAATATCACAGTGATCCAAGTCTATGCTCCAACCACAGATGCTGAAGAGGCTGAAGTTGTTCAGTTCTATGAAGACATTCAACACATCATAGATATAACACCAAGAAAACATATTACTATCATCATAGGAGATTGGAATGCTAAAGTAGGGAACTAAAGGACACCTGGAATAATTGGCAAATTTGGCTTTGTAGTACAAAATGAAGCAGGTCAGACATTAGTAGAATTCTGTAAAGATAATTCTCTGGTCGTAGCAAACACCCTCTTCCAACAGCCTCCAAGACGACTCTACACATGGACATCACCAGATGGACAACATAGAAATCAGATTGACTATATACTTTGCAGCCAAAAATGGAGTTCTATACAGTCATGTTGAAGAAAAGACTGTCCCAGAGTTTCTCACCACACAGTTCAGACACTCAAGAAAGACCACAAGATCTCAGCGCTTCAATCAGATTTTGATTTATTATCAAGCTTGAGAGATGCACAAAATATAGTAGCACAAATGTGGATCTGACACAGTAATCCAGCACATACATTATATAGCAATCTTATTATGTACAATATCTTGTACAGTACATTTTCTACAGTTTGCATATTTCTAAGGCTATTTGGGTACTTTTCGGGTGTGCCCTATGACTTAGTACTTTTAGGCAAGCGTGTTCCTAAGGTTATCAGCTACATTTTCTATCTTCTTTCCATGGTAGCATTTAGCCTTTAGTTCTGAGAACAAGGGCCTTCCAGCTTTTGTCTATTAGTAATGTATTAATCCCTGCAGTGTTGTCTGTATTAATAGCAATGCATTCAGTGCTCTTTGTATAATATCAATGTAATATATTGTATAATAGCATTATATCAACTACTTCACGGCTCAGACCATGAGCTTCTTATTGCAAAGTTGAAAATAAAAGTGAAGAAAAGAGGGAAAACCATCAGACCAAGTAGATACTAAATAAATAATATCCCTTGGGAATATGCAGTGGGAGTAAAGAATAGATTTAAGGAACTAGAAATGGAAGATAGAAAGCCTGAAGAACATTGGACTGAAGTTTGCAACATAATCCATAAACAGCAATAAAGAATATCCCTAAAAGAAATAGGTAGTGGAGATAAGAAAATATTTGTCCAACTGAAATGCAGAATTCCAGAGCATAGCAAGAAAAGACAAGGAGTCATTCTACAATGAGCGATGCAAAGAGATTGAAGAAGATAACCGAATGGGTAAATCCAGAGATCTCTTCAAGAAAATTGGGAACCTAAAAGGCACCTTTCATGTAAAGTAGGGACTTCACAGATGAAGATCAGATAAAGAAAAGGTGGCAGGAATACACTGAAGATCTATACAGGAAGGATCTTAACAGCAGTGATGACCTCAATAATTTGTCCAATGAGTTGGAGCCAGACATCTTGGAGAGTGAAGTGAGATGGGCCCTAGGATGTCTTGCTGATAATAAGGCTACAGGAGGTGATGGAATCCCAATTGAACTCTTCAAAATGCTACAGGATGATGCTGTAAAAGTGTTACTTGCCTTATGCCAACACATTTGGAAAACTCAACAATGGCCAATAGACTGGAAAATGTCAGTCCACATCCCAATCCCCAAAAAAGGCAGTGCCAAAGAGTGCTCCAATTATCAAACAATTGCACTCAGTTCACATGCCAGCAAGTTAATGCTCAAGATTCTACAAGCTCAAATCCGACAATATATGGACCAGTAACTGCCAGATGGTCAAGCCGTGTTCCGCAGAGGAAGAGACACAAGAGATAAAATTGCCAATATCCGCTGGATAACAGAGAAAGCAAGAGAGTTCCAAAAAAACATTTACTTCTGCTTCATAGACTATTCTAAAGCCTTTGACTGTGTGGATCACAACAAAATGTGGCATGTCCTTAAAGAGATGGGAGTGCCAGATCATCTCATCCTGCTCCTAAAGAATCTGTATGGCGACCAAGTAGCCACGGTCAGAAACGAACATGGGGCAACAGAATGGTTCATAATCGGAAAAGGAGTGTGACAATGTTGTATATTGTCACCTTATTTATTTAACTTATATGCAAAGTACATCATGCGTAAGGCTAGACTGGATGAATCCAAAGCTGGAATTAATATTGCTGGAAGGAATATTAACAAGCTCAGATACAATGATGATACTACTCTGATGGCTGAAAGTGAGGAGGAACTAAAGGATTTATTGATGAGGGTAAAAGAAGAGAGTGCAAATGTTGGCCTGCTGCTCTGTGTTAAAAAGACAAAGATCATGGCAAACAGCAATCTCACTTCCTGGCAAAAAGACAGGGAAGAAGTGGAGGCAGTGACAGATTTTATTTTCCTTGGATCCAAGATCTCTGCAGATGGTGACTGTAGTCATGAAATTAAAAGAAATTCCTAGAGAGGAAAGCTAGAGCAAGCTTGGACAAACTTGTAAAAAGTAAAGATATTAAACTATCAATAAAGGTCCAGATAGTTCAAACTATGGTATTCCCAGTAGTAACATACGGATGTGAGAGCAGGACCATAAAGAAATCTGAGCGCTTTAGAATTGACACATTTGAATTGTGGTGTTGGAGAAGACTGCTTAGAGTCCCTTGGACTGCAAGAAGATCCAATAAATCGATACTTCAGGAAATCAAGACAAACTGTTCACTAGAAGGTATGATCATGAGGCTGAAGCTCAGATATTTTGGCCATATTATGAGACGGCAGGATTCCCCAGAAAGGACTCTGATTCTGGGAAAGATTGAAGGCCCAAGAAGATGGGGACGACAGAGGCAGAGATGGCTAGATGAGGTCACTGAAGAAATTAACATGAATTTGATGGAGCTCAGAGGGGCAGTGACTGAGAGATGCACCTGGCGTGCTGTGGTCCATAGAGTCACGGACGTGACTGAACGATTAAACAACAACAACAAGGAGAGATGGGGGAGGGATAGTATAGTCAATTATTATTGCAAAGTAACTCAAGTACAGTGGCAGGCACTTCAGAACTACAGACTCATAACATAAGATGTATGCTTGCTAATGCCAGAAGCTTGCCAGGAAAGATGGGAGAGTTAGAATTATTGGCAATTAATGAAAAATGGGATTTAATAGGCCTTACCGAAACATAGTGGGATGAATCTCTTGACTGGACTGTTAATCTGGAAGGTTAGAACCTATTTAGGAAAGATAGGGGCAATGGTAAAAGAGGAGGAGGGATTTGTCTGTATGTTAAACCTGAATTTAAGCCTATAGTCAGAGTAGTCAGTATTATGGTCAGTATTATGGTTTAATTATAAACACCCTAAAGATCACCTCAAAGAAAGGGGAGCTATTGAACTTAACTATATGTAGATTTAAAATAGCATAACTGTGATAATATAGGGAGGGAGGGGAATCCAAATTGTATATGTCCATATGTAAATAGAACCAACAGAATCGTATTGGATCCCCTTTGTGAAAGATCTATCTAATTCAATGTAGAGATATTAAATGGATTGTATTGATGAAAAATAGTAAGCAAGTATCAATATGATGGAATTCAAACTGACCAATGATAACTTACCTTAGGGTATATAAAGGACATCAGTTCCTACTTTGAGAAGTCTTGAGAAAGCGTTTACCCGCAAGACTTCCCATCAGACACTGCACACCGATGTCACACGCCGACTTGCTGTGCTGAGGATCAGTGGCTTGGTTTTCCCGGCGAGTGGATACATATATTGCAACAAAAGCTTACAGCCTGGATATATTTGTTGAACTAAGATATAATGAGATAAGTAACTTTATGACATTTGCAAGGAATCATTACAGTGATACATTAATTATAACTGTTCATCAATTTGGACAAAAAACAGAAGGGGACATATTTATTGTCTACGAATTGTAATTGTTTTTGGGGAAATCATATAGCGAATTATGTATATACTATGTACTTATAACAAGGTTACTTTTATAAATTGATATGTACTGATGTTTAATGGTGTGCAATCGAGTGCAGTTTGTGAAACGAATTGACTGATTCTTTTATATACACTTTTGCATATCATTGGATTTTTCCAATTACTTAGCAAGCACTTTATCTATTGATGAGGGTAAAGGAAGAGAGTGCAAAAGTTGGCCTGCTGCTCTGTGTTAAAAAGACAAAGATCATGGCAAACAGCAATCTCACTTCCTGGCAAAAAGACAGGGAAGAAGTGGAGGCAGTGACAGATTTTATTTTCCTTGATCCAAGATCTCTGCAGATGGTGACTGTAGTCATGAAATTAAAAGAAATTCCTAGAGAGGAAAGCTAGAGCAAGCTTGGACAAACTTGTAAAAAGTAAAGATATTAAACTATCAATAAAGGTCCAGATAGTTCAAACTATGGTATTCCCAGTAGTAACATACGGATGTGAGAGCAGGACCATAAAGAAATCTGAGCGCTTTAGAATTGACACATTTGAATTGTGGTGTTGGAGAAGACTGCTTAGAGTCCCTTGGACTGCAAGAAGATCCAATAAATCGATACTTCAGGAAATCAAGACAAACTGTTCACTAGAAGGTATGATCATGAGGCTGAAGCTCAGATATTTTGGCCATATTATGAGACGGCAGGATTCCCCAGAAAGGACTCTGATTCTGGGAAAGATTGAAGGCCCAAGAAGATGGGGACGACAGAGGCAGAGATGGCTAGATGAGGTCACTGAAGAAATTAACATGAATTTGATGGAACTCAGAGGGGCAGTGACTGAGAGATGCACCTGGCGTGCTGTGGTCCATAGAGTCACGGACGTGACTGAACGATTAAACAACAACAACAAGGAGAGATGGGGGAGGGATAGTATAGTCAATTATTATTGCAAAGTAACTCAAGTACAGTGGCAGGCACTTTAGAACTACAGAATAATAACATAAGATGTATGCTTGCTAATGCCAGAAGCTTGCCAGGAAAGATGGGAGAGTTAGAATTATTGGCAATTAATGAAAAATGGGATTTAATAGGCCATACCGAAACATAGTGGGATGAATCTCTTGACTGGACTGTTAATCTGGAAGGTTAGAACCTATTTAGGAAAGATAGGGGCAATGGTAAAAGAGGAGGAGGGATTTGTCTGTATGTTAAACCTGAATTTAAGCCTATAGTCAGAGTAGTCAGTATTATGGTCAGTATTATGGTTTAATTATAAACACCCTAAAGATCACCTCAAAGAAAGGGGAGCTATTGAACTTAACTATATGTAGATTTAAAATAGCATAACTGTGATAATATAGGGAGGGAGGGGAATCCAAATTGTATATGTCCATATGTAAATAGAACCAACAGAATCGTATTGGATCCCCTTTGTGAAAGATCTATCTAATTCAATGTAGAGATATTAAATGGATTGTATTGATGAAAAATAGTAAGCAAGTATCAATATGATGGAATTCAAACTGACCAATGATAACTTACCTTAGGGTATATAAAGGACATCAGTTCCTACTTTGAGAAGTCTTGAGAAAGCGTTTACCCGCTAGACTTCCCATCAGACACTGCACACCGATGTCACACGCCGACTTGCTGTGCTGAGGATCAGTGGCTTGGTTTTTTTATCTGGCGAGTGGATACATATGTGCGTACCAAAATATTGTCCTGTGGATTCTATTTAGGAATCCTTGAACAACCAACCAAGGTTGTACAGAAACACCTTTTATGCAGCCTTTATTTTAATTATTATTGCCACATACTAATTTTAAAAAATTCAATCTTTATTTGTACATTTAAAATGTTGTTAAAAATGCAACGATTAAAAAAATCATGTTAAACCCAAGGTGTTTAATCCTTTGGGTTTTTTGACGTCCAGCAAATTATTAGAGGTTTATTAAAGTTTTATTTTTGTTATTATTATATTCTTTGCTTTGATCACAGCTTTTTTATTTAATTACTTTATTATGCTCAAGTCAATAAAAGATTTGGTTTTTAAATTCAATTGTATTTGTGTAATTTTGGTTATGTTTCCTTAGTCAAATCCTTATCAGGTACCCTGGATTTTAATTTACATAAGATTACATTATTTACATAAGATTAAGATAAGGTTTTATAATCCTTTTGTCTGTTGTATAGTTTTGTTTATTCATACAGCACTTCTCTGGAGTATATGTTTTAAGTGCCTTTGCATTTCTTTTGTGTTAATCTTTTATCCTGTTGATTTATGTTAATTCAGAATTCTATTACTTAAAGTGCATTATAATTCAAGTTGTGTTATTCAAAAATTCTTATCTTAAAGTGCTTGTGCTATTTGACTTAGTGCTTATTTCCTCTTATATTACCCTTTTACCTCGTGACTGTTAGTCTATCACAGTCACTACTTCACCTTATTCATTTATAGTGCTAATGCTGTGCTATTTTTAAAAAATGTATACACTCCTGATTATGCTGTTTCTTAAACTATATATTACCTTAATGCTTCTGTCTATTGTTTTTTAGAAGGAGGTTATGTCCTCCTTTTTCTTCCGTTTTTTTTCTTTAATTATGCTTTTACTCCCTTTTCCTTTTTCTTTCTTTTCTATTTCCTTATTCTTGTATATTACTCTATTGTTACTATATTGAGACTTTGTGGTGAAGGAATTGGCTTTCTATCTTTCTTTTAAGTTAGTAGTGGACCTGGAGCTTTAGAGCTGTATCTATCATGCTCCACGCTATATTGGCGTAGTCTGCGCTGTGATCGCGCTTACTGATGACGTCACAATCTCCCGACGCGCGTTTCGTGAGGCTCTATCAGTCTCTCACTCATCAGGGGCACAGTGCTGCCTCCTCTGTGGAGCTATTTATAGTTTCTATGGCAATTAGTTAACTCTTTGTGTTCCGTAGTTTCTATGGCAGTTAGTTAACTCTTTGTGTTCCTGAATGTTATTGTGCATGCTTTATTTTCATATGTTGCTTTTGACTTTCTTTTTTACTATATTATCTTTATATTAAATAAGTATAATGATTTTAAATAAGGAAATTACTTTCAAAGTAATACTTTTAACTTGCTAGCATTAGTATGCCTTTGTATTATTTTAACTTTGCTAAACATAATATTTGATTTTAAATTATAATTATTTTGCATACCATGTTAATTTATTTTTTATCTAATCCGGATACTTATTTTTGTTTTTTATTTTGCTATATATATGTGTATATGTTATTTATTTACTTATTTATTTATATGCATTTATTTTATTTATGTTTTATATTTATTATTATTATATTAATGACTTTTTTAGATAAAGATGGTATTCTACTTACTTCTTTTAAGTTTTATTATCTTTGATCAAAAGTTGTTGTTTTCAAAAAAAAAAAAAAAAAAAAAAAATAAAAATAAAAAAAATTTGGTATTTTGTTTTATTTAGTAATTCTTTCAAATGAATACTATATATATAGATTCTTCTGTTAAACTTTTGTATCCTATTCATATAAAAAAATAAAAAATAAACAAAGATCATTTTTTTGAGTATTATGAGTGGATACATATATTGCAACAAAAGCTTACAGCCTGGATATATTCGTTGAACTAAGATATAATGAGTTAAGTAACTTTATGACATTTGCAAGGAATCATTACAGTGATACATTAATTATAACTGTTCATCAATTTGGACAAAAAACAGAAGGGGACATATTTATTGTCTACGAATTGTAATTGTTTTTGGGGAAATCATATAGCGAATTATGTATATACTATGCACTTATAACAAGGTTACTTTTATAAATTGATATGTACTGATGTTTAATGGTGTGCAATCGAGTGCAGTTTGTGAAACGAATTGACTGATTCTTTTATATACACTTTTGCATATCATTGGATTTTTCCAATTACTTAGCAAGCATTTTATCTATTTTCTAATAGTCAACACTTAGCACTTTATATTATTTTAATAGGATTATATATCAGTCAGTTTTTTGTTTTGTACAATCAATGCTTTTGGATGAGTAATTGTATATTTGTACATATCATATTGTTTTCCACATTAGATATCCATATCTCTATTATTCAGTGCAATTACCACATTTTCTAACTTATGGACGATATGGTGGAACAGTATAAGATAATTATGTTGTCATGATTTCATTGTTTAAGGACTCATGTTGTCAGTGGTTTGTGAGTATGTCCAAGGGAGCATGACATTGTTGCATTGGGATTATGTGTTATTGTGCGGTTATATGTTGCCTGTACATGGTTATTATGTATCCTAGGTATAATATATTATGAGGGAAAATGTTATATAGAACATATGTGGAATTGGTAGAAATGCTCTGGATAGAAGTTAGCTGCAGATCATTGCACACTCAAACATGCAGACCTTGGGTCAAGACAGATGCATGTGCTTCAAGTGGTCCTGGGCAAACACTTGAGTTTAACATAAAGGTTATCTAATGAATGTGATCTCAAGAGCTTTGATAGCCCAAGGTTGCAAGCCAGATGGTCTGACATCACACATACACAAATGTACACAAGAATGTGGTATTGGAGAGTAGAAACATGTTGTTTTGTTCATTCAATAAAGGTTGCAATATAGTTTTCACATAAACAAGGTGTGAGACTATTTCTGTGTGTTGTATCCTGACCTGGGGAGTGGTCTTGCTATGGGCCACTAAGTAACCTGGATCCAGTATTCTCTGCCTGTAGCTTTTGGGCCTTGCAATCTTCAGAAGCCATCTTTTGTGCCACAGAGATCAGGAAGTACATGATTCTGCTGGGGTAGGTTTGAACTAGGTTCATATCATGCCCCCTTGAAGAAGCAGATCGTGACATTTGGCTGGCAGCGGTGGGGATCTCTGTATAAAACACAGAAGGATGGCAGCTTATGAAGAGATGTCTGCAGCAGAGGAGGAGGAAGTGTCCAGACGGTACCAAAGATGGATGGAGGTAATGCCTGCAGGTTTTACTAAGGATCAGCAGAGGGAACTCCGGATACAAATCACACAGGAGGTAAAGGGGAACAGGAGAAGGGTAAGCAATGGCCCTGTCTCAGCTCCTGTGGAGGGGAAATGCTTATCCCCAGTAGAGATAGAGAATGTTCTGGTGACTGGAAAGGACTGTAGAGGAATGGGCCTTCTAAATAAATGGATGGCATTCCTGGGACTATGGCCAGGTCACAGGCTAATGGAATGGCTGGAAGAATTGGTATATGAGGAGGTCGCCCTGGAAGATCAATATGCTTATTGGGTTGGACCTGTGGGGATACATCATCAGTTTTCATTGGGTCTGGAAAAGGCACTTTGGCACATAGTACATGGGGGTCCGGACTGTGGCTTGGGGACAGAGAAAAGAAAGCTGTGTCTGTTTGCCAAGCGCTGTCACATGCTGGGACTGGAGACAGGCTCTCATACAGCTAACTTACTTTGGCCTTTGATCCAACAGGAGCTACAGCTGGAGGTGGATTATATAGACTTACTGGATGAAGCATCCCTGGATGGTTGTTGGCCAGCCAGCTGGGAGGGCTCATGCCAGTTAGGCATGGAACAGAACCACCTAACAGGTACTACAGAGACCCAGCTAAATATTGCTGAGGCTGGGTCAGAAAATAAATGTATGGACTGGGGGGAGAATTTTGATATCCATGATTCTCAAAATAACAAGGATGCCGGCATCCATGGGGGGGACTGGGAAGAGGAAGAACTGGTCCCTATCTTTAGGGGGCTAAGTCTCACCCAGTTAGAGGAAGGGGGACAGGGCCAAACCACAGCAGTGCCAGACCCAGGGGAAGAACTGGGGAAAAGCTACTCTGCTCCTAGTGTAAGAGAAGAACCTAATGAGCACTGGGCCCTGCCATTTGACTGTGGAAATTGTAGAGAGGTTCCTTGGATGACCATTGTCCAGGAGCCAGCCACAGACCCTGGAGCATAAACAGAAAGTAGCCCTGTTCTTCAGCCTGAACAAGAGGCAGTAGCTGCTGCTTATCAAGGGCTGCCTGTAACTACACACCAGGCAGTCTCAGATGGAGAGAGTCAGGAGGTTCCACCTGAGGATCCAGAGACCAAAGAGCCAGAGGGTACCCCAGATTGTGATTTGTGTCCTGGTATCCCTACAATGACTCCCCTGCAGCTGCCCAAAGACACTGGCTGTGTACCTGTAACCCTGGAAAGAAGGGGCCATTGGCCAGGCTTGGTGGGAGAAAGGTTGGCTACTGAGCCACAACAGCTTGTATCAGAACTGCCCATTAATCCAGCATGGATGCCACCAGTGAATGTCACTAGCCCATGTTGCAACTCCCGTATCCCAGTTTATTCAGGAGAAAGATCAGGCCTGACAAAGGGAACCTTGTACTCTTCAATTTTACCCATGGGACAGAGTGCTGATCCAGAATCGGCAGGACAGGAGGTCTCCCTAGCCTGGAAGGAAAGGGCTTTGCTGGGTAAGGATCCTCCCAAATTTATGCTGGACTTACTAGCTGGGATGTACTGTTTCCCCTGGACTACCTTGAAGGGTCCTCCATGGCAGTTGTCTTATAAGTCTCCCCAGGGGCTTGGGAAAGTCACAAGGCCACTGGGAAGGAGCGAGTATTCACCCTGGACAGGGGGAGGCAGGGTACCCAGAGAGCCACTGAGGCTATCACATGGATGGACTTTCCAGACAGGAGGACAAGTAAAAGCAGTATAGCTAGAGAATTATCCGTTAGGATGATCCTCTATGCTATACTAGAAAGGAAGGGGGAGAAGTTGTCATGATTTCATTGTTTAAGGACTCATATTGTCAGTGGTTTGTGAGTATGTCCAAGGGAGCATGACATTGTTGCATTGGGATTATGTGTTATTGTGCGGTTATATGTTGCCTGTACATGGTTATTATGTATCCTAGGTATAATATATTATGAGGGAAAATGTTATATGGAACATATGTGGAATTGGTAGAAATGCTCTGGATAGAAGTTAGCTGCAGATCATTGCACACTCAAACATGCAGACCTTGGGTCAAGACAGATGCATGTGCTTCAAGTGGTCCTGGGCAAACACTTGAGTTTAACATAAAGGTTATCTAATGAATGTGATCTCAAGAGCTTTGATAGCCCAAGGTTGCAAGCCAGATGGTCTGACATCACACATACACAAATGTACACAAGGGTGTGGTATTGGAGAGTATAAATATGTTGTTTTGTTCATTCAATAAAGGTTGCAATATAGTTTTCACATAAACAAGGTGTGAGACTATTTCTGTGTGTTGTATCCTGACTTGGGGAGTGGTCTTGCTATGGGCCACTAAGTAACCTGGATCCAGTATTCTCTGCCTGTAGCTTTTGGGCCTTGCAATCTTCAGAAGCCATCTTTTGTGCCACAGAGATCAGGAAGTACATGATTCTGCTGGGGTAGGTTTGAACTAGGTTCATATCAAGCCCCCTTGAAGAAGCAGATCGTGACATATGTTTTAAGTATTTTAAGTGCCGTTGTTAATTTTAACATTGATAATAAATTCATTTTTTATTATTATGATTGTATCTTCCTTAAACTAATAGATAAGGGTTTAACAATTAAGTGGAGTGTCTATCCTCTTTTACTGAAATAAATGTCTATTTACACTCACTAATTGATTTTTTTCATAAATTATATAATTTGATGATATTGGAAATATTACCCTTAAATAGAAGGTTACTCCTTTTCTAGATTTATTAATTCTAAGACCTAACATCACTTTCCCTTATAATAAATGTACAGTAGTGTGTTTTTATTTGCATTACATGCGCTACGTATTGGACATTACCCCCCTTGAGGGTGCTCTCGAGCACTCGTTGGCCTTTGGGCTCCATTTGCTTGCTCTCGAGTGACCACGTTGCAATTTAATAGCTGAATTGAACAAGTAGCGGTTACGAGCATAACAGATCAAAGGATTTACGTGCATGGAGTTCAATGAGCAACGTTATAGGGCTAATACCCGTAACACGTAACACGTAAATTTGGAGTTACAGGCTATGTTTTAAAACGTAGATGCAGAAGTAATTTAAAAAACATCAAGGTAGTAGGAGTCAGAGGCTAAAAGCAAGGTAAGCAGTCAGTGGTTAATGGGTAGGCAACCCAGGTTCATAAACAATAAATAATCAAAAGTTCACTCCTGTAAACAATTAGAAATAAGGGTCAAGAAACAAAGTCAAGGGACTGGATGCCTTTACATTTCTAAGTATTTCAAGAATGCATTGCTGTGGACAGTAGGGTCAAAGCCAGCAATAATTAATGAACTGTGCTGTTATTAATAGGGCAGGGGAGCTTCTGCTTGAAATACATAGGAAGTGGATAACCAGAAAGTGTAGTAATAAATAACATTGTGGGTCTTCTCACACACCCCATACACTCACTACAGGAAATGCACGGAATATGAACAAGCAAACTCAATCCTCTAATACAACATAAACTACATTTTCAGAATTTAACAACTATTTGCTAACTGTTAAGGTAATGCACACAATAAGAATTTATCATTGAATACGACATTGTTATATAAAACTAATTTGTGTAACAACCTCTAGAGTGAATACAAGTAAAAACACTAAACTACTTAGTGAAATGTTATTTGTATTAAAAATAAACAGCTGATAAAGCTTACTCCACAAAAAGTGTTATTTTAAATTTTACAGATCATTATAAGAAAAATATACAACCATTATTATGAATGCTTCCTGTATCTGTTGAGTATACACGTACAGCATGTGGGTAGTGTACCATACTATTTTGCTAAGACCACAAAATTGTAAAACCATTTTACAGAATACAGCTGTTAAAATCCTAATTCTACTCCAAAAATAAGCATTCTATAATTGTCAAAGCAATTCTAACCAAGAACAATAATGACAAATAGAATATTCAATTCATAATAATATGGACAATTCAAAATTCAAAAGTAAATAACAGGTCTTATTTCAATAAAATACCACTGCACTAGCCATTTCTGATATCTGCATATTTTACCATTTTACCACAACTATAATAATATAAAATGTTACATTTTTCAAGCACACAAGTCAAATTTGTTGAAAGAAAGTACACAGTCCTAATTATTAAACTTTATATCACACGGTCTCTTAACACACCCAATCCCTCCTTGCTATCAGATCATTTGTAGTCTTGAGGGTAGAAAAAAGGAAGCAGTGGCGGGTGCTTACACAATTATCCCTTGCTTTCTTCATTGAAATGACCACCAGTGCTTGTGTCAGGATGCAAGGATGACCCAGGAGAGATCCTATTTGTATGTTAATATGCTAATATCACTGCCACAAATACTGTAAAAGATCAATGAGTTAATGCTCTTGCCAATGAGTAGTAATGAAAAGTTTTTGCTAACATTGAGAGTATCTATAAAACAATGTTTTTATTCCACACAGCATAACAAATGTGCAAGCTTTACTGAACAAAATAAATTGGTGTCCTAGTCAGATAAACTTGACTAACACAAAGTTATATTTATTTTTTGCTCCTGCAATTCATGATGACATATTAGACTTCTTTAAAGTAGTTTGCACCTATATATATATTGGAATGTGCCCTTCAGCTGGGCTGCAGAATTTTCTTTTTTTTTTCCAAGATGAATATCTGCCAAAAATGTGTTAGTATAATGTTCAAAGAATAGCATTCCTAACAGGGATAGTGCTGTAAAAATGAACTGAACTGATTTACCTGAAGCTAACATGTATTTGGCAAAGCCTCTGTTTAGTAGGGATGGAGATGTATATGCTGAACTGCCAGTAGGTTTGTTCATTTATCTCACAAAAGGTAGTACACCCCTCACATTTTTGTAAATATTTTATTACTAGCGACTTGTCAGTCAAAAATGACGGGTTAATAAAATTGTAAGGCAGGTAATGCTGTTTGCCACTGACAGTAATTTTTTTGGTGGTCTGAGATCCTTCAGTGCTCATTGCGAGCCTCGCGCTGAGCGCCTTTGGCGCTCATTGCGAGACTCTTCTTTGTTGTATTTTTTGTTATCAGAGGCACTTTTGCTGTCATTGTAAGCTCTGCCCTGATCTCCTTTTTGCGCTTATTGCAAGGCTGACCCTGGTGTAATTTGTGTACTATGTTAGATTTTTTTTGCAAAGTCCCGCTTCTGTGGCTGTTTGTAAACACTTGTGAGGCTCCGTAGAGCCTCCACCTCGGCAAATGCGGCCCCTCGCTTTGGCTCATTGCAGCCGACATGGGAGCCTCCACCACCGTAAATATGGCCCCTTGCTTCGCGATGGTCCGCATTTGAGGCCTGCAATGAGACTTTGGCTCATGGCAGTCGACGTTGGAGCCTCCACCGTCCGCAAATGCGGCCCCTCGCTTCGCTAAGGACCACATTTGTGGCCCGAACTGCGTGACGACGTTTCAGAGTTTGACAACTATTATATGTGATATCTCTTCATGTCACAACACTGAAGAAATGACACTCTGCTACAATGTAAAGTAGTAAGTGTACAGCTTGTATAACAGTCTAAATTTGCTGTCCCATCAAAGTAACTCAACACACAGCCATTAATGTCTAAACCATTGGCAACAAAAGTGAGTACACCCCTAAGAGGAAATGTCCAAATTGGGCCCTAAGTGTGATTATTTTGTGTAGCCACCATTAATTTCCAGCACTGCCTTAACCCTCATGAGCATGGAGTTCACCAGGGTTTCACAGGTTGCCACTGGAGTCTTCTTCCACTCCTCCATGATGACATCACTGAGCTGGTGGATGTTGGAGACCTTGCACTCCCCCACCTACCATTTGAGGATGTCCAACAGATGCTCAATAGGGTTTCGGTCTGGAGACTTGCTTGGCCTGTCCATCACCATTACCTTCAGCTTCTTTAGCAAGGCAGTGGTTGTCTTGGAGGTGTGTGTGGGGTCATTATCATGTTGGAATCATGCTCTGCTTCAGTATGTCACAGTACATGGTGGCATTCATGGTTCCCTCAATGAACTGTAGCTCCCCAGTGCAGACAGCATCCGTGCAGGCCCAGACCATGACACTCCCACCACCACGCTTGACTGTAGGCAAGACACATTTGTCTTTGTACTCCTCACCTGGTTGCCGCCACACACGCTTGACACCATCTCAACCAAATAAGTTTATCTTGGTCTCATCAGACCACAGGACATGGTTCCAGTAATCCATGTACTTAGTCTGATTGTCTTCAGCAAACTGTTTGCAGGCTTTCTTGTGCAGCATCTTTAGAAGAGGTTTCCTTCTGGGACGACAGCCATGCAGACCAATTTGAGGCTGACAGGCTGTCCCCCCACCTCTTCTACCTCTGCAGCAATGCCGGCAGCACTCCTACGTCTATTTCCCAAATACAACCTCTGGATATGATGCTGAGCAGGTGCACTAAACTTCTTTGGTCGACCATGGCGAGCCCTTTTCTGAGTGGAGCCTGTCCTGTGAAACCACTGTATGGTCTTGCCCACCATGCAGTAGCTCAGTTTCAGGATCTTGGCAATCTTTTTATAGCCTAGGCCATCTTTATGTAGAGCACCAATTATTTTTTTCTGATCCTCAGAGAGTTCTTTGCTGTGAGGTGCCATGTTAAACTTCCAGTGACCAGTATGAGAGAGTGTGTGAATGATAACACCAAATTTAACACACCTGCTCCCCATTCACACATGAGACATTGTAACGCTAACAAGTCACATGACACCGGGAAAGGGAAAATGGCTAATTGGGCCCAATTTAGACATTTCCACTTAGGGGTGTACTCACTTTTGTTGCCAACCGTTTAGATATTAATGGCTGTGTGTTGAGTTATTTTGAGGGCACAGCAAATGTACACTGTTATACAGGCTGTACACTTACTACTTTACATTGTAGCAGAGTATCATTTCTTCAGTATTGACACATGAAAAGATATAATAAAATATGTACAAAAATGTGAGGGGTGTACTGTAAATGCAATATCATAATTTGTAGCTTTAAATCCCTTTCTGAAATTCATGATTTCTAGAAGTGTTTATTAGATTATCACTGATTTCATTTAAAATATAATTAGGTGCATAAATGTGTAACTGTGGCTTATGAAATATTTCATTAACACTGCCTTCTTTGTATCTCCACTGCTGTTCTTACCACTGATGCTTATAATGATGAAAATCATTACTAACTCTCACATTTGGTTGATATAATCAAGTTATTTTACACTTCTCTCAAGTTTCCTTATAGCAACCAATAGCAATTATGTTTATTTATGTTCTCCTTTTATTTCCGAAATAATGGGGGAATTAATCTGTATGTAAATTTACAAGACTTATTCAAATCAGAAGAAGTCTCATCTAAAGAGTCATAAGGGTTATCAGGGCTATAAAAGATTTGCGGAAAGTAAATAGAACGTTTCTGCATTTCTGGCATTTTCTGCTATGAAAAAAAGCTCCAGATGAAAACCAGTGCCATGATATCCTTTCACATACACAAAATGAGTTCTGCATTAGTCCAGGTTCCTCAGTCCTGCACAGCCTGCTCCCCCTTAGCATTACTTCATTCTGCACCTTGCTGATTATCACTGCAGGACTTTTCAGTTGAGGCTCACTCCCTGACTTATGATAATGTTAACTTTAATAGCTAAGATGTACAATTCTAAATGAAACTGTGCAACTCTGTCTAACAGTACTTTTTGAAGAAACCCAGGGGTGAAGTTACCGCAGGTGCATCCGGTGCTTGCCCCCACGGGTCCTCTGTGGCCACACGGACCCCTTGCCGGTCTTCTGTGGCTCTGGCAGCCTTCAAGGGGCTCCCACGGTTCTTCCGTAGCCCCCTCAAGTCCTCTGTGGCTCCCAGTGGGCCCCCCAACATGTCTTTGAAGGCCCCCGCAGGTTCCCTGTGCCCATGCAGCCCTCAAGGGGCCCCCGCAGGTCTCTTGGGAACCCGCAGCCCTCAAGGGGCCCCTGCAGGTCTTTTGGGGACCCGCCGCCCTCTAGGTGCCCTGTGGGTCTTCTGTAGTGCCTGCAGGTCCTCTGTGGCCCCCATCAGGGCCCTGTGGATCTTGTAGGTCTTCTATGGCCCCTGTGTGTATCCTGTGGCCCCAAAGGGCCCTCTCTGGTCCCCATGTCCTCCTGTGGCCCTCACCACCCGTTATGGCCCCTGCAGTCTTCCCGCGGGTCCCTTGTGGCCCCCGCAGCCACTTTTGGCCCCCAACCAGCCCCTGGGACCCCTATACCTCTTGAAAGTACTGTGGCCCCCACGGACCCTCTTTGTTTCCTTGTGGCCTCTTTGTGGTCCTTTTGGACCCCACGGACCCTGAGGACCTCCTGTGGGCCTGATGAGGGGTATACAGGACTGCTAAATATATTGTGTGTACACACAAAAAATGGGACTAGAGTATCAGATGTGGCCTTGTTCTTATTTTTTCATTGTTGTTTTCCCTTTGTTTTAATATATATCAATAAAATGTAATTGTTTTTTCCCTCCCATATCAATTTTTATGGGGGTACAATAAGTGATAGAGTGTTTTTTTTTTTTGTGATATCCTCATTGTTTTTGATGTTAACATTTCATATCAGACA
The DNA here is from genome assembly GCA_027410445.1 of Discoglossus pictus. Lineage (NCBI taxonomy): Eukaryota > Metazoa > Chordata > Amphibia > Anura > Alytidae > Discoglossus > Discoglossus pictus. Next base: position 160,838,457 of record CM050169.1, read on the forward strand.
ACCACCAGATCTTCTACTGTGGTCAGTAGTCTTGCAAAAGAAATGGAGTAGATCAAAGAGTGGCAAAAGCAGTGCTTGGTTACAACCCAATAAATTACAAATTATTTCATTTTAAATTCAAGGCAAGCCATTTAATATTACAATGATCCAAGTCTATGGTCCAACCCATGGATGCTGAAGAGGCTGATGTTGTCGAGTTCTACACAGATGTTCAACAAGTCTTGGATATAACACCAAGAAAAGATGTTACTCTCATCACAGGATTGAAATGCTAAAGTAAGGAACCAAAAGATACCTGGAATAACTGGCAAATTTGGCCGTGGACTACAAAATGAAGCAGGTCAGGGATTAGTAGAATTCTGTCAAGATAATTCTCTGGTCATACCAGATGGACAATACATAAAACAAATTGAGTATATACTTTGTAACCAAAGATGGAGGAGCTCTATACAGGCAGCAAAAATAAGACCTGGAGCTGACTGCTGCTTATTGCATAGTTCAGAATTAAACTGAAAAAAAGAGGGAACATGATCAGACCAACCAGATACACATTAAATAATATCCCTTGTGAATATGTAGTGGAAGTAAATAAATAATTTTAAGGCACTGGATATGGAGAATAGAATGCCTGAAGAACTTTGGACAACAGTTTGTGACATTATCCAGGAAACAGCAACAAAGAATATCTCCAAAAGAAAGAAAAATAAGAAGGCAAACTGGCTGTTTGATGAGGCTTTAGAAGTAGCCCAGAAAAGAAGGAAAGTGAGAGGTAGTGGAGACAGGAAAAGAATTGTCCAACTGATTGCAGAATTCCAGAGGATAACAAGAAGAAACAAGGAAACGTTTTAAAATGAGTGATGTAAAGAGATCAAAGAAGGTAAAAGAATGGGGATCTCAAAAGATCCTTTCATGCCAAAGTTGGCATGTTAAAAGACAAAAATGGTAGGATCTTAACAGAAGAAGATCAGATAAAGAAGAGGTGGCAGGGTTAAACTGAAGATCTATTACAAATAGTTTGTCCAATGAGCTGGAGCCAGCCATCGTGGAGAGCGAAGTGAGATGGGCCCTAGGATGCCTTGCTGATAACAAGGTGGCAGAAGTTGATGGAATCCCAGTTGAACTACAAGAAGATTCTGTGAAAGTGTTGCTTGCCTTATGCCAACAAATTTGGAAAACTCAAATGTGTCCAGTAGACCAGAAAAGGTCAGTTTACATCCCAATACCAAAAAAAGTCAGTAACAAAGAGTACTCCAATTATTGAACAATTGCACTAATTTCATGCTACCAAGGAATGCTTAAGATTCAACAATATATGGCCCAGGAACTACCAGATGTTCAAGCATGGTTCTGCATAGGAGGAGGCACAAGAGATCAAATTGCCAATAGAGAAAGCAAGAGAGTTCCAGAAAACAACTTTTACTTATATTTCATGGACTTTGACTGTGTGGATTAAAACAGAATGTGGCAAGTTCTTAAATAGATGGGAGTACCAGATCATCTCATCCTCATCCTGAGACACCTGTATATGTGGACCACGAACAAGCCACTGCCAGAAGCAAACATGGAGCAACAGAATGGTTCAAGATCGGAAAAGGTGTGCAAAAAGGTTGTATATTGTTACCTTATTAATCCAATTTATACGCATAGTGCATCATGCTTAAGGCCGGGCTGGATGAATCCAAAGCCAGAATCAATATTACTGGAAGAAATATCAGCACCCTTAGATACATGGATGATACTACTCTGATGGCTGAAAGTGAGGAGGAACTAAAGGACCTATTGATGAGGGCAAAGCTAGCCTTCTGCTCAACATTCAAAAGCAAAGATCATGGCAAACGGCAATCTTAGTTCCTGGCAAATAGGTTGGGAAGATGTATACGCAGTGACATATTTTATTTTCCTGGGATCCAAGATCTTTTCAGATGGTGACTGTTTCCTTGAAATTAAAAGATGTTTGCTTCTGGGGAGTAAATCGATAGCAAACTTGGACAAATTAGTAAAAATATATTACAATATCAACAAAGGTACGCATAGTTACATCTATGGTATTCCCAGTAGTAATATACAGATGTGAGAGCTAGACCATAAAAAAGTCTGAGCACTGTAGAATTGCAGTGACTGACAGATGTACCTGGCGTGCTGCTGTCCATAGGGTCACTGAGAGTCAGACACGACTGAATGACTAAAAAACAACTATTTCTGTAGTGCAGTGTAGACCCCCCACCCACACTGAACCCTCTCAGCTGCAAAGGCTCCCTACCCCATACAGCAGTGTTTCTCAACTCCAGTCCTCATGGCCCACCAACAGTTCACATTTTAGGTTTATCCCTGCTTGAGCACAGAGCTTTAGCAGGTGTTTAAACAGAAGTACTGAGCCTCTGATTAGCTCACCTGTGCTCAAGCAGGGATATACCTAAAATGTGAACTGCTAGTGGGCCCTGAGTACTGGAGTTGAGAAGCACTGCCATAGTGAATGTCAACATTGAAGCATGTCTTGGGGAGGGGTGCTGTTAAGGAAAGGGGTTTTAGGGAGGAGAGCTGTTATGGGAAGGGGTCTTGGGGAGAGGCAATTAGTTAGTTAATGCCTGAGGTGGGAGGCAGTGCAAAAAAAGTTTACAACCCCCCTCGGGGGGTGTGGGCAAATATTTATTTCCACCAATGCTCTCCATTCTCTATCTCTGCCAAATGGAGTGGCTCATAGGAGGTATACATCCTCTGCTCAGGAAGTATGCAGAATTTGTAGTACAGACAACTCGTCCAACCTTTACTCCCTTTTTGTCAATTCAAATACCAAGGCAGGAAGATAAGATTCTAACAGAACAGTGAGGAGGTTACAATTTTATAAGCAACAAGGGGAAAGACAAAAGTATTTCTCTTACAAACCTGTTAAAGCTATTACAACAGCCCACTAAAACAGCATTTGATTAAAATACATATAAGGTCACAATACGATTCTGATAATGTGTAACATTCCCAGGAAAAATTGTATTATAAATAAAAAAGGATGCAGAAAAATATATTTCTTTTCAGGCATTAAGTGCAGCAGCAGAAAATAAACTCTGAAAATATTAACTGTACTACTGTAATGTATAATGACATTAACATGCAAAATTTCACATACTGTTTCTGCTAATAACTATTAGTGTGCTGATGTACTAGTAAACTAGTAGGTAGTATCTTCAAATATAAATAGTTTCAGAAGAAACAATGTAAGGTGAAGTTATTTAAGTAAATTAGTTAAAACTTTCAATCTGGCTCTTATAAGCATTGACAACAATCGAAGAGACAATTACCTTTATTAAGTGTTAATATAAGAGCTTTGAGTGGATTGTTTCATGTCTGAAGTGTCTAACAATATAATTATTGTTTCTTGTAATGGGGCACTTGGATGTAGAACTTATCAACTGTGTCCACAGGATGCTCGAAAGCAGTTAAACCAAACAATTAGTATATAGTATCGCTCGGCATTTGGCTCCCATACCTTTATAACTGGGTTTTAAGTTTAATTGTATCAGATACTCTTTTGGCACCCATTCTCCAAGACATTAAAATTCCCTGCTGTGTTTTAATGCTTCTAATCTCCTGTTGATTATTCCTGGGATTTCAGCCAAATCAGCACTTCAAATTAAAACATTGGATGCAGTTTCAAGCTGTGTAACCATGGAAACAAAACTAGCCTCTCTCTTACCAATACAGCTATTTTAATAATTAGACAACTATATTATCACAGGCGACTGACAACAACAATTCCCTCAGTGTTTTATTATTTATCCTCAAAACATTGTATCATAAACTGTGGTCATGTCATTAGTTGGCGATTTTGGTTGGATGCATGTCAACAAACCAAAATATCTTCCTTTTTTCGGATTTTGAGATACATTATGTTTGTATTTGGTTTTATTGTTGTGTTTACATTTCTCGCATAGAAATAAATATTAATTGAGTAGATCTAATTTGAAGAACATGGTGGCATTACTTTTAGACATTTTTAAATTTATTATATATATCAAGCATGGGATCTATCCCATTGTATAACTGCAACTAAATCATCAGCACTGACAGCTGCAGTGCCAGCAAGTACGGTTCCAGGGAAGGCTCTAATTATTCCCTTCTCCGACGTGGCAAAACTCGACTGCACTGAATCGACAGCGAGTCTATCACTATGTTCGGCTCAGGCACTCGGCCCCCGAGGGCCGAGGGAGCACCTCTCATAGCTCAAGGCCTCTTCTGTCGGCGCACCTTATATGGATTGTGCAGCACTATTGGGAAAATAGGCAGCGCCATCTAGAGGTTGGCGGCGGCACTGCTGCTACCAATCTTTTGCTTAGGTGAAGAGGGAAAGGACCCAAGCATGTTATGTTTAACTCTAACAAATAAATAAAAATGTGTGTTGTGTCATGCCACATATCATATGTATGATATAGTATTTGTGACCATTTAGTACTGCCCATGGTTATGGTTGCTCCCACCTGTTAAGGATTTTGTAAGGAGTAAGAAGGACAAGTAGCTCAGTTGGAACTTAGAGTTTCATGTTTAAAGCTAAGTTTAATATTGCACATTGTTTTTCAAAATCAATTAATAAACTTTTATTAAAGATGATTGTTTATTTAAAGCATCTAATGCCTATTGTTAGGGCATTACAATGTTTTTTTAAATATTAAGTTAAGTTGAGGGTGAAAAGAGTAGATTCTCCTTCCCTCCCCCTTCTGTCTCTCCATCTCTCTCTCTCTTTCTCTCTCCCTCCCTCTCTCTCTCTCTCTCTCTCTCCTCTTTCTCTAACACATACACTCTCTCTTTCTCACCCTCTCTCACCCTCTCTATTTCACTCCCTCTCCCTCCTCTTTCTCTCCCTCCTCTTTCTCTCCCTCCTCTCTCTGTCTCTCCTCTCTCTGTGTCCCTCTCTCTCCCTCCTCTCTCTCTCCCTCTCTCTCTCTTCATCATTTTTCTCACACACTTTCCCTCCTATCTCTCCCTCCACTCTCTCTCTCTCTTTCTCGCACACTCTTTTTCTCTCTCTCACACTCTCTCCCTCCCTCTCTCTCTCCCTTTTCTCTTTCACTAGCCCTTTACTCTCTCTCTTTCGCTCTATCTTTCTCACCCTTCGTTCACTCTCTTTCCTTCACTCTCTCTCACCTTAACTTCGCTCTCACTCGAAATTATTACATTAGCCCTTTGCCTTCACTCTCCCCCCTTCTGTTACCTTCCCATAGTATTCCGGGTCCAGCAGCTCCTCTCCCTGGAGGGTCTGCCCCTTTCTGCTTTTCCTCTCCTCCATGGATCAGAGGAGAGAGAGGAACTGGGGAGGCATAGGGTGCCTGGGCCTGGTGGAAAGGAGTCCCGCCCCTAAAAGCAGTGCTGCCTCCCTTGCTACATCACTGTGTTGCACTTATGAGTGGCTCACTTTAATGTTACTTGGTACACTTCATTTTATATATATTATCAGTCTCAATACATATTAGCATTTATATGTGAATATATTGTTTACTGGTCATTATATGTTTGTAGGTATTATTTCCATGGTACATATTCATTTTGTATCCTATTATAGGTATTTTTTTATTGATTGATTGCATATATTTTTTTATAAAAGGACACTAACAGATTTTTTCTCATGCTCAACTCACTTCTTTTAAGGTGTTGAAGAAATCACATTTTACAATATCTTCATTTTAAAAACATACTAAAGGTCAACTTCCTAGGTAATTGCCCCTCTGTAAAAAAAAACCAACATAGTGCAATGCAGCTCTGTACACAATATAACATCATATAATTTATTTTTGACTAAGATGGCACCTCATGCATATCGTTAGCCAACCATGCTATATAGGACTGCTCTTGATGGCGCCTATTATTGGTCAGTATAAAACAGACAGCAGTGTTGTTACGACTCACAATTTTTTTTATTAGTTTTGTCGGTTGTCAGGATGACTACATGGTTATTTCAGTATTTTACTGTAACTCCTGTAAGTTAAATGTATTAAGAATGTGTTTTTAAAATAAATACAAAATATATGAGTACCTCTCAATAAAAAAGGAATCAGGCAAAAAAAATGAAAGCTGTATTTTTAATTCTAAAACCTTTGTAAACCTGTAAATCTAAAAACCAAAATACCAAATATGTTTTCAAATGTATACACATTATTTCAAGATTTCAAGCAAAGCAATATGTAAATATCCTTATGGTGTATAACGAACAGTTTCTTTTTAATAACAACATTAGACAAGTTTATTGTATCTGTCTTGATATGCTATGTTTTATATAATAACTGTCTCTTTCAATAAAAAATTATTTTCATTAAAAAAGCAGATCTTAAAGGCATAGACACGGATATCACTAATTGCAAATAACCCAATATTAGCAAGATATAAATATATGTACCGTAATTATATAGCTGTACCTAGGTACTGGTTGATCATGATTGCATATACTGTATTTTACAATGATAAATTAATTAAAATTAATTGCAAAAATAAAAATAAATTTGCAACCCATGATAAACAATTACAACTTAATTACAATTTTAGTACAATGGATGAGCAATAATAATTATTTTATAGTTGCTAAATATGATTAAATTAACATTGCTGAAATAATTAAACTCACATTGAAAATGTACAGCTTTAGTTTCTTCCATGCAAAGCTCGGCTTCAAAGAAATGTTTTTGCTTGAAGCTGCATTTTGGCATGCCATTAATCAGTTATATTCCAATCTGCTTTGCAAATTTTAATTGCATATTTTATAACATGCTACTTCCCTAGTAATTATCTGTTTAGATTATACCCTAAATTTTATTTTGTTTTATAAAAGTAGCAAAAGTTTAAATATAAAAACTTTTTTCACTAATTGATGAGTGCAACTTTTACCAACTGTTAACATATTAATACTGTACTGAAATGTAAGGTACTTCTAAGATATGTATTAGAACAATGTAGTAAGATAAAAAAAAAACAGAGCAGTAAGTTACCACGTGTAACTACATTCAATAAATAGTTTATTAAACTGCACAGTTGGTCTACTGCTTGTACCAAGTAATAATGAGATACTCAGTTTGTAATTATGTTTGTATATGTTTCCACACATCATTCATACAGAACAACTCTATTAAAACAGGTAAGACATGACTCCAATATAAGAAGACATTGAGCCCTATTGTGTTAAAAGCCCGCAAATGCCTCTAACTAGTGATGTTCCGAACAGTTCGCCGGAGGGCTTTTCGCAGCGATTTTCGCATGTTCGCGTTAGCTGCATTCATTGAGATAGGACATATATTCTACCTGCTGTTGATTTAATAGGGAAATAGATAGCCAGGCTGTGTATTTAGCTTTCACTACACACCTGAAGGACTCCTTTGATATCTGCTGCAAGGACAGCAACCGACAAAGCTCTTTTTAGGGCTAGAACATCATTTATTTTATTTTATTATTTTTTTCTGATGATTTAATAGGGAAATAGATAGCCAGGCTGTGTATTTAGCTTTCACTATACACCTGAAGGACTCCTTTGATATCTGCTGCAAGGACAGCAACCGAAAAAGCCCTTTTAAGGGCTAGAACATCATTTATTTTATTTTATTATTTTTTTCTGCTGATTTAATAGGGAAATAGATAGCTAGGCTGTGTATTTAGCTTTCACTACACACCTGAAGGCCTCTTTTGATATCTGCTGCAAGGACAACAACCCAAAAAGCCCTTTTTATTTTATTTTATTTATTTTTTTCTGTGTAATCTAATTGCATATGCCTGCCTGCTAGCATGTGTGTGAGGCCTATTATATCTACTCTGCCAACATTTGCCAGTGCACAGTGACACTCATATCTAGGGCAACCGTAGTATGCAGTGAAATAAAACAACCCTTTTTTTACTGTAATCGATTGAATATCAGTTGCCTGCCTACAGGCGTGTGTGTGAGGCCTATTGCATCTAGTCTGCCAACTTTTGCCAGTGCACAGTGACACTCATATCTAGTGCAACCGTAGTGTGCAGTGAAATAAAACAACCCTTTTTTTACTGTAATCGATTGAATATCAGTTGCCTGCCTACAGGCGTGTGTGTGAGGCCTATTGCATCTAGTCTGCCAACTTTTGCCAGTGCACAGTGACACTCTTATCTAGTGCAACCGTAGTGTGCAGTGAAATATAACAACCCTTTTTTTACTGTAATTGATTGAATATCAGTTGCCTGCCTACAGGCGTGTGTGTGAGGCCTATTGCATCTAGTCTGCCAACTTTTGCCAGTGCACAGTGACACTCATATCTAGTGCAACCGTAGTGTGCAGTGAAATAAAACAACCCTTATTTGACTGTAATCGATTGAATATCAGTAGCCTGCCTACAGGCGTGTGTGTGAGGCCTATTGCATCTAGTCTGCCAACTTTTGCCAGTGCACAGTGACACTCATATCTAGTGCAACCGTAGTGTGCAGTGAAATAAAACAACCCTTTTTTTACTGTAATCGATTGAATATCAATTGCCGGCCTACAGGTGTGTGCGTCAGGCCTATTGCATCTAGTCTGCCAACTTTTGCCAGTGCACAGTGACACTCATATCTAGTGCAACCGTAGTGTGCAGTGAAATAAAACAACCATTTTTTTACTGTAATCAATTGAATATCAGTTGCCTGCTTACAGGCGTGTGTGTGAGGCCTATTGCATCTAGTCTGCCAACTTTTGCCAGTGCACAGTGACACTCATATCTAGTGCATACGTAGTGTGCAACCCTTTTTTTTACTGTAATCAATTGAATATCAGTTGCCTGCCTACAGGAATACGTGGCTCTGCAGAGAAGTTGGTGACACCGCCACGACCTGCAGGCAGGCCTGCTGCCACCTCCTCTACTCCTCCTACTCCATCCTCTTCCAACTCCTCGGCTGAGTCCTCTTCTGCTGCTGCTATGTCTTGCTCCACATCAACGGCCCCCCCCCCTCCAGCTCCACAGGTACTATTCCACATCTCGGATACGGCAGTGTCACGCCGTCTTGGGGTTGACTTCCCTGAAAGCAGAGTCACACCGGACCAGCACTCCTGTCCGCCCTGAACGCACAGGTGGATCAGTGGCTGACTCCGCACCAACTGGAGATCGGCAAAGTGGTTTGTGAAAACGGAAGAAATTTGTTGGCAGCATTGAATTTGGGCAAGTTGACACATGTGCCGTGCATGGCAAATGTGTGTAATCTGATTGTACAACACTTTGTGCATAAGCACCCAGGCTTATAGGACGTCCTGAAGCAGGCCAGGAAGGTGTGTGCCCATTTCAGGCGTTCCTACACGGCCATGGCGCACTTTACAGATATCCAGCGGCGAAACAATATGCCAGCGAGGCGCTTGATTTTAGACAGCCCGACACGTTGGAATTCAACACTCCTAATGTTCGACCGCCTGCTCCAGCAAGAAAAGGCTGTTTACGAGTATTTGTATGACCGGGGTGCTAGGACAGCCTCTGCGGAGCTGGGGATTTTTTTGCCACGTTACTGGACGCTCATGTAGGCTTATGCGTCCTTTTGAGGAGGTGACAAACCTGGTCAGTCGCACCCAGGTCACCATCAGCGGCATCATACCATTAGTTTTCTTCCTGGGGCGTGCCCTGCGAAGAGTGCTGGATCAGGCCGTAGATGAGCGTGAAGAGGAAGAAACAGCCTTATCAGCATCACTTGCTGGACCTGCGTCAATGCTAAAAGAGGATTGTGAGAAAGAGGAGTCAGAGGAGGAATGTGGCTTTGAGGAAAGGAGGAAGACCAACCACAACAGGCATCCCAGGGTGCTCGTTGTCACCTATCTGGTACCAGTGGTGTTGTAAGTGGCTGGGGGGAAGAACATACCTTCAGTGAGATCACTGAGAACGAGGAACTGGACATGACTAGCTCGGCATCCAACCTTGTGCAAATGGGGTCTTTCCTGATGTGGTGCCTGTTGAGGGACTCTCGTATAAAAAGGATGAAGGAGAACGACCTGTACTGGGTGTCCACGCTACTAGACCCCCGGTATAAGCAGAAAGGGCCTGAAATATTATCGAATTACCACAAGTCGGAAAGGATGCAGCACTACAAAAATAATTTAAAAAGTATGCTTTGCACAGCGTTTAAGGGTGATGTCACAGCACAAAGGCAATCTAACAGCGGAAGAGGTGAACATAATCCTCCTCCTCCCACGACCACGCTGGCAAGGAGAGGGCGCTTTACAGATGTGTTGTTGATGGAGGACATGCAGAGCTTTTTAAGTCCTATGCATCGCCACAGCCCTTCGGGGTTCACCCTTAGAGAACGACTCGACCGTCAGGTAACAGACTACCTCGCCATAACAGATATCGACACTATGAGGAACGATGAACCCCTTGACTACTGGGTGTGCACGCTTGCCCTGTGGCCTGAGCTATCCAAATTTGCCATAGAACTTCTGTCCTGCCCACTTCAAGTGTCCTGTCAGAAAGTACCTTCAGTGTAGCAGGAGGTTTTGTCACTGATAAGAGAAGTCGCCTAGGTCAAAAAAGTCTAGATTACCTCACCTTTATTAAGATGAATGTTGTATGGATCCCGAAGAGACTGACAGTGGGCAATACATTTGATTAAAAAAGACTTGATAGATGAGTTGCCTTGAGCTAATAATGGTCCACAAACTAACATCAATTTTTCTGGTCGCTGCAAGAATACCTAATTTTTGCATTTAAATTCTTTTATTGTCAGAAGGCGTACAGCATGTAATGAAAAATAAAGCATTTTTGAACAGTCTTGCATAACAATTGTGCAAAAATACATATTTACAATAAAGACATTTTGTGAAAGTTAGCTGGTTATTCCTTCTTATTTTTACTTTTTAGGTTAATAATTTTTCTTATTTTTTTCTTTGATTGCAATTTAAGAGATACCTAAAACATGGTAAAACAGACAATAGTAAAGAGTATATCTGCAGGGAACACCAAAGTCCTATTAGCTATCATCCCTCCAGCAGTATTAGCTTATTATTTACAATATCTAACCTGGGCAATCACCCTTGGGTTACCCTAGGGCAGGCTTCAGTGAGCGACCTCTCCTTTCCTGGGATGATTTTGCCGGCGGTTGCTTCTGAAGGGTTTCCAGGGCTCCCCCACTCCAGACCTTCCCCCAGTGTCGCTTCAACCAGTAACAAATGTTTTATATTTGTAAATAGAGATGTCGCGAATAGTTCGCCGGCGGACTGTTCCCGGCGAACATAGCATGTTCGCGTTCGCGTCGAACTGCGAACATATGCAATGTTCGATCCGCCCCCTATACTTTATCATTGAGCAAACTTTGACCCTGCAACTCACAGTCAGCAGACACATTCCAGCCAATCAGCATCATACCCTGCCTTCCAGACCCTTCTACCTCATGGACAGCAGCCATTTTGGAATATTAACTAACTTGCAGTCTTACTGAGAGGAGGGAGAGTGTAGGTGATACTGCATCAATAGGGACAACCATAGCTAGGCTACTGTACACAGTGTGCATTACAGTCCTGAAGGACTCTTTTGATCTCTGCTGCATGGACACCCCTGTGTCTCTTCCCCCCCTTATTATCATCCTCCCCTCACCTTAGCACCCAACCCTAACACCCCTCACACTTATCCATAACACCCATCAACCTAACACCTAACCCTAACACCCCTCACACTTATTCCTAACATGCCTCACCCTAACACCCCTTACACTTATCCCTAACACCCCTCACCCTAACACCTAACCCTAATACCCCCTCACACGTATCCCTAACAGCCCTTACCCTAACACCTAACCCTAACATCCCTTACCCTAACACCCATCACACTTATCCCTAACACCCCTTACCCTAACCCTAACCCCCCTCACACTTATCCATAACACCCATCAACCTAACATCTAACCCTAATACCCCCTCACACTTATCCCTAACACCTAACCCTAACATCTCTTACCCTAACACCCATCACACTTATCCCTAACACCCCTCAACCTAACACCTAACCCTAACACCCCTCACACTTATCCAAAACACCCATCAACCTAAGACCTAACCCTAACATTCTCACACTTATCCCTAAGACCTAACACCCCTCACACTTATTCCTAACATGCCTCACCCTAACACCCCTCACACTTAGCCCTAACACCCCTCACCCTAACACCTAACCCCGTCACCCTTATCCCTAACACCCCTTACCCTAACACCAATCACACTTATCGCTGTGTCTCTTCCCCCCCTTATCATCAGGTGACGGGGGAGGGGGGAAGAGACACAGGGGAGGATGATGAGGAAGGGGGGAAACAGACACAGGGAAGGATGATGAGGGAGGGGGAAAAGAGATACAGGGGAGGGTGATGAGGAAGGGGGGAAAGACACAGGGGAGGATGATGAGATAGGGGGGAAGAGACACAGGGGAAGATGATGAGGGAGGGGGAAAAGAGACACAGGGGAGGATGATGAGGGAGGGGGGGGGAAGAGACACAGGGGAGGATGATGATGGAGGGGGAAGAGACACAGGGGAGGATGATGAGGGAGGGGGTAAAGAGATACAGGGGAGGATGATGAGGGAGGTGGGAGGATGATGAGGGAGGGGGGATGAGACACAGGGGAGGGTGATGAGGAAGGGGGGAAAGAGACACAGGGGAGGATGATGGGGACGGGGTAAAGAGATACAGGGGAGGATGATGATGGAGGGGGATGTTTGGTTTTAATCCATAAAGGGCATAAATAACCTGACTCTCCATCAACTATGTAATTTTCCGTGGGAGTTTTGCCATGGATCCCCCACCGGCATGCCACAGTCCAGGTGTTAGTCCCGTTGAAACAACTTTCCCATCACTATTGTGGCCAGAAAGAGTCCCTGTGGGTTTTTAAATCCGCCTGCCCATTGAAGTCTATGGCGGTTCGCCGGGTTCGCTGTTTCGCGAACATTTGCGGCGGTTCGCGTTCGCAATTCGCGAACTGAAAATTTTATGTTCGCGACTTCACTATTTGTAAAGTGACCCAATGATCCCCCTTGATAGAGGTTTATCTTTACAAATTTTGGAGAACCAATTTAAGACCGGTGTCCCCTGTTTCTGGGTCTGGGAGTGTGTGAAATGCCTCAGCCTACAGTAATTGTAATGTTCTGACATCGGTAGCTCAAGCTTGTCCCTCAGTTCCTCATAGATGAGCATCTGGCCCTTTACTAACCAGTCTCCCAGTCTATCTAGTTTCCTTGACCTCCACCAGTGTTGTGATGTTGTGCTCATGTGTTTCGGGGCCTGAGGGTGGTCAAGAATTGGGGTCATTTGGGTGGATCCAGGGAACAAACCCGTATGTTTCTTGGCCCATTTCCAGTATGATAGTGAGTGTCTGATTAGGGGGTTTGGCGAGTTTTTAAGGCTCTGAGGCAATTCTGATAGCCAAGCCACCTTGTCCCAGGTTAAGGGCCTTAAAGTGTGGTTCTCTAAATACACACAGGCCGGTTGATGACATATAGAATGTGCTATTGGGAGGAAAGATAGGTGACGGAACAGGTATTAAACTGATAGGAATAAATAGTACAACTTAATACACCACTCCTATCTGGTGGCACATTACAGTGCACGTGCAGTGCCCCAAATTCAAAGTAGGAGTTCCGACCAAGCATCTTTTTCCATCTCCCTGTTCCAAAAATCCATGCCATATACACGTCCCCTAATAGTGGACGTGACAGGGATTAAACCGATAGGAATAGTACTACTTAACAGTACACACCTTATAATAACGCAGACAGAGGCAACGCGTATAATCTTCCATGCTGTGCTGTGGAAGCCCCCAGACTCTGACCTGTGTATAACCTTCCATGCTGGGCAGTGGAAGCCCCCAGACTCTGACCTGTGTATAATCTTCCATGCTGTGCAGTGGAAGCCCCCAGACTCTGACCTGTGTATAATCTTCCATGCTGGGCAGTGGAAGCCCCCAGACTCTGACATGTGTATAATCTTCCATGCTGGGCAGTGGAAGCTCTCAGATTCTGACCTGTGTATAATCTTCCATGCTGGGCAGTGAAAACCCCCGACTCTGACCTGTGTATAATCTTTCATGCTGGGCAGTGGAAGCCCCCAGACTCTGACCTGTGTATAATATTCCATGCTGGGCAGTGGAAGCCCCCAGACTCTGACCTGTGTATAATCTTCCATGCTGGGCAGTGAAAACCCCAGACTCTGGGAGTCTGAAGAAGAGGAGTCAGAGGAGGAAGGTGGCTTTGAGGAGGTGGAAGACCAAACACAGCAGGCGTCCCAGGGGGCTTGTTGTCCCCTTTCGGGGACGCTTGGTGGCTGGGTGGAGGAAGAGACTTTCAATGACATCAGTGAGGGCAAGGAACGGGACATGGCTAGCTTGGTATCCAACCTTGTGCAAATGGAGAGTTTGCGGTTGTGCAAAGGGACTGTTTGCGGTTGTTTGCGGTGCATTAAAAGGGGAGATTGGTCTGTTACTGTGAAGCGGGTGTAACCCTTACACTACCTGATCGATACAACATCATACCTGATGTTTTAAAGCATGTTATTCCAAACAATTTAGGAATGTTAGGTGATGTATGCCCTTTATGGCTTAAAACCAGACTCTGCATCAACTATGTAATTTTCCGTGGGAGTTTTGCCATGGATCCCCCTCCAGCATGCCACAGTCCAGGTGTTAGCCCCCTTGAAACAACTTTCCCATCACTATTGTGGCCAGAAAGAGTCCCTGTGGGTTTTGAAATTCGCCTGCCTATTGAAGTCTATGGCGTTTCGCAAATGTTCGTCCGTTCGCGAACATTTGATGAAATTCAGGGCCGCGGTTCGCAAACCGAAAATTTGATGTTCGCGACATCACTACCTCTAACCCATAATTTTGTCTGCAGGTGTTTGTTTTTTCTCTAAAAGTTTATATTTATTCTATTGACTCAACCTCGCAATTTACCTCCTTAAGTCTATACTCGTAAACCATGCCTTTTTAATAGGATTTCAACAGGTGTGATCATATGATCTGCCAATATTTAAGCAACTCCGTAATTTACTTCTTAGACACAGGCAATAGTAAATGAGACCGTCATCATGATGTCGGGAAACATGGAAGTTAGACGTAATCTGCAATAGGAGGCTACAAATTAATTTGTGCCAATAAGTAATATTTATCGATCTGGCTCAGAATCAAGCAATCTAAAACTGTATAAAATGCATTAGAGCATTTGTTTTAGTCCATGTGGGTTTCATGGTATGTATTAACCCCTTGAGTCCTGGAATTGGTGTTACTCTGAAATACCATTAAAAACAATATTTTTACCTGCATATTTGTGATTTTGAGACTGTTGCACAATTAATTGTAATGTGTTTCCATGCCTTCTCACGCTTTTAAAGAACATTATTGTATGTTTAATTGCTGTTATAGTTTTAATAAGTGTTTGAAAAAGTTCTTCGGAGTCATATTCAGTACTCATATAGCCTCAATAAATTGGGGCTACGTTTTAAAACGTGGCCTGTAACTCCAAATTTCCGTGTTACGGTATTAAATTACACCTGTAATGTAGCTTGCAAAGGACTTGCTTGTTAAGACGCAGGACGGTTAAGAATAGGCTATGTGTAGAGCAACGTTGAACTTTGTTGCTGGAAAACCTTTGATCCATCAACTCCGTAACCGCTACTTCTTCAATATAGCTATTAATTTGTTAAGAAGACACATGCGAGCAAGCCAGTAACACGCAAATGAAGCCCACAGCCCAACGAGTGCTCAACAACACCCTCAAGGGGGGTAAAGTTCAATACTTAGCACTTGTAATGCAAATAAAAACACACTACTGTACATTTATTAAAAGGGAAAGTGATGTTATGTCTTAATAGCACAATATTCTCAAGGTTGCAAATGGACTCCGAAAAATACTTTATTTCATGTTTATATTTCATGTTATATCAATCCCTGCAATCAATGTGTTACGACTTATAGTATAACTCGCATGTAATAGAATATCATATTTACAGCTTTATTAATATTGCATTAATCTGGAATGTGGGTCTGATCGCAAACTGTAAATGAAGCCCGTAGGACTTTGAAATCTACAGAGACGTAACGTTAACAATCTCTTTTTCCGTTGGCTCCATCTGAACCTGTAATTACGGTCTACACAAATTGATCATTCGCACGTCCTCAAATCCATTGGTCCGCTGAACCACCAATGACTGAGCAGGTAGGATGGCAAAGGGGGACAGAGGGAGCATCAGTGGGGCAAGGGGTAGGTGAGGGAGCATCAGTGGGGCAGGGTGGAGGTGAGGGAGCATCAGTGGGGGGTTGTGTCCCCCGGTAGTGTCCTCCGCTGTAGTGTCATGCAATTTGCGGGCCGCAACTGCTTCCCTCGCTTTGCGTGGGCTGCAAAGCATGACAACAACTTGCAGTACGACAACTATATATATGATGTTATTATCATGTAAATCCAAACCATGCCTGAACAACAGTTATACCGATTTTTGGGAGTTAATACTTATGACATTTTTACATTATAAAACTGTTCTGGATCACCATTGCACTTCACATGTATTATCAATAATTAAGTAATACAATAACACTAGCTGTAATTTCCCATGTTTATTATTGGTATACATCGTTTCACATGCACAAGACCAATGGCATGGGACTTCACAGAGTAAGTATACCCAAGAATCCAGTTGATGGAATTAAGTTTCCTGAGTCTCCATCTGCCACTCCACAGCCTGTTTGTGGCATTGCTGCTTCCTCAACAGCTATTACACATTGATGCAATAGGCCTTGTCATGATTTGTCCCTATAACCCCATGTCCCTGTGCCTATAGCACTCTGTTCCTTACATGCACCCTATGGAAATCCATTACATGGCCTGTGGTATATAGTGGCACCATTATGGATTAGCGGCCCTCTTTTAGGCACAATCAGTGTCACCCACTCCTCTCTTTAAGACCAGTGGCTGTGCATGTCTAAATTTCTCAAACCCCAGTCTATTACACTCAACGGTATTTTGTTGATGACATACCTTCCCATGGATGTTACGTACATGATTGCTCTCAGTACTGTGCTGTGGTCAGGATCAATATTGTTGATGAGTATTGTTTAGGTTGTGTCTAGCCCTTTAATAGTCAATGCATTAAAGCATGTGTTGTAGGTCATGTAGGTTTCCTAATTTGTATAAACCTCTAGTGTACTGGGGATTATATTACCTTTGAGGTTGATATGTGTTATGTGGAGGTATATTATTGCCAGTAGTTGATTAATTATTTTGATGTTCCCAATATGTATAATCACTCAAACATATTCATTAAACAAATTGTTTTAAATTGCACATTTGTGGCTATTGGACTGTTTGCATTAAATTCTGACATAACTACATGCTTGTCCATGCTTTTTTATTACTGTCTTGTTTGTTTAAATGATTTTGCAGCATCTCTTTAGTGCACAAAATTATTTTAAAGATTTTGAGTTGTGAGTTATAAGTATTTGTGGCGAGTGATCTTGTATTATGTGAATTGTGAACTAATCCTTAAATAGGTAAATAAAAAAACCCAATAAGGGTGAAATAAAATGTTCTTCATCCAAATCCCAGGTAATTAGGTTAATCCCTGGATCGACAAACTACTTATTCTATTTAGCTTTAAAAAATGGGTATTTCAAAAATATTTTCTTAAAAAAATATATATCCAACCCCTTTTACTGTTATCTCTTTAATCTGCCATCACAGCTTTCTAACTGCATGTTACTGTGAAGAACTCTTCGTTTTTCTTTGTTTATATGATCTATAAAAATAGCAAAACAATGCTTATATGTATATTAGTTATAAGTTCATGTATTTACAAAAATTGCACAATATAGGTAGGTAGATAATGTTTCAGATGGTAAAGGTATTTCTCATAAAAAGTGTTCTCCCATTTTCTATATTTAAAATGGAAAAGCCCTGGTAGAGAGAAAGTACAAACATGTCTTAGGTGTACTACCATATCATATCCTTTTGATATTACATTCCCAAGAGTAAATTTGAAAATAAGATAGACAGCCCTTAGCCCTCTAGAATGAAACTCAGACATGCATAGCAAAGGACAGTCATTTAAAAAAACACAAGGTTATACAATATAAAAATCATTGAGTAATTTAAGTGCTTGAGTAATTTAAGTACTAATGCCTATTTAACTTGAGTAATTTAAGTGCTAATACTTCTTTAGCTACTTTTATACTTCTATACTTACAGAAAAGCTAAAACCAAGACATTGTTTGCAGTCAATTTTAGTAGTGCTTTGTATAAAACATTATTATATAGTTAATAACATGCAAAAATGGTAACTCTTGCCTTAAATATGTTAAATGTTGGACATGATAATCAAGAAATTACATACACAGTAAACATTTTAAATCAAAATGTTGTTTACACAAAATAAAGTGCTAAATAAGGCATTTATTTATGGGCATATCGGTCCATAATGGCAAAATATATGAAAGTGTGTTCTTTTTGAGTTTCTCACCTATTAATGATGAGCCTTAGAATTAATATCAAGGTGTTTTATGGTAATCATTTTTTTTACAATATACACCTTAACTGATGTTGAATTTACATTTTTTCTTCTTGTTGGACAGAAGTGATAGTTTATAGTTAAGTGAGGTAATTAAAATAAATTGCCATTTGACATGTGAAGAAAACTCCTTGAAAACACTGTCTAGTATATTTTATGCAGTGATTACAAGTTCAGAAGGTCTAACAATAATTAATTCAAATGATAAAAGTGTTTCATGGAAAGATAATTGCACCAATCTTTAAAAAAAATTCTCACTGTTTTATAAGTAGAACTTGAAAAAAAAATAGATTATAGGCTACACAGTGAATTAAAAATATTGTATAATAACTAATGGTAATCATGGCCAGTTTGTGCATTTGATGTAATATTCTATAATGTTGCCCAGAATTGAGAAAGCTCATTTGCAACTAGTTCTTATTTTTACAATCTACAGTATAAGTATAAATATACATTTATGACAGATAAGAAAATTGTAGAAAGTAGTAGTGGGGAGGTAGTTTACCACAACAGTCCCTTAATTTATGGTGGGGAAAAGAGCGATTGAAGCCCTCCACTGTACAGTACTTCAGTAAATAGATAGTACATTTGTTTTCACATGTGAGCATCTAAAACAAATTAAAAAAAATGTCTCCTGCTCAGAATTCTGAAACATACTCACAAAATCTACTACACAAGCTATGAACCAGCCCCACACTGATGAAAGGCAGTAACCTTGAAACAGTGCTATCTGTGGGTAGGTTTCCTTGTTTATACTTAATCCATCCTGGGCTTTGCTTGAAGTTTAGTAATACAGCTGGCATATGCTTAAAAGGAGCCATGTATAAAATTGTATTTACATTAAAGAGCAACGTTTTTGTGGACACATTTGCGTGTCCCTGCCCAGGTTCCCAGAATACAGTGTAATAACTGTATTTCTCGGAATTCTGAGCAGGAAACAAGTTTTTTTTAAACTTGTTCTAGATGTTCAATTGTGAGCACAAATAAACGATTTATTTACTGCACTACTATATATATATACCGTAACTCACAAAAGTGAGTACACCCCCACGTTTTTGTAAATATCTTGTTATATCTTTTCATGTGATAACACTGAAGAAATTACACTCTGCTACAATGTAAAGTAGTACGTGTACAGCCTGTATAACTCAACACACAGCCACTCATGTCTAAACCATTGGCAACAAGAGTGAGTACACCCCTAAGTGGAAATATCCAAATTGGGCCCAAAGTGTTAATATTTTGTGTGGCCACCATTATTTTCTAGCACTGCTTTAACCCTCATGGGCATGGAGTTTACCAGAGCTTCACAGGTTGCTACGGGAGTCCTCTTCCACTCCTCCATGATAACATCACTGAGCTGATGGATGTTAGAGACCTTGCACCTTCTGTTTGAGGATGCCCAACAGATGCTCAATAGGGAAATGTCTGAAACAGCCATTTTCCCTGTCAGGTGTAATGTGACTCGTTTGTGTTACAATGTTTCAGGTGTGAATGGGGACCAGGTGTGTTAAATTTGGTGCTATCGATTTCACACTCTCTCATACTGGTCACTGGAAGTTCAACATGGAACCTCATGGCAAATAACTCTCTGAGGATCTGTAAAAAAAAATATTGTTGCTCTACATAAAGATGGCCTAGGCTATAAGAAGATTGCCAAGACCCTGAAACTGAGCTGCAGCTCGGTGGGCAAGACCATCCAGCGTTTTCACAGGACAGGCTCCACTCAGAACAGGCCTCACCATGGTCGACCAAGGAAGTTGAGTGCACGTGCTCAGCATCATATCCAGATGTTGTCTTAGGGAAATAGATGTATGAGTGCTGCCAGCATTGCTGCAAATGTTGAAGGGGTTCGGGGGTCAGCCTGTCAGTGCTCAGACCATAAGCCGCACACTGCATCAAATTGGCCTGCATGGCTGTCATCCCAGAAGGAAGTCTCTTCTAAAGATGCTGCACAAGAAAGCCTGCAAACAGTTTGCTGAAGACAAGCAGACTAAGGCCATGGATTACTGGAACCATGTCCAGTGGTCTGATGAGACCAAGATAAACTTATTTGGTTGAGATGGTGTCGAGCATGTGTGGGGCAACCAGGTGAGTAGTACAAAGACAATTTTGTCTTCCCTACAGTCAAGCATGGTGGTGGAAGTGTCATAGTCTGGGCCTGCATGAGAGCTGCCTGCACTGGGGAGCTACAGTTCATTGAGGGAACCTGGAATGCCAACATGTACTGTGACATACTGAAGCAGAGCATGATCCCATCACTTAGGAGACTGGGCCGCAGGGCAGTATTCCAACATGATAACGACCCCAAACACACCTCCAAGATTAACACTGCCTTGCTAAAGAAGCTGAAGCTGAAGGTAAAGGTGATGGAGTGGCCAAGCATGTCTCCGGACCTAAACCCTATTGAGCATCTGTTGGGCATCCTTAAACGGAAGGTGGGGGAGTGCAAGGTCTCTCACATTCACCAGCTCAGTGATGTTATCATGGTGGAGTGAAAAAGGACTCCCGTGGCAACCTGTGAAGCTCTGGTAAACTCCTCTATGTGGCGGACACATAAAATATTGACACTTTGGGCCCAATTTGGATATTTCCATTTAGAGGTGTATTCACTTTTGTTGCAAATGGTTTAGACATGAATGGCTGTGTTTTAAGTTATTTTGAGGGGACAGCAAATTTACACTGTTATATAGGCTGAAAACTTACTACTTTACATTGTAGCAGAGTGTAATTTCTTTATTGTTGTCACATGAAAAGATATACGAAAATATTTACAAAAATGTGAGGGTGCACTCACTTTTGTGAGATACTGTATATAAATAGTACACTTGTAAGCCCATTTGAAAGTCCAAAAGTAAGTTAAAAAAAATGTTTCTTGCTCAAGTTACCCAGAAATATAGACATTGTACTGCACTCTGTGAGACTTGGCAGGGACATGCAGATGAGGCTGCACTGTAAGTTAATCCTAAATAAAAAAATACCACTTAATACAGTACATTTTAAACATATGCTCATTGTATTACATAGCTTTAAGCAAAGATTAGGATTGGATTATGCACATGCCAGGAACCCACCCACAAACAGTCGCCTTAAATCTGATCCTCGGTTGAGAGACACTGCACTATGCAGACCAGCCCCAGACCTGCAGGCGGTATGGCAAGATGTGATATCAGGGGAAGGATTGCACCCGTAAAGTCTGCTTCAACTGCAAAATCACAGGACATGAAACTAAGGATTGCCCTGGGAAAAATACCTGCAACCTCTGTGGAGAAGCCATTCACATCTTCAGGAATTGCAGCAAGTGAGACAGAACTATGCAGCAGCAGCCAGGAAAGGAATGAAAACTACAAGACTGGTACCATCTTTTCCAGCTAAAAATGCTGGCAAAGCAAAGGAAACAGGTCAAAAAGGCATTCCCATCCCCACTAAGGGAGGGAAGTCTAGACAAAAGGAGGTCTCCCAAGCAGAAACCTCTGCTGTAGCTCCTTATTTTACTGCCGTACCTATTCCCCCACCCAATGCTTCCCTTGCAATAGAGGCCTTACTCCTTCCCAGTGCCTATATTTTTACCCCTCCACACCTCCCCACACTGAAACTGTGAATTTAGTTACAGTGGCAGACAACCTGTCTCTCCCACCCCCTCCACCACCCACCCACTACAGCCAGCTCTAAAAAAAAACCTAGCTGCCGTGGACCCAGATTAAGAAGAGGAATGGAACTGGTGAGAGTCCCACAAAGCTATAAAGAGGGCACTCAGACCAACTAGCCCTGCTCCAGCAATGGAGAAAATGGAAGAGGAAGGAGCAGCCACACCAGAGACACATGAGGTAGATGAGTCTCTCTCCGCTTCCGCACTCGTGTCCTTCCTGCAAGATATCACTTTGGAAACTATACAGAGGATGAAGTTGCTGCACTTTGGAAGAGTCTAAAAAAGCTGGATAGTGCACTGGCCAAACTCACAGAGCCCCCCCCCCCCCCCCCCCCCACTGGACAGCAGGGATCAAGGAAGTTGATCACAGCAAGCAGAGAGGATAGGTAAATAAATGTCTGTCTGAACTAACCTTTTATTCTTCATTATAGCATCTATTTCTATATATACCATGAATGACAGGAGTATTAGGCATCTGCTTAGGAGGCAGACCATTTTATATTTTCTTGATAGTCAGAGCTGTGATATTTACATACTGCAAGAATGTGCTTTTTCTTAGTCTTACAGTTATCACACTAAACAGTGGTCTTACAGCCCCTCCTTTTGGTCTCAGGGTGGCAACAGTAAGGCTGCTGACATAGCCATTTTGATCAGGGTTGCCCTCTTTACAGTTTATACTGTCCATGAGCTCGTCTGTGGCTGCTTTCTGGTCAATTCGTGGGCAGGTGAGCCGGTTAGGCTAATTAATATGTACGCCTCACCTGACAAAATTGAGTGCATCGAACTCTTCCAATGGTTTAGACTTCAGCTTGTTACACCCTGGACAGTAGTAATATGTAGTGACTTCAACTGCCCGATTGAGTAAGGAGGTAGGAGTATAAATGTAAGGAATGTATGCCGAGGAGGTAATCACTCGGTACTTTATGGACGGTTTCATGGCACACACCGTATAAGGGCCATTCAATATACTTGGCACCTCAGGTTCTGTGTTGAGGATGTCTTTTGGTTTCTGCTACTGAAAAGGTTCACAGTGTCCATCCAGGACTGTTGCAGACTGGTTCTCGGCCTGCTAAAAAAATATTCCATCCTTGACAGTCTTGAGGAGGGCTAAAACCTCTCCTCTCCCTGGCCCAACTTCAGTCACTTGACCCATCACCTTCATGCCTGCCCAGCCCCCACGTCCCAAGGTGTGTTTATTTCTGTGCCAATGTAATAATAATTCATGTATTGTGCCATATTGTTTTACATGTAGTGCATGATGATATGTATGTATAAAGGTTGATTTATGTATTGTGTCTTATTGTCCCTGTAATGCATAAACTATATTGTATGAATACAGTAAAGGATTTGTATTGTGCCATCGTCACACCTGTCCTGTGTCACAGTACAAAGAATGTATGAATGTTTGTTGAAATCTATATATATATATATATTTATATTTATAACCTGAGTGAGAAATACGTTCTTTAACTTATTTGTAGATTTTCAAATGGCTTATAAAATGTACTATTTGTTTTCTGAACTCTGTATGGTGAAGAACTCTTTTATATATATATATATATATATATATATATATATATATATATATATATATATATATATATTGTGACAAGGATGGCCATACAAACTATTTCAAGCTTTGAAATAACTGTTCAAAAGTACTACAGGTTGATTGCAGTAAACAGTATTTAATAGGAAAAAACAAAACAATTGCTGAAAATAAACATCTACATGAACATTCTTATTGACTTTCAGGGACATCCTGACTAGGCATGAACAGCTTATCTGTCTGAGAAAAAAATATATAGCACTGTTTTATCCTGCGTACACTCTTTCAGTCTTGGTTATCTGCAGATAACAGATCCACTATCACCACCTCAACTATCGTGGTTAGTCCGCCCATCTCTCCAATGCCCTCCCCCAGGGACCCATGTTAAGTACTGATTATACTTCAGTAACACATATGTTTCTATATACAGTCCTTTCTCTGAGGGTGTATCACAGAAATCATGGTTATGGTACCTTTTCTTCAGCAGGCTGTAGTATTCCATGGCAGTTTGTGGTTGCAGCAAGCACATATCTCTCTTTAGTCATGTTGCAGTCACACAGACTGTTCCACCATGGCAGCTTTCCCTGCTGCTGTGAAAAACACTGCAAGCCCCAGCCAGACCTGATCAGGAATCTCCTCAGTTCCAACTCTTCCTGTGTTCACTCTCTCTCTCTCTTTTCTCAGGTTTTTCTATCAAGCAGGTCCATACACTTGCAGCTCTAGTAAACAGCGATTCATCACTCAATAAATAGCTTCTCCAAAACAGCTTACTTTTTGCATTTGTGTGAGCAAACTTCCACACAGTTCACTCTCCAGGTATTATACACCGCAGCAATCCATAATCCAACATTTCTCTCTGCTAGTTATTACTCCCAGGCTCCTCACTGCCTGTGTACTCTGCTAGGCCTCAGAGCCTAACTGGCAGGGCCACCCATCTTTCAGTGTGTCTGCTTTAAGAGCCAAACACACCTGCAGCTAATCAGCACTGTAGCAGCAGTCAACTCTCTTTCGCCTTTTGAGAAATCTTCATCTTGCAACAGCCTCTTGGGGGGCACTCCATCACAATATATATATATATATATGTATCGGTCCGAATATAAGCCGCACACGTAAAGTTTAAGGGGAAAAAATAGAAAAAAGATAGTACTCAAATATAAGCCGCACTCGTAAAATTGGAGAGAAATAGACTCTCAAAGTGATCAGCCATTGCAAGAAATAGGCTTTCTAATTAGCACTGTAGCTTTTTTTGCAGGTTACAGGCTTTACAGGATGTTAGAATCACTAAAACTGTAAATCGCTATTCAATACCGTAGTCTAAAGAACGAAAATCGGCACCCTTAACTCGCAATCGCGCAAATCGGCAGTAATTTTGCGTTTGCGAATAGAAGCCGCACACGTAACAAGCAAAGTTTGCAAATCGGCAATGATTTTTTTACGGTCGCAAATATAAGCCGCACCCGTAACTCGCAAGCTCAAAAATCGGAAAAAAGGTGCGGCTTATATTCGGACCAATACGGTAGTATATAAACTTTACACCCCTGCTACTTCAGCACCAACATATATATTTTAATATGTCTATACGTAAAGTATGCAGGATATGACATCATCTTTTTAAATTAAAATATTAGTCTATATGAACTACTTCCTGGTTTTGAGGTATATACAAATAATCCTGACTGTTACACGCTAAATCTATTAAGAATGAGGACTGCTGGCTAGGTACACATATGAGAAACTCTCTCCCAATAACAACATTGCTAACAGCACCCAAATGAGTGAGATATGTTCCCTCGTTGCAAATAGCAAAGGGGAACACGATCAGAAACTCTCAGAGATGCTTTCTAGGGAGGCGGGATTGCGATTTAATGAACTGCACTAGGATGTGGGGGTGCGATGTCTTTCCCCACTCCCATTTTCTATTTCATGTATATAAGCACTAAAGTGACTAGTGCTTTAAGAATAAGCGGCACACCACTATTCTAGGTGGGCCAGAAGGAGAGGACACATCGGACTACATACACTTTTCCAGGACAGACTCTGGACTTTTTTCAGATCAAAGGAGGAGTGGACTGTACCATGTGGAATAAAATTTAGAACTATTGCATTGGGCATTAAGGTACTACTGTACTGTACAAGCTCCAAGCTTAATACCCTTATTTTTATTTGTGGGGGTATACTACATCCTGTTTTGATGGACAATATTGTGGTACATGATTGTATATACATATCTTCTGTGGATGTATATTCATACATCATCCAAGATTTTATACTGAAAAGTTATATTTAGGTATATGTATGATGTATTGGCTCTACAGTGTATTTGATCTGTATTACTGTATATTTAGTCACACCATAGAGTTTGTTGTGTGGTTGCTCAATATGTTGCTATCCTGGACACAAGGTAAATGGGGTGCTTCCCAGGACGGTATTATAAATTCATTCAACATAGATAAGCAAAAATGATTGCCTTTATTAGGGCACACCCATCTACCCAATCTCCCTAGGGAGAGCAATTATTAAAATATAATTTTTATTAATATTTGTCTGAAAATGTATGTAATTAAAAATGATAAAAACAGACACTGTACTTACTTTTTTTATTATGTCTCCTTTAGATAAACAATTAGGAACACTTAGAGAGACAATGGTAGACTTTTGTATTTTTCACTAGATCCCCACCGGATCTACATGTATAAGTGACTTATATCAGTCTATGATTTGCTTTCTAAAAGTTCTAAGTGTGTTGTACTGATTGCAAATAAAGATTAAATTACTTATTAATTCTGTGAGTGCTGAATTGTTTTATATAAAGTGTTTTTTATCTTCTTGCATTCTCATACTATCCCTTAAATAGTGTAAAGTGCTGAAGTGCTTTGGTAATATCAATGATGATATCTCCAGAGCTGAATGTATCTAATGGCAGTTATTAAGCCTCATTTGTAGGTTCATTGGATTAATTTACCTGTTGGTATAATAGCTAATAACTTCTATAATGATAAGTCACCCTCCCTTTTTCTATTATTGGTCTCCATGTTTCTCCATATATAAACATTATGATTGTAGTAAATAATATTGTGCTTAAAATTCCTTCACTAGTTTCTAGTTTCATATATTCTTTATCCTGTCTTGATCCTGCTTAGGGGGTATATTTTTTAACTTTAACTCTAAGAAGCAGAGGCCTTTTCTTCTTTAGAATCTCACACTACTATTAATCGCGTGTCTCGCTGATTAGACACTGTTTAATGAAATGATCAGCATGAGACACGTAGTACAGATTCTGACCTGATGCACATTTCTGAATTTCATCAGTGTTTACTGCCCATAGTAGGCAGCCTCTATTTAAAGGTTTATGGTTACATTTAAAAACATTACATTAAAACAAATTCTTACTTTAAAGGCATTCTTTTAACTCTTTCTTTTTGATGATGAATGAAGTTTATCTACTACAAATTTATTATTAACATTGATCAGTCGAAGTATCAATTTCTTTACAAATGAAAATTCTGCTTAAGATCACTAATTGAATATCTATTACTTCCCTAATTAAATTGAATATTTTGAAGAACCTTATGTATAATTAATTCAAAATATAGATGAACTATAAAAAATCTATTTTTAAATCATATTAAGGTTGCTTTACCAGTTAATTCTTCATTAATTTATTTTTCGCCTATCTTATCCTCTTTTTTATTTTCTCTTACTCCTTGCATATATGTCCTCCCATTTAACAATTAATTAATATTCTTATTCACAGCTCTTTTTAAGTAATGCGTGTCAACCTTAGTATTTAAATGACATATTTTTTAAAGACAAATATGAATAAAAGTTATATTTTAATAATTACTCTCCCTAGGGAGACTGGGTAGATGAGTGTGTCTGAATAAAAGGATTTTTTTTTCTGTTTTTCTACGTTAAATGAAATGTATTATATATAGATCAGATTTATTTGGTTGAAGGAATCTATCATTATCATTTTGTTCTTCCATTTTTGTTATTTGGAAATTATATTGAAATTGCAACCAATATAATCATTATGTTCCACTAGTGATATTTATGAACAATGTCAAATTATAGCTTTCCTTCAAGATGAATGAAACATTGCCAGCCATATAATATAATTAATTTGTAAAATATTGTTAATTTTTTAAGTTTCTTTAGACAGATGAAGCACCTCATCCTTGTATGGCAAAAGTTTTTGCCCATTGGGATTATTCTGTATCCTCTAATCATTGTGCATATTCGGTCTAAAGGTCATTTTGTTTAGTTATCATTAAAAAAAAATGAAATTTACCTTTTATTATTCTCATTTAACTTGAAGAAAAAAGAAAATAAAGAAAAATAAGAACAATTTTCAACAAGGAAGCTCCAGAAATATATCGAGAGGAACTAGCAATAGGACCTAGGCTTGGACAGATGATATTTAACTTCCATTCATTGCAAGTCTGAAAAATTAATACGAGACAGAGTGTAACCTAAAGAATAGGAAGACACTCACTGAAAGAGCTGTAATGGTAATTTTCCCTGTAGAAAATTGCCTTTGCAGCCTTCTGATAATCAAATTACAGCCTCAACAATTCTTTGTAAATCTATCAGGTAACTGTTGCCTCTGTTCTATGCCAGGAAATCCCCCCAAAAAGCCTCCATTTCATGGCTCGTGTGAGAATTGTGGCTTACTTGCAACTACGGGAGCTTTGGTAAGCTAATTTCCAGAGCTATTAAATGTCTCCAGCAAAAAACAAGCATGTAAAACTGCCACATAGCCAGGGGGGTTTGTCCAGATGTCTCTCACTCTTTCATCTCAATGTTTTGTTTTTGGTTCCCATCGTTGTACATATTGTCTGCAGTTAAAACGTCATTAAAAGAAATACTTTTGTTCAATTTCCTATTTAGACCTTTCATAATGAACATATATTCCACTGCTTCATTTTCTTGTTTGCGACCAACTTACGTATATAATCATTTTGATGGTGTCTGGGCCACGGTGAGGAGGATGTTGGCCAAAGAGAGGGTCACAACCTCAGCCCCAAGTGGTGGCCCCCAAGTTACTGTGAATCTTACCTTGCCAGGCTGCTCAGGATGGGGGAGTGAACGCAGCCCCCTCACCCCCGGAGGCCTCCCCTATACACCCTCAGCAAGGCTGCTACCCTCATGGCTCCACCACTACCTGCCACCAGCACCACCAGCACCACCACTGCAGTTGGAACTGCCTCCGGGGTTGGGGCCGGGGGGGATGCCTCCCTCTGCATCACCACCAGGGAGACGGTGGCCGCTCACAGGGGATTGGAGTCATGTTGCAAGGTGGAGGAGGATGTAGGGGGTGCACATATTTTTGTGCCTTCTCAACAGCACTCCTCAGTGACAATCTATTGGTCCAGATGTTAACATAATCTAGCCTGGCTACAGAGTATAGGATAATGGTCTATGTGATGGGGATATTTTGTACCCAGATGGCTACCTCCCATCACATGGTCCATGATCCTCTTCTCTGTGGACATGTAG
This sequence comes from Discoglossus pictus, assembly GCA_027410445.1. NCBI lineage: Eukaryota > Metazoa > Chordata > Amphibia > Anura > Alytidae > Discoglossus > Discoglossus pictus. The sequence goes on from CM050169.1 coordinate 160,867,631, forward strand.
GGTTCTGTTTAACATTTTAATGATGGTCACTGAGGAATGCTGTTGAGAAGAGATGCTGCAGTCCCTATCTTTTTTTTAAGGCCTTATTTTGCAAGTTATCACCTGCATCTGCAGGCATAGTTCAAAAAATGAAGTAATTGTAAGATATTCCCAGTGCCTCTCATGTAGATATTTCAGCAATAACAGCCACCCTTAACATGTAGCTCCCACAATAATAAAGCTATTATATATCCATATTTCTAAGACATGATTGTTGCTAGCTTAAATATAGACTAATACTACTATGGCGGTGGACTTGCAAAGTCTCAAAATGGCATGTTAATGAAAGCCAGGATTAATACATGCACTAGTGAAGCATGGGATCCTCTCCTTAATATCAGTATGAGAACAGATCCTTGTGCCTGTAAGTAACAGTGAATCTGGCTGCTGACCTTTGGGTCCTCTCCGTATTAATGGGTATTTTTCCCATATTGCTGATATCATGAGTATTCTTTAACATGTGCTAATACCTGTATAGTTTATGGATGTGATATTAATGTTGCTAAACAAAATCAGATGGAGAAGGTGATAATACATCTGGATAACTGACTGTGATCACAGCTAAGCATTTAATGTTAGATGACACATCACTATTAATTGTCATGGCCAGTGAGATATCCTGAGAACTAGCTAATGGTGAGCAATGCTTGCAGATGGAAATCAGGTGAGTTGAACTATATATTCCGATATCAGTAAACTAATGAGCCCTTGTTACTGTGCAATAAATTAATAGATATAATATAATATATTAATAATATATTAAATAATAATATATTAAGTTATTATAATAATATAGGGTTGATACACATGAGAGGTCTAATTTCTGATACTGTCGAGTATCAACAGGGGATATAAAACTTGGCACATGGCCACCAACAATAGCGTGGGACTTTCCAGGAGGGGCGAGCGGAGATTATCCCTGATGGAGGGGAGTTGGCTGTTACTCCATGTGCCTCTACACAGCCTCCATGTGTGTCTGTGACCCGTCCTGATAGGTTGGAGTAGATTGGTGTGGTGTATGTATCCCCTGGTGTTTGATATATGTCATGTAGTGGTGTAATTTGGCCACTATTACATTGTCTTGCAAAAGTATTCACCCCCCTTGACTTTTTACCTATTTTGTTACATTACAGCCTTACGTTCAATGTTTTGTTAAACTGAATTTTATGTGATGGATCAGAACACAATAGTCTAAGTTGGTGAAGTGAAATGAGAAAAATATATACATAAAACTATTTTTTAGAAATAGAAAACAGAAAATTGGCATGTGCGTATTTATTCACCCCCTTTGTTATGAAGCCCATAAAAAGCTCTAGTGCAACCAACTACCTTCAGATGTCACATAATTAGTGAAATGATGTCCACCTGTGTGCAATCTAAGTGTCACATGATCTGTCATTACATATGCATACCTTTTTTGAAAGGCCACAGAGGCTGCAACACCTAAGCAAGAGGCACCACTAACCAAAGACTGCAATGAAGACCAAGGAAGTCTCCAAACAAGTAAGGGACAATGTTGTTAGGTTATAAAAAAATATCCAAATCTTTGATGATCCCCAGGAGCACCATCAAATCTATCATTACCAAATGTAAAGCACATGGCACAACAGCAAACCTGCCAAGAGACAGCCACCCACCAAAACTCACAGACCGGGCAAGGAGGGCATTAATCAGAGAGGCAGCACAGAGACCTAAGGTAACCCTGGAGTAGCTGCAGAGTTCCACAGCAGAGATTGGATTATCTATACATAGGAGGACAATAAGCCGTATGCTCCACAGAGTTGGGCTTTATGGCAGAGTGGCCAGAAGAAAGCCATTACTTTCAGCAAAAAAACAAAATGGCACGCTTTGAGTTTGTGAAAAGGCATGTGAGAGACTCCCAAAATGTATGGAGGAAGGTACTCTGGTCTGATGAGACTAAAATTGAACTTTTCGGCCATCAAAGAAAACACTATGTCTGGCTCAAACCCAACACATCACATCACCCAAAGAACACCATCCACAGGGAAACATGGTGGTGGCAGCATCATGCTGTGGGGATGTTTTTTAGCAGCCGGGACTGGGAGAGTGGTCAGAGTCGAGGGAAAGATGTATGGTGCTAAATACAGGGATATTCTTGAGCAAAACCTGTACCACTCTGCATGATTTGAGGCTAGGATGGAGGTTCACCTTCCAGCAGGACAATGACCCCAAACACAATGGTAAAGCAACACTTGAGTGGTTTAAGGGTAAACGTGTAAATATGTTGGAATGGCCTAGTCAAAGCCCAGACCTCAATCCAATAGAAAATCTGTGGTCAGACTTAAAGATTGCTGTTCACAAGCGCAAACCATCCAACTTAAAGGAGCTGGAGCAGTTTTGCAAGGAGGAATGAGCAAAAATCCCAGTGGTAAGATGTGATAAGCTCATAGAGACTTATCCAAAGTGACTTGGAGCTGTGATTGCCACAAAAGGTGTCTCTACAAAGTATTGACTTTAGGGGGGAGAATAGTTATGCACATTGACTTTTTCTGTTATTTTGCCCTATTTGTTGTTTGCTTCACAATAAAAAAACAAAACAAAAACATCTTCAAAGTTGTGGGCATGTTCTGTAAATTAAATGATGCAAATCCTCAAACAATCCATGTTAATTCCAGGTTAGAAGGCAACAAAACATGACAAATACCAAGGGAGGTGAATACTTTTGCAAGGCGCTGTACTTTTCCCAATCTACATCTGATGAGTGAGATGTACAGTATATAAGAATATATTTTTATTTTTAGGGTCAACATTAGAGCCTCTGTGTGTGTGGGATAATATGCCAGGCAGTTTCATGTTTTTGTGTCTCTTTTTAAGGAGTGTGTTTTTAATTGCTTTATGCATCTTGCAGCAACACATTTCATATTGGCATATGCATGACCATTACAACATATTAGAAAATAAAATATTTTTTAAGGCCTATTTGTTCCTTTGGGGTTGTTGTGCAAGGAATTATAATGCCTTCCATTGCTTTCCCCATATTTTACAGTTCAGTTGGGTGTTTTTATTGTCTTTTGCAGTGTTAAGAACTAGTCTGTAAACCATTTGCGAGTCCTATTTGAAACCTGTAATATATTGGGCTACGCTTGCCATTTGCGGGTTTGAAAGCAATTGCGTGCTTGAGGAATTGAAGAAATCAAATTGCGATTTGCTATTTTAGCAATTGTAACATTTGAAAGATCAGAGGATTAGATGTGTTGGAGTGCTGTTTTTTACAACGCGTTGGAATTTTCAGCCTGTAGCTCACAAATAGATTGCGGGTAGCTAGAGGTCAATTAAATATCAGTAACTTTTGCGGGCTACGTCACAGGCTTAGGTAATTACGATTTTGACAATTTAATAGTGCCCAATATAAATACAAGATTACCTATAAAATGAAAGAATACAAATAATGTAATGTTTAAACATTATTTTTGCACTTTAGTGTTGTAAAGTTTTATTTCTCCTGCCCCTATTAGGTGCAGATGAGGCATGAGCAGATCTGTCAAGGAGACTGTCCTGATATTAGTCTTAATCTGCCTCCTTCACTGCAGTGGCTAATTGAGATACATAGGACCTCATTTAATTCCAAGCCCCAGTTGCTTTCATACAAGCCAAAAATTGCAACAGTTACAAATCAATTTAATTGAACAAGCCTGCAAGTTAAGGGCTTAAAGTCAAAACTGTAAACTATGAACCCATAAGTAGCATTTCCCGGCATGATCATTATCAATTAAGAAAGCGTGTAACTACCGATTTAGAAACAACCAATAGTAAATGAGACAATCATAAAGTCAGTAAAACATGTGATTTAGATGTCAATCAATTAGTGATATGGAATCACAAGGTTGTGGAGACCAGCAGCCATGGTCAGCAATAATCCAGTTCAGCAATTTGTAGGTGAAACAGGAACAAGCTTTATTGAAGTGATCAGGAACCACACAATAATCTGGCAAGGTACATTTGACAGGAAGTGCCTTATATAGGCCAAGGACCAGACACCTGACCAGACACAGCTGAACAGACTTAGGTACTGATACTATTGCTAGCAGAGTCAAGCTTATCAGATCTCAATGAAATTCACAAAAGGCAGGCTGGCGCAGTGGTAGGGAAGAGGTACAGCAGCCTGGGGACCAGGGTTTAAAACCCAGCAGAGTCAATTCCTCACATTACCCCCGCCTCTATAGGTGCAGCCTCTGGATGCCCTATTACCTGGTTTAGCAGGGTACTGCACATGAAAAGACAGAAGGAGATCAGGAGCGTGAATATTGTCCACTGGTTCCCACGAACTCTCCTCCTCACCATAGCCTTTCCAGCGAACCAGATACTGGAGCTTGTTACGGAAGATCCTGGAGTCAAGAATTTTTTTCACTTCGTACTCATCCTCACCATCCACGAGGACTGGAGGTGGGGCAGGCAGGGCTCGGCCAGGGAAAGTATTTTCATGAAAAGGTTTAAGCAGTGCAACGTGAAACACTGGATGTATTTTCATGGAATTCGGGAGTTGCAAACGGAAAGTGACAGCATTGATCTGAGCAATGATCTCAAAAGGTCCCATGAACCTTTGACCCAATTTATGAGAAGGAATCCAAAGCTTAAGATTCTTTGTTGACAGCCACACCTTGTCACCAACGTGATAGACTGGGGACTCCTTTCTATGCCTTATCAGCAGCTCTTTTGTAACATTTCTGAGCCTCCAAAAGAGTCTCTTTCAAAAGTGCTTGGGAATCACGTAAGGCGGTTAGCCGGTCAGTGACAGCAGGAATGGAAGTAGTAATTGGGAGACTGACTAGAAAGGTCGGATGGTAACCATAGTTGGCAAAAAATGGGCTCAAAGAAGTGGAGCAGTGTTGGGCATTGTTATAGGCAAACTCCGCCGTGGGTAGAAAATCCAGCCAGTCATCCTGCAGGTAACTAATATTGCACCGCAAATATTGCTCCAAAGTCTGGTTGGTTCGCTCAGTCTGTCCATTACTTTGCGGATGAAAAGCGGACGACAGATTTACATTAATACCTAGATTAGAACAAAAATGTTTCCAAAAACGAGATGTAAACTGCACTCCCCTGTCAGAAACTACTTCATCAGGCACTCCAAGCAAGCGAAATATTTCCCGAATAACCAGGTCAGCCGTCTGTTTAGCTGAAGGGAGACCACGAGCTGGTATGAAATGACCCATCTTAGTTAATCTGTCCACAACAACAAGAATGGTAGTGTGTTCCTTAGAGGGAGGTAGTTCCACAATAAAGTCCATGGATATAGATCCCCAGGGACGATGAGGAATCGGAAGAGGCTGAAGCAAGCCAACAGGGGATTAGCGAGGAGTCTTATGTCTGGCACATACATCACAAGAGGACACATACTTTTTAACATCCTCATGATACTTCGGCCACCAAAAGGATCGGGCAAGTAGCTCTTGTGTCTTTCGGATTCCTGGATGACCTGCTGGTTTTGAGTCATGGTAGAGACGTAAAAGGTCCAGTCGCACTGACTCCGGAGCAAACAGACGTTGAAAAATCCAAAACCCATTAAGCATCGTCATATGGAGGTCACGAGGAGAATCACGAAGAACTGGGTCTTCAGCGTAGCCCTTTTTAATACGAGACATCAGATCAGAAGGAACTGTAACTCCTATAAATATATCCTCCGGCAAGATGGTGGTCTTGGTTACGGTAGTATGGAGGGGGTCAGCTATTCTAGACAAGGCATCCGCCTTACCATTCTTGGAGCCAGGACGGTATGTAACCAAAAAATTTAACCTCGAGAATAGGGACCAGCGTGCTTGTCTGGCTGACAGTCTCTTTGCTGATCGAATACATTCCAGATTTTTGTGATCTGTGAGGACAGTAATTGGATGGGTAGCTCCCTCCAAGAGATGTCTCCATTCGGTGAAGGCAGCTTTTATAGCCAATAGTTCTTTATTCCCTATGTCATAGTTTCTTTCTGCTGGCACCATCTGGTGGGAATAGAAGGCACACGGATGTAACAGCATCTTAGGTCCAGTCCTTTGAGACAGTATAGCACCAACAGCTGAATCAGAAGCATCAACTTCCACAATAAATGGTAATTCCGGCTGAGGATGTACCAGGACAGGGGCAGAGGTAAACAGAGTCTTCAATCGGGAAAATGCGGTATCCGCCTTATCGGACCACTGAAAAGGAGTCCCTTTACATGTGAGTTCAGTGATCGGTGTAATAACGGCAGAGAAATTCTTAATGAAACGCCTGTAAAAATTGGCAAACCCCACATATCTCTGAACATCTTTTTCATTCTTGGGGATGGGCCAGTCCAGCACAGCTTTAATTTTACTTGCGTCCATACTTAAACCTTTGGGAGTTATTACATACCCCAGGAATTGAATTTCTGTTTGTTCAAACTCACATTTTTCTAGTTGAATGTATAGGCGGTGGGTACGAAGGCGCTCTAGAACTATACAGACATGTTTTCTGTGGTTTTCAAGATTATCAGAGAATATTAGGATATCATCCAAATATGCCACAACAAACTGATCCAGGAGATCTCGTAGTACATCATTGATAAGATGCTGGAAAGTTGCAGGGGCATTACACAGCCCAAAAGGCATTACTAGATATTCGTAATGCCCGTACCTGGTTCTGAAAGCTGTTTTCCATTCATCATTGGGTCTTATGCGAACCAGATTATATGCCCCCCGAAGATCAAGCTTCGTAAATATTTTAGCTGAGCGAAGTCTCTCCAAAAGTTCAGGAATCAGAGGCAAGGGGTAGCGTTTTTTAACAGTAATGTTATTAATGTCCCTGTAATCAACGCATGGCCGTAGGCTGCCATCTTTCTTTTCTACAAAGAAAATAGGAGCTCCTGCTGGAGAATTAGATGGTCGAATAAAGCCTTTGGCAAGATTTTCTTGTAGGTATTCACGAAGAGCTTTCAATTCCGGCTCAGAAAGGGAATATATACGGCCAAATGGGATAGCAGCCCCAGGCAACAGCTCTATTGGGCAATCATAAGGCCTGTGTGGTGGAAGCTGATCAGCATTCTTCTTATCACAGACATCTGCAAAATCCCGATATTGTAGAGGAAGCTTAGTCAAGTTTGTAGCAACCATTTCATTAATTGTTGGTTGACAATTCATTAAGCAGTGTTCTGAAGGAAAGGACAAAGTTCTGATCTTCCAATCAATCTGTGGGTTATGCAGAGCAAGCCAAGGTACTCCCAAAATCACTGGAAACTGTGTTGAGGAAATTAGGTGGAAAGAGATAGCCTCATGGTGATTCACTTCCACAGTCAACATTAAGGGCACAGTCTCATGTGTAACCAGGCCTGACGTGAGTGGAGAACCGTCAACTGTCTCCATTAACGCAGGTGAAGAATTAGGGATAGACTGAATTCTATTTCCTGCTGCAAATTTAATGTCCATAAAGTTTCCGCCTGCTCCAGAATCTATCATAGCTGTAGTTGAAATTTTACGATCACCACATTGCAACGTAATAGACACCACAAAATGAAGATGTTGAGTCAACATACCCTCTTCACCATGAGCCAGAGAAAACAAGGGTTGTGTGACAGAATCCAGTTGATCTGAAATCTGGGATTGGTGTTGAATCTGTGCACCCTCAGCCGCCATAGCTATTGTTATTTTGGATTTGCTAGGGCAATTGATGGCATAGTACCCTGCAATACAACAATACAGGCATAAATTGTGAGTGCGTCGCCACTGTTTTTCTTCGTTGGATAATGGCCATCTTATTAGATTTACCTGCATAGCCTCTGGCTCAGAGTCTGTAGGTGTTTGTGGGATCGGAGTAGAAGTTCTTGAATAGGAAATTGGAGTAGTACTTGGTCTAAAAGAGCCCTGTCTTTCCAATCTTCTTTCAGAAAGTCTCCGATCATTACGGATAGCCAAACGCACAAATGCATCAAACTCAGCAGGAACGAGCTAGCTCATCTTTTATAGCTTCTGAGAGACCTTTTCTGAAGTGGAACCTCTGCGCTGATTGGTTCCAGGTAGTATCAGCAACCCACTGTCTGAATTCAGCAGCATATTCAGCCACCGAGCGCCTCCCTTGATGCAAATGAAGGAGAGTGGCTTCTGCTGTAGCACATCGATTTGGGTCATCAAAAACTAGGCACATGGCCTCAAGAAAGTCATTTAGATTACCCAAGACTGGACTGTCCTGTTCCAGAAGAGGGGAGCCCCAAGCCAGGGCTACATCTTTGAATAGGGAGAAAATAAATCCCACCTTCTCTCTTTCAGATGAAAATCGTTGAGGTAACATCATGAAGTGCAAACAGCATTGATTTAGGAAACCCCTAAATTTTTTGCGATCTCCTCCAAACTTTTCTGGTAGGGGCAAGCAGGCATCTTGTGCAGGTGTAACAGTAGCAGCCGCAACATCTCATGCCCTGTAGCTGGTATACTCACTGTGCATTGACTGAATTTTATTTTGCAGTTCAGCTATCTGGTCCTGCAGCACTTGAATGGTCTGTGCCTGGGTCTGCACATTCCTTGCAGTAAAAGCAACCTGTTGGGCCTGCAGTTCAGCTACCTGGTCCTGCAGCACTTGAATGGTCTGTGCCTGGGTCTGCACAGTTCTTGCAAATAAAGCAACCTGCTGGGCCAATGCAGAATCTGACCTGGCGGTCTCCATGAAAGCAGACAGATTATTCTGTAATGATATGGAATCACAAGGTTGTGGAGACCAGCAGCCAAGGTCAGCAATAATCCAGTTCAGCAATTTGTAGGTGAAACAGGAACAAGCTTTATTGAAGTGATCAGGAACCACACAATAATCTGGCAAGGTACATTTGACAGGAAGTGCCTTATATAGGCCAAGGACCAGACACCTGACCAGACACAGCTGAACAGACTTAGGTACTGATACTATTGCTAGCAGAGTCAAGCTTATCAGATCTCAATGAAATTCACAAAAGGCAGGCTGGCGCAGTGGTAGGGAAGAGGTACAGCAGCCTGGGGACCAGGGTTCAAAACCCAGCAGAGTCAATTCCTCACAATACCTTTCCCATAACACAATTCGTTTAGCCAATTGTTTTCAAGCAAAAGGACATTTTTCTGAACTTCTGAAAATCCTTTAATAACAACAATCACATCTTAATTACCTGAAAATCTAACTGACATCTAGCTTTCCTAGCATAAAATGTGTATACAGGAGAGGGGGTTCAATTACTGTTCTATGGCTTTATGTTTTGGATCACTAAGAAAGACCGCCATCATGAGGAATGAGAAGCAGGGCATAGATAATCAGGGGCCCAGTTGAGAAATAACATAATACCTACTTTCTTTTAAAATGAAAAGGAGTATTTAGAGGTTTCCTGAATGGGAGTTTATTACCATAAATTAAAGAGTGGTCTCTTAACCTACTCCTATGCCACAAATTATGGTGTGATACATATTTATGACTTCATCACTCAATTTTAAAGCTGAGAGGTATCAGAATCGTGACCACTGGCCTTTCTTCTGGATCTCCATAAGCTTATTACATTGTCTATTAATCACTCCTACAATATGATATTTACCATTTTGAATATCATGGTACAAATATTTGTATCTATTCACAAACAAATCTGAATTTTAGACCTTTACTTAATTTTTGTAAATGCAACTTGACTTTTTGAAGTTTAATGAAAAATAATTTACTACCTGTGCATTTGATGAATATGTTGATTCCTAATAAAAAATGTATTTATATATAACTAAAAATGGCATTCTAGGCACACCCTTAATGTATACCAAATGATTATCTGTAAAATTGAAACTTGTTGAGTTTATTAACCACATCTATTAAAAATTGGTTCAGCACATGTTGTAGTTCAACGGATTATATATATCCTTTGCAAAGAAATGCTTTCAATTTTATTATTTGAATTATAGGACATAGGTTAAACCAGGGAGTGTCATTTCTTGATATACAATAGAATTCCCTTTCCTTTGCATTTCTGTTTGCGTGACTTGGGATCAATAGACATAAAGGGGAATGACAACACACTAAATAGAGTGACCTTAGTAGATTTAGGATTTTTTCCAACTTCAGCTGCTTTATAACTAAGTAAAACTGTTTCTGTTGTGGTCTCTTTTTTCTGTAATGACATTCTTTTACAAACATAAATGTACGTGACCTGAATTAGCATCCCCATGAAGAACCAAGAGGAAAATCAATTACATTAGGTAAATAAAGTGGCAGGTTACAGCAAGACATCATACTGAGTAAACTGGTAGTTCTACTAGATCATACAATTACTTCAGTGATCTTGTAAACACATATTTCTTTTTGCAAAAGAAGGGGAAAGTTCCAAAGTTACTGTAAATATAAGACATGACATATTTAATTATAACAATTAAGGAACACAGACCTCCAAGGGAAAAGAAAATTAGAATATGCTGTAAAATAAAATGACTAGATTTAGATTGTACCCAACAGGAAACAAGAACACATTTTTTTCACAAATATTCGATTAGCTACCAGCAGGATTTTTTAATATGCAAAATGTTCATTGAGCATCAAAACAATGCTTCCTGGCAGCATGAATTCTTTACTCCCATCTGTGTGCTCTTACATTTAAATCAGTAGCTTTGTAATAAAAGTAAAATGAAATTATCATCAAGATTTCTCTTGCTTTTATGGGCAAGATTAGGGAGTGTAATAATTCTGTAATAGTGTCTCGTTATTATGTGTAGGATATTATTCTCAAGGTGATATCACAGTGTTTTCTTATTGCTGCTTTGTTTCAGATAACGGTTTCCTCAGTGCTATTTTTACGTTTCTGGTTTAGGTTTATTTTAAGTATAATAACAAAAAATATATATTTTATTAACATTAAATATTTTTACACAAGCTGAGTGTTTATTAATTAATACAGGGTTTGTTCTAACAAGTTCTACATTTCACATTTCACAACAGCTTTTAATAGGACAGTGTTACAATGCATAAAACTGTCAGAAAATTAATAGACTACCAACACTAGAAGTTGTGTAGGACAACTTCTGGATCGCTAGAGCTTTACCATGGAGGATCAGCCAAGATGGGCAGGTCATGGCATAGAGGTCAGACAAATTGCAGTCCACTGGAGAAGGAACTGGCAACCCACTCCAGTATCTTTGCTAAGAAAACTTTGTGGACAGGCACAACCAGAGATATAACGATATGGCACCCGAAGATTAACCCCTCAGGTCAGAAGGTGCCCATCACATTAGAGGAAGAGCAGAGGGCAAGTACAAGTAACACCAGATCTAATGAAGTGGTTGGGCCAAAGCCGAAAGGACACCCAGCTGCAGATGTGTCTGAAGGCGAAAGGAAAGTCAGCTGCTGCAAAGACCAATTCAGAATAGGAACCTGGAATGTTAGAACTATGAACCAAGGCAAGCTAGATGTGATCAAGAATGAAATGACAATGTTAAACATTGATATCCTGGGAATTAGTGAACTTAAATGAACTGGAATAGGACATTTCACATCAGACAACCACCAGATCTTCTACTGTGGTCAAGAATCCCGCAGAAGAAACGAAGGAGCCATCCTAGTCAATCAAAGAGTGGCCAAAGCAGTGCTTGATTACAACCCAATAAATGACAGAATAATTTCTATTCAAATGCAAGGCAAGTCATTTAACATCACAGTGATCCAAGTCTATTCTCCACCATGGATGCTGAAGAGGCTGAAGTTGTCCAGCTCTACGAAGACATTCAACATAGATATAACACCAAGAAAAGATGTTGCTATCATCATAGGGGACTAGAATGCTAAAGTAGGGAACCAAAAGACACCTGTAATAAGTGAAAAGTTTGGCCTTGGAGTACAAAATGAAGCAGCTCTGAGATTAATAGAAGTAACTTTTAAATTTTCTACTGTTGGGCTACTTGTTCCAGTAGCTCTACTTTATTTACCTATTCATTTGGCAGGGCGTGCAAGTTAGTCCCCCTTCCTGATAATCGCAAACCATGCTATCGGCAGTAACCATTTGTGTGCTTGAACATGATCGCGGCATCAAGCCTGTTACTGGTGTTTCAAGCATGCAAGCTCCAAACTCGGAACACTGTAAATGTAAATATGAATTCAATACAGCACTGTCAAGCACTGTAAATGATGGTGAACACAACATGTGACATTAGAATTAAAAGCACAACATTCTCAAGCTTGCACAACGCCAAAATCAAATACTTTGTCATGTTTAATTTTCATCCATAGTCCTGCGGGCTTCAATGACCCCCAAGCCCGTAACTTTAAAGTCATACAGGCTTGGAGGTTGGGGCCCGTAGGACTTTATGATGAAAATCAAACATGAAATAAAGTATTTAGTTTTGCCGATTTGCGAGCTTGAGACTGTGACCAAACATCACTTCCACTTCTAAAAAACGTACAGGATTGCTTTTTTATTTGCTTGATTAGTGCTTTGATTTGTAAGTAAGACCTTTGTGAGACCTCCTTGGTACAAGTAACCTGTAGTTCGCGTTTATCTATTTACAGGCTAGACGGAAGGGTCAATCAGAGCAGTTGAATGGCGATTTTAGTTTTTTGTGGCGGCAACTCATTAAAGATCAAAGGCTTTGATGGAAGTAACTTGCGATTATGAGTAAAGTAAGGGAGAGTACTGTGCAGTAAGTAACCCGAAAGGGGCACGCAAGTAGGAGGCATTTGAATAGCAAATTAACTTGCTATCTCTACTTGCTGCCCCAATCTTAAGTAAGTAGCAATTGAATGAGGCCCATGGACATCACCAGATGAACAACATAGAAATCAGATTGACTATATGCTTTGCAGCCAAAGATGGAGGAGCTATATACAGTCAGCAAAAACAAGACCTGGAGCTGACTGAGGCTCAGACCATGAGCTTCTTATTGCAAAGTTGAAAATTAAACTAAAGAAAAGAGGGAAAATCATCAGACCAAGTAGATTACACAATAAATAGTATCCCTTGTGAAGATGCAGTGGAAGTAAAGAATAGATTTAAGGGACTAGACATGGAAGATAGAATGCCTGAAGAACTTTGGACTGACGTTTGCAACATGATCCAGGAAACAGCAACAAAGAATATCCCTAAAAGAAACAAAAAGTAAGAAGTCAAACTGGCTATCTAATGAGGCTTTGATAGTAGCCCAGCAAAGAAGAAAATTAGAGATAGGAAAAGATTTGTCAAACTGAATGCAGAATTCCAGACGATAGCAAGAAGAGACAAGCTAGTAAAAAGTAAAGATATTAAACTATCAACAAATGTTTTCCAAATGTGTTGGCATAAGGCAAGCAACACATTCACAGCATCATATTGTAGAATTTTGAATAGTTCATTTGGGATTCCATCACCTCCTGCAGTCTTATTATTAGCAAGACCGATCTCCTAGAGCCCATCTCACTTCGCTCTCCAAGATCTCTGACTCCATCTCATTGGAGAAACTATTGAGTTCATCACTGCTGTTAAGATCATTTTTCTATAGACCTTCAGTGTATTCATGCCACAACTTCTTTATTCAATTTTTTTCTGCTAAGCCCCTACCATTTTTATCTTTTACCATGCCCACTTTGGCATGAAAGGGGCCTTTTATGTGCCCAGTTTTTTTTTTTAAGAGATCTCTTGATTTACCCATTCTGTTATCTTCTTTGATCTATTTACATCGCTCATTGTAGAATGTCTCATTGTCTCTTCTTGTAATCCTCTGCAATTCTGCATTCAGTTGGACAAATATATTCCTATTGCCACTACATAGTTACATAGTTACATAATTACATTAAGGTTGAAAAAAGACTTTCAGTCCATCAAGTTCAACCTTTTAAGATCTCCTCTGATCTGCAATATGCGGATTAGTTATTAATTAATGAGTTGTTAATACATTGTTAATTCATTATTAATCAACTATTTATTTAGTTTGTTTTTTAATTATTAATTAAACCAGAGGAAGGCAAACAGAGAAAAAAAAACAAGTGAAACGTAGCCAATCGTCTCATTGGGATTTTTTTTTAAATGACTTCCTGACCCCAGATACTGGCGATTGGATTACTCCCTGGATCAATACTCTCTCTCTCTCTAATTATCCAGGATACCCTGAATTCCATTTTTAATTAGTAATAAACCCAGCTGTCACCACCTCCTCTGGTAGAGAATTCCACAGATTAACCACCCACACTGTGAAGAACCCTTTTCTTTTTTTAAGGTGGAATCTTTTTACTTCTAACCTCAAGGGATGTCCTCTTGTCAGTTGAAAACCTCTTGGCGCAAAAAGCTCCCTTGACAATTCTTTATACTGTCTCTGTATGTATTTATATAAGGTAATCATATTTCCTCTTAGACGCCTTTTTTCTAGAGAAAATGAGCTTAATTTGGATTAGTCTTTCTTCATAACTTAGCCCCTCTATTCCACTTATTAGTTTTGTTCCCCTCCTCTGTACCTTTTCCAGCTCTAAAATGTCCTTTTTATGAAGTGGTGCCCAAAATTGTACTCCTTATTCCAAATGAGGGCGTACTAGAGATTTGTATAGTGGCAGAATTATATTTGCTTCCCTTGCTTCTATAACTTTCTTAATACATGTTAATATTGTATTTGCCTTTGCAGCTGCTGCTTGGCTTTGAGCACTGTTACCTAGGTGGTTGTCCACAAGCACTCCCAAATCTCTTTCAATATCTGGTACCCCTATTAAGATTATAAATTGCATGGCTATTTTTCCTTCCCAGATGCATAACTTTACATTTATTCGTATTAAATCTCATCTGCCATTTAGATGCCCATTCCTCTATTTTATGCAAATCCCTTTTGAGGGAAAGCACATCATTATTTGATTTAATTACCTTGCACAATTTTGTGTCATCAGCGAAAATGGAGACACTACTTTTCAGTCCCACCGCTAAGTCATTAATAAATATGTTAAAAAGGAGAGGACCTAATAATGAACCCTGAGGAACCCCATTTACCACATTAGTCCAATTAGAGTATGTTCCATTTAAATCAACCATTTGCTTCCTGTCTTTTAGCCAGCTCTCAATCCCTGGGCAGATATTTACTGCAATTCCTGCATCCCTTAGTTTGCACAATAGTCTCCCATGTGGCACTGTATCAAAAGCCTTTGCAAAATCCAAAAGACTACATCCACTGAGTTGCCTTGATCCAGGTTCCTACTAACCTCCTCATGGAAACTAATTAGATTTGTTTGGCATGACCTATCCCTCATAAATCCACGTTGACTCCTACTTATATTCCTGTTCAAATAGACATATTCTTGAATATTTCCCTTATTAACCCTTCTAAATGCTTCCCCACTACAGAAGTGAGGCTCACTGGTCTATAATTTCCTGGATTTGCTCTTGCAAGCTTTTTAAATATAGGTATCACATCTGCTTTTCTCCATTCATTTGGTAGAGACCTTGTGTTGAGAGAATCTTGAAAAATTAAATATAATGGTTTGGCTATTACAGAACCCAGTTCCCTCAGTACCCTTGGATGTATTGCATCAGGACCCGGGGCTTTATTAACATTTATTTTTTACAACCTCTTTTGGATTACTTCCTTTGTTAACCAATTATTCGGCAAAGGTCATGTAGCCCCATTATGTTGCAGTGTCCCAACCACTGTTACCTCACTTGTGTATACTGAAGAAAAGAACCTATTTAGCCCTGCCTTTTCCTGCTCACTAATTTTCAGACGGCCTGTGTCACATTGTAATGTTCCTATAGATTCCTTCCTCGCCTTCTTCCGATTAATATACTTAAAACATAGTTTATGGTTAGTCTTACTCTCTTTTGCAATTCATTTTCATTTTCTATTTTAGCCAGTCCAATAGCCCTTTTGCAAGCCTTATTGATTTCCTTGTACTCCCGTAAAGCAGTCTCTGTCCCCTCTTGTACTTTTATTCCCACTTGGTATATGGTGATAAGTATGTATATCAGTTCTCTGTCCCAGTCTATACTTTGTATTGCTGCCCTTAGACCATTAAAATCTGCCCTTTTAAAATTAAGAGTTTTTGTTGGCCCCTTAAAAAATGTTGTTTGTTTTTTATTTCAATCTCAAATGAGACTGTGTTGTGATCAATGTTTCCCAAAAGTTGCCCTATTTCAACATTTGTTACTAAATCAATATTATTTGTGATGACTAAATCTAAGATAGATTCATTTCTAGTAGGTTCTTGTAAACCTGGGCCTGATAATGATCCCTGAGTGTACTCAAGAACTTGCTCCCCTTTACAGAAGTGCTGGTCTCATTTATCCAGTTTACTTCAGGGAAATTAAAATCTCCCATTATTCGAACTTGCCCATGATTAGCTGCATTTCCAATTTTTCCTGGCAAGTTTTTGGCATTAGCAAGCATACATCTTATGTTATGAGACTGTGGTTTGGTGGTGCTTGCCACTATACTTGAGTTACTCAGTAATACCTCCCTATTGACTATACTACCCCCGCCATCTCCTCCCCTATGAGTTGTTAATTCATCCCTTATACACTCTACACTTTCTACCTCATTACTTTTATCCTTTCGCTTTCCTTCTTTCCTGAGCTACTTTCAAAGCTCATCAGATAGCCAGTTTGATTTCTTACTTTTCTTTCTTTTAAGTATATTCTTCGTTGTTGTTTCCTGGATAATGTTGCAAACTTCGGTCCAGAGTTTTTCAGGCATTCTATTTTCCATGTCTAGTCCCTTAAATATATACTTTACCTCCACTGCATATTCGCAAGGGTTCTTTTTTATTTCATATCTACTTGGTCTGATGATTTCCCCTCTTTTCATCAGTTTATTTTTGAACTTTTCACTAAGAAGCTCATGGTCTGAGACACAGTCAGCTCCAGGTCTTGTTTTAGCTGATTATATAGAGCTCCTCCATCTTTGGCTGCAAAGTATATAGTCAATCTGACTTCTATTGTGTCGATGTGTAGAGTTGTCTCAAAGGCTGTTGGAAGAGGGTGCTTGCTACGACAAGAGAATTATCTCTGACCTGCTTCATTTTCTACTCCAAGGCCAGACTTGCCAGTTATTCCAGTGTATTTTGGTTCCCTACTTTAGCATTCCAATCTCCTATGATGATAGTAACATCTTCATAGAACTAGACAACTTCAGCCTCTTCAGTATCCATGATTGGAGCATAGACTTGGAACACTTTGATGTTAAATTGCTTGCTTTGAATTTGATTTGAAATCGTTCTGTCATTTATCGGGTTGTAACCGAGCACTGCTTTGGCCACTCTTTGATTGACTAGGATGGCTACTCCATTTCTTCTGTGGGATTCTTGACCACAGTAGAAGATCTGGTGGTTGTTTGATGTGAAATTACCAATTTTAATCCATTTAAGTTCACTTATTCCCAGAAAATCAGTGTTTAACCTTGTCATCTCATTATTAACCACATCTTGTTTGCCTTGCTTCATAGTTCTAACATTCCTACTTCACAATAATAAATTACATGGCAAATTCATTAAATGCTCACCTTGCCTACTTGAACATTATAATCAGTCAGTCCCCAACATAATGTTTTACCACTATGGTTTAGTGACTTGGGGATAAAATTAGATGATAAACCTAGAATTGCATTGCCTTTGTCTACATAGGTAGTTCAAAGTAAATTAAAATCTTGAGCAATTAGAATTACACATGGACCCTTCTTCTGAATATTGTCCACTTTTGACTCTGTATTTAGGGGTAAATTTATATTCCTGCATACTAAAGTGATTTAGCTCAAGAACTGATGTTTGAAACTTTCTTGTTTATATGGTGGTTATTAAATATTTCAAGATATTTGGTATTATTTTATTATATGAATAAAACCTTTCTTTACAAATGTTAAAGCCCTTCAGATCCATGAGAGAAAGGGAGCGTTATGCGCATGCACGGCTCACGCCTCGGATTGTGCATGCGCTGTTTGTGGGGCTATGCGCAAAATATATTAATACATTTAAAAAAATTACGTTTTATATATATATACTAGCGACTTGCCCGTCAAAAAATGACGGTCAATAAAAATTAAATGTTGTGAAATTTGTTTGCAACACAAAAGGAGTCACCTACATTTGTTCCCTTTTTTTTTTCTAAAAATAAAAACACATTATTTATTTTAACTTTTTATTTTTTTAACTTTTAACTTATATTTCACAAACATGAAACTTTGTAACATGAAACTTGTATATGAAACATTCGTTCAACATTTTGTTAACAATATTAACACTTTTCAATATATATTTATCACTGAGTAACTGCGGACTATATTAACTTAGAGTTAAGTAAATTGTTTTAACAATAACATGCTTTTTATCATTTGTAACATATTTGTAAAACTCTTGTTAAACTAAATTAGCATTGAATCCAGAGGAAGGCAAACAATAAAAACCCTCTATTGAAACTTGGCCAATTGTATCAAAGAGGGAAAAAAATGAATTCCTTCCTGACCCCATTAACTGGCGATCGGATTTCTCCCTGAATCAATACTTTGTCTTTAAATAATACATTTCCAATTATTATTAAAATATTTAAACTTTATACTAACAGTACATATTTGACTATACCACATATATATTGACCAAACTTTTTTCAAAATTCAAAAAACACATATTTAACATCTGAAATTTTAACATCAAACAATAACATTTAACTGTTATAAACTTGAAAAAGTCAGTTAATTGTTTTGTGCGGCCAATCATGTAACTATAAAACTTTGAACCCATTCCAATCTGTTTAAGGATATTTTACTGTTTTTTCTTTGGATGTTTTATGTGAAATGTTTTTTTTTGTGCAATCATATTGAGTCCCATAAAATGTTGGCATTAAAATGAAACCATTGTCCTCTATCTTTCCAACACCTCATAGTAGACAATGTTTTTGGTGTAAACACATCCATTGTCCAATAAATGACCCTGAATTTCGTTTTCTTCAACATGCACTTTAATTTCTTTGGGATTAGTGCACCTTGAAAAAGCCACGTAGAGTTGTCCATGTGGAAAAACTGGTTCCTTTAAAAATATCCCAACTGACTTAAAAGTTTGTCCTTGGGATTTATTGATGGTCATAGCAAATGCCATTATAACTGGAAATTGTCTCCGTTGAAGGACAAAGGGCAAACCACTCTCACTTGGAGCTAAATCAATTCTTGGTATGAAAACTCGTTCACCTTTATGGGTACCAGTTATAATTTCTGCATGTATAAAATGATCTTTTAACTCATGCACAATTAATCGGGTCCCATTACAAAGTCCTTTTTTTGGATTCATATTTCGCAATAACATAACAATTGCGCCTTTTTTCAATTGTAAAATATGTGGTGGCATTCCAGATGGTGTTAACGAATTAATAAATTCGATACTAAAATTCGATTCACTGTCTTTATCATCTGACAGAATAGAATCTGCACTGTAATAATTATTTTGTGGTGCATTGATGTATTTTAAAATTTCGTTATTTACATTCAAGGCATCGATATTTTTTGATGTTAATATTACTTTGTTTGCAATGTCTGTGTAATCCTCATTATTAAGAGTGTTTAGAAATATGGCTGATATGAGTGATTCATTGCAAACCATTTCTGATGGAATTTCAATGGTATCATTTGGTAAATGCTGTATTTCTGGATGTTTTCCATCTCTGATTTTAATGAGCCAGTCATTGAATTCATTTTAGCCTTCAGATCTCATATTTAGTTCTAATTTGAGATGTGTAAATATTTGCCACAGTTTACTGGTCTTGATACATGTTTCAATGATCTCTGTTCTATTTCCGTGTGGCACAACAGGCAATGTTTGCCTAAAATCGCCCCCTAACAGCATCACCTTTCCACCAAAAGGCAACTTATTATCCATTACTTCTTTTAAGAATCTGTCAATACATTGCAGTGCATGACATGACATCATTGTTGCCTCATCTATGATAATTAGTTTAGTTAGTTTGAATTTCTTTGCTTGTATTGAATTGAGTCGAATATCTGACACTGATGTTTCCAAAATGGGAACTGGCAGCTTAAATCCACTATGCACAGTTCTCCCACCATCTAACAAAAGTGCAGCAATTCCAGTTGTTGCAAATGGCATAGCTATCTGACCCTGTGATCGAATATAACTCATCAAACAATTGTACAGATAAGTTTTTCCTGATCCACCTGGTCCGTCTAGATAGAAATACCGGTCTTTGACCATTTCATCATCTGTAGCATTTGTGATGGCATGAAATGCTTCTAACTGTAAAGTATTTAAAGTTGCCAATTTTTCTTGGGTTTTTTGTTTTTGAAGCTCAGTGTCATAATCATCAAAATTTATGTCATCTATAAGTCCTGGATCAGGTAAATTAAAACTTGCACAATTTAATCCATGAGCCAACAATATTTCTTGGATTTCCATCAATGTTTTTAACAGAGCTATTGGTTCTCTGTAACGTTTCAAGAAATCTTCTGACATGTTTAATTTAAATGTTTCCCACAAAGTGAAAGCATCAGGTACATTGCAAAATATACAAATGAATGCAAATTGTTGTCTAATTTGCTTAGGCATTTGACATAGTGCTGCTTCTTCCAGACACCTCTCCCAGTCTGTATCATCAGCTATGAAATTTTGATGTCTTGCAGCTAATAGGAATGTATCATAAACTATGTCATTCACTGTACGTAAATGCTCAAAACTCTGTGCACCGGGAACATGTAGCAGAAGTAATCTTAAGCTGAAACGTTCAATATCCCTTGGACTGACGGATAAATGCGTGGTATGATTTTATGAGTATCTCTTCTTCGTTGTCGCCATAGACTATTTACAAATACATAGTGATATGGTATCTCTATGTATAAAAATTGTCTGGCCTGCGTATCCTTACAGTTTAATTTAAACCACGCAGTAAGCGTAGTATCTCTGTCTTCACTTTGAAATAATGCGATCTTTCATTTCCTTGAGTAAAGCAAACCATCTGACTTTGAGGCAAATGTACAGCTAAACGATAGATAGCATGTGACCGATCATGCATCTCAAATTTCAAAAGGCGCCACATTGCTTCAGGAGCACTCACATACCGAGCATCTAAATAATTTGATAGTTCATCATGTAAAATTGGATTTTCGTTTTCATTTCCAACACCTTGTACAACAACAGTAGCTGCATCGTATCCTTTGTATATATATTTATACACATACTTAATTGATTTAATTGAAGTGCAAGCTTCCACATTGATGTGTGCATTGTACTTAATGAGCAAATGTGGATTGTATGGAACGACACATCTATTGTCAACCTTTTGGCCACGGATAATAGCTGTTTGTCCTTGTGTTCTTTTATACAAAGGATATCCATCACAATTTGCATAAGTTTGCATTTGAAATTGTTTTGGAAATTCTTTAGTACATTTTTTATTTTCCATATATGGTGAATTCGGATTCATCTCTCCACATGGGCCATGAATCATTCTATGTGTAACAATCTCCCAAAGTTTTTTATATTTTTCTTGGTCTGGCAATTCTGCACAAATTACTATATCCACTATCTCTGCAGTGTTCAACTTGTCTTTTTCCGGCAGTATTAAAAGTATGTGAGCATGTGGCAATCCCCTTTTTTGAAATTCAATGGTGTAAACATAAGCCACACATTGTTCAAATAAGTGTGCTTTAGTGATATCATGAATTAATGAATTGAGTTTGATTTTAAATACTCTTGCCACTAAATCTGGTCGGTCAGAAGTACTTTGTCCCAGATTCAAATTTTCCTTGATCTCTGGCCATTGTGGATTACACGTGAATGTAGTAAATAAATCTGGTTTTCCAAATTTTGTAACAATAGCCATGGCATCATTATACCTTTCTCGCATATTGCGAGGAGATCCTTGGAAAGAGGATGGCAAAATAATTGCTCTTCCAGCTGTAATGTCTCTGTTGGAAGCTAAATCTGCCACATAATCCATTAATCCACAATACTGTTCTACTCGTAATTTATTTTGTTGATATTTAATAAAATTTAGATTATTGGCTTCAACTTGTAAATATGAATCAATAATCCATTGTTGAGTGAGTTTTCCTCCATGTAAAATTGGATTAAAACAATCACGGATAGCAGTTTGTGCCACTTTAAATTCCAGCATTGAAATATTAGATCTAATACGACGTTTAGTATTGGGATAACTTTCCAATTGTAATTTTGGTTCCCATCCTGGTTCCCCATTTGGAAAGAAAATGGGATATGTCATTGGATCTAAATTACAGCTTAATATATTAATGTTGATAAATGGTTGTTCTTCATTGCGTGGATATATTCTAATATCCCGCTGAAAAGGTTGTTCACTATCTTCATTTTTAAACACCATGGCAACCTTGTTTACAGTAGGTAAATTATATCTTCTTTGATCAGTGTTGCGATCTCTTTTTAACACCATATTGACTCTTGGTGTAGGCAATTGATGTCTTTGAGCATGTTCCTGTTGTTCTTTTTCACGCTGTGCTAATTGTTTGTATGCTTGACTATATGGGTTTTTTTCCATAATTTTTTCAAGCTGTTCAAAGACTATGCGCAAACACTGTCTATTTTCTGGAAGTGCCATTCTTTGTTCCACAGCTTCCATCGTATCTAAGACATATAACTGTGCAAATTTCCTTTGCTGTCCTTCTTGTGGGTGTAAATGTGAAGTTCTGTGGCATATTTGACCTTGAACTCTGAAACAGTAAGGACCATGTCCTGGTACATTTTCTGCTAATGTTGCACCCATTGAAGCGAATGAAATTGCACTGTTATAAGACCTTATGTTTTGTTTGAAATTATTATAATTTGGAAATGTTGGATCACTCATAATGCATTCTAAATAATATGGAAATGGGTGTCTTACTGGAAGTTTCACCTTTCCTTTCTGACAGCAACTAATGAAATTTCCGTCAGTAGGTCTTTCCTTTATAAAATGATAGGCCCCACAAAACTGACAAACCACATTAAGTAACCCACAATAATGAGTATCTACTTCTACTGCAGTAGTAAACACATTATCATGCATTTCTTCAACATAAATATCAGACCCACTTTCTATATGTACATTTTTTTCTTGTGTTTCTACATTTAAGTCATTCTGCAAAATAGAGTCATTGGACAATGGTTCACGGAGATGTTTTTGTTTGCTTTTACGTTTCTTTGAAGCCCCAACACACTCACTTGCGGCTTTCTTACTCATCTTTCTTTTATTTAAAAGTCTCTGTCGATCTTCTTCTCGCAAGCGTTGTGAAGTTTCCGGTGTCTGAGCATCTCTCCACCTTTGCTTCCTTTCCCTTGCCAATCTTCTTTTGCGTTCAATTTTGTCTTCTCCATTGTCCGCCATTTTAATCTGTAATTTTAAATAGAGATGTAATTATTGTTTGTTCTTTGTTTTATATACATTTTTTTTACGATTTGTACTTTTAGATTAAAGTAGATGCTTAAACTAATAAAACATTTTCAATTGTTGCACTTTAGTCTGAAAGAAATGAAACCATTTTTCAAAGGATTTTATTCACATATATGAAATCTGAAATAGCTGCACATATCCATCTTTATATTACTAATCTTTCAATAACATTCCTTCTTGATTGAATTCACAGCATACCATCCTTTTATTTTTTTGCAAGTGTTTAAAGCTTCTTCTTTTCTTTAAATATTATTATTACTTAGTATCTTTTCAACTTTTTTTAAGTTTTAACTAAATATCATAAATTAATGACTCAATAAGTACTATCCATTTTCAATCAATGTAAATTTTCACAAAAAATATAATACATAGGGCCTCATTCAATTGCGACTTTGCCAATTGAATAGGGCTCTATATAAGAACAGAGCATATTTTTTTTACATACATTTTTAGTTAGTGAATACCTTGCTTTTGGATAGAAGTTCACTAACTAAAAACATGTGTAAAAAAATATGATATGTGCTTATATAGAGCCTTATTCAATTGGCCAAATCGCAATTGAATGAGGCCCATAGGCTTTTTCTATGCATCACTACAAAATAAAATTTTATACCTGTGAAGATGATGTTGATGTTATTCAAAGGCTGCAAACGTCACACTGTCTGTTTATTCCCTTGCAGATCCGAATAAACTGTAAAATGAAATTTTTGTCTACATTAAAAACATCATCTTTTTTAATATTTTGCCATAGTAATATAATTAAAATTCTATACCTGTCCAAATGATCTTTATGATGTTCAATTTGTGCAAACGTCACTATCTCTGGTCATTCACGTAGAATTCACTGCAATTACACAAAATAGTAAAATTAATGTATAATATGTTACTTCATCTGTATTAATCAATAAGGCTTAACATACCTATTTTGAATAGATTAAAAACATGAAATAAATATATCAATAAATCAACATGAACACACATATGAAAGCATAGATTCTAAACATACACTCAATATTACTGTTAGTCTTTAAATAAGATTCAATGAATGTGTATTAATATTAAATTAATGTCTGACTAAATATAACATCAACACATAAGCATATTCCCTTTTTTTTTTTTATAGTGGTATACAAAATATATAAGAACTGAATTATTTAAATAATGTACATACATTAATAATTACATTCTTAAACGTTAACCTTTTTTAATATTAATAATTAGTAATGAATGTTATTTACAATGCTTACCCACAGGTAATCACGACATATCACAAAATAGTTCTTAAATTAATGTACATTAATAATTAATGAATCAATGTATTCCTAATTAATTAATGTACATTATGAATGTTATTAACAATAGTTTCACACAGGTAATCACGACATATAACAAAATAATTGTTAAATTAATGTACATTAATAATTAATTAATAAATATGTTTTTTTTTATTGACATTTTTAATTTTTGATATTAATAATTAATTAATTAATGTACATTATGAATGTTATTCACAATTGTTTCACACAGGTAAGCACAATATTATTGTTATATTAATTACATTTCTTATTTCTTATTTATTAATTAAGTACCAATTTATTAATTAATAATTATAAATAATAAGCACAATATTAATTTTCTATTAATTAAATTTCTTATATATTATTTATTAATTAAGTACCAATTTATTAATTAATAATTATAAATAATATATTTACCTTTTTTAATGTAATAATGCTGAAGCAGTATACTGAAGAGCTAACAATCTCTTGCGATTTGCCGGCCTCCAAAAACATCCAGTCAGACTGTCATCACCTGAGGAGAAAGTGTCAGTCATGTGTGAAATGTGCCCTATATATAGGGTTTGTGCGCGAGACAAATTCATAGTTTTAGGCGGGAAATACACAGTTGCGCCAGCCAAATGCGTTGTTTTCGGAGGGAAATTCTATGTGGCGCGAGCCAAAGGCGGGAAATCTGTGTTAATGCGTAAATCAGTAATATCGTTTCGTAAAATGTACTCGCTACTGTCTTTTTACTTATTGCGCGGTTAATCCGCATCCTTTATCTCGTTGTTTTTCAAACACATACGTCTGTGGCTTTGTTTTACGCAGTTCGTAGTAGTATAGCCTCGTTTTCATTTTTTTCAGCGGCCATTTTTTTCTCGCTTAGCCGATTTTCGATCTTTGTAACTCGGCTAAATCGATCTAAATTTCAGTTCCAACTCACTTCCAGACGTCCTGCCTGGTTCCCCATGCTCTAAGTGACCTTTGTTTTATTTTTTAGGGTGTATTTAGTGTTTTTTTTACTATTTTTGTTCCGCCGTTTATCTCGTAATTTTTTTCACCTCGAATTTTTTTTGCTACGGTTTAACGGCTTGCCTCGCTACGCGAGGCTTGCCTAAGTCCTACGATGTAACGCGCTCATTGCCAAAGTGGTGCGATGTAACGGCTCGCCTCGCTATGCGAGGCTCGTCTGCAATGAGCGCCTGCGGCGCTCATTGCCAAAGTGGTACGATTTACCAACTCGCTACGCAAGGCTCGCCAAGCGAAGGCAAAGTGGTACGGTGTAACGGCTCGCCTCGCTGCGCTCGGCTCGCCGGGCAATGAGCGCCTGCGGCGCTCATCGCTAAGTCGTACGCACTACGCAACACTACGGTTTAACGGCTCGCCTCGCTACGCGAGGCTCGCTAAGTCGTACACACTACGCAACGCAGCGTGACGACGATTCGTAGTTAGACAATTATAATATGTGATATATATATATATATATATATATATATATATATATATATCTGTTCCCTTTCAGGAGCTGTTACGGCAGTTATAACTGCATTTCCCATTCATTATAAGATTTATGACGTTCGCATTTCCTATTGGCTCCTACAGCCCTGTCTCATCCGTAATGCTTGGTTTGGCTACAACCTGCACAGAAATCTGTGGCGTCTAAGGTAGGTTTATGGCTGTGGGCTGTGTACCCCATGTTGGGGGAGCTAAAGTTTAAAATACTGTTGTAATTTGAGAAGGAAAAGCCTCCACAGCCTTTTTTTACTGCATTTCCCTTACTTAGAGCACCTGATTTACGTAGGGCTCTAAGTTTTATCAGCAAAGTTTCCTCAGTGGATGTATATCTTATGACCACTATTGGTGATATATTTAGCTATAGCAGAGGTACAGATACACATGCACTTATGCAAATGTGCTCTTTTCACTAGTAAAATAAACTCTACAGCCTTCATAAATGTCTGAAGACACTCATAATTTCCTGAAATGTAATAATTTGTATATAATGAGAAACATTTGTTTATATTACCATAAAAATTGCTATAACACAGCATATGTAAATATTTTCATTAGGTCAGTACTTGGGTAAAGGTCTTAAGTTATATTTATAAAAGCTAAGCATAAACAGAAGAGATAACAATTTCTGATGGGAGAAAATATTAAGCTTGGCAACATGAGTTTAATTGGCAAACTTGTTTAAGGTTATTCCCAACAGATTTGCGAAATTAGGAATGCTTTGAATGCTTAATTCTGTCTACTTGCTATTCATAATAAATCAAGTTTAAAACACATACATTACACCAAAAAGGCACCATGTTATCAGATAAGACATACAAAAGATTTTTTTCTCTAATGCGTAAATGATCACATATAATATGCATATGTGATTGCTCACTGTAGTTTCACTGTATTGTATAATAATTGAACCTGTAAATAAAATGTATAGTAATAATGGATTGCAGTCCTGAGCTTCACCTGTGACCGTACAGAAATCAAATAGTGGAGGTCAATGTTTTAAAATTCATTTTATTTCAATTCCCATTCTCTAAAAAGTATCATTAAACAAAAATGCTAGATTCACAAAAGGTGAACTAGTAGTGAGAGGGAAGAGATGATCATATTTTTGTCAAACCATGCTTCGTCGATCTCTCCCTACTCTATGACCCTTATGCATTTGATTGGGACAACTTGGAGATATGTTCGAATATAAATTAATTTCAGTTAAGTCTATTTATTAATCTATTTGTGGTCGGGTCCCTCTCTTGTGGTGAAAGGTAGCTGAGGTTGCGCCAATTCTACGTAAACATAACCTGCTTAGAGGGCCAGATAATCATAATAAAGAAACGCAAGTGGCAGACAAAGGTGGTAGCGACTAGGTAGTCTAAAAGGAGGGCCAAAGAACGTATAGGGTCATAATAAAGTGTCATAGCGACTTGGGATGTCCGCACGTATTCATGTGTCCACTGTAGTTTTAGGCAAGACACAATATCAACTATGTAGTGGGAAATAGAAATGGTAGCGACCAGGTCATGTGGAAGGGCTTAAGAATGCCTATTGTTGTCATGATGTATCAAAGAGACTTGGGTTGTACTAATGGGATGGAATGCAAGCATATTAGGAGGGAGAGGCTATGGTGAGAGTAAGCCTAGTGAGTGATGAGGCACAAAACTTGTATGCAGTTGTGCTCCTGAGGTAAGAACCGCTGATAAGGGGAAGCAAAAATTGCAATGTAGGGTGTGATGAACACCCAAAAGGCAAAGGGGAAAAAGTGGAGAGGAGGCCAAGGTTACAGAGATGACAGCACGAGGCTGAGGGAAAGGGGATCAGCCTGGATGCTGATGTGCACCAGTGAGCTGTAACAATATAGGATTTGATGCAAGCCAAAATTGAAATGTAGGGCCCGATGAGAGCCAGGAGAGATCTAGGGAATGCAGAGGAACACCCAACAAGTACAAACTCAAAAGCGAACTGTGGTGTGCAAGGAAGAGGACTGGAAATGCTTAAATAAGATGAGAGAAGGTCCTTCCCATAATTTCTAGGTAACACCTGGGGCCTCATTCTATTAGCAGCCGCACCCGTTGCGGGGCCGCAAGGACCGGCCGCAAGCTATTCTGCTATTCTATTCCCTTACGGCCGGGGGCTCCGGCAGGCTTGCGGCCGGTGCCTTGCTATCTCTTGCGGCCGAGGAAAGCCTTTGATCTAAAACGGCCGCAAGAGTTTCGGCCGTAAGAAATTCCTATTTGCAATTCAATTGCTCCGGGAAACCTCTCTGCAAGGCTAAAAACGAGCCGCAGCTTACTTGCAGGAAAGAGGTCCCGCTAGCACCAATTAAGCACATAAAATAGCCCAAATAAAGCCATCCTGCACTTTGAGAAGACTATAAAGGGATTTTAGGTGTTAGAAAAAATAGCACATAATTATCCTGTACTCAAATCTGTAAAATATTTTATTTTTAATATCCGTAAAATATCCATGTAAAAAGTCCAGAGTGCTTGGAGCACCTCAGACCCGCCCACGCCGCAGCCGGAAAATAAACAGTTAATTTGAACTCGGGTTTGGGCTGATGTGCAAGCTTGAGAGTGGGTTACTTTTAATCCTCATGTCCCCCAATATGATCCCTAGCATTTACAGAGCTGTACAGTGCAGGCTTGAATTTATTTTTGAGTTTTTAGATTTCTGAGATTACGGCCGGTTCCAAGATATGCGGCCGGCCGTAAGAGGAGATCCTTGCGGGGCCGTATAATAGAATCGCGAGTTAACTGAACCCCCGCAAGGAATCGCAGCCTTACGGCCGATTTACGGCCGCTAATAGAATGAGGCCCCTGGTCTCTACCAAATTGCAGTTCCCGAAGCCCGGAAAGGAGTGCGCAAAAGTAACGGCTATTAAATTGGCCTCTTTTAGCTACCCGCAAATTAGCTGTGGCTTACAGGCAGAAAATCTATGCGGGCTGTCAAAATCTGAACTCCGTCACAGCTAAGCCTTTGATCTTTCAAGCCCGTAAATGGTATGATCACAAATTGCTATTAAATTGTTATGAGTCCTCAAGACCGCAACTGTTTCACACCCGTAAATGGCAAATATAGCCAAAAATCCTACGGGTACTAGGGAGGACTCACAAGGGGGTAAAACTCCTGTCCGTGGCACTTTAAAAACAAAAATAACCACAATACTGTATTTTAAATTATAGGGAACGTGATGAAAGGTATTAAAATTAATAGCACAACATTCTCAAGCTCATAAATCTCTATTAAAACTATTTTTTTCACGTTTTTATTTTCCATGTTATGAATCCCGGCAATCAATGTGTTAAAACATATAAGAGAACTCGCATTGACTAGAATATTATATTTATTGATTTTTTCATATTGCATTATTTCTGGAATGCGGGTCTTATTGCAACTAGGACCGTAAGTGATTGAAATGTAACCTCCATGTTTTAGTGACGTAATGATGATGGTCTCAGTTCCTATTGGCTCCGGCTAAACCCATAATTACGGGTTTGGATAATTGATCATGTTCATGCCCGGAAATCCCACGTGTCGAAGCATGGTTTACGGATTTGGATTCCGGACATTTCCTTGCTGGCTTTTCTAATTTAATCTCTCTGTAACACAAGCAAATTTCAAGCAGACATAGGGGCCATACGATGGCCCCTGCGGGCTTGGACATATATATATATATATATATACTGTATATATATATATATCACACATATATAGTTGTTGCTAACGTTTGCAGGCTCGCCGGACAAAAAAATACATCCCGCGGGACTTAGGAAAAACAAAAATTGCGGCCTTACAACAACAAAAAAAAACTGTGAATACGACCTTAACAGACAAACCGCGCACAGCAGAAAATACAAACACAAACAATAAACAAACAAAAAAAAAAGATTACCCACAGCAAGGGGGGACACCCAGGACGTCTGGAAGTCAGGTTACACCTCGATTTCACTAACATTTCCAAAGTTTACACACTCTAAAATCCCTTAAGCGACAGAAAAAATGGCAGACGAAAAAAACGAAAACGAAGCTAAGGACACTAAAAAACACTACCTAAACCTCTAATGCCAACAGTGCTGCACATAAAACAAGATACTACAACAAATGTTCTTAAAGCACAACACATAAAACCAGCTATCCTCTAAAATATGCACCACTCTCTAAGCCTGACCCCATAACCTAAACCTCAATGAATAGATACAAAATAAAAATATATATCCTATTTTACATGCTCTTATTAAAAAAAAAAAGATTACTTACATTTTAATGCAACATTTGCATCTCTCTCTTTCAGTCTCAACAGACACTCCCTGAAGACTCTCTGCATCGCTACAGCAATTTCCACACAACAGATTTCAAGCAAAGAGGTACAGTATTACATGTTAAACAAAAAATAAAATACCGATATTTACACATATCAAATAGAAGGACCTATCCTGTTTTTTGCCTGACTATCTGCAAACGTACAGCAACCTAACTAACAATATAAATCTATATATTCCCCATAATCGGAAAACCCTAATAACAACATTGCCACATGCAAAACAGGAGAGCAACAACAACAACCAAAAATACCTAATGCCAACTGTGTTGTACACAAAATTAAAAAAAAAAGATGCTAACATACACACACTCTAAAGATATATACGATTTTTCCTGCACAAACATTTAAGCCCAACTCCATACCCTAAACACCTAATGACAACAGTAGCGCACAAAAAATAATATAAAACACATGGGGCCTCATTCTATTGCGATTTGCCCAATTGAATAGGGCTCTATATAAGTACACAACATCATTTTTGGAAAAAAAAATTTAATTACTGAACTTGTATCCAAAAGCAAGCTCTTCAATAACTAAAAACTTCTATAAAAAAATATGCTCTGTGCTTATATAGAGCCCTATTCAATTGACAAAATCGCAATTGAATGAGCCTAATGGAAAATAAAAGGAACTATCATCTTTCATGTGCCACTTTCACAAAATACACTGCAACCTAACTAACACTCTCATTCAATTGCAAGTCTTAATGAACTTCTATCCAAAAATAAGGTCTCTACTAGTGAAAACAAAACAAAATATATATATATATACTCAATGCTTATATACATCCTTATGCAATTGCAAACATTGACAATGAATGAGGCCTACGTTGCTAACTCCAACCTTATCAAGCTAACCTCATAATGGAAACAGTGGTGCACACAAAACAGGATAGTAGAAAAAAAAAATATGCAGTTAAAAAAAAATATTACAATAACGAGAAAAAATAATAATATTATATTTTAATTTACAGATTAATATGGCAGATAGTGACAAGAAACAGGAAAATAAAATATGTCAAACTAGAGAACGTCAAAAAACATGGGCAGAGCATCAGACGCCGAAGCAGAAGGAAATTCGACAACAAAAAGAACGCAAAAGACTTGCAAGCAAAAGACTATCAGTTGACAAACTAAAATCCATCCCTAAGAAGGCAACTAAAAAACAAAAGCATTTAGAAAGTGTTGCTGAACAATCAGATACAATTTCTACTGATGATTTAGAGACTCATATTGATATGTGTTCTCACAATTGTCCTTTACTTAAATCTTTAGCAGTAGAGGTTATTAATTGTGGTGATATGAATATTGTCTGTCATTTTTGTGGGGCTTATCATTTCAAACATGAAAGACCCAGATATGGCAAGTTCGTTAGTTGCTGTCAAAAAGGCAAGGTAAGACTTCCAGAAAGACAATAATTCCCAACATATTTACAAAGCATTATGACTGAACCTACTTTCCCCAACTACCAAAATTTCAAAACAAACATAAGATCCTATAATAGTGCCATATCCTTTGCATCCATGTGTGCAATATTAGCTGCTAATGTGCCAGGACATGGCCCTTACTGCTGTAAAGTACTAGGACAAATTTACCATTGTACTTCTCATTTACATCCAGAGGAAGGAGAATAAAGAAGATTTGCTCAACTTTATGTCCTAGATATAATGGAAGCTGTTGAGCAATGTGTGCAGATTCAAGAAAAAAAAATGCTTACCCATTGTTTTTATAGAGCTTGATAAAATTATGGCTCAAACCCCATACTCTCAAGCCTATAAATAATTGGCAGAAGTAGAAAAGGAACAATAAATTAATGCAGAAATACATCAATTGCCAATCCCAAAGGTCTACATGGTGCTCTAAAGAAATCGCCATACTGATAAACGCCGTTATAACTTGCCAACATCATATGAGGTGGCAATGGTCTTTCAAAATGACGAAGGAGAACCACCATTTCAGAGAGATATTAGAATATATCTCAGAAATGAGGAGCAAACTTTCATTAATATAAGTATCTTAAGTATCAATTTGGATCCAATGACATATTTTTTCCACATGGGGAAGCAGGTTGGCAACCCAAATTAACTCTTCAGAGTTACCCAAATTTAAAAGTACGTGTGAGAAACAATATTTCCATGCTTGAATTTAAAGTTGCTCAAATTGCCATTCAAGATGGATTCAATCCCATTTTATGTGGTGGAAAACTGACACAACAATGGATCATTGATTCATATTTGCAAGTTGAGATAAATAATTGAAACTTCATCAAATATCAACAAGATAAACTACGCGTGGAACAGTATTGTGGATTGATGGATTATGTCGCTGAGGTTGCTACAACCAGAGAGAAGCCAGCTGGCAAAGCCATCATTTTACCATCTTCTTTCCAGGGATCTCCTCGCAATATGCGAGAAAGATACAATGATGCCATGGCTATTGTAACTAAATTTGGAAAATCTGATTTATTTATTACATTTACATGTAATCCACAATGGCCAGAGATTACACACAATCTGCTAATTGGAGAAAACTGCTTCCAATAGACATGATTTAGTGGCAAGAGTCTTTAAAATCAAATTAAATGAATTAATAAGTGACTAAACCAGAACTCAGTTATTTGGCAAATGTCTGGCTTATGTTTATACCACCAAATTTAAAAAAAGAGGCCTTCCACATGCACATATTCGTATAAACCTTTAAGAGAAAGATAAATTGGATACTGGTGACAAAGTGGATTCAGTAATTATTGCTGAACTACCAGATCCAGAAATACATGGTAGACTATATGGGATTGTAACTCATTGTATGATTCATGGACCGTGTGGAGATATTAATCCACAGTCACCATGTATGGAAAATAAGAAATGTACTAAAGAATTTCCAACAGATTATAGAGACAAAACTTATGCTAATTGTGATGGCTATCCATTATATAGAAGTATGAAGAAGAATATAAACTGCCATTATTTGTGGAAAAAAGGTAGACATAACAGATATGTGGTACCATACAATCCACATTTACTTATGAAGTATAATGCACACATTTATGTGGAAACTTGCACTTCTCTAAAATCCATTAAATATGTCTACAAATATGTTTACAAAGGCTATGATGCAGCTACTGTAGTGGTCAAAAGTGCTGAAAATAACGAACACAGTGAGTTAGTACATGATGAACTTGCATCTCATGTAGATGCTCGCTGTGTAAGTGCGCCAGAAGCAATGTGGTGTCTTCTAAAATTTTAAATGCATGATCGCTCACATGCAGTATATCGATTAGCTGTACATTTGCCACAAAGACATTTAGTGTATTTCCATGTTGGAAATTAAACTAATGCTTTGGCACAAAGTGATCATTGCCAAACTACACTAACTGCATGGTTTCAATTAAATTCTACTGACTTAGAGGCAAGGGAATTGTTATATATTGACATTCCATACCATTATGTTTTCGTTAATGGTTTATGGCGAAAACGAAAAAGTTGTGGAAATAAAATAATCCCAAGAATTTACACTGTAAGTCCAAGAGACCTTGAACGTTTCTGCTTACGATTACTACTTCTAAATGTTCCTAGTGCACAAAGTTTTGAACAGTTAAGA
The DNA here is from genome assembly GCA_027410445.1 of Discoglossus pictus. Lineage (NCBI taxonomy): Eukaryota > Metazoa > Chordata > Amphibia > Anura > Alytidae > Discoglossus > Discoglossus pictus. Next base: position 160,901,654 of record CM050169.1, read on the forward strand.
ACTGTTAATGACATAGTTTTCATTTAGCTGTGTGACACAGAAACTTCCTAGCTGATACAGAAAGGAAAAGATGTCTAGAAGAAGCAGCACTGTATCAAATGCCACGGCAGATGAGGGAACAATTTGCATTCGTTTGTATCTTCTTAAATGCTCCAAATGCATTAGCTTTGTGGGACAAATTTAAAAGAAATATGGCTGAAGATTTTTTGCAACGATACAATGAGCCTTTTGCACAATTAAAAGCATTAATTGAAATCCAAGAGGTCTTTCTAACTCATGGATTAAGTTGTGCAAGTTTTAATCTGCCAGATCCAGGTCTCATAGACGACATAAACTTTGAAGACTATGACACTCAACTCTAAAGAGAAAGAACAGAAGAAAGATTTGCAACTTTAAATACATTACAATTGCAAGCATTTAATGCAATAAAAAATGCCCTAGATGATGAGGAAAAACGTATCTATATAATTTATTAAAGATTTTGTTCGAGCACAAGGTCAAATAGCTCTGGCAATTGCAACCACTGGAATTGGACTTTTGTTAGAAGGTGGAAGAACTGTGCATAGTGGATTTAAACTGGCAGTTCCCATTCTAGAAACATCAGTGTTGGATATTCGAATGACATCATTGCAAGCCAAAAAAATTGAAAAAAGTAAATTAATTATAATGGATGCAGCTACAATGATGTCATGCCATGCCCTAGAATGTATTGACCGTTTGCTACGTGAAGTCATGGATCATAATTTGCCATTTGGTGGAAAGTTAATGTTGTTAGGTGGAGCTTTTAGACAAACATTACCTGTGGTTGTACGTGGAAATCGAACCGACATTGTTAAAACATGTATAAAGACAAGTGCACTATGGAAACTATTTACCCATCTTCAATTACAACAAAATATGAGATCAGAAGGAGAAAATGAATTCAATGTTTGGCTCATTAAAATTGGAGAAGGAAAAACAGAGCGAATACAAAATCTACCCAATGACACTGTGCAGATCCCAGATCATATGATTTGCAAACAGGATCTCATATCAGCTATATTCCAAACTACAATAAATAACGAGGACTATGCAGAGTTTGCCAACAAAGTAATACTAACATGCAAAAATAAGGATGCATTACTCCTCAATAATGAAATTTTAAAAAAAATGCACCACAAAAAAATTATTACAGTGCTGATTCTGTACTTGGTGATGACAAAGAAAGTCAGACAAACTTTTCAACTGAATTCATTAACTCAATAACTCCCTCTGGAATGCCACCACATATTTTGCCGCTAAAGAAAGGTGCAATTGTCATGTTACTGCGAAATATGAACCCAAAAAAAGTCCTAGATTAATTGTTCAAGAATTAAAGGACCATTTCATACATGCTGAAATTCTTACTGGTACCCATAAAGGAGAGAGAGTTTTCATACCAGGAATAGATTTGGCACCACGTGAAAGTAGCCTCCCTTTTGTACTTCAAAGGAGACAATTTCCCATCATCATGGCAGTTGCCATGACCATTAATAAATCACAAGGACAAACTTTCAAATCTGTCAGATTTTTAGAAGAACCAGTATTTACACATGGCCAGCTGTATGTTGCATTCTCAAGATGCAAGAATCCAGAGGCTATTAAAGTTTACATTGAAAACAATGAAAGTCAAGGTGATTTATTAGATGATGGCCGCATTTTTACAAAAAACATTGTCTACTATGAAGTATTATAACTTTATTTCAACAACATATAACAATACATGGCACAGACCTAACAAAAAAAAATAATAATAACATCTATGACAATTTCTGATGAAAAAAAATAAAATAATAGAGTACAGTGGTTTAATTTCGAGGACTAACTTTTAAGTCCCTCAAGCTCTTTTTAGAGGACCACTATTTCAATAAGAAACTCTATAAAATGGCAAAAAACACAGAGAACAGTGGTTTTACCTACCGGAAAAAAATAGATATCTCTGGGACTCTTTTACGAGGACGCCTGTTTCACATAGGAAACTCTATGTGCCATTTTCAAAAAATAATGTAATTTCTAGAACAAATGTACAACAAGAAACAAACAAAAAATATAGAGAACAGTGGTTTCATTTCCAGAATGTCACTCACACTCTTTTTAGAGCACCACTATTTCCATAAGAAACGTTATAAAATGGCAAAAAACATAGAGAACAGTGGTTCCCCCCCCCCCCCCCCACCGCTGACAAACTTTAAGGTATGACGTTCTCTTTTTAGAGAACCACTATTTCACATAGGAAACTCTATGTGCCATTTTCGCAAATTACAACAATAACAATGATATGTCAACCATCAAAAATCAACAACAAATTAACACATTATAATTTTCTGCAAGTAGCCTTTTACCATGATTAGACCCACAAAACACTTTACTTGCATTTTACAAAAATTACAGTTTAAATGTTACTTCATTATGTTACTGTTTATAATGTTACTTTTTTTATAAAAAAGGCCCAAGTTGTTTAATTGTATATATTTCAAAGTTCATGTTAAGAGGAGGAGGAGCTTTTGTCAGACAATTTAAATGTATCATTCAATGCAAAATATTAATCCAGGGAGTAATCTGATCGATAGTTAATGGGGTCAGGAAGGAAATAATTGTTCCCCCTTTGATACAACTGGCTAAGTTTCAAGGGGGGGGGGGGGTTACTGTTTGCCTTCCTCTGGATTTAATACATATTTAGTTTACCAGTTGTTAATCTACAAGTTGCATGTTACAGAACATGATGTCATGTTTACAATTCTCATTAATACAATGTTTCGTACATTAAAATGTTACTACTCTTAAAAAAAGATCAGTTACCAGTTGGTCCCCTACAAGTTGCATGTTAAAAAAATAAACAGCTTTTATATAATATTTTTACTTCTTTATACATAAGAAAAAGTTAAAAGTCTCAGCTACGCATATTACGTGCAAAACAGAATTCAAAACATACATATTTAATTGCAGTCATTTTTTGACGGGCAAGTCGCTAGTATATATATTTATATGTGTATTTTTGTAATATAATGCAGATCATGAAGGTAATGCATATATTCTAGGCTCTACACAGTTAAATCTGTTATTTGTATCATAATAGAAACATAATTTATTCTTTTTCTCAGTCTCCTATTATTAGAGTGAATTAGTAGCTTCTTTTATAATAAAAATCACTTGTAATAATACATGTAAGTTAGACCTGTGATTTCCATTGCTGAATTCTAGCAATGTTAGCTGCGGATTACTGTTCCACTGCAGACCTTATTATAATAGCAAATCCTAGTTAATATGGTGATACTTGCAGATATAGCACTTAGTGTTGAATAACAAAAGAAAACAACGACAAAAACCTCAAAAAAAACAAATAATAGGAAATATGGAATTTCGTAAATTCCTTTTGGAAATATTGTTCAAATTGTCATCTTTTTTCTAAGTTTCAAACACATACATTTTTAATTGTCATGTTCTAAAGTGAGTTGTTTATTTTTATATATTAAATGCATTGATTTTTTATATAATTCATACTCATCCAAAGCCACGTTTAAGTGGATATTAAAGGGCCAAGTAATACTAAAATAACAACAGACACACAGATTCATAGACATATGTTCCAACAGCAGGTAAAAAGTCCAATCTAGGCAATAACATTATTTACTCTCTGAGCTTTAACAAAACCTGTACACTGGCAATGAACATAATAATACTAAGACGATTCTAAATGTGTCAAAAAACATGTTTCTGTTGTAAATATTCAAAAAGACAAAACTGACATATTGTCTAAGAATTATAATTTAGAAATATTTTTTTTGGTATGATTTGTAATCTGTCCACATTATTCTGTGGTACTTCATGGTGTGACAGATGAGCTCCTATATTAGATTAAAGATGTTATGTGATGGTGCTTATTCAATGACATATTGCTAAAATTTACAATTCTGACTGTGCTACTCCACACATCAACTGAAAGCTACTGAGGCATTCTGACATGTACCCTCTGGGAGCTGTTTAAAAAGGTACCAACACTTCAATAGGCAAGGAACTCGGAAAGTGCATTAAAATGGAGCACTGCTTACATTCTTGTCAGCATGGAAAATCCATCAATTTAAAGATCCCAATGGATTTGGAAAGCTCATATTAACTAAGTGGCAAATAAAGCTTATAACAAAAGGGTAACACTATGTTCACCATGTACTGCTCACACAATAATCTTGCTCTTGCTCTTTGTTTCTCTCTCTCTGTATGTATATGTATGTATATATCAAATTGCACACATTTAACTGTAAAAGGTTTCTATTAAAATGTATTAAGTGATATCAATTATTAACAGGACATTGCTTCGAGAATAGCAGATGAAAAGATAGCTGGCCATATAATTTAAATGACAAACATAATTAGGCAGACAAAATATCATTAAGCTCATTTTTAATAAAATAAATAATCCATGCATCTGTTGGTTCACTAGCAGAATCTTTTTTTCTTTAGTAAGGATTGGATTTGAGAGAGAGCATACACATTTCTGGAGGAGAGAACTTGTATCTTTTGATATAAGCTACCGACTTCAGGATATGTGCAGACAAGAAAAAGTCCTGAGCTGCAATATATTATACTGTACTATATAATACTATACTATATATTATATAGTATAATATAACATAGTATAATATAATACTGGTATAACCTCTTTATTGTGTCATATTTGATCAATCAGATGGTATAAAAACCATTAGTCATGGGGAACTCCTTGGAGAAGGAGCGCAGTTAGATTATTATTTTTTTTTTCAAATAGACTGGTGGGTTTTTTAGGCCGATGATCATTCTTATGGACTGAAGATGAGGACCAAGTAATTCAATCAAGCAAAAAGAGGATGGGTTTTTCAGTCAACATGGAAGTGCCCTCTTAATCAAGGCTGAAGAGTGAGGGCCAGGACATCAGTGATCATTGCTAGAAGGAATCAAAAGCTTAGGTAATGTTTTTTTTGTACCTAACAGGTGTAACATTTTGTTTAATGTAACTATTTCTTTATGTATTTATTTTTTTAGTATTAGGGACCACATAAGTTCTTATGGATAAATATAGCGTGGTTAGTGTCCAAAGGTGTAATATATAGACCCCAGTACTGGTAGGTACGATGCCTGGGGGTTCTTTTAGGTGCCACCAGAATCATTATGGTATAGGGGTTAATATAAAGTGCCAACGGGGTCCATATGTACCCTCATGGTGATACTTTAGAATTTCTTGTAATTCTATGGCTGATAGTGAGTAGTAGTATTGATGGGGATTCTGCTGATATATGGCACATATGGGGGGTAGGGGATTATAGGGGAGGGGTCATAAATCCTCTCCATTTGTTTTTATTAGTATTTCATCCCTTCTCTATCATGGGAAGGGTTTAGATAGATAGATAGATAGATAGATAGACCCCTCCTCACCCCAGGAAGTGGAATACCAGCATCTGGCAGGTAAGGAATTATATATATATATATATATATATATATATATATATATATATAAGCCCACCATATGTGAAACAATTGCTGTATAGAACTACTCTCTACAACGATTACCACACAAACCAGGCACTCACACCATACTGAGGATCGGCAGTAACCGTGAAACAGTACTGTATGTGGTTAAGTGACCTGGTTTGTGAAAAATCCATCCGTTGCTATGTCTAAAACTGTAAAATACAGTAAGTATATTCGTAAAAGGAGCCATGTTTAAAATGGTTTGGATTGACAGAGTGATGGTGCATTATGTGGCCTCATTTGCATGTCCTGCCCAGTTTTCCCAGACTGCAGTGCATATACTGTATTTCTGAGAAATTTGAGCAGGAAATAAGTTTTTATCAACTTATTTTTAAACATTCAAATGGAATCACTAATGTGCTATTCCTTATTTGTACTACTGTACTTTTTACGGTGGAGGGCTTCTATCACTCTTAGCCCACCATATGTGAAACAATTGGTATATATATATATATATATATATATATATTTATAATGTGGTTCATATATTTATATATATATATATATATATATATATATATATATATATATATATAATTGAGCTAGAGCAAGATCCTGTTTATATATGTACATATATATATATATATATATATATATATATACACACACACAAATTGTTTTTTTGCACCCGGGCTCTCCGTGCACTAGCTCTCCCACTGGATCACTGGCTAGTATTAGTGGGTAAAATTTCAGAGCAGGAGGGTCTCTTCTGGGTCATCAGCTGGCCTTCCTTCAGCTCTTTTATTTTCATGGTTGCAAGGCAGAAGGCCTGGCCTCTCTTTTCGCAAACAGCTGCAGCAGATCCATCTGTCCGGTATCCCACTGGCCCTTCTGCAGTACAGGCTACGCCACTCTTCCTTTCATATGATGTAGGGGGAACCAGTTTTCCCCTATTCCATCTGCAAGGTAGACAGTTTTGTCTCCATGGGGAATGGACCCTCAAGAAAATTGATCTTGATGAAATCTAGGAAGTCCTATTCACCAGTTCCTTTACTGCTCTCTATTCACAAGTTCATTTACAGCTTCAAACAATGCTGTCCCACCCATCAGCCCCAACTTTGCACATCACCGGTTCATCAAATATCCGCAGCATTGAGGGGGGGGGGGGCTGTGTCATAGTGACCACTTCAGCCAGTCAGGATCTTTCAACTGGTAACAAGGCTCCCACTGCTTTGCGTTCTCTGGGGAGAGCAGGGCATCATATCCATGTTCTACTTATGCCTTCTTATGGATCAGAGCCTCCAGCCAGTCCTCAACATCTTCTTGGCACTCTGCTGGCATCCCTCTTCTCTGGTTCAGCAGGTATTTTTCTGGCTGGATCACCAAACCAGACATTCCTGCAGTTGCCCCTGGGCTTAGTCCAGTGCAAAGCTTACCCCACCGCTACCACCAGTTTGTCACGGTACAAACCACTTGTCCTCAAGGTGGCATTGCAATGCCACCAGCAAGGGTCCTCTCGCTGTGATCAAGTAAGGGGTATGGGTACATAGAACTTTCAGGTATAGCCAGTAAGACTCAGGACCAGGTGGTTTTCTCACCTTTCAATGGAAACCATCCAGCTGGATTATCAACACTCTGGAATTCCCCCGAGTTTGGCTGTCGTACCAGATCTGTGAAGGCGTATGTAGTACTAAACCTCCTGGATGATGCTGGACAGGAGTTGGATTACAGAACCCTTGGAAGTCTGGCTCACTGGAACAGTGGAGTCAGCTAGTTGAGCAGGGATGAATCCCATTTTCTTACCAGGGAAGAGCTACAGCTCTCAGGCATATAGTCTACCTGACTAAATAAAGGTACGTTTTTTCCCTTGGATCCCCAGAAATACAGTTCAGACACTTCTATGCTGTCCCAAGAGGGTACTGCTCACTTTATTTTCAAACAAACATTTATAGGCAAAAAGAACAATTCAATTTTGATTTATTGCACAAACATGATTAAACTACCTGCCCTCAATCATTTGACTCAAACCTGAGTGGTGTTGATATGGGGACTAAACAAAAGGCAAGTCCGATCATAAACAGGAAACAAGCAGCACATCCACATACCCAACTTAAACCTCCTTCCCCTTTGAGTCTCTCAAATTGTCCACTAATTAACCAATGATGCTAATATCATCAGGGGACAATTCCCAGATGTGGCTGTGGTGCCAGTGAGCCTTGTTCAAGTTCTGTAGTGGGGGCTAACTTTTAGCTGCCACTGAGATACTTGAAGGACCTCTATGACAGAGGGTTACATTTTAGCTGATATGGGGTCTATAGGGACCCCATTGTTTAGAAGGTGAGAATGAAGTCTTCACAACCCCAAATCTTCCAAATCAAATCATCCTCTTGATCTCCTCTAGCCCTAATAAAATTCAAAATACATTTTTTTTATCAGAAATTATACACTTACTCTAAGCAAAACAATGACTATCTCATTCAATATTTCCTTAATGAGGAATTTAACTCTATCAATTCAAGATTACAGAAGAGGTGGTTAATAGAGTTATCCTAGATCTAAAGATGGGCAGATCTCCGGGCCCGGATTGATTTACAAAACTTCACTATAAAAAATGATAGACCTCTCCTCTCATTTAACAAACTTATTCAATGCAATCCTAGATGGCCATCTCATTACCCCTGAACTAAACCAAGCAAAAATGAGACCTCATTCTATTCCTACGTTTTTTAAATAAGTAGCCACAAGGGGAGGCCACAAGCTACTTAGCTATTCTATTTGCGGCCTCTGTCAGCTTACGGATGTCGAGCTGCGATCCCTTGTGATGAGCCTTTGATCTAACGCGGCTGCAAGAGTTGCGGCCGCAAGAAATTCCAAATTGCTATTCAAATGCTACGCTCACCCTTCGGTCAAGCCTGTAAATCGCTAAAGCCGAGCCGCAGCTTAGTTACACCAAAGAGATACCGCAATGCTCTTACTTACAAAACGTAGCACCAATTAAGCAAAATATTAAAGCCATCCTGTACTTTTATTAGACGTGAAAGTGATTTTAGGTCTTAGAATTAATAGCACAACATTCTCCTACTCAAATTGTCAATTACAAATGTTTATTTCATGTTAAATTTTCATCATAAAGTCCAATGAGCTTCAACATCCAAGCCCCTAGGACGTTTGAATCCAACCTGTGGGCTTGGAGGTTGAAGCCCGTAGGGTTTCATGACAGAAATTTAACATGCAATAAAGTGGTTATTTCTGCCGATTTGCGAGTTTCAGAATGTTGTGCTATTAATTCTAAGACCTAACATAATTTTCTCTTTTAATAAAAGTACAGGGTGGCTTTTTTATTTGCTTATGAAGTGCTACGTTTTGAAAGTAAGACCTATGGCCTTGAATGACCTCCAAGCCAGTAACTCATGGTTCAAGCCCGCAAACTCAGAGCACTGGAAATGAAAATATAAATTCAAGACGGCAGTGTAAAGCACTGTTAATGATAAGGTACAAAATGGAGGACATGAGGAATAAAGGCAAACCCATCTCAAGCTGGCACATCACCAAATACAATACTTTCACGTTTAATTTATGTCCACAGTCCAACATGCTTGAATAACCTCCAAGACCGTAACTCATTTTTCAAGACTGTCGGACTTTGGACATAACTTAAACGTGAAAGCAAGTATTGTATTGTGGCGATGTGCCAGCTTGAGATTGGTGTGCCTTTATTCCTCATGTCAACCATTGTGTACCCCATCATTTACAGTGCTTACAGTGCTGTCTTGAATTTATATTTGCATTTACATTTCTACAATGTTTGCAGACTTGAAACACGAGTTACGGAGTTGCGGCCGCGATCTTGTTCAAGCACGGAAGTGCCTACGGCAGACTGCATGGTTTGCAATTGGCCGTAAGAGGGACCTCCTTGCGACGCCGCCCATTTGAATACCAGCATAGACGTATCGCTATGCGGGGCCGTAAGCCGGCCACAAGGAATCGCAGACTTGATTACAATGAGGCCCATAGCCATTAAGATATCTCAGCTTCTACCTAACTTATACAAGGGATAATATTAGAAGAATTTTGAATATTAAACAAACAGCCCCCCCATCCCCCAAAAAACGTAATCTTTATTAGCCATAGATATTGAAAAGCCATTCATTTCGTTAGAATGGCCTTATCTATACTCAGTATTATCTAAATTTGGATTCAAAGGCCACATTATAAACCTAGTTAAGACCTACTACTGCTCCCCCAAAGGCTGCTTAAAATTACCAGGTAAAGAGAAAGTATCCGTTAATATACAGAGGGGGGCCTAGACAAGGTTGTTCTTTATCTCCCTTTCTCTTTGCCTTAGCAATTGAACCCCTTGCCCAATCAATTAGATTTCACTCCTATATTCACGGGGTCAACATAAGACTACACCAATTCAAATGTTGTTTATTTGCAGATGATCTCCAATGCACTTTAACCAAACCTACCACTTCTATTCCAGTCCAAATTAATCATTTAGAGGACTTTGGAAAATTATTTGGCCTAATAGTGAACATAGAAAAAAACAGAGGCCCTTTACTTACAAATGTCCATTAAAGGAAATCATAAATGTTAACCAGTTTTTCCAGGCCGAAATCCCGCATTAGATATTTACAGCCTTATTAAAATTGAGATTCAGTAAATTTAATAGGGCTCTACTGTATTTAAGCACACAGCATATTTTTTTTAGTTAGTGAACTTCTATCCAAAAGCAAGGTCTTCACTAACTAAAAACTTCTGTAAATAAAATATGCTATGTGCTTAAATAGAGCCCTTGTAAATTTACCGAATCTCAATTTAATAAGGCTGTTAGGATTTAATATCATATGCAAACTAAACAATCTATATAAAGCTAACTATATTCCCCTATATAAGATACTAAAATCTGATATACAGAAATGATCAAATCTCCCAATCACCTGGCAAGGTTGAATTAACTCCATAAAGATGAATATTCTCTCTCGTATATTATATTTATTTATGACAATTCATAGCTAGACAGATTAATTATGTGAGGAGCAGGGTCTCTACAGTATATGATGGATATGGGCACTTCTGAATTTGTGCCAAAAGTCCTATAAGCACTAATTAAAGCTTAAATATAACATATAATTGTTGTATTAATTGGTGTTAGACTGTTAACTTGTTTTTATATATTCAATATCTGTTAATCCTTTAGATTGTAAATTTACAAGTTTTCAGTCTTGCAAGGAGCTTTGGTAATGCACTTCAGACACTGGATTCTAAGCTCAAAGACAGGGCCCTCCATTTTTTGCAATGTGTTAATATTGTTTTGCTTTGAACACAATCCTTGTATATTGCTATGCAATATGTTGGAGCATTACATATAAACGTTATTATTATTAATAATAATAATAATAATAATAATAATATCTATTATTATTATTATTATTATTATTATTATTATTATTATTATTATTTAATCTGTTTAGCTTCCCAAACACAACATATGGCAGATGCTAAGGTTTACTGCTTATCTAGTACAATTTAAAACAAGTATAATTTAGGTAATGTTGCCATGTTGCTATTACAGTATTATTTCTGATAACTTTTTATTTGACGGTAAGGATAGTTCCCTATGTGATAATACTTATTGTGTATAAGAGGGAATTAGGTTGAGACTTATAGTATACATTTTTTCTGTGTATCCTGTGGTGTGCATGTTGTGCTTCAACATGACTGAAGGCTCCCCAGTGTCACGTGAGATACAGCATCGTAGAATTACTTATCCCATTCAATCTACATGGCAAATAATGCCCAACACATTTAGCCATTCAGCTCCTTCAAAAGTATTCTTGCCTTATTGAAGCACAGCATGCAAGACACAGCGAGATATTTTTTTGCACATTTGAAAAACAAGTTAATTTAATTTTCTTTAAACTTTGTAGTACATATTTTCATTAAAAAATATTTGTAATGCTTACAAACTGTTTTAGATGCAGGATAAAACATCTGTGAATTTTAGGTCATTTACCTGATCAAATAATTAATTGGTAATAGACATATGCAGCCTTATTAAATTGTGATTCAGTAAATTTAAAAGGGCTCTAATTAAGCACACAGCATATTTTTTTACAGAAGTTTTTAGTTAGTGAACTTCTATCTAAAAGCAAAGGCTTCACTAACTAAAAACTTCTGTCAAAAAAATATGCTGTGTGCTTAAATAGAGCGCTTTTAAATTTTCTGAATCTCAATTTAATAAGACTGAAGGTCATTTGCCTGTCTAGCAATCTGTTCTACATCTATTGTGCTTTATTTGTGTCAATGCTAAATATAATTAATATAGTTTCTATAGCTTAACAACATGAAATACGTTGTTTTTATAAAAGATACAAGAAGAATTACTTCATATATACATGTTTGTTTACAAATGAGTGTTGTATGGAACAAAATATGGATGGGCATTTATTTAATACTGAAGTAACACAGCGTAACTGAATTTACATCTATTTTTGGACACTAATACTGAAAATCAAATATGCTACAACAAGCCCAAAACAAGATTAAATAACTAAATCCTCCATCACAATATATACCAAAGAAAAGTAATTTTCCCAAAGTTGCGAGATGTATTTTGTAATGAAATCTTTTTTATATTTGGGTATCATACAGGTTTCACAATATCAAATTTCAGCTGTTATAGAATATATTGAGTATATAGAATAGTTGTAGCACATGTATATTTGCCTATATATTCATATGAGTGCAAAAAAGATAAAACGATAAATTTCACTTATTTCACTTATTTTAGAACTTTGAGTCTATAGATGCAAACTACTTTTTTCTAGGTGTGGTGCTAGTTTCAACCTGATAAATAATCTATTATCAATCTACATTATTGTCCTCTGTCAGTGGCGGAGCTAGAGCAGGGAAAGCCCTGGTGCAAAAACATTTTTTAAGTGGGGAGGTTGTAAAAATGTTTTTGCGCTGGGCCCCCAGTTACCAACTTACTGAAAGCCCCTCCCCAAGACCCCTTCCTATAACATATCCCTTCCTGAGACCCCTTCCCATAACGGCTTCCCTCCCCAACACCCTTTCCATAGATGACTCCCCAAGACCCCTTTCACAGCTGTGTGAAGAAGGAGGTAAGGGAAGAGGAATATACCATCTATTCAGTCAGTGCCTCTCAGCAGCCATCTTCACATAACACCCAACCCTCTCAGGATCCACCCTTACACAGCACCCAACCACTTTCAGCACCTATCTCACAGAACCCATTCTTTGCTGTCATCCAGCCCCAGATGTGCTGATCTACTCCACACTGCCATCTATTGGAGCTTCAGTAAAATGCTCTAAGAAAAATAAAATTAAATGTCAAAAAATATATGTTAGCTCTCCCGACCCCCCTCCCTCACCACAATGAAGGGTCCTGGTGCACTGTACCACCTGCAGCACTGGTCCCCTGCTCTCTCTGCTGCCTCTCCCCCACCCTTCCTTCACTGATAGATACATAAACACACTCTCATCCAGTTTTGAGAAAATTATGTAACAAACAGATAACTGATTCCTATATTCATAAAAGGGTTTACAAGAGTCTGATTATCTCCAATAATGTTTTTATGTCCATGGTTCACACATCTGCTAATGTATTTTATTATGTATTTCACAGGCACATGCATTCCCCCCCCCCCCCCCCCCCCCCCCCCAAATTACAGTGGCCCTTTAATCTGTGATGAAAGCTGTCAGATTTCACTTTGTATACAGTTTCTATTACCAACTGTGGCAACAGATGTTTAAATTGTCTATCACACTTCTAGTTTGCATGTCTGGATGTGTAAAACTATTTTCATAAATCTATCATCAAACCAGAAAGTTGTTGATCAGTATAATGTTTTAAATGGTTTATTACCTAGGAAAAATCATAGCAGACAACAGTTTATACCAAATTTGCATAAAAGAAATAAGAAAACTGAAATGAGAAAAAACTAAAACAAACAAAATAAAATACAATACCTCCCCCTCTCCCTTTCCCCTAACTTACCCCCATCTGTAGCTGTTCCACCGCTCCTCCACGCTCCTTCCTGCATCGGGACCCGGCATATGCTAATGACGTGACATCACATGCGCTCCATGTCATTAGCATTGGCCTGGTCAAGACGCAGGAAGGAGCGTGGAGAAGCGGAGGAACAGCTGCAGATGGAGGTAAGTGAGGGGAAAGGGAGAGGGGGAGGTATTTAGAGGGGTAAAGTGAGGAGGGGGTTTTAGGATGAGGATGGGGGGTTTATGATGTGGATGGGGGGGTTTAAGATGAGGATGGGGAGGGTTTAGGATGAGGATGGGGGTTTGGGATGAGGATGGGGGGTTGAGGATGAGGATGGGGGAGTTGAGGATAAGGATGGGGGGTTGAGGAGGGAGGTTGAGGAGGGAGGTTGAGGATGAGGAGGGAGGAGGAGGAGGGAGGATGAGGAGGGAGGATGAGGAGGGGGGATGAAGAGGGGGGGTTAAGGGGGGTGGCTGAGGAGAGTGGTTTAGGATGAGGAGGGTGGTTTAGGATGAGGATGGGGGGTTGAGAATTAGGATGGGGGGTTGAGGATGGGGGTTGAGGATGGGGGGTTGAGGATGGGGGGTTGATGATGAGGAGGGGGGTTGAGGTTGAGGAGGAAGGTTGAGGAGGGGGTTGAGGATGAGGGGGGGTTGAGGAGGGGGTTGAGGATGAGGAGGGGCGGTGAGGAGGGAGGGTGAGGAGGGTGATAAGGGAGGGGGGAAGAGACACATGGAAGGGAGAGGGGGGAAGAGACACAGGGAAGGGAGAGGGGGTATGAGACACAGGGGAGAGAGAGGGGAGAAGAGACACAGGGGAGAGAGAGGGGGGACACAAGAAAAGGGCACACAAGAGGGGGACACATAGGGCACAAGAGGGACACAGGGGGGCAGCACATTTCCCACCCTCGGCTTATACTCAAGTCACTCATTTTCCCCAATATTTTGTGGTAAAATTGGTGCCTCGGCTTATACTCGGGTCGGCTTATACTCGAGTATATACGGTAGTTACTATTTACAAATGTGATCAAGAACAATTGTGATGGCACGACCAAGATGAATGTTTCCATTTTTTCAAACATTTGTCAGGGGATTTTGTGTGAGTATGACACAGTTATCATATGTTATGGGGTATAAAGGAAGGTCCCCTTCTAGATGTCTACTTTGTCGTGGTGAAGGTCCTTGTGTATTTCAATGAAGCTGTGAGCTATACATTGTAGAGTTACCCAAAATGGTCAGGTCATGGCAGAGAGGTCAGACAAATTGCGGTTCACTGGAGAAGGAAATTGCAAACCACTCCAACAACAGCATGGCTAAGATAACTTTATGGACAGGTACAATCAAAGACATAACAAAATGGCAACGGAAGATGAGCGCTTAAGGTCAGAAGGTGCCTACCACATTACTGAGGAAGAGCAGAGGTCAAATACAATTAGCACCAAAACTAATTAAGTGTTTGGACCAAAGCCGAAAGGACACAAAGCTGCTGATGTGTCTGGAGGGGAAAGGAAAGTCCGCTGCAGCAAAGAAAAATTTAGCATAGGAACCTGGAGATTTAGAACTATGAACCAAGGCAAACTGGATGTGGTCAATAATAGGATCACAAGGTTAAACATTGATATGCTGGGAATTAGGGAACTTAAATGGACTGGAATGGGACATTTTACATCAGACACCCAGATCTTCTACTCTGATCAAGAAGAAATTGAGTAGTCAATCAAAGAGTGGCTAAAGCAGTGCTCGGTTACAACCCAATAAATGAATGATTTCAATTCATATGCAAGGCGAGCCATTTAACATCACAATGATCCAAGTCTATGCTCCAACCATGGATGCTGAAGAGGCTGAAGTTTTCCAGTTCTACAAAGACATTCAGCACATCATAGATATAACACCAAGAAAAGATGCTACTATCATCATAGGAGATTGGAATGCTAAAGTAGGGAACCAAAATACACCTGGAATAACTGCCAAGATCAAAATGAAGAAGGTAAGAGATTAGTAGAATGTTGCAAGAGAAGACAAGGAGACATTATATAATGAGCTATGTAAAGAGATCAAAGAAGATAACAGAATGGGAAAATCAAGAGATCTCTTCAAGAAAATGTTCATGATAAAGTGAGCGTGATAAAAGACAAAACCAGTAGGGACTAAAAAGAAGAAGATCAGATAAAGAATAGGCAACAGGAATACACTAAAGATCCATACCGGAAGGATCTTAACAGCAGTGATGACCTCAATAGTTTGTCCAATAAGCTAGAGCCAGACATCTTGTAGAGCGAAGTGAGATAAGCCCTAGGATGTCTTGCAAATAATAAGGCTGCAGGAGGTGATGGAATCCCAATTGAACTATTCAATATTATAAAGGATGATGCTGTGAAAGCGTTGCTTGCCTTTTGCTACACATTTGGAAAACTCAACTATCGCCAATAGACAGGAAAAGGTCAGTCTACATCCTAATCCCTAAAAAAGGAATGCCAAAGTGTGCTGTAATTATCGAACAATTTCACTCATTTCACATGCCATTAAGGTAGTGCTTAAGATTCTACAAGCACAACTCCAACAATATATGGATCAGAAACTACCAGATGTGCAAGCCAGGTTCCACAGAGGAAGAAGCACAAGAGATCCAATTGCCAATTGCTGGATAATAGAGAAAGCAAGAGAGTTCCAGAAAAGCATATACTTCTGCTTCATAGACTATTCTAAAGCCTTTGACTGTGTGGATTATAACAACATGGGGCATGTTCTTAAAGAAGTGGGAGTACCAGATCATCTCATCCTCCTCCTAAAGATTTTTTTATGTGGACCAAGAAGCCACGGTCAGAACCGAACATGGGACAACAGAATGGTTCAAGAACGCAAAAAGGAGTGCTACAAGGTTGTAAACTGTCACCTTATTTATTTAACTTATATGCAGAGCACATTATGGGTAAGGATGGATTGGATGAATCCAAAGCCAGAATCAATATTGCTGGAATGAATATCAACAACCTTAGATACTTTTCTGATGGCTGAAAGTGAAGAGGAATTAAATCATCTTTGATGAGGGTAAAAGAAGAGAGTGCAACAGTTGGCTTGCTGCTCAACATTAAAAAGACAAAGATCATGGCAAACAGCAATCTTACTTTCTTGCAAATAGACAGAGAAGAAGTGGAGGCAGTGACAGAATTTATTTTCTTGGGATCCAAGATCTCTGCAGATGGTGATTGTAGTCATGAAATTAAAAGACGCTTGCTTCTGGGGAGAAAAGCTATGGCAAGCTTGGACAAGCTAGTAAAAAGTAAATATATTAAACTATCAACAAAGGTCCACATAGTTTGAACTATGGTATTCCCAGTAGTAAGATACGGAAGTGAGAGCTGGACCATAAAGAAGTCTGAGTGCAGAAGAATTGACACCTTTGAATTGTGGTGTCGGAGAAGACTACTTAGAGTCCCTTGGACTGCAAGAAGATTAAAAAAAAACAGTACTTCAAGAAATCAAGACGAACTGTTCACTAGAAGGTATGATCATGAAGCTGAAGCTTGAATATTTTTGCCATATCATGAGACGTCAGGGTTCCCTAGTAATTACTCTGATGCTGGGAACGATGGAAGGCACAAGAAGAAGGGGACGACAGAGGCGGAGATGGATAAATGAAGTCACTGAAGTAATGAACATGAACTTGATGCAGCTCAGAGGGGCAGTGACTGAGAGATGTATCTGGTGTGCTGCGGTCCATAGAGTCACCGAGAGTTGATCTCAACTGAACAACTAAACAACAAAAACAATAAAGATATTAAACATGTCATAGATATAACACCAAGAACATTTTTACTATTATCATAGGAGATTGGAATGCTAAAGTAGGAACCAAAAATACACCTGGAAAAACTGGCAAGTTCAATCTTGGACTACAAAATGAAGCAGATCAGAGATTAGTAGAATTCTATCAAGATAATTCTCTGGTCATAGCAAACACCCTCTTCCGACAGCCTCAGAGATGATTCTAAACATGGACTGCACCAAATGGGCAATATAGAAATCAGATTGATTATATATTTTGCAGCCTAAGATGGAGGAACTCTATACAATCAGCAAAAACGAGACCTGGAGCTGACTGCAGCCCATGAGCTTCTTATTGCAAAGTTCAGAACTAAAATGAATAAAAGAGTGAAAATCATTAGATCAAGCAGATATGAGATAAAAAAATATCCCCTGTGAATATGCAGTGGATGTAAAGAAAACATTTAAGGGACTAGATATAGAAGATAGAATGCCTGAAGAACTTTGGACTGAAGTTTACAACATTATTCAGGAAACAGCAACAAAGAATAACCATAAAAGAAAGAAAACTAAGAAGGCAAACTGGCTATCTGATTAGGCTTTGAAAGTAGACCAGGACAGAAAGAAAGTGAAAGGTAGTGGAGATAGAAAAATATTTGTCTTACTGAATACAGAATTCCAGAGGATTGCAAGAAGAGATAATGAGACATTCTATAATAGGCAATGTAAAGAGGTTGAAGATGATAACAGACTGTGTAAGTCAAGAGATCTCTTCAAGAAAATTGGGTATCTCAAAGGCACCTTTCATGCCAAAGTGGGCGTGATAAAAGGCAAAAATGGTAGGTACTTAACAGAGGAAGATCAGATAAAGAAGAGGTGGCAGGAGTACACTGAATATCTATTACAGGAAGGATCTTAACAGCAGTGATTACCTCAATAGTTTTTCCAATGACCTGGAGCAGACATATTGGACAGCGAAGAGAGATGTGTGCTAGGATGCCTTGCTGATAACAAAACTGCAGGAATTGATGGAATCCCAATTAAACTATTCAAAATTCTACAAGATAATGCTGTGAAAGTGTTGCTTGCTTTATGCCAACAAATTTGGAAAACTCATCAATGGCCAATATACTGGAGTACCAAAGAGTGCTCCAATTATCGAACAATTGCACTAATTTTACACACCAGCAAGGTCACACAAGTGATCAAATTGCCAATAGAAAAAAAAATAACTTTTACTATTCTAAAGCCTTTGGCTGCGTGGATCACAACAAATTGTGGCAAGTTCCTAAAGAGATGGGAGTACTAGATCATCTCATCCACCTCCTGAAGAATCTGTATGTGTACTTAGAAGCCACGGTCAGAACCGAACATGGGACAACAGAATGGTTCAAGAATGGAAAAGGTGTGCTACAAGGTTGTACATTGTTACCTAATTTATTCAACTTATACGCAGAGTACATCATGCGTAAGGCCAGGCTGGAAAAATCCAAAGCCGGAATTAATATTATTGGAAGAAATATCAACAACCTCAGATACATCTATGATACTATTTCAATGGCTGAAATTGAGGAGAAATTAAAGGAACTATTGATGAGGGTAAAAGAAGAGAGAGTAAAAGCTTGCCTACTGCTCAATGTTAAAAAGATGAAGATCATTGCAAACGGCAATCTCAGTTCCTGGTAAATAGATGGAGAAGAGGAGGCAGTGACAGATTTTATTTTCCTGGGATCCAAGATCTCTTCAGATGGTGACTGTAGCCATGACATTAAAAGACATTTGCGTCTGATGAGGAAAGATATTGCAAGCTTGGACAAGCTAGTAAAATGCAAAGATATTAATCTATCGACAAAGTTCTGCATATTTAGAACTATGGTATTCCCATAGTAACATACGGATGTGAGAGCTGGACCATAAAGAAGTCCGAGCGCTGTAGAATTGACGCCTATGAATTGTGGTGTTGGCGAAACTACTTAGAGTCCCTTCTACTGAAAGAAGATCCAAAAAATCAGTACTTTAGGAAATCAAGACAAAATATTCACTAGAAGTTACGATCATGAGGCTGAAGCTCAAATATTTTGGCTATATAATGAGACATCAGGATTCCCTAGAGAAGGGGTCGGCAGAGACAGAGATAGATAGATGAGGTCACTGAAGCAATGAACATGGGTGATCAGGGGTGACTGAGAGATGTACATGGTGTGCTGTGGTACAGTACATAAGGTCACAAAGAGTCGGATACAACAAAACAAGTAAACAACAAATAAAGGAAATTAGCTAAAAAAAAATTACATTTTTGAGGATGTTATTTACTTTTCCATTTGTCGCTGACTTTTTCTTGCTATCATTTTTAAAAGTGGCTACATTTATATCAATGATTCTTAAGTGTATATTTATGAAAATAAAATGTGGTGCCAAATATTTAGTTAAATAAGTGGCATAACATATGCAAGTGTTTGTATATCTGTAATGAAAGTGACAATAATGAATATCAATTCTTGGGTTTATGCATTTGGAATAGCTCCCTGGGTCACAATCAATATACTTAGCAAATCTGTGTGGGCATATGCAGGTCCTGTGGCCTATAAACATATGGCTTTGTTGTTGTTCAAACTAATTATATGTTTTTTTTTCAATAGAAAGGATTTAATGAAAAAGTTTGAACTTTTTAGTACTGGAAATCCAGTAGATCAACAAGACCAAGTTAATTGCCATGCTTCTTTTTTTCAGGTAGCCTCATATTAAGCCGTTCCATATTTCAGCTAGTGCTAATTTAGGCACAGAGTAATTATCTGTAAGACTTTATACAATGTTGGTTTAGTCTTTTTCAAGGATTACAAGTTAAATTGATGAAGATCATGGCAAACTTCAAGTTCAGTTCCAGGCAAACGGATGGGAAAGAAGTGGAGGCGGTGACAGATTTTATTTTCCTGAGCTCCAAGATCTGTTCAGTTGGTGACTGCAACCAAGCCTGGCAAGTGTGGACAAGCTACTAAAAAGTAAGTAAAGTAAATAAGTAAAGATATATCACAATCAACAAAGGTCTCCATAGTTAAAACTATGGTATTCGTAGTACTAACTTATGGATGTGGGAGCTGGACCATAAAGAAGTCTGAGCGCTGTAGGATTGATGCCTTTGAATTGTGGTATTGGCGAAAACTGCTTAGAGTTTCTTGGACTGCAAGAACATTCAATGAATACTACAGACAAACGTTTTACTGAAAGTTATGGTCATGAGGTTAATGCTCAAATATTTTGGACATATCATGAGAAGACAGGATTCCCTAAAGAAGCCTCTGATGCTGGAAAGATTGAAGGAACACAAAGAAAGGGGTGGCAGAGAAGGAGATAGATGTGGTCACTAAAGCAATGAACATGAGCTTGATTAAGCCCAAAGGGGCAGAGTCTGACAGATGTGCCTGACATGCCATATGGTCAACTGAATGACTGAATGACTACACAACAAAAACAAGTAAACGGGACTAATACTAAAACTATGTATTTGCAGATAATTTAAATCTGTTTGGAAGTGCAAAAGTGTTCATTATTTCACAAAATTATATAGCCTCTGCAAAATGGTTACTGAGTAGAACGGTGAAGTTGGTTGTGTAAAAGAATAGAGTCCACTGAAAGTCACATTGCATATACCGGTACTTAAAGGATGTTTGGAATGTATTTTGACTGGATTTAAAAATGTGCTTTTTCCATGCTCCAGTGAAGTCTAGGAGGAAGATTCTATTTTTTTTTTATGATTAATCTCATGGGGGAGATTGGATACCAGCTAGGAGGAAAATGTGTGAGACAGCTACTTTAAGAATCCATATAAATAATAAAGTGTGCATGTCACATTTGTCTTTACAAAATATCTTTCCCATTTCTGACTTAGTCTGCTACTACCCTTCTTATGTGCGCTTAATGTATTACATTTTTACATTATATTTAAGATTTACATAAAAGCATGCTTGCTTCTTATCTATTTTAAAAAGAATAATAACAATGAGTTCACTTTTTTATTTAACTACTGCAACATTTCTTAAAGAAGATATTAACATTTTAGCAGCTAAAAGTGTAGAAACCATTACAAATTATGAGAATGAAAGGGTCAGAGTAACCAGTGTCTTGAGTCACCAGAGAAGTGAACCCAGACCCAAATTGAGTGATAGAAGAAAAGAGAGCAGGGAAAGAGAGAGAGAGAGAGAGAGAGAGTGAAGAGAAGAAGAAAGTAAAGTGAGAAAGAGGTTAGAGAGATCAGAGAACTTGCATATAAAAATGTTAGGCATCTACAAAGTTGATTCTGCCACTTATGCTGTAGTGTTATATGGATCAACTAAAGAAAAAACAGTCGGCTTTGGTTTTATTTTCCAATAGGGATCTATATTAGTTTAATGGACTACTATGCCTGTTGCTTCTCCTAACATGTAAAAATTGAAGGAATGCCAGATCTCACCACCCACTCGGCCAGATGGTTGCCTTTCACAGCCATGCTCTGCTGTTTATATCCTAGTTATGCTGTTTGGGTCATTCCTCACTGTCCTGCTGTTAAGTAATTCATGTAAGGATTTACTTAAATTGGTTGTTGTTAATCTGTAATAAATAAGAACCCTGCATAGCCGACTTCTGTTTATGTGAATACCTATAAATTAGATGTACTAAATATCTCCTCAGTTAGATACTAAATTCATTTTAAGATAACAACAATCCTTTATATTGAATCTAGCTGTATAGAAGTCGCCATGCATTTTCTAACTGCATCATAATGTATACATAGATGTAAAAAATATAGATGTAAACGACAAAGGTAAATGAAAAATGCATTTGCAAGAAACATAAAAACAAACAAAGCAATCAATTGAACAGGCTCAATAGTGCTATTGAACAAAAAATATTAATTGTTGTGAAGATCACTCAAGTATGAAATTAGTTTATTTTACATTTTATGGATACAGATTTAATTTTCTCTGTGGAAAAAAATAACAGCCTTCTCTTCCTAATTGACATTCTGTCTACCTTTCTTATACTATACTTCACTACTAGTATAATTTAACTGTGTTGAAATGGAGTTTGGCAAGTTCAGGTCAAAGAAAATATTAAGGCTTGTTCTGGTAAAATTACAGTGAAATAATTTAGCCAGCCAAACAATTATTTAGCCAGCCAAACAAGGTCTCTGCCCCTGAAAATACAATATAGTACAAATTCTATACTCTACTGCTTTTGCTACAGTAAAACAGACTTATTTTTTTTGTTACAACATGGACAACAAGATGAGTTTGTAATTCTTAGTGATAGTAATCTAGTTGGTCTAAAAATTAATTATATATGTCAAGCTTTAGTGGCAACGTTATTAAAATGAATATTTAAAACCTATTTGAGTCCAGCTGGGCTTTTTTAAATAAAAGGAAAACAGAGTCAAACTATTGTGGTAAACAATTCAACAACAGTACCAAGTTATGTAAGCAATACATGTTGCCCATATGACAAGTGAGGCTCTTAGGCCCTCTAATTTGAGCACTGATTCAGGAAATAAAACCTTGGTCAGAAACTTCTACATGGTTTTTCTACTACATATTTAAACAATAAGAGCCCAATTCAATTGAGCAATCGTAAGTTACTAGAGCCCATAAGTGAGGCTGTAAGTTAATTTGCTATTCACTTGGTGTCTTTTTGCAGGTTCCAAATAGTGTACAGCCTTGAAAACCTTGTGGTTGCTAAACCCGGTACTTACATCCTCCCGGTGCCTTTGATTTTTCACGATCGCAAAAATTGCAAGTCGCTATTCAATTGCTACAATTCCCCAAGCCCGCAAATGTTTTCACACCCGTAAATAGCAAATGTAGCAGAAAATCCTACGAGTACTAGAGAGGATTCACAAGGGGGTTTAACCCCTGTCCATAGCACTGTAAATGGAAATACAAAATAAATACTGCACTGTAAATGACAGGGAAAACAATGAAAGACATTAGAATGAATTGCACAACAGTCTCAAGCTCGCAAATCAACAATAAAAAAATCATATTTTTTATTGTCATTTCTGAGTTATATTGATCTCGGTAATCAATGGGTTAAAACATATCAAGCCACCCATATGGACTAGAACAGTATTGGCATTCATTTTTATTTTTTTGTATTTTGAGGGTTTGCGAGTCCCATGTCATATCGGAACCCCGAACCTGATTGATTGACATGTAACCTCCATGTTTTACTACCGTAATGATGGCGTTCTCATTTTTTATTGTCTTTTTTCGAAATGGGTGGTTACGCTCTTGCTTAATTGATCATGTTCCCGCCCTGAACTGCTATGCACGAGTGCATGGTTTACGACTTCGCTGTCAGCCCGTAACTTGCGGGCTTGTTCAATTGAATAGCACTGGAATCAGAGACATACGGCTTGTATCCTGTGAGATGCGGGCTTGCAATTGAATCGGGTTCAATGTTTTTAATAAATCCAGTTGCTTTTGTAATAATACATTTTTGCAGTTTACCTGCTGAGTGAAATTGCTTGCTATTAAGTTGAAAAGCATATCCTTTCACAATACTAGACAAGTAGGTAATCAATCTTCCATTTTGTTCATACAGTATACAATTAATTTTACAAACTCCCATGTCTTTAAATTGAAATAATAAATTACTGCTACATTAATTTCTGTAGGCCATGGTAGATATAAATATTGATCCATTGAGGTTATTTTTTTCCAAATGAGTTAGTACTCTGCTATAGAGAAAATGCTTTAAATGAACGTTAATAAATAATGAGTAATATGTTTTTATTACCTTTAGCAAGTAATTTGATTTACTGCTGGTGATCTTCATGATCACATATATAGTTGTGAGCGTACGAGTCGTTGCTCACGCTTGCGGGCTCGCGTAGCGAGCCCGCAAGAACTGCGTCCCTCGCGAAGCGAGGGACGCAGTTCGCCGCAAATGCGGGTCCTCGCGAAGCGAGGGCCCGCATTTGCGGTTGTCGAGGCTCAACGTCGGCTGTGTTAACACACACATACACACACACGACTTTTTTAACAGAATAAACCCAACCGCCCAGCCAACAAAAACCCAAGTCGTTGCTCACGCTTACGGGCTCGCGTAGCGAGCCCGCAAGAAACTGCGTCCCTCGCGAAGCGAGGGACGCAGTTCGCCGCAAATGCGGGTCCTCGCGAAGCGAGGGCCCGCATTTGCGGTTGTGGAGGCTCAACGTCGGCTGTGTTAACACACACATACACACACACGACTTTTTTAACAGAATAAACCCAACCGCCCAGCCAACAAAAACCCAACAACGTCCCCGCAAATGCGGATCCTCGCGAAGCGAGGGTCCGCATTTGCGGTGGTGGGAGCATCCCAACATCGGCTGTGTTAACACACACATACACACACAAAAAAAAAATCAAAGTCGCCTCACACCCGCTTACACCCAGACACACAGACGCAAGACTTAACAAAAAAACAGTAAAAAAGGCCCCTCACACGCTCTTAACACAGAAACAAATACACTGCGTCGTACACGTAAAAGCTAACTGCGTATATCGCAACAAAATACGGCCGCATCGGAAAAAAATACGGCCGCGAAAGACCCATTCCAACCGCCGCGCATCAAAACATCACAAACACAAGAAATAAACACAACGAACACATAAAAAGCTTACTTACAGCACGGGGGGGCATCCGGCACCTCCAAAAGTTCATTTACACGTCCATTTAAGTGAAAACAAACAGTTTAAACGACCGAAAATCGGCTAAGCGAGAGAAAAAATGGCCGCCGAACAAAACGAAAACGAGGCTCCAGACGTAACAAAACTACACTTACTCGCAACAAAATACGGCCGCATCGGAAAAAAATACGGCCGCGAAAGACCCATTCCAACCGCCGCGCATCAAAACATCACAAACACAAGAAATAAACACAACAAACACATAAAAAGCTTACTTACAGCACGGGGGGGCATCCGGCACCTCCAAAAGTTCATTTACACGTCCATTTAAGTGAAAACAAACAGTTTAAACGACCGAAAATCGGCTAAGCGAGAGAAAAAATGGCCGCCGAACAAAACGAAAACGAGGCTCCAGACGTAACTACACTACACTTACTCGCAATAATGAAACACATACTATGCGGAACGGATCACACTCATATTAAACACCATTTTAAACACTACTACGCACAAAATGGCGGATGGAACGCAAATTGTAAGCTGGAACGCAAATAGCGCATGCGTATTACGTTCTAACGGTCTAACTTTCCAGAATGTTCTACAAGTTTATAAATACTGTCTATTTGACAGAGAAAAATACATTTCTCCTCAGGTGATGAACAGAGTGACTTCAGACATAACTGCTGCTCAAACTTGAGAAGATAATTCTTTCCTAATTTACTACTTTACATTGTGCAAATTACAACTGAGAGGTAAGCTATAATATATTACTTATTTTCAAGACAGGACATCAAAAAAAAAAATTAAAGAAGACAAAGAGGTTTATGTATACTGACAAGTGACACGCACATATATGCGTATAATGTATACTGACAAGTGACACGCACATTTATGTGTATAATGTATAGTGACAAGTGACACGCACATTTAGGCGTATAATGTATACTGACAAGTGACACGCACATTTATGCGTATAATGTATAGTGACATGTCACATGCACATTTAGGCGTATAATGTATACTGACAAGTGACACGCACATTTATGTGTATAATGTATACTGACAAGTGACACGCACATATATGCGTATAATGTATACTGACATGTGACACGCACATTTATGTGTATAATGTATACTGACAAGTGACACGCACATTTATGCGTATAATGTATACTGACATGTGACACGCACATTTATGCGTATAATGTATACTGACAAGTGACACGCACATTTATGCGTATAATGTATAGTGACATGTCACACGCACATTTATGTGTATTGCCCCTGCAACAAACTAATTAAACAACTACATTTAAATTACATTACAAAAAAATAAGTTGGGACTATTAAAATACTATTAAAATATGAGTCATGTATACTGATATGTGACACGCACATATATGTGTATATCATCTATAGTCACATGTCACACACACATTTATGTATGTTGGCCAAAAATAAAAATAAGGTTAATTTAACAATTAAAATATGATTCATGTATACTGATATGTCACACGCACACAAAAAAATTACTTTCAACTATGGAAATGTGCTTCATGTATGTGACATATATGTGTGTAGACCCCACCAAAAAATAATGTTAATTCAAATTAATTACAGAAGTATAATTCAATGAAATTAATTTACTGCAATTCAATAGATCACCTAAAACTCAATCTTTCTACTTTTTTAAATATTCAAACAGACTCTGCATCAACAGCGTCTTTCAACAATTTGCACCGTACACTGTGAAGCACAATCCCTTTTAAAGAACACCAACAAAGAACAAGAGGTAAGATACAAAAATACTTTAAATGCTGAAAAGGCCATGGTTTGTTAAATACAAATAAAAAATTCTATAATTCACTATTTCACTTTATTTTTCAAACAGACACTACAAGAAGACCGGCGGATTAAGATTGGCAGGAGGGGACCCTCTGTCATTCCACACTTCAATCAAGGTAAAGTATTTAAGTATAAAAAAGAACCGAACCATGAGCCTTATTCAATTGTGAGTTGGCTAATTGAATAGGGCTTTATATAAGCACATAATAGGTCTTCACTAACTAAAAACTTCTGTCAAAAAATATTTTATGTGCTTATATAGAGCCCTATTCAATTGGTCAAAACGCAATTGATTCAGGACCTAAATATGTTTAATGGCCGAGGGCCTCATTCAAATGTGATTGTTTAACAATGTATAACCATTAGAAAAAACACTACATAAGTATAACAAAAGTGGTGCCCATCAAACAGGATTTACATTTACATTCTTATTTTAATGTTTAACAATCTATAAGCCTTAGAAAGAAGCCTAAATAAGCATACCAACATTGGTGCCCACCAAACAGGATTGTATGAAAACTCACACAAACACATAACAAACTACATTTACATTCTTATTTTATGTTTAACAACCTATTAGCATTACAAAACTACATTAATAAGCATACCAACAGTGGTGCGCATCAAACAGGATTGTATGAAAACTCACACAAACACATAGCAAACTACATTTAGATTCTTATTTTATGTTTAACAACCTATTAGCATTACAAAACTACATTAATAAGCATACCAACAGTGGTGCGCATCAAACAGGATTGTATGAAAACTCACACAAACACATAGCAAACTACATTTAGATTCTTATTTTATGTTTAACAACCTATAAGCCTTAGAAAGAAGCCTAAATAAGCATACCAACATTGGTGCCCACCAAACAGGATTGTATGAAAACTGACACAAACACATAGCAAACTACATTTTGATTCTTATTTTATGTTTAACAACCTATTAGCATTACAAAACAACATTAATAAGCATACCATCAGCGGTGCGCATCAAACAGGATTGTATGAAAACTCACACAAACACATAGCAAACTACTTTTACATTCTTATTTTATGTTTAACAACCTATAAGCCTTAGAAAGAAGCCTAAATAAGCATACCAACAGTGGTGCGCACCAAACAGGATTGTATGAAAACTCACACAAACACATAGCAAACTACATTTAGATTCTTATTTAATGTTTAACAACCTATAAGCCTTAGAAAGAAGCCTAAATAAGCATACCAACATTGGTGCCCAACAAACAGGATTGTATGAAAACTCACACAAACACATAGCAAACTACATTTAGATTCTTATTTAATGTTTAACAACCTATAAGCCTTAGAAAGAAGCCTAAATAAGCATACCAACATTGGTGCCCAACAAACAGGATTGTATGAAAACTCACACAAACACATAGCAAACTACATTTAGATTCTTATTTAATGTTTAACAACCTATAAGCCTTAGAAAGAAGCCTAAATAAGCATACCAACATTGGTGCCCACCAAACAGGATTGTATGAAAACTCACACAAACACATAGCAAACTACATTTAGATGTTTATTTAATGTTTAACAACCTATAAGCCTTAGAAAGAAGCATAAATAAGCATACCAACATTGGTGCCCACCAAACAGGATTGTATGAAAACTCACACAAACACATAGCAAACTACTTTTACATTCTTATTTTATGTTTAACAACCTATAAGCCTTAGAAAGAAGCCTAAATAAGCATACCAACAGTGGTGCGCACCAAACAGGATTGTATGAAAACTCACACAAACACATAGCAAACTACATTTAGATTCTTATTTAATGTTTAACAACCTATAAGCCTTACAAAGAAGCCTAAATAAGCATACCAACAGTGGTGCGCACCAAACAGGATTGTATGAAAACTCACACAAACACATAGCAAACTACTTTTACATTCTTATTTTATGTTTAACAACCTATAAGCCTTAGAAAGAAGCCTAAATAAGCATACCAACAGTGGTGCGCACCAAACAGGATTGTATGAAAACTCACACAAACACATAGCAAACTACTTTTACATTCTTATTTTATGTTTAACAACCTATAAGCCTTAGAAAGAAGCCTAAATAAGCATACCAACAGTGGTGCGCACCAAACAGGATTGTATGAAAACTCACACAAACACATACCAAAGTACATTTAGATACTTATTTTATGTTTAACAATCTATAAGCCTTAGAAAAAGGCCTAAATAAGCATACCAAAAGTGGTGGACACCAAACGGGATTCTAGAAAAACAAAGAAATAATGTCATTTTTTACTTCATACAAATACATTAAAATAATATTACATTTTCATTTTTATTTCATATCAGATACTGCGTCAAGAACATCGGACCAGGAGTTTCAACTGAGGACCACACCAGCGGACGAGGACTTTCAACAGAGGACCAGACCATTGGACGAGGACTTTCAACAGAGGACTACACCATCGGACGAGGACTTTCAACAGAGGACCAGACGATTGGACGAGGACTTTCAACACAGGACCAGACCATCAGACGAAGGCTTTCAACACAGGACGAACAAAGATTCTGCTTCAAATCAAACTTCAACCAAGGTACAGTATAACAAGTAAAAAAATAGAAAAATTAATTAATATTCTTCTTTAATGTTTAACCACCTATAAGCCTTAGAAAATAGCCTACAGAAGCATACCAAAATTGTGGCGCACCAAAAAGGATTGTAGAAAAACACAGAAATAATGCCATTTTTTCATTCATACAAAGACATTCAAATAACATAACATTTTCATTTTTATTTTATAACAGATACTGCGTCAAGAACATCGGAACAGGAGTTGGAACTGAGGACCACACCAGAGGACGAGGACTTTCAACAGAGGACTACACCATCGGACGAGGACTTTCAACACAGGACCAGACCATCGGACGAAGGCTTTCAACACAGGACCAACAAAGAATTTTGCTTGAAATCAAACTTCAACCAAGGTACAGTATAAAAAGTAATATCTATCATCTATCTCTTATTTGTCTTTTAGGGCCAATAATCTTTAACAATAAATACAAACTTCAATGTAAACTTAAAAAATAAATTGGCATAGTCCAAAAAAGTCTAAAAACACAGAATCTATATAATTTGTCATTGTAACATTCCAGTCCTAAACCCTAATTTAATTGCCATTTGACAAATTGAATAGTGCTGTAAATAAGGACATAACATCTTTTTTAAAATACCTTTTTAGTTACTGAAACACTTGCTTTTGGATACATGTTTAATAAATAAAAATGTCTTTAAATAATTATCTCATGCCCTTATTTAGACTTTTATTCAATTGAACGCATTGAAATTGATTAACTATAAAATGTTAACACACTATTGATAACTATATGTCATGAAAAACAACTTAACATCTCAAAATAAACTAATGGTACATTATTTTATTTTAACAGATTAACATGGCTGATAATGAGAGTAAACAAGAAAAGAAAAGACGCCAAGCTAGAGAACGACGACAGAGAGCAGACAGCCAGCAGACACCGGAGAAGAAGGAAATTCGACGAGAAAAAGAACGCAAAAGAATTGCAAGCAAAAGACTGTCACTTGCAGAAATTAAAGATATGTAAAAAAAAACTACAAAGAAAATAAAGCATTTACAACCTGTTGCTCAAACATCAGATGACATTTTGCCAGAAAAAAGACAAGAGATACCAAAAAAAGCAACAAAGAAAACAAAGCATTTAGAACCGTTTCATGAAACATTAGATGACATTTTACCTCAAACAATACAACATATACCAAGAAAAGCAACGAAAAAAACAAAACATTTAGAACCTGTTGTTGAAACATTATATGACATTTCACCTGATGAATATGAAAGGCAAAATCCTATATGCTTTGCAAATTGTCCTCTACTCAAGTCTTTAGCAGTAGAGGTTCATAGTTGTGGGGACATGACTACTCAATGTCAGTTTTGTGAGGCTTATTATTTTAAACAGGAGAGACCCAGAGATGGACAATTTATTAGTTGTTGTCAAAAAGGCAAGTTCAAACTTCCAGAAAGGAAAGAATTTCCAATTTATTTACAAAATATTATGACTGAACCTACTTTTCCAAACTACAAAAATTTAAGACAAACATAAGATCCTACAATAGTGCCATATCCTTTGCATCCATGGGGGCAACATTAGCTGCTAATGTACCAGGACATGGTCCTTACTGTTTTAAAGTCCAAGGACAAATTTATCATCGCACTTCCCATTTACATCCAGAGGAAGGAAATAAAAGAAAATTCGCTCAACTATATGTCCTAGATACAATGGAAGCTGTTGACCAACGTATGCAGATGGAAGAAAATAAAAAATGCTTACCCACTGTTTTCATAGAGCTAAATAACATTATG
Source organism: Discoglossus pictus (assembly GCA_027410445.1). NCBI lineage: Eukaryota > Metazoa > Chordata > Amphibia > Anura > Alytidae > Discoglossus > Discoglossus pictus. The sequence continues at coordinate 160,932,786 of CM050169.1, forward strand.
GACAACAATCCCTACAGTAAAGCTTATAAAAAATTGGCAGAAGTAGAAAATGAACAACTACTTCATTCACAAACACATCAATTACCAATGCCGAAGGTTAATATGGTGCTTAAAAGAGACAGACATACTGATAAACGTCGTTATAACTTGCCAACAACAAATGAGGTTGCAATGGTGTTTCACAATGATGAAGGAGAACCACCATTTCAAAGAGACATACGAATATATCCTAGAAATGAGGACCAACCGTTTATTAATATGAGTATCTTAAGTCCAAATTTAGATCCAATGACATATCCCATCTTTTTCCCACACGGAGAAGCAGGTTGGCAACCGAAATTAACTCTTCCCAGTTACCCAAATGCTAAAGCCAGAATCCGAAATAATGTTTCTATGCTTGAATTTAAAGTAGCTCAAATTGCCATTCGCAATGTATTTAATCCAATTTTATGTGGTGGGAAACTAACACAACAATGGATTATTGATTCATATTTGCAAGTTGAGGCAAATAATTTAAACTTTATCAAATATCAACAAGATAAACTCCGTGTAGAACAATATTCTGGACTCATGGACTATGTTGCTGACGTGGCTACAAGCAGAGACATGACAGCTGGCAAAGCCATCATTTTACCATCTTCCTTTCAAGGATCTCCTCGGAATATGAGAGAAAGATACAATGATGCTATGGCTATTGTGACAAAATTTGGCAAACCCGATTTATTTGTGACATTTACATGTAATCCACAATGGCCAGAAATTACACTAAATCTACTTCTTGGACAAACTGCTTCAGATCGACCAGATTTAGTAGCCAGAGTTTTTAAGATTAAATTAAATGAATTAATACGTGACTTCACTATAAATCAGTTATTTGGCAAATGTCTTGCTTATGTATATACCATTGAATTTCAAAAAAGAGGCCTTCCACATGCACATCTTCTAATAATACTTCAAGAAAAAGATAAATTAGATACTTCAGACAAAGTGGATGCAGTCATTGTTGCTGAACTACCAGATCCAGAACTATATGGTAGACTATATGAGATTGTTACTCATCGCATGATTCATGGACCCTGTGGTGACCTTAATCCACAATCACCATGTATGGAAAATAATAAATGTTCCAAAGAATTTCCCAAAGATTATAGAGACAAAACCTATGCCAATTGTGATGGATATCCACTTTATAAAAGAAGAGAAGGAGATAGTGCCATTATTCGTGGGAAAAAAGTGGACAATAGATATGTAGTACCCTACAATCCACATTTACTCATGAAGTACAACGCCCACATCAACGTAGAAGCCTGCACTTCCATCAAATCAATTAAATATGTCTATAAATATATTTACAAAGGTTACGATGCAGCTACTGTAGTCGTCAAAAGTGCAGACAACCCTGAAAGTAGTGAGTTAGTACATGATGAACTTGCATCTCATGTAGATGCTCGCTATGTCAGTGCGCCAGAAGCTATGTGGCGGCTTTTAAAATTTGAAATGCATGATAGATCACATGCAGTATATAGGTTAGCAGTACATTTGCCACAACGACATTTAGTCTATTTCCATGCTGGAAATGAAATGAATGCATTGGCCCAAAGTGAAGATCGTCACACTACACTAACTGCATGGTTTGCATTAAATTCCACTGATGCTGAAGCAACACAATACTTATATATTGAAATTCCATATCACTATGTTTTTGTGAATGGATTATGGAGACCAAGAAAAACCAGAGGCAATAAAATTATTCCAAGAATTTACACAGTCAGTCCAAGAGATGTTGAACGTTTTTGCTTACGGATATTACTTTTAAATGTTCCTGGAGCACAAAGTTTTGAACACTTAAGAACTGTTAATGACATTGTATATGAATCCTTCCATTTAGCTGCAAGACATAGAAACTTACTCGCTGATGATACAGAGTGGGAAAGATGCTTAGAAGAAGCAGCACAATGTCAAATGCCACGACAGATGAGAGAACAATTTGCTTTTATTTGTATCTTCTCAAATGCTCCAAATGCATTAGCTTTGTGGGAGACTTTTAAAAGTAATATGGCTGAAGACTTTATGCGACGATACAATGAACCCATTGCACACTTAAAAGCGTTAATGGAAATCCAAGAAGTCTTTTTAACTCATGGATTAAGTTGTGCAAGTTTTAATTTGCCTGATCCAGGTCTTATAGATGACATTAACTTTGAAGACTATGACATTCAACTACAAGCAGAAAGAACAGAAGAAAGACTTGCAACTTTAAATACACTACAATTGCAAGCATTTCATGCCATTAAAAATGCTATAGATGATGACATGGTGACAGAGCGTTATTTCTATCTTGATGGACCTGGCGGATCAGGAAAAACATATTTGTACAATTTATTAATGAGTTCAGTACGAGCACAAGGAAAAATAGCAATGGCGTTTGCCACTACTGGAATTGCTGCACTTTTATTAGAAGGTGGAAGAACTGTTCATAGTGGATTTAAACTGCCAGTGCCTATTTTAGAAAATTCTGTGTCAGATATTCGCATGACATCCTTACAAGCAAAGAAATTGAAGAAATGTAAATTAATTATAATAGATGAGGCCACAATGATGTCATGCTATGCCCTCCAATGTATTGACCGTTTGCTTCGTGAAGTCATGGATAATATTTTTCCATTTGGTGGAAAGGTAATGTTGTTGGGTGGCGATTTTAGACAAACATTACCTGTTGTTGTACATGGAAATCGAACTGACATTATCGAAACATGTATAAAGTCAAGTACAGTATGGAAACATTTTACCCATCTTCAACTGCAACAAAATATGAGATCAGAAGGCCAAACTGATTTCAATGATTGGCTTATTAAAATTGGAGAAGGCAGAACAGAAAAAATACTAAATTTACCTGACGACACTGTAGAGATCCCACCTCATATGATTTGTCAACAAGATATTATATCGGCTATATTTGAAGGGAGCATAAATAACGAAGAATATTCCGAGCTTGCCAACCAAGTCATACTGACGTGTAAAAATAAAGATGCATTAATCCTCAATAATAAAATCTTAAAAAAAATTTATGCACCACAAAGAAATTATCACAGTGCTGATTCTGTACTTGCTGATGACAATGAAAGTCAGGCTAACTTTTCCACTGAATTCATAAACTCTTTAACTCCTTCTGGAATGCCACCACATATTTTGCAGCTAAAGAAAGGTGCAATTATCATGTTACTGCGAAATATGAATCCCAAAAAAGGCCTATGCAATGGCACAAGATTAATTGTTCAACAATTAAAGGACCATTTTATAGATGCTGAAATTTTAACTGGGACCCATAGAGGAGAGAGAGTTTTCATACCAAGAATAGATTTAGCACCAAGTGAAAGTAGTCTCCCTTTTATACTTCAAAGAAGACAATTTCCCATTATTATGGCATTTGCCATGACCATTAATAAATCACAAGGTCAAACTTTCAAATCTGTGGGTATTTTCTTGGAAGAACCAGTTTTTGCACATGGTCAATTGTACGTTGCGTTGTCAAGGTGCAAAAATCCACAGGCAATTAAAGTTTACATTGAAAACAATGAAAGTCAAGGTGATTTATTAGAAGATGGACGTATTTTTACTAAAAACATTGTCTACTATGAAGTACTATAACTTTGAAGGATACTAATTAAAGGTGCCAAGATTTTTTAAAAGCATTGCAAAATACATAACAATTGGTTGTTTAATTCAGTCATAATTAATGGAAGTCATGTTTATGAATGATTCGCCTCACAAAATACTTGCCTTGCATTGTTAGTAAAAATTATGTTAAAATGTTAAGTCACTATGTTAATGTTTCTAATGTTCCAAGTTTAAAAAATATATTTTGAAGTTATTTCATTCAACATATTACAAAGTGGATGTTAAGAGGTCAAGCACCTTTTAAGTCACAATGTAAATATTGTCTGTTATCTTAAGATTACTACCTACATTAATGTTTATCGCCAATTTATGTGCTCAGTAATAAATTAGTTTAATTATGTACGTTTTAAGAAGAGTTTGACTGTATGCCTTCCTCTACATTCAATGTATATTCAAGTTAACAATTATTGTGATAGAAATTGAATTTTAATACTGATTAATTTAAATGTCAATTGTTTTTACATTCAAATGTTAATAATTTTAATAAAAAATTACTTTACAAAATGTATTCACTATGTTCCTGTTTATAATGTTCAAAATTATACCAATGTTTTGTCAACTTCTAAACTTACATAAAAAATAAAGTTCAAGTTTAAAAATATATACTTTGATGGTTATTGCTTACATATATTTTAAACTTCATGTTAAAATTTGCAACGTTTAAAAAAGGCTTTTTACTTTTGGCTTTCCTATTCATTCAATGTATATTCAAGTTAACAATTCTTCAGATACTAATTACATTTTAAAAAACCATTACATCAACATTTTACAAAAATACACGTTCATATTAAAATACTTACAAGTGTCAAAAATATATGTTAATAACTAAACAACTTGACAAACATATACATAACATTGCCGTCATTTTTTGACGGGCAAGTCGCTAGTTATAAATAAATATTTGTCTAGCATTTTTGTAATATAAAAATAATGGTAATTATTTAAAGTAATAAGACCATAATTTGTGATTTCCATTTAAACATAAAATAGTAGTCAACCAACTATTGGATGTGCTTTTTCATCTTTTTATTAAATACTTTTAAGTATATCAGTAATATAATATTAGTTGCATAATAATTTGTAATTTACCAGTTGGCACATATTTTATACAACAGTGTACAATTTTGGTTTTGTTTCTTAAATAAATATGGGTTGCTCATCTATATTTTTATTAATTGCTGGTTATATTTCCTATTCCCTATAGTGTTACAAAACAAAGCTAAAACTCTGCCAACGTTGGCTGTGATTTATAGTTACACAAGGATAACTGCCAGTATGGTTCACTGACATGTTAACCTACTATGGAGAGAAAACAATGAAGATAGATAAACTTGTTGGAAACAGAATAATAGGAAACGTTTCACACTCATCACTACTAATTTTCCATTCAACCTAGAAAGACAAAAAACTAAAAAAATAAAAAAAATTATCAAGCTACACTTCGCACAAGAAAATTAGGAAACAAAAGAAGAAAAAAAAAATATCAATGCTAATTTTATTAAATAAACTTGAAATTACAAACATAAAGCTTTGGTCTATTTTCCAGTGGTGAGAAATTTGTGTATTACACATGTATTACATTAAAAAGTTAAAATATGTATTTCCTATATGTTTATAGCCCTATCTTCTATATTTTTAAAACTCTCTCCTCTTACGGTCTTAAGGTCTACTGTAGATTGTATTATTTGGTCATTTTTCTACAGTTTGCATCAATTGTTTTCAATTGTATTGTTTCAGGATGTATGGATTATTTGTAACCTTATGTAAGCAGTTCCAATTGACTGTCTGTTCAAATCAAGGTTTAATAAATAGTTGTTGTTCTATCACCTGACTTTATTGTGACACCCATTTTCAGGCAGAAATAAAACTATGGTTGGAGATCTAAAACGTTTGAGTAGCAGTGGACAGGAAGAGGAAGGTAAAGAACTCTCAGAGTACTACATTGTGTGGTGAAGTGCCACCAGGGGTCAGAAGAGAGCTCTTCAAGACTTCTCCCCAGGAGTGAGATAGTTAACTCCTGCTATAAAAGGCCCCCCTGGGAGAAATGGGTGTGGTCCCTGTCAGAAGCCTGTCTGTGGAGCTGCAGGCAGAGAGGTGCCTGGGACACACAGGCCCCAGTAAAGAAAGGCCTGAGCTGGAGTTTGTGAGCAGAGGCAGATGCTCTCAATATGAGAGCCTGAAAAGGTTGCAGTCCATGACGAGACCCCAGAAAGGTGATTACCCAGGAGGGAAACGGCTGCAGAGAGAGAGAGAAGGACCTGAGGTTACAGGCAAGTGAAACCCCTGAAGAGGGTTAAGTATTTAAAGACACCGAGGCCTATGATTACAGGCAGGTGAACCCCCTGAAGAAGGTAATACTGAAGAAGAGAAGCCAATATTTAGTATTGGGACTGTATATAATGAAAGCTGCAAAGAAACTATATTTATTTTCTGTTCGTGTTATTTTCATGTGCTGACTGGATCTTAATAAAACGTGGAGTGGAATGAAAAGCCTCCTGTACCTTTCTCCATAAAGCTAAAGAGTCATTGGTCCCTATCTTTGTGGAGAAGCTCAGAAAGCATATGTGGTTTTGCCTGAAGAAAATGCAACAAGTGATTGTACCCTGAAGGAAGAGATCCTTAACAGAATAGGAGTGAAAAGAGTACAGAGATTGCACTTCTGGGATTTTTTTGATAAATCTGCTTATTGCTATCATAGGGGCATGCTTGTCTACCCAAGTTTAAAAAGCAGTTTCCCTGTTAAGGGAAGGCAAGCCAAACCTGATGAAGAAAGAAATCAGGAGTTAGAGACCTGGTGGATGGCAGAGAGAGTGCAAAAAGCCACCAAGAGAGCGGCAAAAGAGACTGCTGAGACGGCAGAAGGAGCTGCAAGTGAGACGGCAGAGGGCGCCGCAGAGACGGCAGAGGGCACAAATGGGATTGCTGTGAAAGTAACAGAAATTGCTGAGAAAGCAAAAGAGGCTGCTAGTGCAGATAAAGAACCTTTGCCCCTGGATCAAACTGTTAATTATCTAAAATTAACTAAGGTTGTGAGCAACAGTCAAAGAGAAAAGGACAAAACCAGCCTCAGTAAGAAGCATACTGATCAAGTCATTGTTGACGTTTTGAGTCCAAACCGATGTAGAGACGTTTGGGTAAGAGCAATGAAGATGACTCCATAAAAAACCCGGACAGACACAGCCACCTGTAATTGGTGGAGAGTACTAGAGAAAGAAAGTGCCGGACAAAGATCTCTGACCTAGAGAAAGGAGAGACCAAGTGTATGAATATAGCCAGTGTTCATACAAAGGAAGAATGTCCTAAAATGATGAAGAAACTGGAAACCTTACTAAAGTGAAAGATAAGGTAGAACAGAGTCTGCAGATTGAGATGGAGAAAGACAAACCACTGTCTCTAAAAGGACAAATAAAGCAGAGCATGGAGATGTGTCCTTATAAAACTATGAAGTATCCCAAGAGCATCCTGTCTCAGTTGGCCATGAACAAAGCGCTATGGATAAAGAGAAGAAAAACGGGAAACAAGTAAAGCGCGGAGTACAGATGAACTCTATCCCAGTGGGACTGAAAAAGCCTGAAGTAGAAGAAGGGCAATTAAAGGTTATCAGGTTGATGACAACTTATATTCCTGAATGGAGAAGGAAGCCTGCGTTTGAAGACAACAGAGTGTCCTATAGGAAGAAGACACAGATGTCTAATTGGCCGCAGTGGGAGAGTTCCCCCAAGTACAAGATGAATGAGAGATGTATGTAGAAGGGGCTGCACAGTGGCGAACAGATGAAGCTAGATCTCGCTCACCATGTATCTCAGAAGGGAGCAGCTATAACAAGAAAGGAACTGCTGTTACAAACTCCAGAACAGCAGCGGGTTAGTGAACTCTCTGATACCGAGGGACAGTTGGAGCAGAGTGTTGGTTGCCCAGAAGAGACTAGCACTGACCTGAAGGAACTGTGTGTGCAAGATGCTACATTTAATGCAGAGCGATATTTGCAGGAAGCTCATATGCAAGGCATTGTGAAGGAGTCTGTACGGGAGAGACAGAAGGGTGAAGAAAACATGGCTGAGCAGCCAAAGATATTCAGGAAGGACCTGATAGAAGAGACAGAGGAGGTTCCTCAGTTGAACATGCAGCAAAAGATCCAGTTCAAGCAGAGTGAACTGGATTTGCAACAAGCTAATGAGGAGAAACTGCGGCTGAAATAAGCCAAGGAAGATGAAAAGCTGGACGCCTTGAAGGCAAAGTAGAGAAGCTACTAAAAGAAGAAATAATACGGATGAAGGCTGAGGATGCCGAAAATAAAAGTGTTTTCCAGGAATCTTGGATTCAAGCGGCTACTAAGAGGTGTAATAGCCTATCTGTTGGGTGTCAGCTTAAAGCTCCTGAAAAGCTGGAAATATTTCAGCAAAACCAAAAGTCTGAGAGCTCCTTTCAAGCAGAGATATAGCATATGCTTGCTGTGCACAGAAAGAAAGACGAAGTACAGATCTGAGAGCAAGATGCAGCCATGAGAGAGGACCTGCCTTTGGAGTCTATAGATGATAGTGGCCCAGAACAGAAGCAAGATGACTGGATGAGGCTGATATGTCTTGGTGAGAGTTGTCAGCCAGCCAATAGGAGCACCTGGAACTGAGAGAGCAAGAAACGGAGGGAAGAAAAACAGCCCAAGAAGTTGCTGTTCCATAGTGAAGTTGAAAGGGATGAGAAAGCTGTGGATAATCTTCTGGAAAAGAAATAACGCTTAACAGGAGGATTAAAGGAGCAAATTAAATCCAAGCATAAAGAGGTCAAAGTGAGGCAGCTCCAGTCCCAGGCTCCCGGTCTGCAGATGAGGCATAAATACTGCCAGGGTGACTTTGAACAGACGAAAACACACCATCTAGCCACGAACTGGCAGGAAGTGTCCAAGCTAGAGAGTGAACTGGCAAACGTCAGTCCTCGCATTAAAGATATAAAGAGGATAAGTCAGAGCTGCGAGAATGATTTCAAGGGTCTTAAAGAAAAGATGTATCCGGTGAAAGACAAGGTCACAGAAACCTGTAATGTCTGTGATGTACCCCCAGGGAAGCGACTGTATGGAGAAACACATTCTCATACCAAAGTAAGAGAAGTACTTTTCAAGGGTCCCTGGGGCAAGGCTCTCAGAGATGGGCGGGCCCTAATCCTACCCTCAAAGTTTAAGTGATGACAATAGGCGGAACGGCAAAGAAAGCAGAAAATACAAAGTGAAAGGAAGAGAGGGAAAAGGAAATTGTCTCTTCACCCAGAAAGAAAACACGGTTCCAAGGAAAGACAAAGGAATTTGAAAGCAGTCATAAAGAAAGTAAGCTGCAAAATGGGAAAAGTCCTAGGAAGGAGTTTAAGATGACAGTACAGACAAATGATGTAGATGCTCCTAGAAGTACAAACAGGGCACCAACGGATGATGCAGCTGGAAGAGCAGTAGCTCCGATGAATAAGATAGTCTCACTGGTGCCACAGTGACGATAAGAGTGCGGAGAGAACACAGATGGTATTGAGAATGCGTTGGTTTGCCGATACTGCCTCACGGCGTTGGACGCTCAACCCCATGTGTAGAGCTGGGGTGGGGGATATATGGTGAAGTGCCACCAGGGGTCAGAAGAGAGCTCTTCAAGACTTCTCCCCAGGAGTGATATCCTGCTATAAAAGCCCCCCCTGGGCAAAATAGGTGTGGTCCCTGTCAGAAGCCTGTCTGTGACACACAGGCCCCAGTAAAGAAAGGCCTGAGCTGGAGTTTGTGAGCAGAGGCAGATGCTCACAATAGGAGAGCCTGGAAAGGTTGCAGTCCATGAGGAGACCCCAAAAAGGTGATTACCCGGGAGGGAAACGGCTACAGAGAGAGAGAGAGAAGGACCTGAGGTTACAGGCAAGTGAAACCCCTGAAGAGGGTGAAGTCTTCAAAGACACAGAGAGGCCTATGATTACAGGCAGGTGAACCTCCTGAAGAAGGTAATGCTGAACAAGAGAAGCCAGTATTAAGTATTGAAAAAAAAACATTACTACCTCGGAACCGACCTTAACATCACAAACTCCCACACGCACGACTTAGAAAAAAACATTACAACATCAGAAAAATACGAACTTAACGGCCGAACTGCGTGCAACGGAAAACAGTCAAAACACAATAAATACACACAAACACATAAATAACTTACCCACAGCAAGGGGGGGGGGGGCTCCAGGACCTCTGCAAGTGAAGTTACACCTCCATTTTAGTCCAAAATCACGAGTTTAGACACTAAAGCGAGAGAGAAAACGAGGCTACACGTTCCTAAACACGAAAAACAGAGTCCAACACGTAGGACTTTCACCAGGTAATACAACAGAGTATAACAAAATAATTCCGATGCGCGTAACACACATACAATATAGCCGCCATTTTAAGACAATCTACACCATAACATATCTGAAATGGTGGATTTCCCGCCTAAACTAACGGCTCTGCCTCGCGCACAAAGCCTATATATAGGGCACAATTGCCACAGAGCTCACACTTTCTCCTCAGGTGATGACCGTCTGATTGGACATTTTCTGCTGCCGGAAAATCCAAAGAGATTGTTAGCTCTTCAGGATATTGATTGCTGGATATTTCTTAGTGATAGGTAAAGTATATTAATTAATTTATTATTTATTAATAAAAAAAAAAAAGCAAAGAAAAAAATACATTACTGCATTTTGCAATATCTGTACTTTAGCACGGTATTGATCATTAAGCATTTCAAATATGTGTATTAATTGATTCATACATTTTTTATTGTATTAATTTATTATTTATTAATTAAAGAAAAAAAATATACATTACTGCATTTTGCAATACCTGTACTTTAGCACGATATTAATCATTAACCATTTCAAATATGTTTATTAATTAATTTTTAATGGACATTCATTTTATTAATTACTAATTATTATAAAAAAAAAAAAAAAAAAAAAATATATATATATATATATATATATATACACATTACTGCATTTTGCAATACCTGTACTTTAGCACGGTATTAATCATTAACCATTTCAAATATGTTTATTCATTGAGTAATTAATTTTTAATGGACATTAATTTTATTAATTACTAATTAATATTAAAAAACATTTTTGTTTATAACAAAAAAAATATCACTGGAATTAGATTTTGACCTTGATGCTCAACTATTAATGTTCATTTATTATTTTATTCATCATTACGATTATTAATAATTTGTCATAATAACACATTTAGTAAAAGAAAAAAAATGTCTAGTTGTTTTACATTTTGTGCTTGCTACTCAACTATTAATGTTCATTGATCATTCATTGAAGAAATTTAAAGTAAAAAATGAATACAAATATATCTCCCTTTTGCACTGAATTTAGATATTACTGTTGTTGATGATTCTTTAAGCTCATTGTATTAAAGGTATAGGATCCTCAAACCGTTTACATATTTATATCCCTTACTTACATTTTACAGTGCATTTACTTCTATTTTACAGCTATGCTAATTAAAACATAGCAAACATTAACAAGCCCTTTTTTCAATTTATTTTCTCATAGTTTGATCATCTGCCCACCTGACTACACAGAGGGCTGTTTGCAGCATTTTATCTGCAATCACATCACCTTCACAGGTATATAATTGTAAAATATTTATATTTACTTTATTGCATACATGTATGAAAAGGACAACAAGTACTTTAAGTAATATCAATGATTCATGCATTTCTGAAAAAAAAAAAAAACATGATTTTGACTTCTTTTCACAGATTTGTGACATTGCCACCTGCATCAATACAGGAATCTCCTTTGCAACAATTAACATTACAGAATATTAAATGACAGGTAAATGATTTTGTGATGACATTTGTTAACACAATATAATATGAACTATTGATTTGCGTTGAGTAATGATATTTCATACATTCATAAAAACAATAATTATGATTATTACATCTTTTTACAGATTTCTCACATCTACACCTGCTTCAAAATTTTCATTTTCAATTAGAGAACAGCTAATTTACAGCTATTCCTGTATTCATTCATTCATCATTATGTTACTGCTCATTGACAGGGATAGCACCTTAGAAGCAGTTAAATATTTTATTTCATGTATTATATTAGGTCAATTGCTCTTTTGTGTAGCTCTTCTTTAGGAACACAATAACTGTTTCTGTTTTTCCATTCATGATATAGACACACCTACAGAGAGACAGACATACATACAGACAGTCAGAGAGAGACGCAGCCAGGCACCCACGCAGCCAGGCACCCACGCAGCCAGGCACCCAGAGACACACACACACCCACAGACATCCAAACACACGCAGAGAGACAGACACCTGCAAACAGGAGAGATAGAATCATATACACACAGACACAGATATCCAGACACACACCCAGAGAGACAGGCAGAGACACAGCCAGCCAGAGACACAGACACCCAAACACACACAAACACAGAGAGACACACATCCACAGACATCCAAACACACACACAGAGAGACACACATCCAGAGACATCCAAACACACACACAGAGAGACACACATCCACAGACATCCAAACACACACACAGAGAGACACACATCCAGAGACATCCAAACACACACACAGAGAGACACACATCCACAGACATCCAAACACACACACAGAGAGACACACATCCAGAGACATCCAAACACACACACAGAGAGACACACATCCACAGACATCCAAACACACACACACACACAGAGACACACATCCACAGACATCCAAACACACACACACAGAGAGACACACGCAGAGAGACAGACACCTGCAAACAACCAGAGAGATAGAATCCTATACACACACCAAGACACACAGACACGAAATACAGAAGCCCAGAGAGACACCCAGATACACCCCCCCAGAGACACCCAGATACACCCCCCCAGAGACACCCAGATACACCCCCCCAGAGACACCCAGATACACCCCCCCAGAGACACCCAGATACACCCCCCCAGAGACACACAGACACCCCCCCAGAGACACACAGACACCCCCCCAGAGACACACAGACACCCCCCCCAGAGACACACAGACACCCCCCCCAGAGACACACAGACACCCCCCCCAGAGACACACAGACACCCCCCCCAGAGACACACAGACACCCCCCCCAGAGACACACAGACACCCCCCCCCAGAGACACACAGACACCCCCCCCCCAGAGACACACAGACACCCCCCCCCCAGGGACACACAGACACCCCCCCCAGAGACACACAGACACCCCCCCCCAGAGACACACAGACACCCCCCCCAGAGACACACAGACACCCCCCCAGAGACACACAGACACCCCCCCCCAGAGACACACAGACACCCCCCCAGAGACACACAGACACCCCCCCAGAGACACACAGACACCCCCCCAGAGACACACAGACAGCCAGAGACACACAGACAGCCAGAGACACAAACACACAGACAGCCAGAGACACACACACACACACACAGACAGCAAGAGACACATACAGACAGCCAGAGACACACACACACACAGACAGCCAGAGACACACACACACACAGACAGACAGCCAGAGACACACACACACAGACAGCCAGAGACACACACACACAGACAGCCAGAGACACACACACACACAGACAGCCAGAGACACACACACACACACAGACAGCCAGAGACACACACACACAGACAGCCAGAGACACACACACACACACAGACAGCCAGAGACACACAGCCACATAGAGAGGCAGACACCTGAGATAGAAACCTAGACAGAGACACACACACACACACACACACACACACACATACAGACAGCCAGAGACACATACAGACAGCCAGAGACACACACACACACACACACAGACAGCCAGAGACACACACACACACAGACAGCCAGAGACACACACAGACAGCCAGAGACACACACACACACACAGACAGCCAGAGACACACAGCCACGTAGAGAGGCAGACACCTGAGATAGAAACCTAGACAGAGACACACACACACACACACACACACACACACACATACAGACAGCCAGAGACACATACAGACAGCCAGAGACACACACACACACACACACACACAGACAGCCAGAGACACACACACACACACAGACAGCCAGAGACACACACACACACACACACACAGACAGCCAGAGACACACACACACACACACACACACAGACAGCCAGAGACACACACACACAGACAGCCAGAGACACACACTCACACACAGCCACGTAGAGAGGCAGACACCTGAGATAGAAACCTAGACACACGCAGACACCTGAGATAGAAACCTAGACACACACACACACACACATAGACACTCTCTATTTTCAATTACAGATTACAATGGCGGCCAATGCAGAAGATAAGAAAGAATATAAAAGAAGAATGGCAAGGGAAAGGAAGCAGAGATGGAGAGATGCACAGACCCCTGAGACTTCACAACGTTTAAGAGAAGAAGATCGACAGACTTCTAAATAAAAGAAAAATGGCTAAAAAACAACAAAATGAGAAGAAAAAGTAAACAAAAAACTGTCTGTAAAACTGTCTCAAATGAACCTATTTTGCCTCCTGATTCCAATGTTGATAGAGATGACACCAATGTAGATGTACAAAGTTCAAATTAAATTTATATTGATGAAGGTCATGATAGTCCTTTCTTTAGAGCACTAACAGTAGAAACTCATTGTTGTGGATTAATGAATGTGGTTTGTCAGTTTTGTGGGGCTTATCATTTTCAGAAAGAACGACCAAATGATGGAGAGTTTATTAGTTGCTGTCAGAAAGGAAAGGTAAGACTTCCAGAAAGACACACATTCCCAGAATATTTAAAAAGTATCATGAGTGAGCATACATTTCCCAATTACACCAATTTTAAGAAAAATATTCGCTCTTATAACAGTGCAATTTCATTTGCTTCAATGGGTGCAACATTAGCCGAAAATGTACAAGGACATGGTACTTATTGTTTTAAAGTCCAAGGACAAATATACCACCGGACTTCACATTTACACCCAGAAACAAAGGAAATTTGCACAGTTATATGTACTCGATACAATGAAAGCTGTGGAACAACGAATGCTGCTTCCTGAAAATAGACAATGCTTACACATAGTCTTTAAACAGCTTGATAACATTATGGCGAACAACCCTTATAGTAAAGCATACAAAAAATTAGCGGAGTTTGAAAAAGAACAACTGGCACATGCGCAAAGACATCAATTGCCAATGCCAAAAGTTAATATGGTTCTCAAAAGGGATCGCCATACTGATCAAAGACACTATAATTTACCAACAGCAAATGAGGTTGCCATGGTATTTAAAAATGATGATGGGGAACCACCATTTTAGCAGGATATTAGAATATATCCACGCAATCAAGAACAACCTTTTATAAACATCAATATTTTAAGCAGTAATTTGGATCCTATGACTTATCCCATTTTCTTTCCAAATGGGGAGCCAGGATGGCAACCAAAATTGCAGTTGCAAAGTTATCCCAATAGTAAAGTTCGTATTAGAAACAATATCTCAATGCTGGAATATAAAGTGGCACAAACTGCTGTCCGGGATCATTATAATCCTATTTTATGTGGGGGTAAACTCATACAACAATGGATTATTGATTCTTATCTACAAGTCGAAGCAAATAATCTAAATTTTGTCAAATTCCAACAAAACAAGCTTCGAGTTGAACAATATTGTGGATTGATGGATTATGTCGCTGAATTGGCTGCAAACAGAGACATAAATTTAGCAAACCAGATTTATGTATTACATTTTCATGTAATCCACAATGGCCAGAGATCAAAGAAAATTTTATGCTTGGACAAACTACTTCTGACTGACCAGATTTCGTCGCAAGAGTATTGAAAATCAAACTTAATTCCTTAATTTATGATATCACTAAAGCAGACTTATTTGGAAAATGTGTGGCTTTTGTTTATACCATTGAATTTCAAAAAAGAGGCCTGCCACATGCACATATACTTTTAGTCTTGCAAGAAAAAGATAAATTAAATACAGCAGATAGAGTGGATTCAGTGATTAGTGCTGAACTGCCACATCCAGAAAAGCATTCAAGACTTTACGAGATTGTAACTCATAGAATGATACATGGCCCATGTGGAGAGAGCAATCCAAACTCACCATGTATGGAAAATAAGAAATGCATAAAAGAGTTTCCAAAACCATTTCAAATGCAGACTTATGTTAATTGTGATGGATACCCTTTGTATAAAAGAAGAGAAGGACAAACAGCTATTATCTATGGCCAAAAGGTCGATAATGGATATGTGGTTCCATACAATCCACATTTGCTGATGAAGTACAATGCACATATGTATGTGGAAGCTTGCACTTCCATCAAATCCATAAAATATGTGTATAAATATATATATAACGGATATGATGCAGCAACTGTTGTTGTGCAAGGTGCAGACAATGAAAAAGACAACCCCGTTTTACATGACGAACTTTCTTCTTATTTAGATGCTCGCTATGTAAGTGCTCCTGAAGCAATGTGGCGTCTTCTCAAATTTGAGATGCATGATCGGTCACATGCTGTGTATCAATTAGCTGTCCATCTGCCACAAAGTCAATTTGTTTGCTTCACGGCCGGCAATGAAACAAATGCTTTAGCGCAAAGTGAACATATAGCAACAACGCTTACTGCTTGGTTTCAATTCAATTGTCAGGAAACTGAGGCCACACAATTTTTATACATTGACATTCCAAATCACTATGTATTTGTAAATAGTGAATGGAGACAACGAAAGAAACATAATTATAAAATTATACCAAGAATATATACCGTCAGTCCACGAGACATTGAACGTTTCAGATTAAGATTACTGCTTTTACATGTTCCCGGTGCACAAAGTTATGAACATTTATGCACAGTCAATGACATAGTTTATGACACTTTCCAGTTAGCTGCAAGACATCAAAACTTTCTAGCAGATGATACAGAATGGGAGAGATGTCTTGAGGAAGCAGCACTATGTCAAATGCCAAAGCAAATGAGAGAACAATTTGATTTTATTTGTATATTTTGCAATGTACCAGATGCCTTAACTTTGTGGGAAAAATTTTAATTACATATGTGTGAAGATTTCTTGCAACAATATATTGAGACCATTGCACAATTTAAATCATTAATCGAAATACAGGACATCTTTCTTTGTCATGGATTAAATTGTGACAACTTTAATCTGCCTGATCCAGGATTTATAGATGAAATTAACTTTGATGAGTATGACACTGAGATTGAATACCAAAAAACACAAGAAAAAATTGGAACTTTAAATGTATTGCAATTGGAAGCATTTAACGCCATCACAAATGCAATTGAAGATGAAATGCTCAAAGAGCGTTATTTCTATCTGGATGGTTGGGGTGGATCAGGAAAAACGTACCTATATAATTTGTTGATGAGTTGCATTCTAGCACAGGGTCAAATAGCACTGCCATTTGCAAGCCCCTTGAATTGCTGCACTTTTGTTAGAAGGTGGTAGAACTGTGCATAGTGGATTTAAACTGCCAGTTCCCATTCTAGAAACTTCAGTGTCGGATATTCAAAGGAATTCGTTAAAAGCCAAAAAATTGCACAAGAGTAAATTAATTATAATAGATGAGGCAACTATGATGTCATGTCATGCCCTCCAATGTATTGATCAATTATTAAAAGAAGTTATGGCTAATGATTTGCCATTTGGTGGAAAGGTGATGTTGTTAGGAGGAGATTTCAGTCAAACATTACCTGTGGTGCCACATGGCAATCGGACTGACATAGTCGAAATGTGTATAAAAAGAAGTAAGCTGTGGAAAACATTTACACACCTGAGATAAGAAGTAAATATGAGATCTGAAGGGCAAAATCAATTCATTGATTGGCTCATTAACATTGGAGAAGGAAAACAGCCAAAAATAAATAATTTACCTGGTGTTGCAGTGCAAATTCCACCAGAAATGATTTCAACAGAACCACTAATTTCAACAATCTTCCTCAATACCATCAATAATGATTACTCAGACATTGCAAGCAAAGTCATATTGACATCAAAACATTACGATGCCTTAAATTTAAACAACGAAATATTAAAATGAATCAATGCTCCCCCAAAAAACGATTACAGTGCAGATTCTGTTCTGGCTGACGACAAAGAGAGTGAAGCAAACTTTAGTATGGAATTTTTTTAATTCTTTAACTCCCTCTGGAATGCCACCACATGTTTTGCAACCTAAAAAAGGGGCAATTATCATGCTATTGAAAAATATGAATCCAAAAAAAGGACTTTGTAATGGGACCAGATAAATCGTGAAGGAATTAAAGGATCATTTTATACATGCAGAAATTATGATTGGTACCGATATAGGCGAACCAGTTCTTATACCGAGAATTGATTTGGCTCCAAGTGAGAGTGGTTTGCCTTTTGTCCTTCAAAGGAGACAATTTCCCATTATCATGGCATTTGCCATGACCATCAATAAATCCCAAGGACAAACTTTTAAGTCTGTTGGTATTTTTTTGAAGGAACCTGTGTTTGCACATGGACAACTATATGTTGCATTTTCAAGATGCAATAATCCAGAGGAAATTAAAGTACATGTTGAAGAAAACACAAGCCAGGGTGATTTATTGGAAGATAGATTTGTTTTTACAAAAAACATTGTGTACTATGAGGTGCTGTAAATATACAGTGCAGTGCTTTCATTTTGACGAATTTTTTTTATGTTACTCCAACTGATTTTAAAGTACCAATATTTCAAGAAGAAACTTAATACAATGGCAACAAAACATAGAGAACCGTTGTTTTACTTCCAGGACAAAATTAGAGGTCTCTGGGACTCTTTAAATAGAGGACCGCTATTTCCAATAGGAAACTCGATGTGCCATTTCAACAAAGTACAACAAGAAGAAACAAAAAAGTATCAAACAGAAAAACAACACGCCCAGCATTCATAACACAGCCCCGAACACAAGGTGTATAAGGGTGCACCCAGCACAGAAGGGGTAGAACAGGAGAGGGTGCAAACAGACCCCTCTGAGGCCCTTCCACCCCCAACAATCCTCAGCTAGAGGGACCCTTACAAGCCCAAACCAGGCTCACGAACTTACAGAAGCCAATTCTACAGGGGCTCATAGAGGGGGCTCCAAAAGACCAAAGAGATCCAGGAGTCATACCCATAACAGGGGACCTCCCCCCTGGGCCCAAGAACCCTCACAGAAACTCACTGGTTCCAGGCACTTGTCTGAAACAGGTCCCTGAAAACAATACAGCTCAGTCCCAGGAGCTGTTAAGTCCCTTAAGAAAAAACACTCACCCCAAAGGCAGCTACCAGGAACCCATCTAAAATTTTACTAAGTGAAGGTAATCCCATCAGAGGGAAAAGGCAACCCACAAAAAGTACAGAAAAAGCAACAAACTCACCAAAAAGATCACAACAGCACACAAGGAAATTGCAGCAGACAAAGGGTTAATCAATCAAACGACACATGATTACAAAACTCTTTGTTATTCAAACTTGATTACCAGCCCAAGGCTTTGCTTGTATAACAGACTGTGCTAGTGGAACTCCGCTACCCTCTAGTGGACAAAACTCAATATTACCACGCAAGTGGGAAAAATCAACAAAAACTTACTCTCCAGCTACAAACTTTCAGGAGGTGGCTGAACCATTTCCAGAACTTTTAATGGACCCAAAAAGATGTAACTAGGAAAGAGCCCTGGAACATAGGGACGCCAACATTTGCACTGGGACTAGACAAATGTTACCAGAAATTTGGTAACAACTCGAGCTGCAGCACTTTCACTGAGATGGCGGTTGTCGCCACAAGCAAGAACAATAAAGGGATCCAATCTTACTGCCTACCCAAACCTTCGGCAAGCTCTCCTACCAATAAAGCACCCATAGTCACAGTCCACGCAACAAAAAACTACGAAATGTCAGCACCTAGCACTAAAAGTGACATCCAGGACCTTAAGGACTTAATATCCAACTTCAGAGAGGAGGTCAAATCAGAGATCCGGCAGGTGACGACAGAACTATCCACAGAAATTAAGAAGGTGGATGATAAAACAACAAAACTGGAAACTAAAATTTCGGAAATAATGCAACATAACAACAAACTGACTGAGGAGATCTTGGCGTTGAAGGACGAACAACCCAGACAACAATTGCAACAGGAGGATCTGGAAAACAGATCAAGACGACAGAACATAAGACTGAGGAATGTGCCAGAAACGGTAAAAGACCTACACGCATACCTTAGCGATCTATGCGAATTTCTCCTCCCTAACATGCATCCGGAAAACTTGAGGATGGATCGGTTCCACAGAGCCCTAGGCTTCCGTTCATCTCCGCAAGAACGACCAAGAGACATCATTGCCAGATTCCACTACTACTCCACCAAAAAATTATTCATGAAGGCCGCAAGAAAAGGCATTCCTCCCATCGAGGGGCACACACCGCTGCTTTTCTCTGATTTAGCCCCGGTTACCCTTGCCAAAAGGAGACAACTGAAACCGGTTCTGGACTGTATCTTGGCTCAAGGATGGAGGTACACATGGGGTTTCCCTTTTCGCCTCAATATCTCCAAGGAAGGAAAATTCTTCACGGTTAGAACACTGGAGGACGGCATCAACTTGCTGGCGGAATGGAACATCAAAGTCACAGTCGGTGAGAATCTGCAGTCAACAGAAAACCCAAGAGCGAGAAGTCCTCCCATGAACAAAGATACAGACTGAATACAATGAGTTGTCACCTATTTTGTTTTTTCTTATGTATTCTCTCACTTCTTCTCTCTCTCTCTTTATTTCCAAGCTAACCTGACAAACAAAGCTAACTGAATCATTTAACGTCTAGGTTCATTAAGATAGCACCCGCACCAGTGTAAGTTCTAATATACACTATAGACAGTTAACCCAGGCCGTAAAGGCATAATCTTCACACACCTAGAAGGCATCCCTAAGGGCGCTTACAAATAGACTGCCACAAACCCCAACAGTAGGGACAGTTTAGGCGGACCAATTCAGTGTCAGTTTAGAGACACTAACAGGCCCACCAGTAAAATCCGAAGAGGACAGCAAACGCTCTCCTCATAGTAGTTTAAATTACCACACCTTAGTTAAGTAAGGATCACGATAAAGTTCAAATATACTAAGAGCTTTCCTGACCAACAGCGAGATATTTAAACAGACTCACGAACTTAGCCACCTTACCCAGGGTTAACATAGGGAACTCCACTGAAGGAGAAATAGGAATTAGCTCAGTTACTGAGCCAAGATTTTATAATCCCAAGGGATTGGGTACAGTCAGGTTGTCTCACAATCTGTTGTCTCTTTTCCTTTGAGTACAGGTACTCTTCCACACAGCTAGCTGCTGAGCGGTCTTCGGGGCGGAAACCAGCAGGAGGCACAAGATAACGAAGTCACAGACATCCCGAAAGGTGAGATAGCCAATTGCACGCACCAAAAGGTCATACACCTCATTAAGAAATATGGACATTGTCATTGCGTCACATAATGCTCATGGGCTAAACGAACCAGTCAAGAGGGGGGTAGCCTTGAGAAACTACCAAAAACTAAATCTAGATATAGTAATGATTCAAGAGACTCACTTTAGAAAACAAGCAGTGCCAAAATATTGGGGGGGGGAGTCTTTACCCAAGCATTCCATTCTACCGCGGATACCAAACAAAAAGGAGTCACTATTTTGTTCCACAGAAGACTCAACTTTCAGTTAACTAAAATTCAAAAAGACAAAGATGGCAGGTTTATAGCAGTACATGGGACAATACACGAACATAAGGTTTCATTCTTGAACATTTACGCCCCGAACACAGTACAAACGCCATTCTTTCAAAAGATACAGAAACTCTCAGATAGCTGGGAAGACGGGCTTAAGATAATAGGAGGAGACATGAACGCGGTCCTAGACCCGCTCAAAGACAAATCAAACGACCTAGGTTCACAAAAAATCCCCACAGCGACCAAAACACTCAAAAATCTCCTAAAATCAAACTGCATGATTGATACCTGGAGAAACATGAACCCCACGGAAAGAGAATACACATTTTTTTCCGCCAGACATGGTTCGCTTTCCAGAATAGACTATATCCTGATCCCACAGAACATAACCGGGAACCTAACTGAGGCCTCTATCTGCCCCATAGCATGGTCGGACCACGATCTAGTCAAAATTTCCATAAGCAACCTCTTGCCGAAAGGCAATAACCCGAGGTGGTCATTAAATCCCAGTATACTGAATGATCCAATCACACGGGATAAGGTCAGAACTGCAATCGTAGATTATCTTGACCTCAACACAGTAGGAGAGATAGACATAGATGGAATTTGGGCGGCTCACAAAGCAGTGATCAGGGGAGTCTGTATACAAATTAGCTCATCCAAAAAGAAAAAGGACCAAGCACAAATTTTACTCCTAAACCAGAAAATTGCAGAAGCCCAGAAACTATTCATTAGAGATAAATCACGACAGACTCACGAGAATGTAATAAGATACAAGCAAGAACTAAACACTATTTTAAGAGGGAAAATGGTCACTATCCTACAGCGAACTGAAGCTAAATTCTTCAGATACTCAAACAAACCCGATAGGATGCTGGCCACAAGACTAAGAGAAAAAAGAGCAAACTCATTCATAGCCAAAATAATCACCAAAAATAGGGAGACAGTTTTTAAACCGGATCAAATAGTAAATGAATTCAGACATTTTTACGCAGACCTTTATAGCAAATCACCCGAATCAGGAACCCCAACCCATAAACTAGAAATTGAAAATACATTAAGCAAACTAACAATACCCCAATTAGACTCTACCAAAGCCGAATCACTCTTAGTGCCCATCTCGGTCGAGGAAATACAAGATGCGATCAAATCCACAAAAGCACACGGGGCCCCAGGGCCAGATGGCTACTCTAACCTCTATTATAAACACATGAGCGACCTACTTAGCCCCACCTTACACAAACTATTTAACAGCTTCTTAGCAGGTTGAAGAATTAAACCGGAATTCTTAGAGGCTAAAATAATACTTATTCCTAAACCGGGCAAAGATCCAGCCCAATGTGCTAGCTATAGACCAATATCTCTGATCAACACAGATTTAAAATTATACACCAAAATCTTAGCGTCCAGACTAGCGAACTTGTTACCTGAAGTGATACATCCGGACCAGGTAGGGTTCATTAAGGGGAGAGAAGCGCCAGACAACACCAGAAAAATAATTGACCTTATTGACATAACCAAAAGTGATGGAGGGCGCGCAATGGTGTTGGCACTTGATGCCGAGAAGGCATTTGATAGGTTAGATTGGACATTTATGGAAGCCACACTAAACAAATTCGGAATTCCGGAGGGTTTTCTACGAAGCATAACATCATTATATTCAGAACCGACTGCGCAGGTTACATACCAAGGACACAACTCACTAAAATTCAACATCACGAGAGGGACAAGACAGGGGTGCCCTTTATCACCACTCTTATTCGCCCTTAGTATAGAGCCCCTAGCAATTGCCATTCGTCAGCACACGGACATATCGGGTATACGAGTCGGCACGATAGATCATAAAATAAGCCTTTTTGCCGATGACATCCTGCTAACAATATCCAATCCCCTGATCAGTCTCCCCAATCTATTCAAACTTCTGTCTAGGTTTGGCCCACTGTCAGGTTTCAAAATTAACACAAGTAAAAGCATAGCCCTTAATATATCACTTCCTCCCTCCACGGAAAAACTACTGGCCAATAACTTCCCAATAAAATGGGCCCCGAATTCTATCAACTACCTAGGCATACAAATAACAAAATCAACTAAGACCCTATATGAAGCAAACTACCCAACCCTCATTAAACAACTAACTAGAGACCTACACAGGTGGTCAGAACTAAAGATTTCATGGTTAGGAAAGCTACATGCCGTCAAAATGAACGTACTCCCCAAACTGCTCTACCTGTTTAGAACTATTCCTATCTCGATATTAGCGATAGACCTGAAAAAAATACAAAAATTATTAATGAGTTTTCTGTGGAACAACAAAAAACCTAGAATTAACAGAGAAACAACCACTGCGACCAAGAGGGATGGTGGGCTTGGATTTCCAGACATTTCCAGGTACTTTAAAGCAGCTAGATTAGCACAACTAGTAAAGTGGTATATCAAGGATTCCCCTCCGGTATGGGTTCAATTAGAAAAACACATACTAGGGTCCAATGATTTAATCATGCGCCAATTACTATGGCTCTCAACTCAGCAGGGCTTCAAGTTACCCCAATCAATCCCATCCAGTGTGAGGCACTCAATTAACTTATGGAAGGATATAAATAAGAGGAACAGGCTACTTGGCCCAGAGTCAGGGCTAAGCCCCTTATGGCCACTGTCAACTAACCCCAAAATAAACTCTAATGCTCAATACAGATGGTGGATTGATAATAATTGCTCAATAGCGGCAGATTTACCGGTTGTTAACCAAAAATGGTCCACCACCGCCTTCTTAGAGGACAAACTACTACCTCCGGGGGAATGGCTTAACCTACTCGCTATAAATCAAAGATTAATTCACATCACTAAGAATAAAGGAGGGCAAAATACATCATTATTCGAAAAATGTTGCATTAAATTCCCGGGAGGGAAAGGGAACATCTCCATAATATACAACCATTTAAGCGAGTTAGTCACGCCCCCTAAATTACACTATGAGTCAGCATGGGAAACTGACCTCAACATACAATTAGACAGAGACCAATGGAACAGCATTCGGAAACAAGCAAAAATCACATCACTTAACGTAATTATGAAGGAAAACGCCTATAAAGTTATCATGAGGTGGTACTTAACTCCAGTAAGAATGCACATAGGAAACCAGACGATTAGCGACACCTGCGAAAGGGGCTGCAACCAGAAAGGGACTCTAATCCATAAACTATGGGAATGCCCTATGATTAGACATACCTGGGTGGACACTTACAAAACCCTGGAGAATTTATGGGGTCAAAACTATCCCATGAGACCAGAAGAGGCCATTCTGGGTTTACCGGTAGAAGGGATGTCCAACTCAGAACAATTCCTAACCAACCAAATTTTCTTAGCAGTTAGGATAGTAGTAGCCGCCCATTGGAAATCACCCACCCCATTGTTTGAAGTAGTCTTAAACAAAATTGAGTTCGTTCGGTCCATGAGCATTTTGTCCGCTGAGGTTGACCATAACTACAAACGCTGGGCCTCCTGCTGGGCCGCCTGGGAGACAAGACGAGGCAGATGAATAGGGTGAGTGACACTTTTTCCCTCCAAAGGAGCTATTAAGGGAACCATATCAGGAGTTGTCTTAACTTACCCAACACCATTAGCCTCATACAGTAACCTAAACACAGAGTTCGCAACATATTAGTGGAAACCAACCAAGCTCAAGACAACAGATGGTCAGGAATCCAAGTTCATAAAAAATTTTTTCCCATAGTTATGGGACGTTATTACATATAGTTTTTTTTTTTATTAGTATTAAGTTAATTGAAAGCTAATACCAGCTATTATATTTCCAGAAAAACGGAAAAAGAGAGGAGTTTTGGACAGGCAGATGACATACTAGAAACCAGATATGTGAAACACGTTTATTGTTAATTTCTACTTACCATCACAAATGTTTTTGCTGGACTATGTTGTATGTCTGACCTGTCTAATAAAAATCAATTTAAAAAAAAAAAAAGAAAAACAACACAAAACAGTGGTTACACAGATTGGAAGGTCTTACAAGTTACCTTTTCAGATGATTGGCCCCACAAAACAATTAGGTGCCATTTACTTGGAAGCTTACATTTAAATGTTTTAAAGTACTATTTAACATGTTAACATTGTCTTTTAAAAGTTATGGACAGTTAGTTAAATCTATATTGTATAACATTGTGTTTTCAAAGTTGTGGAAAGTTACTTCAATATATATTGAATATAGTCAAACATTTATGTTACGACAAGTTTAAGCATTTGTTAATACATTCAACTGTATAATTTTAAGATGGAGTATTGATTCAGGGAGCAATGCGATCGCCAGTTAATGGGGTAAGGAAGGAATTAATTTTTTTTCCCTCTTTGATACAATTGGCCAAGTTTCAATGGTTTTTTTTATTGTTTGCCTTCCTCTGGATTCAATGCCAATTTAATTTAACATGAGTTTTTAAAAAAAAGAAGGTTACAAAGCATGTTAGTGTAGAAAATACTTAGTTTTGGAAACTTTACATAGTCGTCTGTTATTTATAGATAAATATCAATTCAAAAAGTTATTATTGTTTAAAATACAAGTTGCATTTTAAAAACTTTGTTGTGGTTTACAATATTTATTAATGAAAAATTAAAACATTGTTATATTGTTATTACATGTATGACAATTAAAAAAGTTCATATATACAAATATATATATATATATATATATATATATATATATATATATATATATATACCTGTTGGTGAAATACAAGTTAAAAGTTAAAAAAATAAAAAGTTTTATTCAAAATGTTCTATTTATTGGTACTTAATAAAACAAAAGGTTAAGAATGTCAGAGACCAATATTGTGTGGCAACAGTTTTCCCAGCATTAAAAATGTTATTGACCGTCATTTTTTGACGGGCAAGTCTCTGGTAATAATAATAATATTAATCCTGTTTGAATATGCATATTCTTGTATATTATCCCTTATTAACTCTTGTCAAAGCTTTCCCACTACAGGAGTGAGGCTGGTCTATAATTCCTCGGATTTACTCTTGCTCCCTTCTTAAATATAGGTATTACCTCTGCTTTTCTCCAGTCATCTGGTAGAGACCCTGTGTTGAGTCAATCTTGAAAAATTAAATATAGTGGTTTGGCTATTACAGAACCCAGTTCCCTCAGTACCCGTGGATGTATTCCATCAGGACCCGGGGCTTTATTAACATTTATTTTTTACAACCTCTTTTGGATTACTTCCTGTCTTAAGCAATTATTTGGCAAAGGTAGTGTAGCCACATTATGTTGCAGTGTCCCAACCACTGGTACCTCCCTTGTGTATACCGAAGAAAATAAACTATTTTGCTCTTTTGCCCTTTCCTGGTCACTAATTTTCAGATGGCCTTTGTCACATTGTAATTTTCCTATAGCTTCCTTCCTCACCTTCTTCCCATTAATACACTTAAAAATATTTGAGGGTTAGTCTTACTCTCTTTTGCAATTAATTTTTCATTTTCTATTTTAGCCAGTCTAATAGCCCTTTAGCAAGCCTTGTTGATTTCCTTGTAGCCCCGTAAAGCAGTCCCTGTCCCCTCTTG
Source organism: Discoglossus pictus (assembly GCA_027410445.1). Lineage (NCBI taxonomy): Eukaryota > Metazoa > Chordata > Amphibia > Anura > Alytidae > Discoglossus > Discoglossus pictus. The sequence continues at coordinate 160,959,795 of CM050169.1, forward strand.
CTTTTTACTCCATATCTTGATCTATAAATCATTGTTAAGCTACATGGGTTGCGATTTACCCCATTTACTTTTATTCCAACATGGTATATGATGATAAGAAGGTATATTCAGTAAGGATTTAAATGTTGTCCATTTATGTTCAGTATATTTTTACCTCTGTCCCACTCAATACTAAATGTATTGCAGCCCTTAGACCGTTAAAACCTGCCCTTTTAAAATTAAGAGTTTTTGTTGGCCCATTACAGTTTTTTTTTTTTTAATTCAGTCTCAAATTAGACTGTGTTGTGATCACTGTTTCCCACAGGTTGCCCTATTTCAACATTTGATACCATATTAATATTATTTGTGATAACTCAATCCAAGATAGCTTCATTCTTAGTAGGTTCTTGTATAACCTGGGCCAGATAATGATCCCTGAGTGTACTCTAGAACTTGCTTCCCTTAGATGAACTGCTGGTCTCATTTAAGCAGCTCATTTCAGGGTAATTAAAGTCTCCCATTATTAGAACCTACCCATGCTTAGCTGCATTTCCAATCTGTAACAATAATTGTATTTCCTCACTTTCAGTTATATTTGGGGTTTTATAGCATACCTCAACTAATATTCTTTTAGAATTTGCTGCTCCACTATTTATCTCTACCCACAAATATTCAATATTACACTAGTTCCAGCATAAATATATTCTCTGTTTATAGGCTTAAATTCAGGCTTAACATACAGACCATTATTATTATTATAACATATATCCAATTTTTCATTTACTGCCAATAATTCTAACTCTCCCATTTTTCCTGGCAAGCTTCTGGCATTAGCAAGCATACACCTTATGTTATGAGTTTGTAATTTTGAGGTGCCTGCCTCTGTACTTGAGTTACTTAGTAATACCTCCCTATTGACTACACTAACCCCACCGACTCCTACCCCATGAGTAGTTAATTCATCTCTTATCCCCTCTACACTTGCTACCCCATTGCATTCATCTAGTCCCTCCCCCCACCTACTAGTTTTAAAAACTCCTCCAGCCTTTTTACCATTCTATCCCCTAAGACAAAAGCTCCCTCATCATTAAGGTGCACACCATCCCTGCTATAGAGATTGTACCCAAGTGAGAAATCAGCCCAGTACTCTAAAAACCCAAACCCCTCCTTTGTGCACCATGTTTTTAGCCACACATTAACCTCCCTAAGCAAATTCTGTCTCCCTGGGCTAGCACATGGCATAGTTAGTATCCCAGAAAATACTGCCTTGGATGTCCTTGCCTTAAGCTTATTACCTAGTTCTCTAAAATTATTCTTTAGGGCACTCCATCTTCCACTAACTTTGTCTTCGGGAACCAATATGTACCAAGATCGCCAGGTCATTTGCATCCCCTTCCAATAATTTGTCTACCTGATCCACAACATGCAGAACCCAAGCATCCAGGAGACAGCAAACTGTTCAATTGCTGGGATCTGGGTGACAAATAACCCTGTCTACCTTCCTAATAATAGAGTCCACTACCACCAAAACCTGTTGCTCTGTCTATTCTGTCCTCCCACTCCTCCAGTAGAACTGTTCTCTCGGCTGTTAGAGGAAACTGCACTATCTGGCATTGCCATTCCTGAATGGACATCCCCAATGGTTTCACTCAATCTGGCAAATCTTTTGGTATTTGCCAACTCAGAACTGCCTTGCCTCCTCCTGTTCCCCCTGATTCCCCTTCTAACTGTAACCCAGCTACCTTCCTGAATATCCTCACTAGCCCCAGAACCACCATCCATGCTAGGCACCAACTCCCTTTCCAGTGGAGCAATATCAGTGCTGCAACTTTCCTCTCCAGTTCTCCAATTTGAGCTTACAGGGAGGCAACATGCTCACACCTGTTACAGAGGTATGGACCCTGGATCATCTGTTCCAGTAGTGCATACATATGACAGGATGTACACCGAATGAGGTTGCCACTGGACTGACTGAACTGAATTATTGTGTACAACATTTTGGTGGTAAAAATAAACAAACAACCTTTTATATATATATATATATATATATATATATATATATATATATATATATATATATATATAAATATATATATATATATATATATTCCCCTTTTTGCACTATAAGTCTGCCCCCCTTTTCTTTGTACTCTTTTGTTTTACTTAAACTCCTACACTTTTACTAGAACTGCACTCCTCCTTTTATTTAAACTCCTACACTTTTATTAGAGCTGCACTCCCTCTTTTTATTTAAACTCCTACACATACTAGAATTGCACTATACTAGAAGTGTTCGCAAGCTCACAAGTTCGCCCCTTCCCTTTTAATGTCCTTTTACATGCTGTCCCTACCATATGGAACTAATTCCACTAGACTACTTTCCTGCCTCAAAATCTTCAAAAATCTACTAAAACGTTTAAAGAAGCTTATCATCTTCATTCTTAATATGCACACCTGCATAATCTACAACATAAGATCACTCACACCCACAATCTACAGTGCAACACACAGTTACATCCACTTACTTGTGCCTATTGTCTTACGCACTGCCATCTTGCTTCTATAACCATTTTGTATCACACCCAAACCCTTTAGATTGTAAGATTGTACATTTTTAATTTTGTAAGGTGCTTTGTTTAAATGCTAAAAAGACAGGTCCCTCTATAATTTTGCAATGTGTTAATATTGTGTTTTGTTTTGGTACTTAACCTCTGTGTAGCGCTGTGGAATATGTTCATGCATTACAAAAAAAGGATTATAAAATTTCAGGAGTACACTGTAAATATGTGTTGATTGTCAATTCCCTTCATACTACTACCTCACTGCTCTCAATATGCCCTTGAAAACAAAGCACATTTTTGTATGAATTAAACATTTGAAATAACTTATTTGAACATCTACTGAAGGGCTAGCTCCAAAACCTTCATACATGTTTCCTAGAGAAAGTTACAATCAGTTAGTTTGTGTGTGTCGATCTGGTGATAAGCTTTTTAAAAATGTTCTTTTTATCTCTTAAAATAAATGTCCTTTTACATCTTTCATGAACTGGACAATACAAAATCAGTGAAAAAGATTTTAACTCAAATCAGTAAAAATAACGTGCTGCCAAGTATATTTGGAATGACTTATTTGCATTGTTTTTAACAAAGAAGACCCAAGGGGTGTTTACTCCGAATGTCAAGGAACTTGAAATATGTTTTGTATTTTAAAACACACAGTGCTTGTCATATATAATTGTAGCACATTCAATTCCTTGTCCCTTACCAGATGCCATCTCTTTTATATTGTGCAGTAGCACATGCCATATTAAGATTTGGCGTTCAGCAACAACTCCGCATTAGTGTCAGTTCGACTGTTATAAATGAAAGTGATGCAAAATCATCAAACAAGGCATCAATGCAGCCAAAATGAAAATGTTTGTTCATCACTTTAAATGCACCTTTTCAAAATAAACTATGGTAATTGATGCACATTTTAATACATATTATAAATTGATATAATATATCAGATACATTTATTAAGTGAAATTGGAACACTGATCCAGGGCATATCAAAAAAGTTTACATTCTATTGGAAGATGTTCATACAAACTTACTTTACTTATACTCTATGCAGTCATGCATATGTCAGGACTATGCTAATAACTCATTAGAAAACAATTAACACAAGTAACATAAAATAGGAAACATCTGGGTCTAATGGCTTTTTTGGAAGAATGAAAGACTGATTAATTGGCCTTGCTGAAGAGACAATAGAGCCCAAGGACTTTGCCAATTGTGCTTGCAATCACACAATTAAAAATCATAAAATAAGCAAAGTAAGAAATAGTTTTTCATTTACCTCCTAGAATATCAGAATTTGTCTCAACAAAGAAAAACACAGATTTTTTTTTAATTTTCAAAGACTAATTATTTAGTTTTCATTCTTAAAGTCTCATTACTGTTCATTGGCAATAGCTAAATATCTCAGGGTATGCTAAAACATTGAAACCATATTCACTAAGCTATCATAAAAGATAACAAAGGCTGCATTTACATTTTTTTTCAAATAGTCATTGGAGCACACCTAAGTGCCTTTAGGTTGTAAGTATGTGAGTTTTCACTCTTGCAAGATAAATTATGGAAAGCACTATGGACATGGAATTCTAAGCTCAAAGAGAGGGCCCAAGGAGTTGGAATTTAAGGCAGTAACAGATTTTTCAAAATCCTTCTGTGGGCCTTCCCAGAGTACCAGAATATCATCAATGTATCTCTGCCAAGAGAGTATGTGTTTAGTATAGTTAGCCATCCTGTCTGAGAAAACTTCTGTTTGTTCCCATAGCCCTTGAAAGAGGTTTGCATAATTTGGGGCACATGCTGTGCCCATCGCTGTCCCCTTATCTGTCTATACCATTTGTTATCAAACAGAAAATAATTCCTACTCAGAACAAAATTAAGCAATGTGACAATGAATTTATTCCATTCTTTATGATCTTTCCCTTTTGCCAGTAGGAAGTGCTCTACAGCTTTAATGCCTAGCTCAGGAGGTATTCTGCTGTAGAGTTGTTCTACATCGATGCTCCCTAGGCATGTTATCATTGGTACATTAAGGCCATCTAGGTGTTTAAGTACATCCGATGTGTCTTTTGTATAAGATGGTAAGCAGGTTACCAGGTCCTTCAGATTATCATCTATTAGGGTACTTATGTTCTCTGTTAGATTATTATTTCCTGAGATAACCGGTCTACCTGGCATGGGCATTGTTTTTTTATGGACTTTAGGGAGTGCATAGAATGTTGCAGTAGTTGGATTTTTTGGGAGCAAAAATGTCAAATTCTTTGTTGATATTAAGTTTGTATCTCTGGCCTCAGTTAGGATAGCTCTTAGTTTATTTTGATACTCCTGTCTTGGATTTCTTTGTAGTATTTCATATGTTGTTGTGTCCTTAAATATATTAAGACACATCTTGTGATCTGCATCTTTGCTCATTAACACTATATTTCCACCCTTGTCTGCCGTCTTGATTTCTATGTCTGACTCTTCCAATTCTTTTAAAGCTATTAGTTCTAGCTCATTTAGGTTAGGTCCTTCATCTTTGAACTGCTTTGGGTTTTGTTTTTTCTTTTTTTTCTTCTTGTTTTTCTAAATCTCTCATAACCAGTTTTAGAAAGGCTTCTAAATTAGTATAATTCTTAATTTCAGGTGTAAACAAGTGTTCCGATGCAGCTATTGGCTGCATAAGGACACACAGAATTGGCTTCTAGCCGCAGAGCCTGGGACAAGCCTAAATTTTGTAAATAAATATAACTTGCTCTGCCAGATGCAGCAGACCAAGTTATAGAAGCTTACTATCCCTTTAACCTATGTATAGCGCTACAAAATATGTTGGTGCGTTACAAATCAACAATAATAATATTTTCTGATATCCATTAGAAGCACTTCACCAGGGGCATAGGAACTGGGGGGGGGGGGGGGGGATAAATCCCCATCAGGTTATGATTAGGTCCTAAACTTTGCCAGTGTTGGTGCTTGTTATCATATTAACTTCAACTGCAATGATATACACACAAAGGGGTTAAAAAATGGGCTCAGTTTTCGGCAGCTTACATTAATTGCAATTTCTGTAAAAAGTCTTGATGAGCAAAAACTACGATTCCTTGGTACTAGTTGCGCTTGCTTAAACCAATTTACATTACTCCTTTAGGGAGTTTGGTACTCGTTGTGCCTTTTAGAACCAATTAACAATGAGTACCAAGGGTCCACTGTACTATATATTGTTGTACTCCGATTATTCATCTAGATATCTAGGTTACGGGATACTCACAGCTACCTCACTCTTTAAAATATGTAGGTAAACTAATAATGCTGCATTATACTGCATTATCATATCATATAGTAATACATCCTGTTACATAAGAACAAAAATATTATGAGTAATTTTAAATCTGTATATTTCTATAATTTTTTCTTCAGCAAAACAAAGTGCAGTCTTTGTTAATAATCACTTTGTGGTTTTTAATAAATGTATTTACTATGCCACACATTTATCACAATTAGAACTCAAAGAAGAAAAAAAGTTTTTTTGCTGAAATATTTTCCTCCGAGGTGAATGTTTCTGATGAACTGGCTTAATTTTTAATAGGTTTTATTACAGTTTCAGCAAGCAGGAGTATCTAATGAGGTATAAATTTTGCTACATTTATATAAAATAAAGCCAAATATATTTATAGTTTTATCCCAGGTGTTTAACACAGCTAGCAAGCAAATGCAAAGCTAATAAGAGGTGAAAGAAAGGACAAAGCACATCTAGTTTTTTTTATATATATAAAAACATCTGATAAAGCCAAAATTGTTCTGCTGATGAAAAGAGATTTTATGAAGAATCAACAGTAACAAAATAAACAACCATGCCTGTTTAAATATAGCATGCGATTTAACAAGGAATGCATACATACTAGTTTGTAACATGGGCACAATGATTGTGTCTGGTATCTAACTTAAATTAATTGTAACTTTTATTGCTGTTTGGCATATAAAGGCCAGATGCACAAAGAAAAAACTTTTTTTTGAAGACGTTGAACCTAGGAGTATAATTAAACAGGAAAATAGGAACACATCCAACTTTTATTTAGAAGAAAATAAACTATTGATGCTTCGGCAAGACCCTGATCAGTGAATGGAGGGCCTGGGCAAACCAATGTGAGGCCCCCTTGCTTCATCTCGATACACCCTGTAGGGTAAAAAAAAGTTTATCTATCTATCACCTGTTTAAATGTCAGGTTTCTGTGCTGTAAAAAAAATGAGACAAAGATAAATCATTCCAGAACTTTTTCCACCTTTAATGTGACCTATAAACTGTACAACTCAATTGAAAAACAAACTAAAATCTTTTAGGTGGAGGGAAGAAAAAATAAAAAATAAAAATAATGTGGTTGCATAAGTCTGGGGATGTAGCTGTGTTCAGAATTATAACTGGGGATGTAGCTGTGTTCAGAATTAAGCAATCACATTCCAAATCTTGTTAAATAGGAGTCAGCAAACACCTGCCATCATTAAAAGTGCCTCTGATTAACTCCAAATAAAGTTCAGCTGCTCTAGTTGGTCTTTCCTGAAATTTTCTTAGTCGCATCCCACAGCAAAAGCCATGATCCACAGAGAGCTTCCAAAGCATCAGAGGGATCTCATTGTTAATAGGTATTAGTCAGGAGAAGGGTACAAAAGAATTTCCAAGGCATTAGATATACCATGGAACACTGTGAAGACAGTCATCATCAAGTGGAAGTGCAAGTACTGGCTGTGTGGTACATGTGTCAACAATCTCCCATATTCTTCATATGTCTGGGCTATGGGGTTGAGTGGCAAGATGAAAGCCTTTTCTTACGAAGAAAAACATCCAAGCCAGGCTACATTTTGCAAAAACCCATCTGAAGTCTCCCAAAAGCATGTGGGAAATGTGTTATGGTCTGATGAAACCAAGATTGAACTTTTTGGCCACAATTCCAAAAGATATGTTTGGCGCAATAACAACACTGCACATCACCAAAAGAACACCATACCCATAGTGAAGCATGGTGGTGGCAGCATCATGCCTTGGGGCTGTTTTTCTTTAGCTGGAACTGGGGCCTTAGTTAAGATAGAGGGAATTATGAACAGTTCCAAATACCAGTCAATATTGGCACAAAACCTTCAGGCTTCTGCTAGAAAGCTGAACATAAAGAGGAACTTCATCTTTCAGCATGACAACGACCCAAAGCATACATCCAAATCAACAAAGGAATGGCTTCACCAGAAGAAAATTCAAGTTTTGGAATGGTCCAGCCAGAGCGCAGACCTGAATCCGATTAAAAATCTGTCAGGTGATCTGAAGAGGGCTGTGCACAGGAGATGCCCTCGCAATCTGAAAGATTTGGAGTGTTTTTGCAAAGAAGAGTGGGCAAATCTGTTCAAGTCAAAATGTGCCATGCTGATAGACTCATACCCCAAAAGACTGAGTGCTGTAATAAAATCAAAAGGTGCTTCAACAAAGTATTAGTTTAAGGGTGTGCATACTTATGCAACCATATTATTTTATTTTTATATTTTTTCTTCCCTCTACCTAAAAGATTTCAGTTTGTTTTTCAATTGGGTTGTACAGTTTATAGGTCACATTAAAGGTGCAAAAAGTTCTGAAATTATTTATCTTTGTCTAATCGTTTTACAGCACAGAAACCTGACATTTTAACAGGGGTGTGTAGACTTTTTATATCCACTGTATCTATCTATCTATCTATCTATCTATCTATCTATCTATCTATCTACCTATCTATAAATCCACTCTGGATTGCTATCTTGTTGTGGTGAAGGAGCTTGTGTATCTCAATGAAGCTGTGAGCTATACCATATAGGGTCCCCCAGGATGGGCAGGTCATAGCATAGAGGTCAGACAAATTAGTCCCATAGAGAAGGAACTGGCAACCCACTTCAGCATCTTTGCCAAGAAAACCATATGGATAGGCATAACGAGAAACACAGACAGATGTCCCTGGCATGCTGCCTTCATATGGACACCAAGAGTCAGATATGGCTGACATGGTGATCGAGGTGTCCAATTGGACTCAAGTCCAGGGAGTTTGGAGGCCAGAAAAGTACTTGGAAATCTTTGTCGTGTTCCTACAATATTTCCCAGACAAATCCGGCCCTATGACATGTTGCATGCTGGACACTTTAACAACAGCAGCACCTTGTACCTTGTAATGCTGAGAATTTCTAAGAATCCTATGTGTACTGTGACTCACCCATAGAGGCAAAAAAAGGAGAGAGGAAAGTATACCGTCAGAATCAGCAATTGAGCCTTATTAAATTGTGATTCAGCCAATTGAATAGGGCTCTATATAAGCACATAGCATATTTTTTTACAGAAGTTTTTATTTAGTGACGACGTTGCTTTTGGATAGAAGCTCACTAACTAAAAACTTCTGTAAAAAAATATGCTCTGTGCTTCTGTGCTTATATAGACCCCTTTTTAATTGGTCAAATCGCAATTTAATAAGACTGTAAATAGACTGAGTGTATGACACAAGAAAATTGATTATAAAATGTAACTTTTATTGTTCTTTTTAAAAAGAGGCAAACCACAGAGAAAGATTAAATTATCATTAAAATATAAAATCTCAGATTTATTTGTCCATCTATATTTATTGTGCAGAAACAATATATCACTGACACTTAAAAAACATAACTCAACAGTGTTAAACAATTTCTCTGCACATATCATGGACATAGATATAGTGTCTAATTGTATAATTGGTTATTGCAAGTCAAGTACCACCTATTACTTATAATTATTGTTTCCACAGTGACACCCATATTTCCAAGTGATATTTCCATTTTATCACTTAAGGAGTTGTATGTTAAGCATATACAAATTGAAGGAAACTATACTTAATAGGCAAAATTAGTTAGTGGTATACTAGGGACAGATAGAGAGGCTATAAGTTGTACTTCAGTGTCAAAGAGCAAGGGTGGAACTGCTGTGTGAGTAAACAGATAAAGTTCATTAGGTTAAAGTAAAACGGGCAGTAGTGATCTGTTATATATTTAACAAAAAACAATGAAGGTAACTCTATTACCAGTATATAGGTTGGTAGTTAGTGGAAGAACACTTGCCTTATAACCTAGTATAGCATGTTCTTTAGGACTGGCCCAGCAGAAGTGGAGGCGAAACCTGCGCATCAGGCTCGTCTGATGACGTCACGATTTAGTCTGTCATTACAGCATTGTTACAGTGCGGCATAGCCACAGCGATTATTGTGCTGTTGTTTCTTTTGGCAAATTTGCAGGGACAAGATAGTGTAGACTACAATATTTAATACCAGAGGATAAATAACTGGTCCTAAATCAACCACTATAACAGTTTACAGCTGCGATTGGAGGTCCATCATCAATCTCCTTGCTAACCAGGGATATATCAGTATAGATTTTTTTCTTTTTTTGTACTACAGAATAATTACCGGATTTTTGCACCAGAGGATTAAATTAATTTTAATACTCAATTTATTAATATAAGGAATATAATTGTTTGACTAGAATTGATTTATGAATAATTGCTTTTTTTACTAGAGTTCCTTTATGAATATTTTTGTTAAATTGTTTTAGACTAGAGTTTTGTTATGAATAATAGCTTGTTCCCAATGTGTCATTTTTAAATATTTTTTAATGCAGTTTCTAAAGTGAGAGGTGTTATATTTAACCATAGGGATAATATATATATTTGTATTTGTTGTTCCTTTGTTTCAGTAAGAAGGTTTTTCACCTGTTGTGTTAATACAATAATTATGTATCAATCTTCAATAATAGGCTTTGCTAAAAGCAGCGAAAAAAGTCTGCACTATATTTTGAACATATTTGACATTGTGATGGCATTATTGAAGCTTAGTTATTTCTAAGCTTGGGGATGTAATATGTTTAATGTAGTATTTGAAATGCCATTTCATTATATTACTAGATATTGCAATTTAGTTTTGTCTTACAACTGTTTTTAAGACTATTTTAATTGTTTTATGAGGAAAATGTAATTTCCAGTTAGCTATTCCAGTGGAGATCATTTAAATATTTATGATTCACCTTTTATTCACATAATTTGAAGAGGATCAGTAAAAACATTTACCAAATGGTAACTTTAGACATGGAAACAGTTAATGTGTGCAAGTACAACAATGAGTTATAATGGGCTAATTAAAATGTCTGATGGCAAGGTAAAGAGTTAGCAAGTGATGAGACCATGCCTGCCATACACATTTATTATTCTGAGTAGCTAAATAATTCAAAAAATGTTTTATGTCAACTACATTTATTATTTAACTGTGACAGAGCAATATTCAGAAGTAATCGTAACTACAGTGCATTTGAGGCATTAATTTTGAACTCTGAACCATTTTACATTTTATAAGGTTAATGTGACTCAGCATTACTTCAGTTTAACTTACCTGCCTTAAAAGTGTATGGGTGTTTGCAGGGGTCATATCAATGGTAGATGTTATTTAATTGTGATTGTAATCTAATCTGGTTTTGCCAGATTCTAACTAAGTAAACATAGCAGTTGGCTTGGAATGCATATTTGAAAGGACCCTAATTTGTATAAAAATGTATTAAACATGTAAGTTTGTTGAATTTTTCTACATAGACCCCGCCATCTTTAGCCAGGCACCAAAAACATGTTTTCATGTGGAGGGGCTGCACAGGTAGGCCTGCAGTGTGCTGCCATATAGTATATCATGCACACTAATATACAGAAAGTATCGGTTCATTACACTGTCATACCTTTGCCACTCACTTCTTGTCTGCCAGGGGCTGGAACCATGTTCTCCTCCTCCCAAAGGTCTTGCAAAGACCATAAGAAGCCCACTGACTGATGTCCCTTAAAACAATAGCCTATTCCCACTCCTCTTATTTCTGGGTCCCAGAATGGCCAGCTAGGATTCCACATTCTCATATGTGGTTAATAAGTAAAAAAACAGTGAGTCTTGCCTTTGCCTAATTGTTAGAATAAAACTGACTTGAAAAACCTGTGTGAAAAAGTAATATCACAAACTATAAGTAAGGAATTGTCTTAAATGTATATCTTAGTTGCCCTGTTTTAAAAAATGTTCTAATCTAGCAAATGGTGCATATATCAGAAACATACATTACAATGATTCATTCTATACACATAGATCTTTATTTTACTTAAAAATATATATTTTTTCCACACCCCCAGAGCTGCTTACATAAAGTAAGTTTTTTAACTATTTACTAACTTTCAAGCCAGGAGCAGCGCAGAGATCTACAGAGCAGTGTCTGACTCCTCATTGCTTCCTTGTGCAGGATATTATCTTCAATAGTAATATCAATAATAGTGTGAAAGTGATATATTCAACTGTATCAATTCTCATTCAATGATCCCACAAATAACAAAAATAAGTGATATCAGTTTTATGTTCTCAGTGGTTAAATGTAATAATATCCAAGTCCTTAATGTATCTCTAAATGTGCCCCCCCCCCTCCACCCACACACACACATCAAACTCAGAGGCAGCCCCGGGTGTCAAAAGCATACACACAGACACACACACTCACAGACTTACAGACACAGATACTCACAGACACACTCACACACACACACACACTCACAGACACAAACAGACTCACATAGACACACACATAGACATATACTCAGACACACAATCACTCTGACACACACACTCACAGACACAAACAGACACATAGTCCCTCACAGACACACACTTGCACACTTACAGACACTCAATCACATACACACACACTCACACAGACACACACTCACACACATACAATCACAGACACATACATAATTACACTCACTCACAGACACACACACACTCACAAAACATACTCTCATTCACAGATACTTACAGACATTCACTCACAGACACACTCACTCACGCACAGACTTATACACACTCATACAGAAACACCCTCACACAGACACTAACTCACTCACACTCATTCACACACTCACTCACAGACACACACTCACACACACTCACAGAAACACTCAAAGACACACACTCACACTCAGACACACACACTCACACACAGACTCACACACAGACACACTCACTCACACAGACACACACTCACTCACACTGACTTACACACACTCACTCACACAGACACACACACTCACTCATACAGACACACATACACACTTGCACACTTACAGACACTCAATCACAGACACACACACACACACTCACAGACACACTCATGGACACACACTCACATACACACAAAGACACACACACAGACACACACTCACAGACACACTCTGAGACAAACACTCACACACACACAATCACAGAAACACATACTTATCACTCAATCACAGACTTTCACACACACTCACACAGGCACACGCGTGCTGGAGCGGCATCAGCAGCAACTGACCACAGCTCGTGCCGCCCCCAAGGAGGTTGTGTCCGGGACGGTACTCCTCCTGCGCCCCTCCCTTTCAATGCCAGTGGATCACATTTACATTCCAAGCAGTATAGTATTCCATTTGTACTTCAATTAAAATATTTGTTGATTTGATAACTATTCCCAGTCCTATTTATGACTTATTTTTATTGAGCATGAGCACAGAGCTTAGTTACCACAGCCATATGTTCCCAAAGAACTTGGCTAATCTGCATAGATCTCTTAAAATGGCTTTGAACCAGCTTGTCTTTTTAAATAGGTGTTCTACACCAACACATTAGGATTTTAGCACTTAAGTGATTTATCATATCATCATTTTTTAAAACATTAAAGGGATATGGAAGTTACATTAATCTATAATCTCTACACTCTATAGGTAAAAAGCAGCTAATGTGTATGCAGCACATCTCATTTTATTTTTATTTTTATTAATATCTAAAAATTCCTCTAATGATTATGTTGACAACTCTAGGGGAAGTCTACACAGGCATCTACCCCCACCCTTGCTCAGCCAATCTCCTTGCAGCTTCCGGTCTGTCAGCAGCAATACATAGCACATACCAGGGATACACTCCATATCCCAGGCTGCTTTTCAGCACAATCAGGAACCCAGAGTTAATTACAACGTTTCAGCTAACCAAAACAAATCATTTTATATTTGATGCTAATTTAGCCACGGATTTGGAGGGTGCATACCCTAATATTCAACTGTCAGAAATTACAAGAGATTTTGCTGACTTCAATGTAAGTGTTTAAAAGTTGATTTTGATTTTATTCATGTGAAAAATGTTTGTATACACTACAAATGTTCCTCTATCATGTGCAATCATAATCCAGCAAACGTACATATCCCTTTAAGATGTCTCTGTAATATCTCATTCCAACATTGAGTACTGAAAGGTGCCACAAATCTGATTTTATCCGTGGATATTTTGATTTAGGTAGTAGAAGAGTGTCTCTGTCTGCATGCAAATGCTTTGTTATAAAAATTTCTTACGATTTTACAGGGATATCCTCTTTGTCTTAAATATTTCTTTAATTGTAATGCTCTCTTTTTGAAGATGACTGTGTTGGTACAGTTAGGTCAGAGTTATATTTGTTCAATTTTTCCTTTATTATCACATATATAGTTGTGAGCATGCGAGTTGTTGCTAACGCTTGCAGGCTCGATCAGCAAGGGATGCAGTTCCCCCCAAATGCGGGTCCTCGCGAAGCGAGGGGCCGCATTTGCGGTGGTGGAGCATCCCAACATCCCCGCAAATGCGGATCCTCGCGAAGCGAGGGTCTGCATTTGCGGAGGTGGAGGCTCCACCGTCGGCTGTGTTAACACAAACACACCACACACACAACTTTTTAACAAAAGAAACCCAACCTCCCAGCCCAAAAAAAAAACAACGTAACGTCCCCGCAAATGAGGATCCTCGCGAAGCTAGGGTCCGGATTTGCGGAGGTGGAGGCTCCAACGTGGGCTGTGTTAACACACATACACACACACACACACACACAAAGGCGCCTCACACCGGTTACACACACACTCTTTGCGGGTCCTCGCAAAGCACTTAGGGAATGAGGCAACCTTAACGTAACAGACACCGACACGCACTAAGAATCCCACTATAACGGCCGACCCACGCTCCACTACAAACAGTGAAAACACACCAAATACTCACAAAAATGACATAAAAAGCTTACCCATAGCAAGGGGGGGCACCCAGGACCTCTGAAAGTGAAGTTACACCTCCATTTAAGTCCAAATTCCTGAGTTCAGACACACGAAAATCCCCTAAGCAAGAGAAAAAATGGCCGTCGAAAAAAACGAAAACGAGGCTCAAAGACCCAGGACCGCTCAGCCACCTACAACTTACCCAAGAAGGGATCCAAGATAAGATCGGAAACCCGGATTAACCGCTGGGGGATAAGCTCCGAGCCCTGCATTAACCCCACATTAACCATCGCAGTGGGGGTCCCGATTGCACGCGATCGGGGACCCCCGCTGCAATCAAAATTCTAAACTCACGTGTTACAGGTCCTTAAAGGACCGTAAAGGTCCTTAAAGGACCCGTTGTAAAAGAAAAACAAAATACACTGTCACCCTGTCAATCATGGGGGTCAATACAGACCCTCATAAAACCCTGATTAACCCTGTCACTCATAGGGGTCAATACAGACCCCCATAAGCCTCTATTTAACCCCATCAGTCCCATAAGGGTATATTAACACCATTATGGGCCTGTTACAACACTACATTAACCACATAAGTGCCATGATGGTCCTCAAGGACCATCATGAAACTAAGTATAAAAACTATACTGCACTATACCACCCCCAATAAAACATTACAGATCAACTAAACACCCTCTACACTAACCTATTAACATCTACACTACCTACCCCCTATTAACCCCCACCACTCTAATGGGGGTCAATACAGACCCCCATAAGCCTCTATTTAACCTCATCAGGTTCATAAGGGTATATTAACACCATTATGGGCCTGTTACAACACTACATTAACCACATAAGTGCCTACCCCCTATTAACCCCCACCACTCTCATTACAGAAAATTAAAAAGCCTAAAGTCACACAAAAAAAACATACATTACATGAAATAAAAAACTAACTCACAAAAATGTTTTACTACATTACACAAAATAAAAAAACCTAAGTCACAAAAAATAAAAAAAGGAACATTACAGAAAAAAAAAAAAAAACATTACAACCCCCCCCTCACTACAGAAAAAAAAAATACACACCTGAAAAGGAAATACATATAATAGAAATACATACAATACAAATACATACAATACAAATAATACAATTACAATACAATTACATACAATGACAATACAATACACCACAATCTAATATACATTACACAATCTATCTAAATAAATAGCAAAATCTAATATACATCCTATCTATATAATAATACATTCCCAATCTATCTAAATAAATGCCATAATCTAATAGACATCCTATCTATATAATAATACATACCCAATCTATCTAAATAAATAGCATAATATAATATACATCCTATCTATATAATAATACATTCCCAATCTATCTAAATAAATAACACAATTTCATATACAATACATCATATGCTATTTATATAAAACCCCTAGCTAACATACAATAAATGCTATCTATATATTAACTAATCTAATTCTAAGCTAAACTAAAAAAATTAAGACCACTTACCTTTGCAGATGTCCATTGCGATCAGCCACCTACGAAAAACATTTTTTTAAAAATTAGTGCAACACGTTTACACTTATAAAATAAACATTCTAGACATTCTATAGATACTATACATTCTATACATTCTATACATTCTATACATTCTCAATATTCTACTCACCTTTCCGACATGTCCCATCCGGAATTCTTTAAATCCTTCTCCGGCACGGCACCTGTTAAAAAAAACACAACATTAATACACATACATCAAAATAAAATAAACATAATCTACATTATACTTACCTCCCTGCAATGTCTCCGGCCTCCTCCGAATCCTCTTCTGCCACACCCTGTAAAAAAAAAAAAATATATTTATATGCTTACATCCGCACTCCCGGACATCCCCAACGCTAATGAGGGTCCAGGAGAATTTTCCGGAAGAAAATAAGCAATGGCGCCTTCTGATTGGTTGAAGACGCTGTCTATCAAATTCACCCAATCAGGAGGCGCCAATGTGTGAGTCAATCAGAAAGGGAAACACCCTAAAATCCCACTCTGATTGGATAATGCACCTATCAATCTTTATTTAAACCAATGACAAGGCGCAGATGCCTTCAGCCAATCACAATGGAATACACCCCCACAGGGTGATTGGTTGGAGCCTCTGCGCATTCTGATTGGTTGCACTGACAATAGCCAATCACAATGGAATACACCCTCACGTACTGATTGGTGAAGGATTTGCGCATTCTCATTGGCTACTGTTAAAATCAATCAATATTACAGCCAATGGGAAGGCGCAGATGTCTTCACCAATCAGTACGTGGGGGTATATTCTATTGTGATTGGCTGATGGCAATAAAGCCTCAGGATTGGTAAAAATAAAGATTGAAAGGTGTGTTATCCAATCAGCGTTGTATTTTGGGGTGTATACTTTTTTCATTGGTTCACAAATGGGGTCTTCTCATTGGCTGAATTTGATAGACAGCCTTTTCAGCCAATCAGAAGCCGCCATTGCCAATTTTAGTCTGGAACACTCCATAGGAAGGTCATTAGCGTAGGAGACATCCAGGGCGGATGTGTGTCGTTTTTTTTTTTAAAGGGGCGGATGCTTCCGGAGAAGACAAGGAGGCCGAGACATCGCGGAAAGGTAAGTATAATGTAGATTGTGTTTATTTAACTTTGCTTCATGTTTACTAATGTAATGTTTTTTTTTGACAGGAGTACCGCCGGACAACACGCAAAGATGGCCGACGGAACATGGCGGAAGGAACATGGAGGACGTGACATGCTGGAACGGGACATGCTGGAAAGGTAAGTTTAATATTTACAATATTTAGAATATTTAGAATGTTTAGAATGTTTAGAATGTTTAGAATGTTTAGGTATTTCATGTAAACGTGTTGTATTAATTTTTGGAATCTTTTTTTACCGTAGGTTGCTGATCTGAAAAAACATCTCAAAGGTAAGTGGGCTTAATTATTTTATTGTAGCTTACAATTAGCCTACATATATATAGATAGCATGTATTGTATATTACATAGATAGGGGGATGTATTATTAGATGGTATTGTATATTACATAGTAGGATGTATATTACATTATATAGTGGCATATATATTACATAGTGCCATTTATATTAGATAGTGGCATTTATATTAGATAGTGGCATGTATAGTAGATAGTGGCATGTATAGTAGATAGTGGCATGTATATTAGATAATGGCATGTATATTACATAGGGTTGTATTGTATTGTATTTAATTGTATTGTATTTTATTTTATTTAATTGTGTTGTATTGTATTATATGTATGTATTATATGTATTTCATTTTCAGGTGTGTAATTTTTTTAAAAAAAATTGTAGTGACGGGAGGTTGTAATGTATTTTTTTATTTTCTGTAATGTTCCTTTGTTTATTTTTGGTCACTTAGGTTTCTTTTTTTGGTTCTGTAATGTACATTTTTTATTTTTGGTGATTTTAGTTTTTCTTATTTTTTGTCATGTAGATTTCTGCTTTTTGAGGAATTTAGTTACTTGAGGCACACAGTACACTCACATTGTGTGACAAACAGCATTTCAACACTTATTTTTATTGACCGTCATTTTTTAGAAACGGTTCCTGAAATGTCAAATACGGATATTAATAATTAAACAACTTTCCAAACAGACACATCTCATTGCCGTAATTTTTTGACAGGCAAGTCGCTAGTTAGTAATAAAAATGAGCTCATGTCTGAGTATTAGACAAAGAAAAGACACACATTTGTTAGTTAATGTATGTATTAACTTAAAAGCACAGGAAAAACAATATATAACCTTTATTGAATTAGTTAAAAGATCTCATTTAATTATAGGTTGGACTTTATGACCATTATGTTATTGAAAGGTATACGCTAAATATAAGATTTATGCCTGGATAAATAAACAGCTCTATCCTATTACATTTCTTTAGAGTGTTACAAATGTCACCTTTAATATTGTATATGTGTTTCTACTATTTTATAGATACCCTATTTCTAATATTGAAAATGTTTCCAAAACTTTAGATAATATATATCCAAAATAATAAGGAACATTTAATTCTTCTTGGCATGTATAATTTGATCTATAATATTTTTTTGTTCTTTGCATCTATCTTAGTAAAGAAATAATACATTGTATTTAATGACAGTGCTGTAAATACTATGCGTCTTGTAGCATTTTGTATTCTCATAGTATAGCCATTGTAATTTTGATAGGAGAGCTTAAATAATTTCAAAATATTGAAAAGAAAGTTTGTATAGCGATGCGCTGTTCTACCAAGCCAGTTATAGACTCCCTGACATCAGGTAAAGTAGGTTTTGAGCTGAGAAAAAGTCCCACAGGTCTTATAAGCCGGAGTTTGGGGTTTCTATCCATGTCTACCTATGTCATAGATGCAAAAATTGCTTTAGTTGTGCAAATAGTGTGAGCACTAGAAAAATGTTATATGCTTGTTATTTGTTGACGTTTTTTTCTTGTAAAGGTCAGTCTGCAATCTATTTTCTTGACTGATTGTTATGTACAAAAAACAATACTATTTACTATTAGTATAAGTCAGTCTTAAGTAATAATCTTTACAGTTCAAAATGCAAATTAACTTGTCAAAGTGTACAAGAAGACCATCCCAAAGCATTAAAATATCACCTATATATCTCCCCTGTATGATATCATGTGATGTGAATCTTTCTATTTCTTCAGAAAAAAAAACTCTCTGCTCCCACCACCCTAAATAGATGTTGGCATAGGATGGGGCACATAGCAATCCCTCTTAAAAAGATTGCCATAAAAATAAGTTAATTATGTTTGAGCACAAACTTGAGAAATTGAATAATGAAGATGTTCTTCTCTTCATTGTTTGTAGATTTCATTTTCAAACCAAATGTTACAGCTTCACATCCTATGTCATGTCCAATGGATGTATAAAGGGGCTCTACATCCCAGGTTTCCAAAGAAGTATCATTGAGATCTTTGCTAATCCCGGCAAAATAAAGTATGAGTGTCGTAGTAGCACAGAAAATCCTACCTATCTATGTTAATCACCCATAAAGTAAATATGGCAATAGAAGTCCTACGACTGACTGCGGCAAGCCAGAACTGACATTTCCAGGAGTTCTTTCCATTGATTTGTGGCCTGATAATAAATTAAGAGTTACTTCCGGAGACTTTTCCCCCAAAACCCTATGCTAATAAGACTTTACAGATCACTCACAAATCAGTGCAGTTTCCTAACTGCTGAAAGCTGAAGAAAATGTGACATGTACCAAAGACCACTCGCAAGTGGTTTTAAAACCTTTTGCTGAATCCCGCTGCTGCCGTTAAAGTAACAGTATAGCACCATAAAACACGAAAAAAGGTTTTCAATTCAACATTATTTGAAACTTAACAGCTCTATATCAATATATGTTCAATTAAAAAGTATGATATGTATTTATTATGCCCATTTTATTATACAACATCCAGGGTAGTACACAACCCAATACTCAAGGGTTTAATACACATCACAAAACCACTTTCCTAGGATCAAATGCTCTAATGCATTGTCTATAAATATATAATATTTAAACACAAAATAAACACATATTTATATATTAAAGCTAAAAATACAATCGTCAAATCTTTTTTATATCAAAATATATTATTAAATAAAAGAAAATTCCATTCTTCCAAATACAATTCCACTGTCCAAACTACTATATTACCCCCTTATCTGAAAGTTTAAATAATACATCTTTCCATTCTGATATTTTCCTAATGACGATCTATTTATTTTTAGTAATATTGGTTGATCTTTTTAAGGGCAATTGTAGCATTTATTTGGTAACTAACTTGAAGAAACTTTCTGCATGTGGACATATGTTCATATGTTTTATTAAACCATTCATTGAGTCTAAAAAGCCTCAAACTCACTCATGGGCATAGGAGCCCCAAAACATCTGGGGGGGGGGGGGGGACCAAGTTTAAAGACATAAGAAAAACTGCGGCACTGAGAAATGGTACTTATCCACTACCAATGGAAGCAGATATGTGAGGCAATACATATTCCCCTTCAATTCTAATGGTATCAGTCCAAGCATCAATAAAAGATGAGCTGCTGTCCTGAAGACCTTGAGACCTCCCTGCAGAGTAAATCAGCTTGATGAAGTGGAGAGAGAAAAATAAAATAAATTAGCACTTTACAGAAAGAGTAATTGAAAACTGGAAATTGTAGAGTCAAAACTGTTAAGGAAGTGAAAAATGTCTGGGATAAGCATAATAATTTAAAGGGAGAAAAGTGAATACTGGAAAAAATATAATAAAGAACAAAAAGTTGAAGTGAGTTGGAAAGATAGGAATTAACTGCAAGAATAAATAAATATAGAAGTCAGGTTTTGTGGTGCACCAATATATGACAGAAAAGAATACTAGGCATTTGTAATTACAATATTGTATGTACCTTTGTGCAAATACTATTTCTGCTGCTACTTGGCTGCCCATTGCATCCTCCAGGGTTGTTATAAAGAGGGAGTGCCAAAAGCTTTCCTGGGAGAGACAAACTGCTCCATAGAGACGCCCTCTAGTGGTGTCCTCTGATAATGCATCATTAGGTTTAATGTTGCAATTTTTTTTATCCCGTCCTCAAATAACACCAGTCCCTACACCCCTGCCCTCACTCTCTGGCAATAAGTCTTCAGGATCCTCCAATGCCTTTAATTCCAGTGTAAAATGACCACATTTGCCTCTGCCTCTGTCAATTTGAATATTCACAATGTCCCTTTTTGTAGCTGTTTCTTTGGCCATAAGAGAGAGGGTAGATGTATTTAAATTATTCACATATGTACCTATATCAATGTTTATTACACTTAAAATCAATAAAACATTTTTTAAAAATAGAGATTCTTTTAACAAATTGATACAGTTCTTAAAAAATGAAATCTCAATACAACCTCAATACAATGAAAAAAAAATATGTTTGAAACTTTGAGTTTGCCTAATTCAGCCATGAAATAGCCACCAACCCATCACCATTCATAAGAGAGGAGGTACATGCCAGGCCTGGATCTTTTTTTATTTCAAATTAAAAAAAAACACAATCACAAAGTGAAAATTAAAACAGAAGCAAAAAAACATCCTATTCTCACCCTCATTAATTCAGCTTTCAAGGGGATAATTCCAGAAATCCAATAGTATTTCTTAATATATTTATATCTATATTCCATTTCCTTCATTATATGAATCCCAATTCTGCCATTTTAACATCAAGTTTTATCTTATTTCCAGAATCTTTCATTATTTCCAAATCTCTAGTTTTCAACATAATCACCTTTACTTCTTTCCAAGTGGGAATCTTACTCTGTTTCCAATTTTTAATCACCAGCCATTTGGACAAAGCTTCCTAATCTTTTTGCAACCAAGGAAAAATATACAAAGAGCTCATGCATCAAAATAAATACTGCAAATCTGAAGTTTTAATTATTTAACTTAGAATTTTTTATTTTTTATTTCAAGTGGCAGAATTCATATGTAACACATCTACAAGTTCATATTCCATCCAACATTGAAACTCTTTACAGACTTACAGCCTTATTAAATTGCGATTCGGCCAATTGAAAAGGGCTCTATATAAGCACAGAGCATATTTTTATTACAGAAGTTTTTAGTTAGTGAAGTACTTGCTTTTGGATAGAAGTTCACTAACTAAAAACTTCTGTAAAAAATTATGCTCTGTGCTTATATAGAGCCCTTTTCCATTGGCCGAATCGCAATTTAATAAGGTTGTTTATTACAATGGATTCATATCACGCCTAATTAAATTGCTAAACAATTGGCATGTTTTAAAAACTACTGTTATTAGGCTGAATAGCAGCTATTAAACTGGATCTGTTACTTAAAATTATTTACCTCTTTTGGTGACTCTCAATTTCAATGTTTAAAAGACATCAAATGTTTACAGACAGAATATTTAAAATATATTTGGTGATATAAACAACCTAGAGTCAATAAGGCCAGACTGTATATGCACAGAGCAAATGGAGGTTTTCATTTCCAAATGTAATCACATATTGTATAGCGGTTCAGTTACATCAAATCATTCAATGACACTTAACTACTATACCCATGAAATGGGCAGAGATAGAAAGTGTTTCCTTCCAGAGAGAAACATTCAATATATTATGTGGAAACCCTATAAAAAAATACCTAAATGCAATACCATTAGTCCCTTTACTACTCACCCCTTACAAATGTGGAAGAATAAGATACAACTATCATTTTTTTTAATTTTTTTATATTTTTATTATTTCATACAAAACAAGAACAAAAACAATATCTTCCAAACAGACATACAAAAAATCACAACAGGATGGATTAGATATCAGTAACTTCTTTTGAAAAAGAGGACATAAACTTATTAACTAGAAGATAATCTTATGTTATAAAGATAACAGAGCTCTAAAACATAGGGCTGCATTTACTGATCTTTTCTATTTCCATTTCCCTTTCTTCTCTTTCTTCTTTCCTATCTCTTTTCCCTTCCTTTTTCTACCCTTCCTTCCTTACCCTACTCTTTCCTTTCCTCTTTCTTTACATCTCAATTTCTTCCTTTCTTCTATACCTGTCCCATATATACCATTGGGTTAACAGACCCTTCTTTTTTTCAACTAAGTATATTTGATTTGACTCATCGAATTCTCTATTTCTAATGATAAATCTAATTATTTTCGGGAATTGAAGGCGTTGTATTTAATTTCCAGAATTTACATATCCTCCCCTTAATTACCAATAAAATATGGGATAAAAGAAAATAAAACTTCAAAAATAATTCCTTGATATGTAAATGCAATAGTATAATTTCTAGATTACAAGGGATCTCATCCTCAAATACATCTGTTAACCAAACAATACATTTCCTCCAGAAAGATCTCAATTTACTACATTCCTACCAGACATGTACAGTATTAGCCCTTACCCCACATTCTTTCCAACATAATATAATATCCTTTTTTGAAATTGTATTAATTGATTCTGGTGTATAGTGCCACATATTAATGATTTTAAAATATAGTTCAAAATAGGCAGAGGACCAGGCGGATATTTTAACAGTTTTTATAGTATTCTGCCATTCTTCAATAGAATTATTAAATCTCCCATTTTTCTCCCAGTTTAGCATATCAATACAAAGATACAACTATCAAATTAAAGTCCAACTTCACCCTTAAATGGATATGAAAGTTGAATCCAGCAGCCTATGTGTATGCAGCACATCTAATAAAATATTTTATTTTAATTAATATCTAAAAATCCCACTAATGATTATGAGGACACCTCCCCCCCCCCCCCCCCCCAATCAGCATGCAGCATCAGGGAGCAATATTAACCCACTATGTACTTGCTGTTGCTTGCTCAGCCAATCTCCTTGCAGCTTCCTGTCTCTATGTCAGAAGCAATACATAGCACATATCAGTGATACATTATATATGTCAGGCTGCTTTGCACCACAAACATGAACCTAGAGTTAATTCAAAAGCTTTAGCTAACCTGATTGGTTAAAACAAATCATTTTACATTTGATGCTAATTTAGCCTGCATTTGGATGGTGTTAACCCTGATTTCCAACTGTCAGAAATTATAAGAGATTTTGCTGCCTTCAATGTAAGTGTTTAAATTTGTATTTTGGGATTTTTTTTATGTAAGATATGTTTGTATACACTACTATATATCCTCTATCAGATGCATCCATAATCTTGCATACTTAGATATCCCTTTATCATCAGTTATACCAAAATACACAAGCATTGGAACATTTATACATTAAGAAGTTGGCGCAACTGGGCGTAGTAAGAATTGTACATTTTGCAACAAATAGCAAAGTCATTTCATTTGAATCAACTAAAGCATAGTGGGGAATTGAAAAAGAAGCCTATTACCCATCTTTACCCAAAACAGAGGTCAACCCCTTAGAACATTTGAGAAGAAATGTTTATACAACCCAAGCACTAGAGGAGGTAGAAGTATTTTCTATAGTCAAAGAAATACACCAGACATTACATCAATGTCACATAATTGCACATGATACTCTTCTATATCTAAGATATCAGTCAGAAACATACTTTTTAAAAATCAATTTATTATAATCTTTTTCTTCCTTTTTTTATTTAATTTTGTTGTTGCTATATTTTTTTAAGGTTAAGATTTTTAGTTTCTTAAAGAAAAAACAAAAAATTTGACCATGATACATATTCAGTGTTGAAATTGGAAATGTAATATTTGCATTTGGTTTATTGAGTACAGTTTGTGTTTAATTACATTAGGCAAGTAAATTGATTTTGTCTTGATTTGCTATGTTTTCAGTAATAACTGGATCCCTTTGAACAAAAATGTAATTAAAAAAATAAATAAGCAATTGAAGACACCATTACATGACCTGATTCTAGCTATTGTATTGTACTGATGTCCATTGTTGTCAAACCAACATTTTGTCTCTCAATATTCTATTATGTGATCTTTGGGGGTTCAAAATAGAAATTAATATTTATATAAAAATGTCCTGTTTCTTACATGTGAATACTAAATATTCTTATAAAAAATCGCAATTTAGTACCTACACATGTTATCATACTGAAATATTTTAGACCGAAAAAAAAATCAGGTTTCTTTTCCCACTTTGCATATTTTATTTGACTTCCTAGGAACCTGTTCTCCAAGAAGAAATTGCACTTCAATTTTCAATTACTTTTATGATGATTGTATTGTTTTATGTATACTCCCTTAATCACAAAACATGTATTAAGATGTAGTGATATGACTCCAGAAAGGTATAATTGAAAAGTTAAAGATGTTGAAAAACTTCCACAAAAATGTATTAAAATGATTAAATAAAAACGAAGCAAGAAGATCTTAGGCACTACACTTTGTTATGATGAGTCGCGGAGTTATCTCTCAATGAGAATTTAATTGCTCTTACCTGAATTTAATTGTGCTACTACAGCATAGCAAAGTTCAAATTTAACACAGAATTCATTATGTAAAGTGATTTTCTTAACCATCAGTAGACCCGAAATGTTCAGAAATTCAATTATATATATTATTCCATCATTTGCTGGGATTTAGTCCAAAACAGTTTGATCTTGATTTCTCTAGGGAAACAAACTTGCAATGAATCCAGAAAGCTTAAAATCTGTTTTGTAAATTAATCCCATTATGTAAACACAGACAAATAAGACCAAACAGAGCTCTCACAACAGTCCCACCTGTCTATACAATATTAATAGGGACAAGTAAACTGCAGAGTCAGTGTAAAGTAAAAAAAAAAACTAAAACTTTTTATTAGTTAACAGAGGGATTAAGAGGACAGCTACAGTATGCAATGTAGTACTCCCTCACAATACAGTCAATTGAAAAGTAAATTGGATGTAGACACCAATATTTACTAATATATATAGATAATCCAAAATGGAACCTAAAGGAAAACAGACAAGCTTTATTAGTAAATCAATAACTTTCACCATTGATGAATAAGCCGTGGCCATTCTTATTAAATTAAATTGTGGATTGTATATGGCAGTGGGAAAATGGGCAAACTTGAATTTTATTAGATACAGAACTACAACAGAATGTTTTAAGTGTTATTTCTTTCTGCGGAACTCTCAGAGCTTGTTAAATTAAAAGCAACAGTATATATTTCTATTTGAACTTTTGTAATGTGTTTTTTGTTTCACAAAAATGTGTAAAAAACTTTTGTAAAGTACTGTACATCTGACATATATTACAGATACCTTCAAGTGCTTGGATTTGGGAAGAGAAATAGACTGCTGGTTAGAGTAATTATTACATTAAATATGTACATAATAAGAAATGCATTGATTGTATGTTTCTAAAATGCATGCTCTTAATGTTAAACTAGTAATATTACATGCGTTTCTTCATTTATGTAGCTTTTGATGATATTTTCATACAGCCCGTTCATGGGTAATAGAAACTTTAACTGCACTGTTCGCTAACAGCCTGACACAAAAGTGTTTAGTATGACTTTTTCTTTTTTTAGTGAAAACCTAAGCAGAATGAAACAAAAACATTTGAAAACGTTGGTCCTAATTAAATTGTTCAAATTGTAGTTATTATAGCTAGTAATGTAGCCCGCAAAAGTTACTGCTATTAAATAGGCCTCTTTTCGCTACCCACAAACTATTTACAGGTTACAAGCTGAAAATCCTTTCGGGCTGCTACTAAAATCGTAACTCTGACCCAGATAAGCCTTTGATCTTTCAAACCTGCAAATGTAATAATCTCTAAAATCTCAAATTGCTATTAAATTGCTACAATTCCACAAGCTTGCAGTTGCTTACACACCCGTAAATGGCATGTAGCCAAAAATCCCACGAGTAGGAGAAGAGAGGGGGTTAAACACCTGTTCGTAACACTATAAAAGCCAATAAATACACAATACTGCACTTTAAAATATGGGAAAAGCGATGTAAGACATTAGAATTAATTGCACAACAGTCTCAAGCTCGCAAATCTGCAATAAAAAAAATATTATTATGGTTTACGGTTTTGAGGCTTCGGCCCTGTACTTGCGGTCTTGTTCAATTTAATCGATCTGTAACTGCTGCAAATTTGGAATGGAATTTAATGAGGCCCTTTGAGTCTAAAAGCATATTTTAAAAGGGAAAAAAGTATTATAGCTAGTTTTTAATAAGAAAAAAAAATGTTATGTCTCTGCTGGACCGTGAAGTTATATAAAGGTGGAAATTGTATGTGATAGAACTGTTTACATTTCTGGGGAAATATGGCTGCATTTCCTAAAGAGACTAATTTTGGGCCAGTGATGGGAAAGGGGTGTGTTATTAATTTCAGTCTTACAAAATTATTTGACCCTTCTTCCCAACTCTCCTCACCACTGATAGCCAAAACACACACCATCATGATTTAGCTTTCAGAAGGTGATATAACAAATGCAAAATTGATTTCTAAACTCCTAAACAGTGTCTTTTCCCAAAAAATGTTTATGTCTATGACACTAATATTGTTTGTTTGGTACATACTTAACAAACAAGTGTATTTTTTCTTGAACTGCAGTGGTCCTTTAATAACTATTATTGTTCCATAATTTTGGTATTGTACTTTAAAAAAAATTGATTTGTTTTGAGAAAACATATGCTGAAAACAACTATTTACCCTTGGGATTGAAATTTGAGCTTGTCCTATCTTTTCCAAAATGTAGAGCATAATTCGCTTCATCTGACCGCTTTGGTGATAACACAAATGCAGGGAAGAAAATAGAAAGACATATGACAGCTGAATAATTACAATGCATTTAATTACATTAACATGAATATTAATTGAAATTATTTTAATATGTATATACTTGTGGTACTGCAGGTTTCCAGCATCTTTTTCTTTAAAATTACACTGGACGGATGAGCCACAGGTCTTCCCTCAGTTGTGGAATATAAGATGTGAGACTAAGTCATGAGGAGTAGATTGTCCGCAGCCACCATTGTCGGAATACCTGGCTCATTAGACATGCAGCCCTATTAAATTCAAAACCAGAAAGTGCAACGTGAGACCCACAACGGCTGCAGGCTTGAAATTTGTCTGCGTTACATAGCCATTAAATTAGAATAGGCTGCGAGTTACAAGCTTGAGACGCAAATCCGTAAACCATTTGTCGACAGTTGGATGCAAGTCCTTGAACGTGATCAATTAGTCAAACCCCGTAGTTACAGGTTTAGATGGTGCCAATGGAAACAGAGATCGTTTACGGGCTTGAGAGAACAAAGGATTTGCGGTCACGAAGTTCCATGTTCCACGACCAGTATGCTTTTTTCACTCCAAATCTGCAAAATCGGCAGCAGCATGCTTTACAAGTCCAATTTAATAGCCATAAGTCTTACTGGCTACATTACGAGCTATGGTTTTACATGTTGGGGGAATTTAAAAGGGCTGATGGACCAGCAAGGTGCTGCAACAATCATATAACACCTTCATCATTCATGTTCACAAAATATACACTCCTGCTCAATAACCTACATCAAACAGTGAAGGGGTTAACATATTCTGCTGATGAAGGGGTTAACATATTTTGCTGACATATAGCCTAACCATAATATCATGTTCCTATACTTGGGATGTTTTGCGACCTTACTAAAACAAAAAACATTTCTAGTTGTTCTAAGAAACAGAAAAACACCAGATTATCTGTCCTTGCAACTGACTATCATGAACTGTTAAAATCGCCCTAATATCCGCCTGCTTTTGCAAGTATATAATCTATGCTCTGACGTAGCAATAAACGAATTGTGTTAACATAACACTGTGTGTGTGTGTTACTTTTTTCAGTGCAATTCCTCAGAATTCTGACAAAGGCCTGAGGCCTGAGTTCCAAGCTGCCAAGTATACGAGACAGTCCCAACAAACTGGTGTCAGACGAGTGGGATACAGAGAATCAAGTACGACGGAGTGGGTGAGTAGAGTGAATTGTGTCTATTTGCACCTTCCTTTGCTCCCACTCTCGTCGTCCTTTGTAAACTGTATACAAGTAAATAAGTTGGGCACACACTCCCTGCGGTAAGGAGAATTAAGAATTAAGTCTTTGGTAGACTGTAGGTATAATCCCTAAAGGTAGGGAGACTCTCTAAGGAAGAGAGTGTAAAGCATTGGAAGGCTTAAATTAGGCCTCTGGAAGGCCATATATATATCAAGGAGATATATATGTATATATATATATATATATATATATATATATATATATATTATTCCTATAAAAAAGGATAACATTGATATAAATATATACTTGACGGCTTGGTTGACAGTGCCCCAAATCCGCTTTTGCTTGCTCATTAATTTTGCTGTATTGCTGTGCTGTTTAAGATAAGAAATGTTTTGTTATTCTGTGTAAAAAACAGGAAGTAAGGTCTCTGGACACTGTAAGACGCACCGTCTCTGTGTCTAGGGGCAACCCGTTAACTCGAGAATATCTATCGGAACTGTCGGAGCTATTTCAGCTCAGTACAGACGAATCCTGTTCTCTGATTAAACAACCATGATAGCAAATAAGGTTACGTTGTCTATTGAGACAACCACCTAAAGTTTTTTTTAGAAGGATAGTTGGAAATGGGTACTTCCCAGTCTAAACAATACCCACCTCCCAACCCGGGAGAATCGTGCAAAGCTGTCATATGTAATTATATACACAGCGTAACATCAGGTCCCATGAAAGAGCAAACGAGATAAGGGATAATAAAAGAAATAGGAACACTAAAATATAAAGGAACTATTTCTTTACATACAATTATACAATATTCTGATTGCTTTTGTTTATAAAGTAGATGGATTGTCTTGTGTTTTGCTACAAATAAATTTGTAAGTGTTTGCTGTACTTTCTTTTCTTTGCAATACAATTGAGAAATGCAGGTTAGAGAATTTTCCTCTGTGTCTTTAAGGCTGTAGAGATCGTGTCCACCACTGAAAGATATTTCTAAAGCCGGCATATATATATAAAAAGGGAAATCTTTTTCCTGAAATATGTAACAGTGGAGGATTTATGATCTATCTTGTTTGTAAGTGTAAGACAGTGTGTTTATTCTATTTTAAAGCTTGCTAACACTTATCTCCGGTTGCCCCCCCCCCCCCCCCAAAAAAAAAAGGGCTGTGAATTTCTGTTTCCCGGCAGAAAATTCTTAAGGTCGTATTTAGTTTGGATAAGAAAACTGTCATGTGTATGGAATGTTGTTGTTGAACTTTTTAAGGTGGATTCCAGTATTTGTAGTTATATGTTTGTGGAGATGTCTCAGGAAGCGGAGTGTTAGTTGGGAATTATTGTAAATTAAGTACGGAACTGAACTGATAGTTCCTAGAATGTTTTAGCAAGTGATTTGAAAGAGAGATTTTGTATGTGATTTGATCCAAAATGAAGTTTGTTTTTGAAAAGATTGCAAATAGTAAATACGGAAAGAGAAAACAGGCAGCCCTCATTATTATAGAGAAATTGTGGTTCATCCCTGTGATTACAATTTAATTTTGTAAAACGGATTTTTTTTCTCCATAGGTGACCAACTAGTTATGAAAGCCCTTAACCCCCGAATTAATCCTTCTACATATATGTAGTGATGTCGCGAACATAAAATTTTCCGTTCGCGAATCGCGAACGCGAACTGCCGCAATTGTTCGCGAACCCGGCGAACCGCCATAGACTTCAATGGGCAGGCGAATTTTAAAACCCACAGGGACACTTTCTGGCCACAATAGTGATGGGAAAGTTGTTTCAACGGGACTAAAACCTGGACTGTGGCATGCCGAAAGGGGATCCAAGGCAAAACTCCCACAGAAAATTACATAGTTGATGCAGAGTCTGGTTTTAAGCCATAAAGGGCATAAATTACCTAACATTCCTAAATTGTTTGGAATAACGTGCTTTAAAACATCAGGTACGATGTTGTATCGATCAAGTAGTGTAAGGGTTAGGCCCCCCGTTTAACGCACCGCAAACAACCGCAAACAGTCCATTTGCACAACCGCAAACTCCCCATTTACACAAGGTTGGATACCAAGCTAGCCATGTCCCGTTCCTTGTCCTCACTGATGTCATTGAAGGTCTCTTCCTCCACCCAGCCACGTACAACACAAGGGTCCCTGAAAGGTGACAACAAGCCCCCTGGGACGCCTGCTGTGTTTGGTCTTCCACCTCCTCAAAGCCACCTTCCTCCTCTGACTCCTCTTCTTCAGACTCCTCTCACTGCGTTGCCTCTCTCTGCATTATTATAAGGTGTGTTAAGTAGTACTACTCTTATCAGTTTAATACCTGTTACAGCACATATCAGTGGGCGTGTATAAGGCCTGGATTTTTAGAACCAGGAGATGGAAAAAGATGCTTTGTTGGTCGTATCACTTCAATTTTGGGGCACGGCACGTGCAATCAAAGGTGCCACCAGATAGGAGTGGCGTATTTGTAAGTACTACTCTTATCAGTTTTATACTTGTTACGTCACCTATCAGGGGGCATGTATAAGGCCTGGATTTTTAGAACCAGGAGATGGAAAAAGATGCTTTGTTTGGTCGTATCACTTCAATTTTGGGGCACGGCACGTGCAATCAACGGTGCCACCAGATAGGAGTGTTTGTAAGTACTACTCTTATCAGTGTAAATACCTGTTACGGCACCTATCGGGGGGCGTGTATAAGGCCTGGATTTCTAGAACCAGGAGATGGAAAAAGATGCTTTGTTGGTCGTATCACTTCAATTTTGGGGCACGGCACGTGCAATCAAAGATGCCACCAGATAGGAGTGGCGTGTTTGTAAGTACTACTCTTATCAGTTTAATACTTGTTACGTCACCTATCAGGGGGCGTGTATAAGGCCTGGATTTTTAGAACCAGGAGATGGAAAAAGATGCTTTGTTGGTCGAATCACTTAAATTTTGGGGCACGGAACTGGCAATGAAAGGTGCCACCAGATAGGAGTGTTTGTAAGTACTACTTTTATCAGTGTAAATACCTGTTACAGCACCTATCAGGGGGCGTGTATAAGGCCTGGATTTTTAGAACCAGGAGATGGAAAAAGATGCTTTGTTGGTCGTATCACTTCAATTTTGGGGCATGGCACGTGCAATCAAAGGTGCCACCAGATAGGACTGGCGTGTTTGTAAGTACTACTCTTATCAGTTTAATACTTGTTACGTCACCTATCAGGGGGCGTGTATAAGGCCTGGATTTTTAGAACCAGGAGATGGAAAAAGATGCTTTGTTGGTCGAATCACTTAAATTTTGGGGCACGGAACTGGCAATGAAAGGTGCCACCAGATAGGAGTGTTTGTAAGTACTACTTTTATCAGTTTAAATACCTGTTACAGCACCTATCAGGGGGCGTGTATAAGGCCTGGATTTTTAGAACAAGGAGATGGAAAAAGATGCTTTGTTGGTCGTATCACTTCAATTTTGGGGCACGGCACGTGCAATCAAAGGTGCCACCAGATAGGAGTGGCGTGTTTGTAAGTACTACTCTTATCAGTTTAATACTTGTTACGTCACCTATCAGGGGGCGTGTATAAGGCCTGGATTTTTAGAACCGGGAGATGGAAAAAGATGCTTTGTTGGTCGTATCACTTCAATATTGGGGCACTTTGAGACATTAGCTTCTTACGCTCAAACATGTCCTTTACAGGCACCTGACTATGGGCAGATGAGCAGGAACTGCTCAAGGCGAGAGATGAAGTGGCGGATGGTTGAGAGGGGGCAAGGATGACAGCAGTGGTTGATGTGGCTGATGATGCTGGACCAGGAGGAGGATGGCGGCTTTGAGTTTGTGTGCTGCTTGTACTCATGTGTTGGTCTGGAGTCACCCAAACATTAGGTCTCAACCTGTAGAGGATAATGGAACCAGGCTACTCTAGACCTCATTCATCATTACCGGTTTTGACAGATTGGTACTATGCGTCCAAGCTACTGTGACAACAGATATGAGTGGCACTATGCACTTGCAGAAGTTGGCAGAGTAGACGCTGTAGGTCTGACACAAACGCTTGCAGACAACTAACTGCTATGCAATCTATTACAGAAGAAAAAATGTTTTTTGTTTTAAATGTACACTACTGTTACACCAGATATGAGTGGTGTGTTAAGTAGTACTACTCCTATCATTTTAATCCCTGTTATGTGCCTTTTTTGGGGTTTGGTTGTTGAAGGCACAGTGCAGCACCAGAGGCCAGAAAAATTAGGCATGTACACATGCCTGAAAAATTAGGTATTGTTGATCTTGCAGCGAGCAGAGAAGAAGGTAGGCCTGATTAGACACCCCAGCCCCGCATACCCACACTCAGAGATTGAGGGGGGGACCTGAGAAGGCCACGGGCCAGAGATATAAAGGGGGGCCATCCCAAATAAGCACACAAGCGGGGACAAAGGTAGGGAAGGGGACATAGAGGCCCATGGACTGACGGTTGCCATATGGAAGGAAAAGGGCCCAGCAGTTAAGCCAAACTGACCCAGCACAGGGAGCTACTTGAGTCAAACGCTGTACAATTACACCTTAATAAAGCTGAAACATGCAGCAGCAGGGATTCTAAACGGCCACACGGGGACAAGGAGGCTAACAGCCCCCACAGTCTCTGCACCACTCTTTTTAACAGATAACCCAAGGGGCTAACCAGGGACCTTGCCCACATAAAAAAACAGAATTTTATTGGAGGAATTATTAGTGTCTTTACCCCCCAAGAGAGAACATAATATACGGTATCTTTAGACTACCTGATGGCCAAACCTCCTTTAGCCCCAATGCTATCCAAGAAACATTTCAAAACTTTATCTGACTGGGGGTCTATAGAGTGACATTAGTACTGACCTTTATCTGTTTGGGGGTCTATAGAGGGACATTAGTACTGACCTTTATCTGTCTGGGGGTCTATAGGTGACATTAGTACTGACCTTTATCTGTCTGGGGTCTATAGAGTGACATTAGTACTGACCTTTATCTGACTGGGGGTCTATAGAGGGACATTAGTACTGACCTTTATCTGTTTGGGGGTCTATAGAGGGACATTAGTACTGACCTTTATCTGTCTGGGGGTCTATAGGTGACATTAGTCCTGACCTCCTGCTGCAGTATTATTACTCCCAGTACTCCCAGGTTTGCTACTATTAGATCTAATAACCTCAGTTTCGTTTCCTTATCTGTTGGTAACATCAAAATATGATTATTAAATATTTCATATTTGTTTGTTTTTTCTCCCAAAGTGAACCCATTTGTGTGTGTCCCACAGACGTGGCGTTTCCGCTCTGCGTATGTTGGATTTGCACCGCTCAAAAAGTATGAAAAGAGATCCCCCCCTTGAAACCCATTAATGACATCATCAGTAAATTGTATGTAACAGATTCCAGTGTTTAGGGTTTATGACCCAATACTGCGATCATATCATTTATGACAAAAATCCGTATTTGTTGTATTATTCAGACGCGCGTGCATCTGACACTTTGTGTTACATTTTTATATATTTACTAGCGACTTGCCCATCAAAAAAAGGCGGCAATAAGATTGTAAGGCAGGTAATGGTGTTTGGACGAGACATTAATTTTGTTGTCGGTCGGAGATCCTTCGGCGCTCATTGCGAGGCTGTTGGTTGTATTTTTTTTCTGATAGGTCGCTTTTGCTGTTATTCTTTGGTCGGCAGTGATGTGTTTTTTGCGCTTATTGCAAGGCTTTGTGTGCTATGAGCAGCGTTGGCGCTCGTTGTGAGGCGCGCAGTGAATGGCTTTTATGTTTAATGTGATAATGTTTTTTTTGTGTATATGTATTTTTGTATGCTAATGAAATAATTACTAAATTAATATACTTTACCTATTTGTAAGTAATATATGCAGGAAGCATTGTGCTGAAGAGCTGAAAATCTGTTTTCATGTTCCTGCAGCATACAATGTAGGTTTTCAGTGCTGTGGAGCTGCTGTGTAAGTGTCAGCAATGTGCGCAGTGTGTAGTGTAAATAGGCTGCATGCGCGAGGGGAAGCCATTAGGGTAGCTGGGTACTTCCGCATTGTGTAAGTTAGTGTTGTAAAATGGCGGAGAATGTGTATGTGGTACGCGGGTGTGGATGATTTAGCATCCTTGTTAATAGTGTATCTTTACCTCGTACGGCGTTTTAGGAAAATCCGTATGTGTTTTGCGTGTTTAGGGTCCTGTAGCCTGGTTTTCTTTTTTTCAACTGCCATTTTTTCTCTCACTTAGGTGATTTTCGGGTGTCTAAACTCATGAATTTGGACTTAAATGGAGGTGTAACTTCACTTGCAGAGGTCCTCGGTGCCCGCCTTCCTGTGGGCAAGTATTTTCTGTGTTTGTTGTGTGTATTTATTGTGTTTTTAATGTTTTAAGTGCGCGCGGTTCGGGCGTTAAGGTCGTATTTTTGTGAGCTTGTAATGTTTTTTTTTTTCTAAGTCCCGTATTTTTGGATGGTAAGTCCGTAAATTTGATGGTGTAAGTCCCGCCTGCGGCTCATTGCAGCCGACGTGGGAGCCTTCGGCGCTCCTTGCCAGCAACTCTGGCCCTCGCTTCGCAAGCCCACGCCGTTAGCAACAACCCGCCTGCTCACAACTATATATGTGATATCTGCAACGTCTTCCCCAGTTGGCACTTGTAAATCGGCTAAGCGACAACAAAAATGGCGTCCGGAAAAAATGAAAATGAGGCTACACGACCCCAAACCGCGCAAAACATCGCCAGCCATGTACGACTTTTACCTAGGAACAGACGAGGTACAAAATACACTATTAGAAATAATGGAAACTGCTGGCGAGCCGCGTAACACATATACAATCGCCGTCATTTTCCAACACTAACTTGCAACTAATAACATTACAAATCTAAAATGGCGCGTTACACGACTATACAAGCGGTTTCCCCTCGTGCACTGCACACATTGCTGACACTTACACCTCAGGTCACCAACAGTCCAAATGTACACTGTAAGCTGCAGGAAAATCAAAACTGATTGTTAGCTCTTCAGGATATTGATCACTGGATATATTAATTACAAATAGGTAAAGTATTTTAGTAATTAATTAATTAATTATTATTAAAAAATATATATATTAAAAAAATACGCTTAATAGCATATTTTACACTGCCGTTACTTTACATACATTAACGCTTCGCACTTCCAAATACATTTGTTCATTCACAATAGTTATTATCGTGCATTCATTTAATAAGTATTAATTAGTAATGGAAAATAAAAATGTAGACTTTACACTTCACTAAAATGTTTTACTTTTTGCTCTGCAGTTATATATCTGGATTACTGCTCATTGGCTGCCAGCGATCGCACTCTCAACGCAGTTACAAATCTAAATCACTTTATTATGCTCTGAGATCTAAATACATTTTTTCTCTGTCCCAGTCTATACTTTGTATTGCTGCCCTTTTAAAATTAAGAGTTTTTGTTGGCCCCTTAAAATGTTGTTTTTTTAATTTAATCTCAAATAAGACTGTGTTGTGATCATTGTTTCCCAAAGGTTCCCCTATTCCAATATTTGATACTATATCAATATTATTTGTGATGACTAAATCCAAGATGGCCCCATTTCTAGTAGGTTCTTGTATAACCTGGGTCAGATAATGATCCCTGAGTGTACTCAAGAACCTGCTCCCCTTAGATGATCTGCTGGTCTCATTTATCCGGTTTATTTCAGGGTAATTAAAATTTCCCATTATTAGAACTTTTAATTAAACTTTTATATATTAGAACTTTTAATTAAACCTAAAAGGCACCCAATGTCTATAGAGAAGTTGCAAAGTGGGCCCTAAATGTTTCTGCACCGGGTCCCACCAATCACCGGGTCCCACCAATCAGGGTCTGCGCAGCGCTGTCTGACCAGGGTCTAGTACAGTAATATAATAATATAACATAGCAATAATTGCTGCTGTTTAGTTGTTCAGTCATGTCCAACCATACGTGACCCTATGGCCCTCAGCACGCCAAGCACATCTGTCAAAGGGAGGAGGAATAAAAACACAACAGTATTCAGTAACTCTGGAGGTCCCAGTACTTGAAGAACGAAAAGTACAAATATAAATAAATATAAACACAATGAGTTGGGAAAAGATGGGCATTTGAAGCCGAAATCACATTAACGAGTCCCAAGTTCTCCTAATGAGTTTATCTCATGTGCTTAATTATCTCAAAATTTGGTGTCGATAACCCATGAGATGTAAGATCTCTCCATAATAAGACCTTAATGCTCTTGTGCTTTATTATTATTATTATTATTATTATTATTATTATTACTATATAATGTGTAGATGTACCGGCTGGGCATGCTCTTGTGCATTATTATTATTATTATTATTATACTATATATTGTGTAGATGTACCGGCTGGGCATGCTCTTGTGCATTATTATTATTATTATTATTACTACTATATAATGTGTAGATGTACCAGCTGGGCATGCTCTTGTGCATTATTATTATTATTATTATTACTACTATATAATGTGTAGATGTACCAGCTGGGCATGCTCTTGTGCATTATTATTATTATTATTATTATTATTACTACTATATAATGTGTAGATGTACCAGCTGGGCATGCTCTTGTAAATTATTATTATTATTCTTATTACTATATAATGTGTAGATGTACCGGCTGGGCATGCTCTTGTGCATTATTATTATTATTATTATTATTATTATTATTATTATTATTACTACTATATAATGTGTAGATGTACCAGCTGGGCATGCTCTTGTGCATTATTATTATTATTATTATTATTATTATTATTATTATTACTCTATAATGTGTAGATGTACTGGCTGGGCATGCTCTTGTGCATTATTATTATTATTAGTATTATACTAATAATAATAATAATAATGCACAAGAGCATGCCCAGCTGGTACATCTACACATTATATAGTAGTAATAATAATAATAATAATAATAATAATGCACAAGAGCATGCCCAGCCAGTACATCTACACATTATAGAGTAATAATAATAATAATAATAATAATAATAATAATAATGCACAAGAGCATGCCCAGCCGGTACATCTACACATTATATAGTAATAATAATAATAATAATAATAATAATAATAATAATAATAATAATAATGCACAAGAGCATGCCCAGCCGGTACATCTACACATTATATAGTAATAATAATAATAATAATAATAATGCACAAGAGCATGCCCAGCTGGTACATCTACACATTATATAGTAGTAATAATAATAATAATAATAATAATGCACAAGAGCATGTCCAGCTGGTACATCTACACTTTATATAGTAATAATAATAATAATAATAATAATAATAATAATAATAATAATGCATAAGAGCATGCCCAGCTGGTACATTTACACATTATATAGTAGTAATAATAATAATAATAATAATAATAATAATAATAATAATAATAATACACAAGAGTCCTTCAGCACTGCACTGGACACTGAATAAACTTGCCTAGCTATTGATTTCCCTATTCAATCAGTATCACCTACACTCTCCCTCCTCTCAGTAAGACTGCAAGTTAGTTATGATTCCAAAATGGCTGCTGTCCATGAGTTAGAAGGCTCTGGAAGGGAGTGTATGCTGCTGATTGGCTGGAATGTGTCTGCTGACTGTGACATGCAGGGTCAAAGTTTGCTCAATGATAAAGTATTGGGGGCGGATCGAATCTCGCATATGTTCGCTGTTCGCCGGGAACAATCCGCCAGCGAACTATTCGCGACATCTCTACATATATGATGTATCTGAAGTGAATGTGTCAAGGACACCATGACTCAGACTGACATCAGACTTCTCATACAGACTTTTAGACTCTGATACAGAGTCAGGGTGGAATTGGACTAACGTCCCTTCCATTACGTGACAATGACTATAGATTTGTCCAGGATTTAAGGGCAATTAGTTACTTAGTCATACCAATTGCCCTGATTGTCCCTGATATCACTGCTCTCATTACGGCCATTCCCCATGACGCCACTATATTTATTATTATTGATTTATCGAACGCATTATTTTCGGTCCCATTGGACTTTGAGACACAACTACTTATGGCTTTCATTTTTGATGGGCGCCAATTAACATGGACTTGTCTTCCCCTAAGGCTACGTGGATTCACCAGCTGCTTACTCACTGGTGCTCCAACAATACGTTGCGGTCATGGACCTGTGTCATGGTTCTGTCCCCATTCAGTACGTCAATGACTTACTGTTTGTTGTGTAGTCCTACCGGGAAGCC
The DNA here is from genome assembly GCA_027410445.1 of Discoglossus pictus. NCBI lineage: Eukaryota > Metazoa > Chordata > Amphibia > Anura > Alytidae > Discoglossus > Discoglossus pictus. Next base: position 160,999,150 of record CM050169.1, read on the forward strand.
AATAGACAGGCTTTACTCAGTTTGCTACAGCACCTAGCAGCTGAAGGTCACAAGGTAACTATAAACAAAAATACGAATGAGGGAACACATGTTGATGATTAATTATTGCAGGCAATGGATCCCTGAATGCTCACACTATGACTCAATTTTACGTACGGCTGCTAAGGGGGACAGCCCAAAACATATTCCGTGGACTCCAAGCATGACTGAAGCTTATGTGACCTTAAAAGTTAGCATTATGCAGGCCCCCGCTTTAGGACTACCTGATTATTGTAAACCATTTCATTTGTATGCAAGGGACAACTGTAAAACCATGGCCGCGATCTGTGCCCAAGATCACGGAGGTAGTATGTGTCCCGTTGCATTCTTTTCCAACGTAGTAACTACTCCGGTTCAGGGGATGCCGGCGTGTCTCCAAACATTTGGCTCCTTGTGATGTGGCCGTACAGAAAGCATTCCCTCCCCCTCCTTCAGCTGCCCTAGCAGAAGGACTGACAGAGAGAACAGAAAGTGCAGCACAAACCCCTCCTTGCATCCAGTAGTACACTGAAAACGAAACTAGTAAAAACTGATAACACATAGCAAGTACAAAGAATCGCAATGATTTTATATCTAGAGGTAATGCTTTAGCTGACAGAGTAGCAAACAATTGCAACTGTCATTTTGCATCAGAAACTTCAAATCACACTGCCAGACATACATACAAAGATGTATACAGTGTCTACAGAATAACTCTACAGTACCTAACAAAGCATTACATGATCATTTGCCTCCACCCACAGCTTCATTCACCCATTTAAAAATTGATTTTACTCATATCACAAAGACAGGATCGAAGCAATTGTACCTGTTGGTGATAGTAGACCAGTTATCACGGTGGCCTGAGGCCTTTGTAACACAAAGAGAGGATGCTAAGACGGTAGTTAAAATATTAACTACCGAGATAATACTGAGATATAGATGCCCATTGCAAATTAATTCTGATAATGGACCAGCCTTTATTAGTGCGGTAATTAAGGAACTGGTACAATGGCTACAGATAACCTGGAAATTCCATATCCCTTACTATCCCTCAGAGTTCAGGCATAGTGGACAGAATTAAATAAGGTAGTAAACTAATCTCTAAATGGAATAGAGTGAATTGGATATATATAGGAGATGTCCCTATGTGCGGTGGGTCTGGAATATCAATCCCCACCACAACCTTAGAGACAAATAAGACTCTAATTTGAAATTGTGTAGCAACTAATAAAGAAAAAATAATAAGGATACAAAAATAACTTTAATTAAGAAAAAATCTAAATAAAAATGAAAAAGGTGTAGATAAAAAAGAGATATATACTTTGTAAATCTCTGGTAGGCTGGCTCTAGTAAGTTAGGGGGGTTAGTTAAATTATGAGCTCTGAGTAAGAAATAAATCTCTATTAGAAGAGATATAGTGAAAGACTTAGCCGCCACCTGTCTAGTTTAAAGGACAGATGACAGCTTTCAGTTGCTGGTGTTACTGTCAAAAAAGAAGGAGAGGGGAGGTCTCTTTGAGTTTCTGACTGAAACTTGATCTAATAACTCTAGAGTCTTGCCTCTTTGTGATGTAAATAGGGTCAGCAGAGACAAAACCACCTCAGTGTTTTGATACACAGCACTATGCTGCTATCAAAAAAGGGGGCTTGGTCCCAATTAATGACTGATAGCCCAATAGAGAATTATGATCAATGGTATATTACAATGGTGATTTTATGAGGTACCGTAAGTAACATTTAAAATGGTATTATCTTACCCTATAAGTGTAAAAAAAAAACAACCAATCCTACGTTGAGTGTGTAGGTGCTGTGCTCCACATTGGGAGAGCTTACCCCCGCCGCCTGGTATGTTTATGTTGTTCCCGACGCGCGTTTCCCCGCTATTGTCGTTTCGGATTCATCAGGGGACAAGTTCTAAGTAAAACCGCAGACTTTTTAAAGAGTCCCGCGATTTCGCGGGACGCAATGACGTCACCGCGTCCACGCTGGCGCCGCGACGTAATCGCGTGCCGCGTCATCACGTTTCTCGCGAGATTGTGTATTCCTGATCGCGAACTCGCGTTAATCGCGAGATTCTATTTGAAGTTGCTTGTACCACTCGTAAAAAGTGGTTAATGACATCGCTGTATATAGGGCACTGGCTCTGTTAGTTAAGAGAAGGGTATTTACACTAGATTATCATAATCTTTCACTGATAATGTGTAATATGTATAAAACTGTCAAATGGTATTTAGATTGCTGGATATCTACAATGATCCTGTACCCTGAGTTTTAAAGTCTTTAAAACATGTAAACACTGATCTAGTTTGAAGGGCCGGTTATAAAAAATAGGCCAAATGGAGGGCATCATGCACCTGAAGTATACTCACAGATCCCAGCCAATGGGTTTAAAGGTTAACTATATGTAGAAGTGTACCCTGAGTTTTAAAGTCTTTAAAACATGTAAACACTGATCTAGTTTGAAGGGCCGGTTATAAAAAATAGGCCAAATGGAGGGCATCATGCACCTGAAGTATACTCACAGATCCCAGCCAATGGGTTTAAAGGTTAACTATATGTAGAAGTGGAACGGGGAAGATACAACAGAGTCTACTGTATCAAATGAAAAAAGTAGGGAGCCTATACTGGGGAGAAAAATGTGTTCACTAAATAGTAGGTGTGAGTGGAACATCCCTAGAGGATTGGTAATTAAGAGACCCTTGAGATAAATTTGAATGAGCTATAGTATCTGGAGAGTTGTGAGATAATGGCACTACACAAGGACAGAAAAGGGGGAGGGGAGAGAATAGGAAGAAAAGACCCAAGATAATGGCCCTAAAATGTGCTAGCGGGCGAATACCCTAATTAGAAGGATAGACCTGAGAAAGAATACTCTAAATAATATAGGAAGAAGATTTGTATAATCTTATGCTCAAAGGGTAGACCATGCTAGATTAAGGATTGTGTGGGTAGGTGGCACGGTTATTGTAGGTTAGATGGGATAGAGTAAGGACTAGATGAAAGGGGAAAAGGTAAAGCCTTCGTTTAAGCCATGCGGAGTTAAGGTTTTTAGGTGAAAGATCCACCAGGCTTCTTGTTGAAGTAACTTATTTTCCATATTGCCTCTCCTTGGAGTTGTTTTAACCTTTTCAATGCCCATAAATTGTACAGACATTACATTTCCTTCATGTATAGAGTTAACATGTCTAGCCACTGCCACATCATGTTTGTTGATTATGGTATTGACATGCTCTAATACACGCCGTCGGAGTTGACGTGTGGTTTTTCCTACATACTGCAGGCCACACCTACAATGGATAAGATAAATCACTGATGTTGTTCTGCAATTGATGTGGTCTCGTGCTCTAAATTTCTTCTGATTAGAGGAACTAGTGAACTCTGCTGTGGTACGTATGTGGCGACAGGCCTTACAATTTCCGCATGGTTTTGAACCGGCTGATCGTTCATTGAGCCAATCACTCCCTGTACTCTTTTGTGCTTCTTAGTGGCTATGGACTAGCTTGTCCTTCAAACTCGGTGCCCGGCGATAAGTAATTGCGGCTACATTAGGCAGTCTGGTTTGTAGTTCATTATCAGCCAATAAGATGTGCCAATGTTTTTGTAATATCGATCGAATGTTCTCTCCTAATTTATTGTATTTGCCTATGATTCTTATAGGTTGAGAATCGGGTATCATTGACGTAGTAGAATTATACAATAAGTCTACCTGCGAGCGTTCTTTTGCTCTTGCATATGCCTTTTTCAGGGTGTTGTGAGAGTAGCCTCTTGATTTGAAGCGGTCATAGAGGTCTTTTGCTTACCTTTGAAAATCCATTTCAGTGGTGCAGTTTCGGCGTATACGAAGATATTGGCCATATGGAATACTTCGTATAAGATGACTTGGATGGTGACTGGATGCCAAAAGTAGACTATTCGAAGCGGTGACCTTGCGATATGTTGATGTTATGATATGATTCTTCTCTGTTTTGGAAATTAGCAGGTCCAGAAACTCTATCTGGTTCGAGTTGATAGTATGTGTAAGTTTAAGACCAATAGAGTTTACATTGAGGATAGAGATAAAATCCAAGAGACTGGATTTATTTCCATTCCAAGTTAGAAATACGTCATCAATATATCTGATCCAGAGACCTACCCGGTCAGTATAGTTGGCCAAATCTTCTCCAAAAACTATGGTTTCTTCCCATAGGCCTAGATGAAGATTGGCATATGAGGGTGCACATGGGGTACCCATTGCTGTCCCTTTAATTTGTTTGTAGAAAATGTTGTCATATGTAAAATAATTCTTGGTTAGAACAAATTCCAGAAGCTTTATAACAAACTCACTATGTTTGTTATGTTGTACTCCGCGGGTTTTCAGGTATTTCCTTACCGCTTGTATACCTACTTCGTGTGGAATTGAGGTATAGAGACCTTCCACATCCAGGCTGACTAGTAATGTTTCATCATCTAATCGAAGATTGTAGAGCATTTTTAAGACACTTTTAGTATCCTGAGCATACGATGCCAGTGTTGCCACAAAAGGTCTCAAGATCTGATCGATATATGTACTAGCATGTTCTGACAGGCTATTTTTTCCAGAGACTATTGGGCGTCCTGGAGGTGTTTTCAAATTCTTGTGTATCTTCGGCAATGAATAGAAGGTTGGGATAGTGGGATGTTTATTCAGTAAGAAGTTAAACTCTTGTCTTGAGATGGTATTGTTCCACAAGCCCTCTGACAATATGGCGCCAAGTTCCTTTTTGAAGTCTCCTGTAGGGTCTTTTATCAGATGTTGGTAAGTGCTTTTGTCACTTAGTAACCGCAGGTTTTCTTGGTGATAATCACTTTTTCGGAGGATCACTGTGTTGCCTCCTTTGTCTGATGGTTTAACTACAATTTGTTTATTTTTTTGTAGTTTAGACAATGATTTACATTCCATAGAAGTTAGGTTAGATTCTTTCGTATTTTTAGTTGCTAAGGTTTCTAAATCCTTTGTTACTAGTTTGACAAAAACTTGAACTTCAGGTGCTATACCAAAATTCGGTGTAAATTTACTTTTGGGTTTCAGATTTGTATAAGGCCCCTCCCCTAGAGAAGGCTCAAAGGGATCTGTATTCCAATTGGTTAACATCTCTCTAAGGGCCAGTTCTTCTGAAGCGTTTAGTTTTAAGGAGACTAACTCGGCCTCAGTTGTTTTGTTGTGATGTTTCATTAATACTAGTTTGCGGGCAAAAAGGTGGATGTCTTTGACCCACTCAAAAAGGTTAAAGTTATTAGTAGAAGAGAAAGAGAGTCCTCTGTTGAGTAACGTGACTTCATCTTCAGTCAATATCGGGTCAGATAAATGAATCACCTGGTTGTTGCTATTCATGGTACTCATTTGTATCTGGGTTGCGCTCTCTGGTTTCGGTCTCGTAGCCGTCTCTGTTCCGGTTGTTGTTGGCGCGGATCTAAAAAAGACGGACTAGATGGTGTTGCTGAGCCATCCACCCTACGGCCTCGGTATTTTATGTTGCCCCTGTTTACAAAACGATTTCGTCTCTCTTCTGGAAATTCAGCGTCTGATGTGTCATATTCCGAAGAGGATTGTGGCTCTGTCTGTTGAATTTTCTGGCGCTGGGAGTGACGGTAAACTTGTTTATTAGCTAGGTCCTTCGAATCTCTCATGTATTTCCGATGTTTGCGTTGTTTTAAAACATTTTTGAACTTATCTATCTCATTCTGGAGTTTCAACTCGTAATCCTTAAATTTATCCACATTCCGAAAGGTCTCTATATCTACTAGATGTAGTGCTAATTCCACTTTTGTTGCCTCCAAAATTCTTTCTTCCTCGCTAATTATAAGCTTCATAAGATCTGCTGAACATGCATTAAGAATTTTGTCCCATGATTCTATGAACGTTTCGTTCCAGAGGTGAGAGGCGGGGCTTAAATTAACTCTTAATTCCCTTGGGATGAGGTGTTGTTCTATATAGTTCTGAAGACTTTTGATTTCCCACCAAGCCCTAGTCTGACTTTTGTAGATTTTAGTAAGTGTAAAGAAAAATTTATGTATGTTCTTGGCTTCACTTTGTGAGGCTGACACCCCTTCACCTTCTAAGGAAAATACGCTTGCCACTTCGCCCAACCATTGGTTGGGGTCTGTGTGTAGATGCAAAAAACTAGTAAAATATAGAGAAGAAAGGGGCATAACCCCAAAGGGTAATAATTAAATAAGGTAGTAACTAATCTCTAAATGGAATAGAGTGAATTGGATATATATAGGAGATGTCCCTATGTGCGGTGGGTCTGGAATATCAATCCCCACCACAACCTTAGAGACAAATAAGACTCTAATTTGAAATTGTGTAGCAACTAATAAAGAAAAAATAATAAGGATACAAAAATAACTTTAATTAAGAAAAAATCTAAATAAAAATGAAAAAGGTGTAGATAAAAAAGAGATATATACTTTGTAAATCTCTGGTAGGCTGGCTCTAGTAAGTTAGGGGGGTTAGTTAAATTATGAGCTCTAAGTAAGAAATAAATCTCTATTAGAAGAGATATAGCCTGTCTAGTTTAAAGGACAGATGCCAGCTTTCAGTTGCTGGTGTTACTGTCAAAAAAGAAGGAGAGGGGAGGTCTCTTTGAGTTTCTGACTGAAACTTGATCTAATCACTCTAGAGTCTTGCCTCTTTGTGATATAAATAGGGTCAGCAGAGACAAAACCACCTCAGTGTTTTGATACACAGCACTATGCTGCTATCAAAAAAGGGGGCTTGGTCCCAATTAATGACTGATAGCCCAATAGAGAATTATGATCAATGGTATATTACAATGGTGATTTTATGAGGTAAGTAACATTTAAAATGGTATTATCTTACCCTATAAGTGTAAAAAAAAAAAAAACAACCAATCCTACGTCGAGTGTGTAGGTGCTGTGCTCCACATTGGGAGAGCTTACCCCCGCTGCCTGGTATGTTTATGTTGTTCCCGACGCGCGTTTCCCCGCTATTGTCGTTTCGGATTCTTCATGGGACAAGTTCTAAGTAAAACCGCGGACTTTTTAAAGAGTCCCGCGATTTTGCGGGATGCAATGACGTCACCGCGTCCACGCTGGCGCCGCGACGTAATCGCGTGCCGCGTCATCACGTTTCTCGCGAGATTGTGTATTCCTGATCGCGAACTCGCGTTAATCGCGAGATTCTATTTGAAGTTGCTTGTACCACTCGTAAAAAGTGGTTAATGACATCGCTGCATATAGTGGACAGAATGATTAAGGAGAAACTTACAAAGGCCACTGCAGGTACATGGGTGAACTGGCAGATATACTTAGCTGCCATTCTAGTAAAAATTAAGATGACTCCTAATAAGTCTACTAAATTGTCCCCTTTTGAGATTCTAATGGGAAGACCATTTCCAACTCCTTGGGTAAAAGGCCCACTTGTAATTATGTCTGGTGATCTTGATCTTATAGGGGAACAATATGTGTAACAATTGATTGATAAATTGAATGGCATCTATGGTGATGTGTCTTCTCGCTTTCCTTTACCCTCACAGGAACCAACACATCCATTCCAGCCAGGTCACCTCGTCTGTGTCCGACAACTGAACAAAGCAAAGAAAGAAGGCTTCCCATTCGGACCACAGACTACCGTTGTAGCAGTAACCAGGACTGCCATGCTAACTGACTCACAGGACATCTGGATCCACGCATCACGTCTGAAGCTGTGTCCAAAGAGGGGTAAAGCAGGTGTCAAAGTCCCCGTGAAAGCGATTGAAGACAGCGATAATAAAAATGTCAAACCTACTCCTGCATCCACAGAATGCATGCAAGAACTTTCTCCTGTTGATGTGCATTATGCTCCTGATTTTTTTGCCCTTATGGACATTTCTTAATTGCCATTATGACCCAGACGAACTGGGACCATTAAAGTCTGTTTGTGGTAAACACAATAACACTCACACCAATACTAGTTCACCTCATAGGCACAAGAGATCCACACGTGATAACACAATTATACAAAATCATTCCTGGGAATGTAATACATTTTCCGCAATGTTACACGGCTATGCTCACTTTCTTAACCTTTCCAATTGCTGGGTATGTGCACACGTCGCTACACATGGGGAAATGGGTATGCCTCTATTTGGCCTTCCAGCAGAAAACTTCACTCAAAGCCACATATATTACAAAGGCAGTACACAACCCCACAAATGGAATTTCTTTACTTATGTACAATCGGCCACACCATTTAACTCTATATGGATGCAACACCTCATACGCACGTATTTCCCATCAAAATATAAGAGTATATAATTTATGTTAACCCACACTAACCCAGGGTATAACTGTTTTAGGGCCCTAGGAAAAGGTAAATCTGTTGGTCCACTTGCTCCAATACCACACTTATTTTTTATAGGACCTCCTCCCTTTCTGACCTGTACAAGAGTTGTACACCTTGGAGCTGTAGTGGTCCCGGATGTCCCTACTTATTTTCTGAATTAATGGTACTGGTTGTAGCAACACTAATGGGTCTGTGTCTAATCTCTTCCACGTTATGCCACCTTCTCCAGTCATTTCGATGGCTGTACCCTGGGTGGGCAGTTGTTATTTAGGTCAAGTAATCCCATATATATATATATATATATATATATATATATATATATATATATATATATATACACAATCCCAACACTTCCACAAGGCCGCAACAGGAACATGAGGGATATAGAGCAGGTGGAAAATATTCCTAGACACCCTAGGTATAACCTTCCCACATGCATGCGTAGGGAAACTACAGGTAGAACTATCCATCCTTTCTCTACTAGTACAGAGGGCCTTGATTAGCTCTGCTGAAGCAATTGAGAAACTAAACTAGGAGAAGGTGCAAATTTAGAATGGTCACTTTGCAGAATAGAATGGCTTTAGATTATGTTTTAGCTTCCAAAGGCGGTGTGTGTGCTTTAATAGGTAAAGAATGTTGTTCTTATATTGATGATAATTCTGTTTACTCTGTGTCATTACTTTCCTTGTATGCCTTTGTGTTTTTATTACATGCTGCAAGGCTTTATTCCTAAGAATTTTCAGCTAAATACTGTGACTTAAGACCACCTGGTCACAGGTACATCTCATGTACTGATACCCTTGAGGGTCTAACACCTTCCAGTGTCTCAGTTTGCTTCCTATCATATATATATATACACCACTGCTTACATCCCAAATAAAGATCACATTGTGATCTAAGAGGGGAATAAAGGGGTTAACATATTCTGCTGATGAAGGGGTTAACATATTTTGCTGACATATAGCCTAACCATAATATCATGTTCCTATCCTTTGGATGTTTTGCGACCTTACTAAAACACAAAACATTTCTAGTTGTTCTAAGAAACAGAAAAACACCAGATTATCTGTCCTTGCAACTGACTAACATGAACTGTGAAAATCGCCCTAATATCTGCCTTCTTTTGCAAGTATATAATCTATGCTCTGACATAGCAATAAACGAATTGTGCTAACATAACACTGTGTGTGTGTGACTTTTTCAGTGCAATTCCTCAGAATTCTGACAAAGGCCTGAGGCCTGAGTTCCAAGCTGCCAAGTATACGAGACAGTCCAAACACACAGCACTGTAGCTCAGCTGCAATATAAATTTCACATATATAATGTAGCTTTTAACTATAAATGACTGATCATGTTGCCCTGAAATGCACACAAAACTGTGTAACGTCATATTGATAATAATATAGAAAAACATACCATATCTGTATACTAAGAAAAACACATGCTTCCAAAAAATTCTGCCATCATAATTAGCTGATATTGATATTATCAAGATGTTTCCTAATCCTTGCCTTTGCAAACCACAATTGAAAACTGTACATACAGACACTGGAATTATGTTTCTGAGAATTAGAAAATAAATATATGTTCTTCTTCTATAGCATCCACAACATATGGTGGATGACATTGCCCAGGAGGAGGGAAAATAATTCCTGTGGGCCATTACAGAACTAGCAGACCCCTCTGCCACCATGGTCCACTTTGACCCAAAAGCTACCTCCTCCCACAGATCAACCATCCTCTCAGCTGTTTCAATTGAGAAGAAATTTGGTCTCGGGCTGGTGCTCTCAGGCCCTACTATTACCAGCTCCTATAGCACCACCAGCATTGGCAAAGTCCCGACCCACAGCACCCATCACTCACCCACAGCCACCCTTTCCCACATTGGAGATGGAGGATGAACTGAATAGCCACAGCCATAACAGCAACAGGAGACGGGCAGGTATATCTTGCATAGTGATGTCCCAAACAGTTCGCCGGACAACTATTCGCGGCAATTTTCGCATGTTCGCGTCCGCCACGAACGGCGAACACATGCACTTTTCGGTTCGCCCCCTATTCTTTATCATTGAGGAAACTTTGAACATCATTTATTTTATTTTATAATTTTTTGTGTGTAATCTATGCCTGCCTGCCAGCGTGTGACAGGCTAACACCTAACAGCTTATATTGTGCTTATTTTCACTACTCATACCTGGTGGTGTAACATACATTGAAAACAACCATTTTTTTCCTGTAATCTAATTTCAGTTGCCTACCTGTGTCAGGCTCACAGTTTATATTGTGCTCAGTGACATAAAACAACACTTTTTTGACTGTAATAGACTGAATAGCAATTGCCTGCCTACAGGCGTGTGTGTGAAGCCTATTGCATCTACTCTGCCAACTTTTGCCAGTGCACAGTGACACTCATATCTGGTGGCACCTTAGATTGCATGAGCAGTGCCCCAAATTTGAAGTGGGAGGACAGACCAAGCATCTTTTTCCATCTCCTGCTTCCAAAAATCCATGCCATATACACGTCCCCTGATAGAGGACGTAACAGGGATTAAACCGATAGGAATAGTACTACTTAACAGTACACTCCTTATAATAACGCAGACAGAGGCAAAAGGTATAATCTTCCATGCTGTGCAGTGGAAGGCCCCAGACTCTGACCTGTGTATAATATTCCATGCTGGGCAGTGGAAGCCCCCAGACTCTGACCTGTGTATAATCTTCCATGCCATGCAGTGGAAGCCCCAGACTCTGACCTGTGTATAATCTTCCATGCTGGGCAGTGGAAGCCCCCAGACTCTGACCTGCGTCTAATCTTCCATGCTGGGCAGTGGAAGCCCCCAGACTCTAACCTGTGTATAATCTTCCATGCTGGGCAGTGGAAGCCCCCAGACTCTGACCTGTGTATAATCTTCCATGCTGTGCAGTGGAAGCCCACAGACTCTGACCTGTGTATAATCTTCCATGCTGGGCAGTGGAAGCCTCCAGACTCTGACCTGTGTATAATCTTCCATGCTTGGCAGTGGAAGCTACCAGATACTGACCTGTGTATAATCTTCCATACCGTGCAGTGGAAGCCCCAGACTCTGACCTGTGTATACACTTCCATGCTGGGCAGTGGAAGCCCCCAGACTCAGACCTGCGTCTAATCTTCCATGCTGGGCAGTGGAAGCCCCCAGACTCTGACCTGTGTATAATCTTCCATGCTGGGCAGTGGAAGCCCCCAGACTCTGACCTGTGTATAATCTTCCATGCTGGGCAGTGGGAGCCCCCAGACTCTGACCTGTGTATAATCTTCCATGCTGGGCAGTGGAGGCCCCCAGACTCTGACCTGTGTATAATCTTCCATGCTGGGCAGTGGAAGCCCCCAGACTCTGACCTGTGTATAATCTTCCATGCTGGGCAGTGGAAGCCCCCAGACTCTGGGAGTCTGAAGAAGAGGAGTCAGAGGAGGAAGGTGGCTTTAAGGAGGTGGAAGACCAAACACAGCAGGCGTCCCAGGGGGCTTGTTGTCACCTTTCGGGGACCCTTGGTGGCTGGGTGGAGGAAGAGACCTTCAATGACATCAGTGAGGACAAGGAACGGGACATGGCTAGCTTGGTATCCAACCTTGTGCAAATGGGGAGTTTGCGGTTGTGCAAAGGGACTGTTTGCGGTTGTTTGCGGTGCATTAAACGCGGAGATTGGTCTGTTACTGTGAAGCGGGTGTAACCCTTACACTACCTGATCGATACAACATCATACCTGATGTTTTAAAGCATGTTATTCCAAACAATTTAGGAATGTTAGGAATGTGATTTATGCCCTTTATGGCTTAAAACCAGACTCTGCATCAACTATGTAATTTTCCATGGGAGTTTTGCCATGGATCCCCCTCCGGCATGCCACAGTCCAGGTGTTAGTCCCCTTGAAACAACTTTCCCATCACTATTGTGGCCAGAAAGAGTCCCTGTGGGTTTTGAAATTCGCCTGCCCATTGAAGTCTATGGCGGTTCGCCGGGTTCGCCCGTTCGCGAACATTTGATTGAAGTTCGTGTCCGATGTTCATGAACCGAAAATTTGATGTTCGCGACATCACTAATCTTGCAGGTTATGGGCATACAGAGACAGTTGCTTTATATGGAGATGGAACTGCATCAATGCCTGCAGCATCAGGTCTTGCCTGGACAAGGAAGGGGTAGCACTCTAGAGGGAACATACATTTGTCTAGGATGTTGGACCTCATGGCAGCCATGCTAGAACACTTCCAGAGACAAGCTGATTGCTAGTCTACAATTCCAAAGGTGAGAGCACCGAACACATACCTAAAACATACATGTACGTAACCACATCTGATCAATCAGTCAACACATCTCACATAGGTTTAGATTTTTGCAACAGTGGTTGACACAATCAATAATTATTTGCAAGAATGATCTTTAAAAAAAACATTAATAGCCATGCATTGCAGTTGTTCACCTGGGTTCAACCTGAGTGAACCTGAAAACATAAGAAGAATGGTACTGCAATGCTGGACTATGGGCAGGACTCAGTGTACTGACTTTGTCATATGTTACTGTGTTAGTAACATACTGATAAGAACATATTGATGAGGTTTATTATCACTTCACATGATCATTCTAGGATAGATACATCACTTTATTTGTTAACTTCACACATATTAAATTGTATTAAAGGTCAATAGATACACTTTGACTGCTAAGAAATAAGAGGGGTTGTAAATGTATGTGTAAGGCAGGTGGGTAGATGTTAATCTTTCTGGTTTGGTATTAACCAGGTGTAAGTTTCTAAGTTTGTAAAGTATCTCTAATACACAGTGTGATTTAATTGGTTAGTATTTAGTATTTTTTTGTTGTAAAGGGCTGTGCTAATTATTGGAAAGGAATCTTTTTTTTCTTTGAGATGTGTAGTTCTAATTTTTTTATTAGGGTTCTGTAAAATTCTTCTTTAGGCTGCTTTTTTTGGGTACTGGTTCCTTAAGTCTAAGTGTTTACACGTAAGGTTGTGGATCACTAGGAGCACCGTCAGAGCCTTTGTATAAGTCTTAGCATTATCTGCAAGCTCTTAAATAATCTAAAATAATCTTATTTTAGGTAAAACCATATTTAGAGCAGGGAGCAGTTTATACATAAGTGATCTCACTCGTAAGAGATTTTCTACTTAAGGGTTCGATACAGGGTTACGCGAACTTCTGACTTGCAAGATCTCCTTCTGGAGGCATGTAATCGAGCCCTTATTTAGCATATTTCCTTGTTTGTAAGGATTTATATTGTCGAGCCTGAAGACAAGTTGCTTCAAAGAGCAATTTTAATTGAAATGATAATGATAAAAGTTCTTCTAGCCAAAAGTTTAAATATGTATTACAAATGTTCAGTTTTGTTAGGAAGGGAACATCTGAATTCTAATGCATATGAATGCAAAATTATACTTGAAATGAAGCTTTTCCCCTTAATGCCTTTTGGCTTAGTAACTCTTCATTTTTTCTTGTTATATAACATATTAACTATTCCAGCTTGAATCTTTGCATAATATTTTGCATTATACCCAGCTATTTTTCAATAGTTACTTTGTCATTTCTTGGATTGAAATAGGAATATTATTTTATCATTATTATGGCTAGACAGTTGCTTGGGGCCTTTTCATATCAGTAAAAAAAACATGATCTTTGTGACAACCTGAATCTGCTTTGCTAAATATATATATAATGTTAATGTGAATGTATTTGGTGACAAAAAATGTAATATGTACAATTTGTCCCTGTATGTATATGTATTTGTATGTGTATATTTATATTATATGCACATACACAAATAGTTTGATAGAGAGAAACACTCTGTAATAAAAAAAATAAAAAAAGGCATACAAAATTTACTAAGTTTTGCAGTGAGGGGCAGCAGAGCATTACTGCAGCAATCTTCACAGTATTCATCATGTAACTCTCCATAGACTTCCAAACATAGCTGCTATAGTGATTCCAAAGGTGCAGTTTCATTGAAGAATAATTGCTAATGGCACAAATGAATACATCATCGCTAATGGAACAACTTTTAATGCATTTCATTAATATTATAATGTGTATGATGCACTTGCTAATGATTTGTATTATATGTCTGTGAACAGGCAAGCTTAATTTATAAATAAAACATCTGTAAGCCCCAGCATGTAAATCAAGGTATCTATTAAGAGTTCTCAGGTATAGCAACGAGGATAATATTTAAACTCTTTTAGTATAGAAAATTGACTAAACAGAGAGTACGCATACATTAGGACAAAGTAAAACATTTAAACTTTATTCCAATAATGTGGTACAGACACCACACTGAGAAACACCAATGCCCCGATTAAATTGCTACGATTTTACCGTAACGTAGATTGCAACAGTTACAGCGATTAAATTAGCCCCGCTAAACTACCTTCATTCCATTTGTGAGTTACAGGCTGAAAAAAACAAGCAGTTGTTCATATTGGAGCTCCGAGCCAGCAAGCTTTGATCTCATAAACCCAAAAAGCTAATATCGCAAATCAGTATTACATTGCTACGATTCAATTACGGACAATTCCTCAAATGGCAAATGTAGAAAAATATATTGCGGGTTCCAACTAGCACTCACAAGGGGGTTACAGAGATGTTCGTAGTACTGTAAATGCAAATATTATATTAATAATGTACTTTAAAATATAGGGAAAGTGCTAAAAGACTTTAGAATTAATTGCACAACAGTCTCAAGCCCACAACTCGGCAATAAAAAAAATGTTTTGAACGTTTTATTTTTGTGCCCTATCAATCTCGGGAATCAAGGGGTTAACTCATATCAGGCCACCCACATGGACTAGACAGCTTTCTTCTTTCATTTTTATTGATTAGCACTTTGCTGGATTATGGGTGTAAATGCTTAATCAAAAAACTAATTTAATGACGTTTGAACCACATGTTTTACTGACGTCATTCTGACGATCTCAAATACTATTGGCTCTGTCTTAGCATCAATTTACGGAGATGCCAGGTTGATCGCGTTGATGTTACATGTGATAGCACGGTTTGCAAGTTTAAACCTGTGGACTCGGACTATGCGGGCAGTCTAATTTAACAAAGGAGAATTTTGATCCTGCATCCATGCAGGTGTTTCATTGCACTTACGGGATTCTAATTTAATAGGGGCCCAAGTATGGGGATACTCTCAGCTCAGGGTTTATTGGAGGTGCAGACTACTTCTTTAAGGAACAGTTAACTCATATTTCTTCCCACCACTATCTAAACATAACAACATGCATAACATCATAACATCTAGTGGTTTATATTTAAGGATAAAAATAGGATAAAGATAAAAATTCACTGTTAATTATAACTGTGGGAATAAGCACTTCACCATCATCATGGAAAATTTAGATTACTAGTTTACACTGAGCTCCATGAAGAAAAAAAAATGCTTAACAAACACTTTGAATACTGGGAAGCCAACAGTACTGTGAGAAAACATATTGCAGCTGTTCCCCTGCAATCTCATAGTAATTGAGTTGGAAAAAATATTTTAGTCATTCAAGTTCAACCTTTAAAATCTCCTCTGATTTGAAATCTGCGGATTGTTAACTGATCCAGGGGAAGGCAAACAGAAAAATACCCAAGTGAAACTTGCCAATTATCTCAAAAAAAGGGAATTTTTTTTATTCCTTCCTGACACCAGATACCTCCCTGAAGCAATACTCCCTCTCTAATTAACCAGGATACCCCTGAATGCCATTTTATTTAATAATATATCTAATACCTTTTTAAAGTTAATCATCAAATCCGTTGTCACCACCTCCTTTGGTGGAGAATTCCACAGATTAACCACCCTTAATATAAAAAACCCTTTTCTTTCTTTAAGGTGGAATCTTTTTACTTCTAACCTCAAGGGATGCCCTCTTGTCAGTGGAAAACCTCTTGGCACAAAAAGTTCACTTGACATAGCTTATTGACCCTGAATGTATTTATATATAAAAAAAAAAGAAAATATGTTTCATTTGGTTAGTCTTTCTTCATAAATTAGCCCTTCCATTCCCCTTGTTAGTTTTGTTACCATTCTCTGTATATTTTCTAGCTCTAAAATCTCTTTTTTATGAAGTGGTGCCCAAAACTGTACTCCATATTTCAAATGAGGGTGTACTAGGGATTCGTATAGTGGCAGAATTATATTTGCTTCCCTTGCTTCTATACCCTTCTTAATACATGTTAATATTTGATTTTCCTTTGCAGCTGCTGCTTATCTCCTATGAGTTTATAAATTGCATGTCTATTTTTCCTTCCTAAATACATAACTTAACATTTATTTGTATTAAATCTCATCTGCCATTTAGTTACCTATTTCTCTAATGTATACAAATCTCTTTGGAAGTAAAGTGCATCGTTTTCTGATTGAACACCTTGCAAAACAAAGTCCTAGTTCTAAGTCATTAATAAAGTGGACCTAATACTGAACCCTGAGGAACCCCACTTACCACATTAGTCCAATCTGAATATGTTCTATTTACAACAACCCTTTGCTTCCTTTCTTTTAGCCAGCTCTCAATACATGAGAAGATATTTACTGCAATTCCTGTATCTCTTAGTTTGTACAACAGTCTTCCACGTGTCAATGTATCAAAGGCCTTTGCAAAATCTAAAAATACTTTATCCACTGAGGTGCCTATATCCAAGTTCCTACTAACCTCCTCATAGAAACCAGTTAGATTTATTTGACATGACATATTCCTCATAAATCCTACTGACTCCTACTTATAATCCTGTTCAAATATACATATTCTTGTATATTATCCCTTATTAACCTTCCAAAAGCTTTTCCACGACAGAAGTGAAGCTCACAGGTCTGTAATTTCCTGGATGTGCTCCCTTCTTAAATATAGGTATCACATCAGCTTTTCTCCAGTCATCTGGTAGCAACCCTGTGTGAAGAGTGAATCCTAAAAAAAACAGATGTAATGTTTTTTTCTATTACAGAACCAGTTCACATTGAAGACAAAGTAATTCTAGCTTATACTGCTAAAATTATTTGCTGCATTTAAATCTAAGAGGATGAAGTTGTTGGGTTTAGTGAAACATTGTAACTTTTTCTCTTTGATTAAATTATATAAAAAATATAATAGGAGATGGCAAATATCTATTATAATACATGCATTCTCTCTACATACAATGAACTTTTGTTACATACAATATAACAAAAGTACATTACTGAATGAGATATTCAAATTAAAATGTTTTTGCTTTTATGTTATTTTAAGTATGTACTATTTAAAAAAAACAAAAACTCTCAGGAGCCCAGAAGTATAAGTATTTTAATAGTGGTTTCTTTGTGTTTTTTCCTTATAAATATTCAGCCTGGATGAGGTGAGAAACACACATGACTAATTGCCTATTTGATGTAAGTATTTTGTGCAAATTAAAATTATTTTGTCAAAGAAAATAATCCTACTGGGAACAAATGATATTGTCTTTTGTAACAGGGATATGGAAAGGCTGGCAACACAGCAAAGTATAATTAATCATTGGAAACTTTTCCTTTCATATCATTGAAAAGTACAATGCATTTTAGATGTCCAGTTGTGTTCTGTCTTTCACATTGCTGTAATTTTTTTTTTCAACAAATATAATTGATGTTTAGCTCATACTTATTCGATAAATTTGATATTGAAGTTGCTCTTATTTAAATGACCACTGACAATGAAAAAAATATTTGTGTTTGCAAAACGTTGAGACTAGCTAAAAGTATTATTAAGCAGAAAAAAATGTCAAATAGCTAGTTTTTCATGAGAACATTTTTTATGCCTCTGCTTGGCTCTGGTGGGATTTATTATACATAGGTGGGAGTTGTATTTGTTAGAGAGGCATTAACATTTGTGGAGAAAATGGTTGCTTTGATGCAAGGAGTCATTGAGAGGTGTTAAAGAAAATAATGAGATGTTCTGTCAAAACCGTAGGAAATAGGCAACAGCTTGATGTGACTTTATTGTCTAGTGAAAATACCAATGAGGTTCACTGATACTGTTTAACATACAAACACATTTGTAACAATGCATGTGCAGTTAGTAGAAATATGAAAGCCTAGCAAACAACTTTTAGTAAATCTATATCTTGTTTTTACTTTTTTTACACCAAAATGCTTTGCAATTTATTGAGTACTTCATTTTTGTCTGTATATATGTTTATTTAAAAAACTCTAATGTAAAACATTATTATAAGAAAAAGCTAACATCACCAACTGAGCCTTTTGTTTTAATGTGAAAAACAAAATGTTCCTAGTATTGCAGGATTATAATTTGGCAGACATTGGTCTATTAGTCAGATGGTTTAAACATGCTAAGGATTGTCGCTGAAGGTAATATCAATTTTTCTACATGTAACTTTCCAAAATGTCAAAATATAGCTCTAACTATGAGCCATAAAAATTCCAATAGGTTGTAAAGACATTAATGGCTGATTTGAAGTTCATGGTCTGTCAGTGTGACATGAAAATTAAGTCATAAGATTCATAGAATAAAAATAGGAAACTGGATGAAAAGTAGACCATGACCCACTTATATAATTGTATTAGCATAAAATATATTAAAGGAATTCTCAGCGGAGGCTTTATTTTAATCCCATCTCAATGTTTCCTCAGATGTTGTAAAGCAACAGAAAATGTAAAAATAGTGTGACCTGAACAAATTTTATGTAGATGTTCTGTTGTTTACTTGTTAATATAGTATTTTATTAATATTTTTTTTTTTCAGATTTAGCTGTTGCTAATTGTTACCTTTTGTATTAATAGCTGCTTATTGATAAAGTATATGATAACGTCTATAGTATAAATATGTAGTTTTCTAAAGAGTTTAGAATTTTTTAATAAATATGGTAATATGGTTTACTCCTTGAAAATGACATTAAACATATATTCTTTACATTATTACAACTTTATGATACAAATGTTTTTGCATGACAATGCAAAGCATAACCCCTTTGTAAGTGGCATTTGAATTAATGATGAGATGTCCATTAACTAACACTAATTAGGGTGTGTCAAGTCACAGCAACAGTGTTGATATGGAGCCTTATGAAGAAAACATTTACAGCCTTATTAAATTGTGTTTCGGCTAATTGAATAGGGCTCTATATAAGCACCTAGCATATTATTTTACAGAAGTTTTTAGTTAGTGAAGACCTTGCTTTTGGATAGAAGTTCACTAACTAAAATCTTCTGTAAAAAAAATATGCTATATGCTTATATAGAGCCCTATTCAATTGGCCGAATAGCAATTTAATAAGGTTGTTACTACCTCTAGTCTGATTGTCTGCAATTGACACAAATAAATCAAAATGTGCCATAGGGCAGTCGTGAAAATACCTCTAAGATGCATTTCCACAGTATTACAAATATGTGTTTTTGCGGCTATAATTTTTTCCACAGAAAAAAAATATTACTTTGTAATTCCATAAGATTTTGCTACCACTGTTTCTATTTTAGCAAATCCATATCAGATTGTTGAGATTAGCATCAATGAGAAAAGGGTAATACACTTTACAGAATGAGCTAAGACTAATGATAGGAGCAGAGATGAGAACATATTTATATCATTGCAATTAGTTACTTTATGTATATTGTTTATCCAGTGTAGCTCTAATAAATGAGTCCAGATATTCATACTCCATCATACTGGCCCACTTAAAGAGGCATCACATTGCTCTGGAAAGAAACTATCTATGATGGATGGATACATATATATAGATAGACAGTGGCTGCACTTCTTTGGGTAGTGACACTAGTGGCACTCCTGCCCCTTTCCCCCAGGCTCCCTCCTCCTCCCCGGCCCCTGCTCTTTCCCCTGAGTCCTCTGACTCTGGAAAGGAAGAGCTGTCAGGGGAAAAGCCACCAGTGGAGGAGCAAACAAAGTGGAGAGAGAGATAAGGGAGAGAGGAAGAAAGAGAGAGAGAAAGGAGGGAGGGGAAGAGGGAGAGAGATGGGAGGGGAGAGAAGCAGAGGGAGAGGGGGAAGAAAGGTGAGAGAGGGAGCGAGAGGAACAGACAGAAGGAATGGAGAAAGAGAGGGGAGAGAGAGAAAGAGAGAGAAGAGGGAGTGAGATTGAAACAAGGTGTGGGAGAGGGGAGAGAGAGAAAGGAGGGGAGAAAGAGGAAGGGAAAGAGGGGGTGAGAGAGAGAAGGAAGGAAGTGGAAGTAAGAAAGAGAGAGAAAAGGGAGAGAGAGAGAGGGAGGGAAAGATGGAGAGAGGAGAAAGAGACAAAGACAGAGAAGGGAGAGAGTGAGGGAGAAAGAGAGAAAGCATGAGGGGAGAGAGAGAAAAAGAGCAAGAGAGAGAGAGAAAGGGGGAGAGGGAAGGGAGGGGAATAGGGAGAGAGAGTTTTGGAGAGAGAAGGAAAATGGAAGGGGAGAAAGGAGGGGAGAGAGGAAGGGAGAGAGAGGGAGGGAGGGAGAAAGAGAGAAGGGAAGGAGAGAGAGAGGAGGGGGAGAGGGGAGGGAGGGAGGGGGAGAGTAGCGGGAGATGATAGCCAGTACGCTCGAAACAGCGTGTATTATCCAACCTGGGCTTCGCATAAAAGCTGTGTAATACAGCATGCATAAGCTTAAAGGAAGCCATGTTTTAAAGGGGCTATGGATTGAAGAGCGAGGCACTTTTGGGCACATTTGCATGTCCCTGCTCAGCTTTCCAGAATGCAGTGTAATTACTGTTCTTCTCAGAATTCTGAGCTGACTTGCTTTAGACATTCAAATGTGAACACAGATGTACTATTTATTTTCTGTACTACTGTACGGTGGAGGGCTTCTATCGCTCTTTTGCCCACCATATATTAAATGATTGTTGTTGGTGATCTACCTACTCATAAGGTCCACAACACAAGCTGGGATCCCGCTCCAGGCTGATAATAGCCAGTAAGCTTGAAACGGCTGTACATGGATAGGATTCCCAGCTTGTGTATTATTGAACCATGGCTTTGCATAAAAGCTGGCATAAGCTTAAAGGAAGCCATGTTTAAAATGGGCTATGGATTGAAGAGAGAGGCATTTGTGGGCACAGTTTCATGCCCCTTCTCAGCTTCCCAGAATGCAGTGTAATAACTGTTTTTCTTGGAATTCTGAGCTGGAAACAGTTTTTTTTAACTTGTTTTAGACATTCAAATGTGAACACAGATGTACTATTTAGTTATATATATATATATATAAATATATATATATAATATATAATGTTCGCACAAGAAGGGGTGAAGCAAACTCCGCCCTGGGCGGAAAAAGCTCTAGCTACGCCACTGTATGGCCAAAAATTAGTTTTTTCAACCTCAATTACTATCTAACTATTATTTTAAGTATTTTTTTTTACAAATGTTCACAGTGACTACTGATTAGAAACAAAGAGCCTGATTCAATAGCAAGCCCACATCTCACAGAATAGAGGCTGCATGTCTGTGGGCATGCTGCAGGCTCCCTTGGCATCCGACTATGGAGCTATTCAACTGAAGGAGCACGCAAGTTAGGGGCCGAAAGCCGACTCTCAGCCTCATTAAATTCCCTCCACGTGTTATATCATAACTCGTAACGTAGCTTGCAAGACTTTGAGCTACTTATCGGCCACTTAACTCTAACCGCAGAGGGCTTGTGGGTTAAGACACAGCAAGGACAAAAAAGCCTATGTTGACGTGTAACGTGAAACTTCACGGCTGTAAATCCATTGTTCTTTCAAGCCCATAACCAATACGTTCCAATTGCACTATTAAATTGCATAAAGATCACAGGCGTTCAAACTCGTAACAAGCAAATGGAGCCAAGAAGCCAACAAGTGCTAGAGGACATTCTCAAGCTCGCAAATCGACCCCAAAAAATACTTTATTTATATTTATGTTTAATGTTTGTGTTATATCGATCCCGGCAATCAATGTGTTAATACATATACTGTAACTAGCATGTGATAGAATATCATATTTATGGCTTTATCAATATTGCATTACATCTGGAATGTGGGTCCGATCATAACTCTTAATTGAACCCTGTAAGACTTTGAAATCCCACCTCCATTTTTTAGTGACGTAATTCTGACAATCTCTTTTTCCATTGGCTCCATCCCAACTCGTAACTATGAGTTAGACTAATTGATTACATTCACGGCCGCACATCTGACGAGCGAAAAATGGTAAATGGGTTTGCCTCACAAGCCCGTAACTTGCAGCCTGTTCTAGTTTAATAGCACTGTAAATCAGCAACTCTTCAAACTTGGGGGTCTCACGTTGCACATACGAGCAAATTTAATGTGGCTGTCTGTAAACCATGCACTGGTGCGTAGCAGTTCAGGGTGGGAATATGATCACTTAAGCATGACTGTGACCACCCATTTTGAAACAGGTAATAGAAAATAATATTGCCATCATTACAGCAGTAAAACATGGCGGTTACATGTCAATCAATTAGGTATGGGGGTCCGATTTGCAATGGGACTCGCAAACCCTCAAAATTAAAAATAATACAAATGAATGCCAATGCAGTTGTAGTCCATGTGGGTGGCCTGATATGTATTAACTCATTGATTCCCGAGATCAATATAACCCTGAAATGACGATTTGCGAGCTTGAGACTGTGGTGCAATTAATTTTATTGTTATTTGTAGTGCAGTATTGATTTTTTATTAGCATTTACAGTGCTACGAACAGGTGTTTAACTCATTTGCGGAATTGGCGAATTGGAGCAAATAAAATAGCGATCTGCGATTTTAGCGATAGTAACTCTTGCGGAATTGAAAGATCAAAAGCTTCAGGAGGTTGTAAGTTCTGAGTTTAACTATTGCAAAGTTTTCAAGGCCATAACCCGTAACCTGTTTGGAGCTCACAAAAAAACACCAATTGATTAGCAAATTAACTTGTGGCCTCACTTACGAGCTACATAAACTTGGGATTAGAGATGACGCGGACAGTTCGCCCGCGGACTATTCGCTGCGATTTTGGCTTATTTGCGCTCGCATCGGACTGCGGACACATGCGCTTTTCGGTTCGCCCCCTATTCTTTATCATTGAGGAAACTTTGACCCTGCACCTCACAGTCAGCAGATACATTCCAGCCAATCAGCAGCATACACTCCCTTCCAAGCCTTCCATCTGAAGGACAGCATACATTTTAGAATCATTCTGAAGCTGCATTCGTTGTGAGAGGACAGATAGTGTAGCTGCTGGAGATTTAATAGAGAAATAGATAGCCAGGCTGTGTATTTAGCTTCCACTACAGACCTGAAGGACTCATCTGATATCTGCTGCAAGGACAGCAACCTAAAAAGCCCTTTTTAGGGCTAGAACATCATTTATTTTTTTTTATATTTTTTTTCTGTGTAATCTAATTGCATATGCCTGCCTGCCAGCGTGTGTGTGTGTGACAGACTAACACCTAACAGCTTATATTGTGCTTATTTTCACTACTCATACCTGGTGGTGTACCATACAATGAAAACAACCATTTTTTTCAGTTGCCTGCCTGTGTCAGGCTCACAGCTAATATTCTGCTCTATTTCACCATTCATAGTTGGTGTACCATGCATTGAAAAAAAAACAACCCTTTTTTCCTTTAATCTAATTTCAGTTGCCTGCCTGTGTCAGGCTCACAGCTTATATTGTGCTCAGTGAAATAAAACAATAAAACACTTTTTTGACTGTAATAGATTGAATAGCAATTGCCTGCCTACAGGCGTGTGTGTGAAGGCTATTGCATCTACTCTGCCAACTTTTGCCAGTGCACAGTGATACGTCATATCTGGTGCAACCGTAGTGTACAGTGAAATAAAACAACACTTTTTTGACTGTAATCGATTGAATATCAGCGCCTACTCTGCTAACTTTTGCCAGTGCACAGTGACACTCATATCTGGTGGCACCTTAGATTGCACGCGCAGTGCCCCAAATTTGAAGTAGGAGGTCCGACCAAGCATCTTTTTCCATCTCCCTGTTCCAAAAATCAATGCCATATACACGTCCTCTAAAAGTAGACGTAACAGGGATTAAACCGATAGGAATAGTACTACTTAACAGTACACACCTTCTAATAACGCAGACAGAGGAGTCTGAAGAAGAGGAGTCAGAGGAGGAAGGTGGCTTTGAGGAGGTGGAAGACCAAACACAGCAGGCGTTCCAGGGGGCTTGTTGTCACCTTTCGGGGACCCTTGGTGGCTGGGTGGAGGAAGAGACCTTCAATGACATCAGTGAGGACAAGGAACGGGACATGGCTAGCTTGGTATCCAACCTTGTGCAAATGGGGAGTTTGCGGTTGTGCAAAGGGACTGTTTGCGGTGCATTAAACGGGGAGATTGGTCTGTTACTGTGAAGCGGGTGTAACCCTTAGACTACCTGATCGATACAACATCATACCTGATGTTTTAAAGCATGTTATTCCAAACAATTTAGGTTTGAGGAATTGACTCTGCTGTGTTTTGAACCCTGGTCCCCAGGTTGCTGAACCTCTTCCCTACCACTGCGCCTGCCTGTCTTTGTGAATTTCATTGAGATCTGATAACCTTGACTCTGCTAGCAATAGTATCAGTGCCTAAATCTCTTCAGTTGTGCCTGGTCAGGTGTCTGGTTCTTGGCTTATATAAGGCACTTCCTGTTAATGTACCTTGCCAGATTATTGTGGTTCCTGTTCCCTGACAAAAAAAGCTTGTTCCTGTTTCACCTACAACTTGCTGAATTGGATTATTGCTGACCCAGGCTGCTGGTCTATATCATTACATTAGGAATGTTAGGTGAATTATGCCCTTTTTGGCTTAAAACCAGACTCTGCATCAACTATGTAATTTTCCGTGGGAGTTTTGCCATGGAACCCCCTCCGGCATGCCACAGTCCAGGTGTTAGTCCCCTGAGAACAACTTTCCCATCACTATTGTGGCCAGAAAGAGTCCCTGTGGGTTTTGAAATTCGCAGCCCATTGAAGTCTATGGCGGTTCGCCGGGTTCGCCCTCTTCTGGAACATTTGAGGAAGATCGCGTCCGCGGTTCGCAAACCGAAAATTTGATGTTCGCGACATCACTACTTAGGATAGTTCAATTGAATCAGACTCGTAGATTTTTGCTCTGTCAGTTTATAATTCCTACAAATGAAATCATAGTTTTCAAAACTGACACACCAGTGGTAGGTAATTGTTGCTTAACATGAATAAAAAAGGCATTACTAATTTTCTTTAAAAAGAAACCTATTAAGAATTTTAGAGTTGTGGTTTGCTTCTTATCTAACAATACATTCTTCAATTTTCTGCAAATATGGAATACATGTATCATTTATATTTTAATTAATTACATTTTGCGCTGTATCTCTTTTAACATAAAAGCACAGAGTTGCTTTAGTTAGAATACTGTGAATAGAACAAGTTGTAACAAGATGTAATGTGCAATGTGTGCCTTTTGGCATAATTAATAAATAGATTGCTGCTAGCCTTGTCATGGTGTATCGCATATGCTCTTCAATTATCTGTTATAATAGTATCTCATTTCATATCTGTTTGTGTGCTTCTCTCATACAACTCAAACTGGCCAAATGGAGCTTGATGATTAATAGCTACGTTTTCTATGAGAACTCTGCACAACAACACTTGTGGTGACCCAAGTTATCCCAATACTTGCATAATAAGTAATACAAATTAAAAAGTGAAATTGTACTTTTAACCCAAGCTTATTAATATTAAGAATCAGTCAATAATGTTAATTGAAAGCTAAAGTTACTTAATTTAGCATGCATAATTGTCACTTTGAAAGGTCTTGTAATTAGACTTGTTTTAATGTTCTACACTATTTAACATGTAAAATTGATATTTTATCTTACTGTATTGTTTGAAAACCCGTATTGAAATTAAATTACAATTAGTACATTTTCAATCTGAGCCTTGGCCAGCAAAAGTGTAACCTATTAACTAAAAAAGCATTCACACAAAGAAGTTGGATAATCGTTCACTAATAAGCACCATATACTCTCAGAATTGTTATTGGCATCTAATTTAAAATAATTTGAGTTCATTAATACAGGTAGCCAATATTGCCAAATACTGATAACTGAACTAGGTTTTATTTATTTTTATATCATCTATAGTTGATATACATTTGCCAGTGTAGCTGTTGATAATTGAACCATTCACTCTCCATATACTCTATAGAATCTATTAGAATGTTATCTTGAAAGCTTTCATAGTAATACAATTGATTTATACATAGTATTTGCAATATGATACCATTTAGAATAATAATAATGAACAGAAGTGTAATTGTTTTTTAACCATAAACCATAGATGTCAGCATAAAACTCTGAGGAAAAAAAGAGCTATAAAGCGATTAAGTATGTTAATAGCTAACATAGGACAGAGAGAAATTGAGAACTTGGGAACCTTTCAGATCTGAGAGGAAGATATTGAAACTCAATCTGTATTCTGCTAGGTATGAGCAGATAAATACCAACATATACTGTTTCTTCCTATGGATTTACTGCTGTCCATGAAAGCTGAAAACAGTACACCGATCTTCTCCATTTGGCAACATGAGGTCCGATTGTCTAGATGAATCATGCAGAAGTTGTCAAATGGCTTTCAGGGAGATATCTGTATGAAATAAAAATTGCAGGACTGAGCAAATTTGGCTTCTAGTGCTCCTCCTAGAATGGGTGATACAGATGGTATGCACGAAGAAGAGTATGGAACTACTGGAACAGCAGTGGCCAGTCAAGCTTGTCGTAGAAGCCTATCAGAATTAGTCACCGTCAAAGTTTTGAGTTTGATGTAAGGTGATCGTGGTTGGCACCAGACATAACTAGCCTTGTAAAGTATTCTAGCAATGCCTACTTCGCTAAGATGATTGAGGGTATGTAGGTAATGATCATATAAATGAAACATTTGGTTGTCATGTATCTAATGTGTTAATAAAATGGTGGCCACTTGTCATGCAACGTGGATATTTTTTTAATAGTCATAAAGTGGTGGGGGCTTTAAGTGTTAGTTATATTAATACAATCAATAAGTGTGTTACATCAATGTTGTGAACATTTCTCATTTAGCAGAGTTCATGTGTGCTTGAGATAGTTGTTTGGTATTTGGGTAGTGCTATGTAACAGTAATGAAAGAGAGTAAAGCATTTCTACCTCAAGTGCTTGCAAAAATCATATAGGTGGCTGCATTACATAGCATGATTACTTGACTTCTACTTATTAAAAATATTGTTTACATGACAAAAAGACGAATTGTACATTTTAGGTGTCTGTGGATAGAGAAGTTATCAGCCTTATTAAATTGTGATTCAGTAAATTTAAAAGGGCTCTATTTAAGCACACAGCATATTTTTTTACAGATGTTTTTAGTTAGTGAACTTCTATCCAAAAGCAAGGTCTTCACTAACTAAAAACTTCTGTTAATAAAATATGTTTTGTGCTTAAATAGAGCCTTTTTAAAATTTACTGAATAACAATTTAATAAGGCTGTATATGTTCAAAATAATAAAATCAAATTATTGCTCTCTTTATTACTATAGCTTTAAACATGGTTAGAAATGCAGAAGCAGAAAACCCAGATAACCATAGGTCTCATAGGTCGTTTCTGCAAGATACATTTTTAAATGGTGTCCACCCACTATATTTAATTTGTGTTCCTGATATGCAGCTACTTGAAATTGATACAATTAAGTACATTTTAAATATTATTTTTTAACAAATGTAAAACAAATCAAAATAATACTTTATTCCTTTTCTGTGTTCTTTTAATGTTTTTTAAGAGATTAAAGGAGTGGAAAATGTTGAATTTCTTTTTAAATTTAGTTGAAAACATTTCTGCTTTCATAATTAAATTAGAAGACTGAGTGGCTTTTACACAATGGGCACTGTTTGTTAAGATAAAAGAAGGTGCTAGAAGCAAAACTCCTGTAGTGCTACATAACCGTTGCTTGCTTTTGTCAAGCACAATTTACTAATGTTATTTCTATCTTAATTCACACAATTATATTCGCTGTGTGACACTCTGTGCTTTTTAAATATTCATAAATCCATCAATGCAATTTTTTAATAAAACAAAAGGTATTTTCTTAAGTTAAGAAAATAACTTATGCCATGCAGTGTACATCAAAACTGCTAAATATCCACTTTAGTTAAGAAAATCGTATTATGATATAAATAATCAGTGTGTACCTCTATATTAGCCAAGTATTGTCAAGGATGCTAAAAATTCCCGAAGGTTGCAATAGTGGTACCTTGGGGGGAAAATGTCCATTGTAGCCCTTTGCAACAATATTGATAGCTTAGGGAATCAAGAACATAATCATGGCGTACGTGACCCACTGCAATCTAGCTTCAATCCCCAACACTACAGTGTAATTGAACCTAACAAGATACCAAACTACAAATTCAATTGTCAAATTAAAAGGACACTTCTTGACCCCTCTCTGTTGTCTTTAAACACCTCAGGCCACCAAACATGTCATGCATGGGTGTAGGAGCCAAATTATTTTTGGGGAATACCAATCATAGGCCCCCATTCAATTGGCCAAATTGCAATTACTGGAGCCCGTAACGTAGCCCGTAAAAGTAACTAATTACTCACAATCCATTTGCGAGTTACAGGCTCCAAATCACTGTGGTTGTAAAAAACGTAACTCTGTCCTATCTACTCCTTTGATGTTTCAAGCCCGCAAATGTTACCAGTGCTAATCCATATTCAATTACAACAATTCAACAAGCCCGCAGTTTCCTTCAAACCCGTTAATGGCAATTGTTAAAAAATGTCTACGAGTACTAGATATTACTCGCAAGTGGGTTAAATACCTGTTCATAAATATAAGCAAATATAAACAAACTATTGTACTTTGAAATACTGAGAAAGTAATGAAAGGCATTAGAATTAATCGCACAACAGTCTCAAGCTCCCAAATCAGCAATAAAAAAAATATATTTTGTTTTATGTTTTATTTCTGTGTTCTATCAATCCCGGGAATCAAGGAGTTAATACATATCAGGCCACCCACATTGACTAGCACAGTTTCTTCATTAATTTGTATTGATTTCTACATTGTGAGTAAGATCGCCTATCGGACCTCTAAATACTAAGGGCCCTATTCTATTGCCCAAATCGTTAATTTATATACACTTAATATGACTCTTAATATTGCTACATATTCAACAAATATTACATATTGGTACTAATGAATTATTAAGTCAATAGAATGCATATAAACATTTATAAAAACAAAACAAAAACAAGCCAAATTTATGAGTTCAAGGCATTTGCAATTAGCTAATAGAATATGACCCTAAGTGATTGTAGTTTAAACTCCATGTTTTACTGATGTCATGATGACGGTCTCATTTACTCTTAGCTCTGTCTAAATTTTAAATTACGAGCTTGCTTAATTGATCATGATCATTCTCTGAATTGCTACTTATGGGTTCATGTTTTACGGGTTTAGGCTCTAGCCCTGCAATTGCGGGCTTGCGTCAATTGAATACAGCCGGAATTGTAACAAATTTCTAATCCGCAGACATGCGGCCTGTATGAAGGTAATTACGGGCTTGCAATTGAATGGGGGCCATAGTTTACAATGACCATACAACTGCTTCTCTACACATAAACACACTGAAAGCTCTGTAGTGGATTGGTCCTTCTCAATCTGCCACAAATGCTCTCATGCAAACAATCTAGTAACTAGGCCTTTTTGGCACACTTCTATCATAGTTGGAGTCATATCTCTGTAATTGATTCTTCACTGTGTTCTACAATTTACCACAAGTTAAGTTGCACTTTAAGGATATAGAGCATCATTTAATTGAGCAATTGCAAGTTACAGTAGCCCGTAATGGAGGCCTTAAGTTATTTTGTTATTCAATTACCATCTTTTTGCGAGCTGCAAACTGTCTACGAGTTACCATCTTGAAATCTTACAGCCCATCTAACAGCCCAAGCGTTTGATCCCTTATGTCCACAAGAGATACGAAAGCTAAAATCGCTATTCAATTGCTACAATTCCGCAAGCTGATAAATGTTTTCACACCCATAAATGGCAAATGTAGAAGAAAATCCTACGAGTACCAGAGAGGACCTGCAAAGGGGTTTAAGTCATTAAAATTAATTGCACAACAGTCTCAAGCTTGCAAATCGGCAATCAAAAATAATTTTATTTTATGTTTCATTTCAGGGTTATATCAATCTTGGAAGTCTAGGAATTAATACATATCAGGCCACCCACATAGACTTAAACAGTATCGGCATTCATTTTTATTATTTTGAATTTTGGGGTTTTGGGAATCCAATTGCATATCGGACATCTAAACGCTAATTGATTGACTTGTAACCTCCGTCTTGGACAGTCTAATTTTCTATTGGCTGTTTCGAAATGGGTAGTTACGGCCTTGCTTCAGTGATCATGTACCCGCCCTGAAATACTATGAACGAGTGCTTGATTTACAGTTTTGGCAGGGGTAGCGCCGCACTTTATACCAGTGCGCCTTCTAAAACTTTAAAAAATCGCACCATAATCATCTGTTGGTTGGTGCTGATTAGCGTCTCATTATCATAGCAACGATCAACGCCTTTCTTTGCCGACAAGGGGAGCATAAACAGACCGATCTATAGTATCACAAATTTAAGCTTTAATATAATTTATAGACAAACACTGTTGTTCTTAAGAGGTGCAAAAGTGGTCAATGTCGTCAAGAAGACAGATGTATAGAACTCTTGCCATCCGTATGGATAGCATCTCATTGTCTTGATAACAGACAGGGCTTTCTACACTGGCAGAAGAATTGTAGACATGCGGGACTACAGGAATGCTCTGATAACTACTTGAACATTACTGAAACAGCATCTGTACTTTTGTGATACAAATCATATGCATCTGTATTTTTGTGATAAAAAAAACTAACTTACAGCACAGCACAGGGGGAGAGGTAGGGAGCCTGCAAGTGAGGTTGCAAGCTAATTTGATATTTAATTGCCGTTTTTTGAGAGATCTGAATATGGCTAAGCAAGAAAAAAAATGGCGGCGGTAAAACTGGAACTTTTTTTCAAGCCAGTAAATTGGAAACACATTTCATTCTTGGGAAAATTTAACAATCTCCCAAGCCTGCAAATGGTTTCATACCCATGAATGCAAACAGTGGGGAAAAAAACACAGCAGAGGGAGAGAGGGGAGAGGGTAGAAAGAGAAACAGGGGACGGAGTAAGGGGGATGAAACACGGGAGGGAGAGAGTGGGGAGAGGCTTGCAGTGAGCACCAAAGGTGCTGAAGCCACTCATTGCAGGGCTCGCGATGAGCGCCAAAGGCGCTCATCATGACCCCCGTAAAGTAGATGGGAGAGAGGCTTTCAATGAGCGCCAAAGGCTCTCATCATGAGGCCTGCAAGTTAGAGGGGGGAAAACCTCGCATTGAGTGTCAAACAGCATTGCCAGGCTTCAAATTTTATTGCCGTCATTTTTTATAGGCAAGTAGCTAGTTATATATATAAATACTGTTGCAGCATATGTACATGGAAACTAACTGATAATTTGTTTTTTATCTGTCTGCCTGATGCATTTTGTTTTAATTATGGCGCTATTAGGATTCTGACACGAGCAACACCTTGCAATTTAACTGTGAAAGGATCTTTCATTATCTCTGATGAAAGGAAATCATATCTGACCAGTGCAATAAAACATCAACTTTCAATCAACTTAATATGTTTTACATTTTAGATACTGAGGTAACAGAAGTAGTAAAAATATATGTTTACTCATCTCTAGAAAAATATAGCCATTCTTTATGTTTAGCAATAACAATGTTATGAGACATATCACTTTATTTTAGAAGACTGAAGATCTATAAATAACTTTCCTTTTAAAATAACCTTCCTATGAATATTTATTTATACAATGTAGTAACTATAGCTAAACAATAATTATCTATAAATAGCAGTCTCAATCTGGGAATGAAGTGGGCTTCATGTCAGTTCTAGTATACTAGCAATCTTCTCAAGAGTCTGTATTTCCACACAATTATTTAAACGATGCATCTTCTAAAATGGAATTAGTTAAACTTTAGATTGATTTGGATACATATAGGTTTATATTGAAATCTTCAGAGAAGTTAAAATGAGATTATAAATGTGAGTTCTTTTGAAGTCATGCATTTGCATACAATAGAATGAATTTGCTTTGGATTAATTTTGTCATAAAATTGCAAACAAATATACAGGAACATGAAGGATAATCACAGATTAGTTTATCAGGGATGTAGTATGGTATTTTCTACTGAAACGTAAAGAGGAAAAGGCACACAATTGGCAGACAGTATAAAACAGATAAAAGAATAGAGGGGTTTAAAATAGAAAATACCTTAAAAGTACTGGAAATATAGTTTTGTGTAAGCTGTTTTTTTTTTTATTTCTTTAAAATCCATAGTAGTAACTGGAGTTTTAGGCACTGGTATAAACTTTATTTTATGGATATTTACATTAATCCATCAAAGTAATTTCCATAGCACTTGTCCAAGCAGACTCAATTTACAATTAAAAATTAATTCACATATTACAATAATCAAGTGAGGCGTAAAAAAGGTTAAACTTACATTGTTACATAGTAATTGAGGTTGAAAAACATACTTTTAGTCCATCAAGTTCAACCTTTTTAGATACCTCACTTAAAACGCATCTCTTTAAAGAAGCGTATCACCTTCCACCCTAACAAGCTTATCACCTCTCTCTCCCTCTTTTACCACTCCCTATACCTTAGATTGAAAGTCTGCGAGTTTCAATCCTAAGTACTTTGGGAATTTACCATGGACATTGGATTCCTAGCTCATTGTCTGAACCTAATTTATGTACAGCGCTACGGAATATGTCAGAGCGTTATAAATAAACTATAATATAATAATAATCTCCTCTGACCTTTGTAATATAAGGGTTATTATTTTTAATTTACTGTTAACTGATCTAGAGGAAAGCAAACAGATTTTTTTTTTTAATTTGCCAATTCTCTCAAATAGAAAAAAAAATCCTTCCTGACCCTATATACTGGCAATCGGACACCTCCCTGCATCAATACTCCCTCTCTAATTATCCAAGATAAACCTGAATGCATGTTTTATTCAAAAATATATCCAATCCCTTTTTAAAAGTTATCTGTTGAATCAGCTGTCACCACCTCCTTTGGTAGATAATTCCACAGATTAACCACCCTTACTGTGAAGAACCCTTTTCTTTCTTTAAGGTGAAATCTTTTTACTTGTGAGTTGAAAAGCTCTTGGCACAAAAGTTCACTTGACAAAGCCTTGTATTGACCCTGGATGTATTTATATAAGGTAATCATATCCCTTCATAGATGCCTTTTTCTAGAGAAAATAAATTTAATTTGGAACGTCTTTCTTCAAAACTTAGCTCCTCCATTCCCCTTATTAGTTTTGTTGCCATTCTTTGTACTTTTTCCAGCTCCAAAATTTCCTTTTTATGAAGTGGTGCCCAAAATTGCACTCCATATTCCAAATGAGGGTGAACTGGGGATGTGTAAAGTGGCAGAATTATATTTGCTTCCCTTGCTTCTATACCCTTCTTAATACATGCTAATATTTGACTCGCCTTAGCAGATGGTCCTTGGCATTGAGCACTGTTATCTAGGTGGTTGTTCAAAAGCACTCCCAAATCCCTTTTAATTTCTGATACCCCTAGAGGCTGCTCTCTGAGTAGTTAACCAGACCTATAGAACAAAACCTACTTAGCTAATGTTTGTTCTCAGATGAGCACCTCTACTCTTTTTGCCTACCCCAATTATTGACATACAGAGCTAATTTTATCTAGTACACAGTAAACCTCTAATAAAGGTGGTCTTATATTTTTAAGTTTCTTCTTTTGGCTTTCAATTGTTGATCAGTTACTCCTACAACTGTATAACAATGGAACAAAAATAAGAGATAACACAAAAATCTCAGAGTGTATTATCTTTAAAAAACTGTTTATATATCCAAAAAGTAATGCACATCTGACATTTTCCTGTGCATCATTATGCACCTTATTCAAGCACAAGGTTTAAACCAAAAGTGTTATGTTTTCGAGAGAAGATCCAGAGTCCTTTAAACTCAACAGATACCTATTGGACCTTGGATGGAAATGTATCCCAATTGATTGACGAACAAAAAAGACCTATTATTAATTTTCCTCCCATCTCTCTTTAATTTTCAACTACTCCGTCCAGCTTCATCATTTGCCCCATTTTCCACCGATCACTTTGTTTTTTAGTTGTCTTACGTCTCTGTCCCACACCCCAGATTAAATATTAGCATATCCTGCTGACAGCCCCAGATCCTAGTAACTTCTTGAATGCCCATGCTTTATCTAACGTTGCAGTCAAACACAAAGATGGGGGAAGCAGGTGCAAGGACAGTGCTGAGTATGCTGCAGTTCATAACAGAGAGAAAGAGGGGTATGACAGCAGGGGAGTGATTTAGCTTTAAAGAGCACAACTGAGCCATAATTCAAACAGCTTAGAGGCAGAATTTTTTTGTTTCATTTATTAATAAAAAGGTCAATTACATTGACCACGGCCTGATTGGTCCCATCCTACAGCACCCCCTTTTCTCCCCTCAAAGTGACTCTGCATGCAGTTGAACATTATATTCTCTTAAAGTCGTAATAAAAAGTGATGCAAATATTAATTACTGTATAGTATTTTATCTCACAGGCTCTCAGGTTTATTACAATTAATGGCTAATATTATTATAAAATGATTATGTTAATGTTAATATTATTCTGATATTGTTATTATTAGAATAGTCACATGGATAGCTGTTTAGCAGGGGGTTTAGAGTATAATATTTCTTCATAAATACTCTATTCGATATAGCTAGTATTTTTCAAATGTCAAACCCATACCATGCCCCTAATATGACTGCATGCAAGCGGCTGTGATGGGCATGTGATGGGCATGGCTTAACAAAAACTGACACAAGCAATATGATACCTGTATCACTGCATCATGATCCTTCACGCTCCCATAAAAAATAAAACATTTTGTCCAATGAACCTTCTATTACTGTAGTGGAGAAATACAGGTATCCATAAATTATTTAGTATATATATATATATGTCACATATTATAATTGTCAAACTGTAATTCGTTGTTCAGATTGCGACGAATCGCAGTTTGACAAGGATTCGATCGCCTTTGCAATTGGATCGCGCGCATCCTGAACTGCGCATTGCGCAGCAGCGCATGCACAAGCGCAGTTTGAGGATGATCTAATCGGCTTTGCGTTCGGATCGCGTGCAAGTGCATGAACTATGCGCATCATGAACTGCGCATTGCGCATGCACAGAGCGCTGCCTAAGCCACGCATGCGTACAGCGCTGCGTGATCTGCGCATGCGCACAGTGCGGCGTGAGCCGCGTATGCTCAATGCGCACCGTGAGCCACGCATTTCGCATGCGCGGCACATAAGGAGAGGTGCAGGAAAGGGAAGAGACACAGAGGGTGAGGGGGAAGAGACACAGAGAGAGGGGGAAGAGGCACAGAGGGAGGGGGGAATAGACACGGAGGGAGGGGGAAGAGACACAGAGGGAGGGTGAAGAGACACAGAGGGAGGAGGAGAGACACAGGGGGGAGAGATACAGAGGGGGGTTAGGAGACATGTGGGAGATGGGGGAAGAGACACAGGAGGGGAGTGGGGGAAAGAGACACAGGGGAGGTGGAAAGAGACATGGGAGGGAGGAAGGGGAAACAGACACAGGCCAGGGGGGAACAGGCACAGAGAGGGTGGGGGGAAGAGGCACACAGGGAGAGGGGGAAGAGACACAGAGGGGGGAGAGATACAGAGGGTGAGGGGGGAAGAGACACAGAGGGAAAGGGGTGAAGAGGTACAGAGAGAAGGGGGAAAGAGGCACAGATGGGGGAGACACAGAGGAAGTGGTGGAGAGACACATGGGGGAGAGACACAGAGAGAGGCGGAGAAGAGGCACAGAGGGAGAGGGGTGGAAGACACAGAGTGGGGAGAGACACAGAGGGTGAGGGGGGAAGAGACACAGAGGGAGAGGGGGGAAGAGACACAGAGGGAGAGGGGGGAAGAGAGAGAAAGGGAGGAAGAGGCACAGAAAGAGGGTCTGGGAAGAGACACAGGGGAGAGGGGGGGAGGGAGAGGGGGGAGGGAGGGGGGGAGAGACACAGGTGAGTGAGAGGAGGGGGAAGAGACACAGGTGAGTGGAGGAGGGGGAAGAGACACGGGGGAGAGAGTGCAGGGGGGAAGATACACAAGGGAGGGAAATGGAGACACAAGGAAGGGGGGAACAGACACAGGGGAAGGGGGAAAGAGACACAGGGGAGGGGGAGACACGGGGGGGAAGAGATGCATGGGAGGGAGAAAGGGGGAAAGAGACACAGGAGGGAAAGGGACACAGGGGAGGGGTTTTGAGACACGGAGGGAGAGGGAGGTAAAAACACAGGGGGGCAGGAGATACAAGGGAGGGAGAGGAGGTGGAAGGAGACACAAGGGAGGGAGAGGTGGGGCTAGAAATAAGAAACGAGGGAGGAAGTAGACAGGGGGAGAGACTCGCAATGAGCTTCTTCCAGCAATGTTGATTCAGGCTTTGGATTCATCCAGCCCGGCCTTATGCATGGTGTACTCTGTGTATAAGTTAAATAAATTGTTGCATACCTTTTCCGATCTTTAATCATTCTGTTGTCCCATATTCTATTCTGACAGATTCTTCAGGAGGCAGATGAGATGATCTAGTACTCTCTTTAAGAACGTGCCACAATTTATTGTGATCCACACAAAGACTTAAGAATAGTCTATGAAGCAGAAGTAAATATTTTTTTCTGCAACTCTCTTGCTTTCTTTCTTATCCATCAGACATTGGCAATTTGGTCTCTTGTGCCCCTTCCTCTCTGGAACCTGGTTCGCACACCTGGTAGTTCCCGGTTGATATATTATTGGAGTTGAGCTTGTAGGATCTTATGCATTACCTTGCTGGTATGTGAAATAAGGGCAATTGTTCGATAATTGGAGCACTCATTTGGCACTGCTTTTTTGGGGGGTATTGGAATGTAGTTGGACAAACTATTGGGGTCATCACTGCTGTTAAGTTCCTACCTGTATAGATCGTCAGTGTATTCCTGCTGCCTCTTCTTTATCTGATCTTCTTCTGTTAAATACCTATAGTTGTTGTCTTTTATCTCTCACTTTTGCATGAAAGGAGCCTTTGAGATCCTCATTTTCCATGAAGAGATCTCTTGACTTACCCATTCTCCTTGTCTCTTCTTGCTATCTTTTGGAATTCTGCATTCAGTTGGATAAAATATTTTCCTATCTCCACTACCTTTCACTTTCCTTCTTTACTGGGCTACTTTCAAAGCCTTCTCAGATAGCCAGTTTGCCTTCTTAGTTTTCTTTCTTTTAGGAACATTCTTTGTTGCTGTTTCCTGGATAAGGTTGCAAGCTTCCGTCCAAAGTTTTTCAGGCATTCTATCTTCCATGTCTAGTCCCTTAAATCTATTATTTACTTCCACTGCATGTTCACAAGGGATATTCTTTATTTTGTGTCTGCTTGGTATGATACATTTTCCCTCCTTTCTTCAATTTAATTCTGAAGTTTGCAATAAGAAGTCAAAGCCGCAGTCAGCTCCAGGTCTTGTTTTTGCTGATTGTATAGACCTCCTCCATCTTTGGCCGCAAAATATATATTCAATCTGATTTCTATATTGTCCATCGGATGATGGATTTTATGAAAAGATTATTATCTTGACAGAATTCTACAAATATCTGACCTGCTTCATTTTGTACTCCAAGGCCAAACTTGCCAGTTACTCCAGGTGTCTTTTGGCTCCTTACTTTAGCATTCCAATCTCCTATGATATCAGTAAAACAATTTCTTGGTGATATATCTAAGACATGTTGAATATCTTCCTAGAACTGAACATCCGTGGTTGAGGCATAGACTTGGATCACTGGGATGTTAAATGGCTTGCCTTGAATTTTAATTGAAATCATTCTGTCATTTATGGGGTTGTAATGGAGCACTGTTTTGGCAACCGTTTGATTGACTATGAGAGGAGGTCTATTTCTTCCCTGCTGGATTATTGACCATAGTAGAAGATCTGGTGGGCCATACTGATATACTACAAGATGTGTCTCCATGTCAAGGGCACAAGTGAGCTAATAGTGAGCTAAAAGAGATTGCTCTCAATGTGGATTACTATGTCCATAGAAGTAACCTATTAGGGTTAGTTCATTCTCTGAATGATAACCTCTATATTTGTTGTTGTTAAATTATTATATTGCTTTATTGTTCTAAATAACTGTATGAAAGTGGAGACACATAAAGAATATGCTCTCTCCAGGACATATAGTAATGATTTGTTTTTTTTGAGGGAAGGGACTTTTATTATGTTTTAACGGAACTCTCTGCTACTATC
Source organism: Discoglossus pictus (assembly GCA_027410445.1). Classification (NCBI taxonomy): domain Eukaryota; kingdom Metazoa; phylum Chordata; class Amphibia; order Anura; family Alytidae; genus Discoglossus; species Discoglossus pictus. Next base: position 161,037,851 of record CM050169.1, read on the forward strand.
CTGGGTGAAGGGATTGATTTACTGTGTCTGATATGTGGGTAGGATCGTCGCTTTGGCCTCTTTGAGCCCATTGAAGAACAGATCTTGACACCGGGGTCATAGGGACTGGAGCGTGGAAAGGGAAGTCTCAGGGAACCCTTGGCTCATGAGAGTGACAGTATTAACCCCTTAAATGTGTCAAATATGAGGAATCAAACCTGAAATCTAACAAATTAAGGTGATAGGTTGATAACAGTCAGATTTAATGCATGTATGCTTCACAGGTTGTTGTTTTTTTGCCTCTGTTGGTCGTTGAAAGTACACGTAGGATGTTTAGAAAATCCCAGCGCTCCTAAGGACTGATGTGTAACTCTTGGAGTGCTGAGATGTCACTAGTAGAAGGATGTGAAGGCCTTTTAGAAAATCTTAATGGGGTAGGTACTCATGGTTTAAAATGTTAAGTTTTACTTGTAATTCTTCTCATGTAAACCATGGAATAGACCCAATTTGTTCTGATATTGCAATATCTCAGTTGTTGCAATGTATATATAGCCCTGAACTGGCTTTTACCAAAATGGCACTGCATCATTGATTTTTCCATGTGTGTATGTATGTATATATAAAATATTTTATGGCCTGTGTGTACAATGAGCTGTATCCCCCCCAAATTATTCTGGCTCCTAAACCCCTGTACTCAATTCAATTGGAATCCTGGAAAAAGGTTAAAATAGCCTTGGTGGAGATCATTTAAATCAGAACAGAGGTGATATGTATTTTTACAACTTGTGGACTGGTAAAACTAAACCATCCCCATGCCATATGGGATTGTTAAGACAGTACCCATGTTAAGTAGTACCGAACAGTGCAATTATAAACGAGCAGCTTTTAATACTATGTTCCCCACTGCCATTATTAGCCAAGTAGTGTAGCCATGAGCAAACCAGTGACAATCACACAGTTAATGCTATTGCCTGTGGCTTCCTATTCACTAAAGCTTTTGGGACCTAGCAATGGTGTTAAGCTGCAATGGTATATAAAGAAATCCATTTGTCTATGAAATTATTCTTAAACTACAACAGTGACCTACAAATACTAGGGACTACCCAAAAAAAAAAAGTAAAAAAATGTAAATGTATCACACAAGAGAGTTTGTTTTATGTAGATATCTGTACATACATTTGACTTGTTAGTGCTAATCTCACCTTTATGCCTACTCACTTCTTGCATATTCTTTTTTATTCATGGAGTAAATAAAACAAAGAAATCTAAAGCAGTCTGTGCTCATTTAATATCAGCTCTAGTAATTTATAGCCTACATTAAAAGTATACAGACATTTCAGCAAAATGAAATGATTGTTATCAAGCTGAAGTAAGATTACAGCTGCCTAATGTGAGAAAAAACAGATGCATTGTGATCTGTATGGAAATCAATCACCATAATGGTAATTAAATGATAGAGATAGCATTATTTAACACATTAATAAATAGTTTGGCAATTAAATTACTATCACCATTGTTCTTTTAAAAGAAATACCTTTTGATAGCATGCCATTATTATAAAACGGGTCTAGTTCAGAGTAAATCAAGACTACTTTTTAAGATCCCCACCAATTATCAGGAAGTAATTTATGCTAATTGACATAAACATTAATAATATGACTGCAACTGTTAAGGAAAGCTAGTCAGCTTTGTCATACTATTTGAAAGTACTTTATATGCCAATGTAGTATATCTGAAGATGTGATTTAAAGGATCCCTGCACAATAAAAATAAAAATATGTTTCAAAACTTGAAGGCTGACTAAGAGCATTATTAAGCTGGAAAAATAATCACATCTAGGTTTATAATTAGAATGTTTTATGGCTCTGCAGGACCCTGGAGGGATGTATGATACATTTATGGAAGTTGCGTATGTGAAAAGGGTGCTTACACCCTTATGTAACATTGATCCAACCTCTAGGCCAGTGAAGGGGGGGGGGGGGGTAATATCAATTTCAATATTATTCAGTTATCAATCAAAGATACATAACTTCCACCTTTTTCATGTCCACGGCTTACACAGCTGCTAATATAGTCAGTTTGGTACATACTTGAAAAACAGGCAACTTTTCTTCAACTGCAGTGGACCTTCAAATATTATGTGTTTTTATGCCTCACTTACATTAGAATCCCCTTCTGGATCACTATCTTATCATAGTGAAGGGGCTTGTGTACTTCAAAGAAGCTCTGAGCTATATCATGTAGGGCCATCCAAGATTAGCAGGTCATAGCAGAGAGGTCAGACAAATTGTGGCCCACTGGAGAAGGAACTGGCAAGCAACCCCAGTAGCTTTGCCATGAAAAACATATGGATAAGCACAACCAGAAACACAGATAGATGTGCCTGGTCTGGTGTTCCCATATGTTCACTGTGAAAAGGACAGGACTGAAGGACTGAACAACAGCAACTACATTTGAATATAATAACATGATTTCTGACAATATTTTGGCAGAAAATAGTGTGAAATATACAATAGCGGACATATTTTTTTAATGTTTGTTATTTTTCATGTTGTTTGAATTAATGGTAGATTTATTTTTATGTTATTTATGGTACTCTGGTATGGAAAGGAAATTACAGGCAAAAGGGCATGGGGTCTGAAATGTTGTGACTGATAAAGACTATGATTTAAAATATTACAAACTGGCTTTTTTTCATGTATTATGAGTGATATAAAGTGACAGAAAATGAGTTTTGAGGGGATAGGGTCAAGTGTACCTGTTAGATAGGAAGCTGAGAGGAGTGAGATCACCTTATCCTCTGTGACTGGGGTGAAGAGGCTGAGTAAGGTGGTTACATTTTTACATAGCAATTGAGGTTAAAAAAATATTTTTAGCTGATCAAGTTCAATCTTTTAAGATCTCTTCTGATTAATTGTTAATTGATCCAGAGGAAGGCAAATGGGAAAAAAAAACAAGTGAAACTTTGCCAATTGTCTCAAAAGGGAAAATAATGAATTCCTTCCTGACCCCAGATACGGGCGATCGGATTCCTCCCTGGATCAATACTTTATCTCTAATTAACCAGGATAGCCCTGAATGCCCTTTTTATTTAAAAATATATCCAATCCCTTTTTTAAAGTTAGCTATTGAATCCGCTGTCACCACCTCCCTTGGTAGAGAATCCACAGATTAACCACCCTTACTGTGAAGAACCATTTTCTTTCTTTAAGGTGAAATCTTTTTGCTTCTAACCTCAAAGGATGTCCTCTTGTCAGTTGAAAATCTTTATACTGGCCCTCAATGTATTTACTGTATATAGGGTATTTATATGCCCTCTTAGACGCCTTTTTTCTAGCCCCTCCATTCCCCTTATTAGTTTTGTTGTCCTTCTATGTACTTTTTTCCAGTTCAAAAATGTCCTTTTTATGAAGTGGCAAACAAAACTGTACTACAAATGAGGGCATGCTAGGGATTTGTATAGTGGCAGAATTATATTTGCTTCCCTGGCTTCTATACCCTTCTTAATACATGCTAATATTTTACTTGCCTTTGCAGATGCTGCTTGGCATTGAGCACTGTTACCTGGGTGGTTGTCCACAAGCACTCCCAAATCCCTTTCAATATCTGATACCCCTAGATTTGCTTCATTACATTTATTCATTGCATGGCTATTATAATTTACATAACCATTTACATAACTTTACATTTATTTGTATTGAATCTCATCTGCCATTTAATTGGCCATTTCTCTATTTTATGCAAATCCATTTGGAGGTAAAGTTGAATTGGAGGCTGTTAAAAGTAGAGAGTTTGCAGTGTGATGTAAAGCAATTTCTTATCTAACTGAATCAACTATATTTCTGAAGTGTTCTTCAATGTCATGGGCTAAGAAGTTAGTGGTGGGCAGAGGAGAGATTTGAATGCTGAGAATAGGCATTTGGGTTGGTATGAGAGAGTGGATGTGAGGGCTGAGAAATATGTTTGCTTGTAGTCTAAAGTAAAGAGCTCTATTTCTTATCTCATTATGGAAGGTTTAAAAAAGATTTAAACAATTTTGTAGCTTACCATAAACTACCTGTTCAGGGAGAATGGACAAAATTATAATAGGTGTCATGACTGATTTTGTAATTCCCATGAAGTCAGCAATAAGGAATCTTGGGGTTACTATATGATGTTATATGCACTGCAATAATTGTATTTTACCGGTAACTAACAGAAACACTTTCGGCCACTTTGTGTTGTGGGAAAGCAAAGGGTTAAACCCACGGTTTCTGCAAAAGTTTATATAGCCTCTCGGAGTGGCCAGGCATCTACTCTCTGGCCTCAGATAGTCATAAAATGTTATTCTTCAGCTAACAGTAATACCCAGTCCTGGGATCTGAAGTGACCTAACCAGATCAGTTTAAGCTCTGATGTATCCATTAAGAAAACCAGACCCCTGATAGAGTGAAAGTATTATGAGGGGAGAGTGGGTAAAATCTTTTTGTGTTTGTGATATATAAACTGGCAGTCTGAGGATGGCATTCTAACCAACAGGTTGAATGATCTAATCCTAACCAGAGGGATGCAAAAGAGTATATTCTTTTTAATGTCAGTAACCTTAGAGCTGAGCATGCAACCTGTGATGTCCTGAGTTCTCCCAGGAGGTGTTCTGCTGGGCGCTGTGAGATTGGACACCAAAGGCATGACCTACTATAATCTTGGGGTGCACGGGGCCCCTCACCTCTGGGTCGTCACAATAGGTAGTCCAGATGTGGACCCCTAGCACTCTGTTAAATAAGAAATTGCTGAATCCATCTAAAAGAGCAAAATGTGTGGAATCTTGCTATTTGGGTCAGGCCTGTTTTTTTTTTGTGGAACAAAATGTAAGTTAAATAAACAATTATTAGCAGGATCTATTCCAGTTACGCAATGCATAGTGTTTAGCCCAATATTTTTGCTTTTTAGTTCTCAGAATGGTGATAAGCAGTTTCAGGAATAATGCTTTATCACTAGACCACTAGGAGTTGCTGACCATTCCTCTGTACTTGTGTGTTGTTCAGTCATGTCCCACTCTCTGTGACCTCATGGATAGTAACACACCATGATAATTCACTTGGTATTCATGGCAGAGATACTGGAGTGGATTGGCAGAGATACTGGAGTGGGTTGCCAGTTCCTTCTCCAGTGGGTCACAGCATACAGCTACTGGTATTCCTAGGTGGTCTCCCATCCAAGTACTGACCAGGCCCAACCCTGGATGGCTTGAGGGTGGTATGATCTCTTGTTTCCCTGACTGAACCCAGGTTGCAGTGGTGAAAGCACCAAATCCTAACCACTGGACCACCAGGGAACCATCCTCTGTACTACAAATTGCAATACAGGTATTCACTGCTTGTTATCTGCCTCGCACACTGGGACACCATTGAGGTCTACCATAGAGGTATGAGAGGAGGGACATGTTGCCTACCTAAACTACCCTAGGGGGCATGAGAGGGAAATTTAAGAAAAAAGTAATATTTGATAACTATATGTAAATACTAATGACTAATAAAGTCTTTTTTACACTGTATGCATCATTTAAAGGGTCATGGCCTTAGCATTATAGTATCCCTTTTATACATAAACACAGAAACACATTTCAGAGGAATAAAGCATTGTCTTGAAAAGTCATATGTCAGTTCCTATTTAATATAAATACTTACTTTGCTGGACCACATTTATTGATTACTGCAATGAAATTTTAGCAATGTAAAAGCTAAATCTGTCCAGAGTTTAGTACACTTTGAAATTTAAAGATTCAAGCTTTGTAAGCTTTTAAAGGTCACACCATTGCTTACATTTTTTTACTTCTAAAACATCAGTATATATTCAAAACATGTGCCAGAACATTGTCATTCCTTTCATATGACAAATATCTCTACTGACCTTGAATTTACAACCAGGCAAACAGTAAAAAACCTAGAAATATTACACTTATCTAAAATTATTATTCTCAAACTTTGTTGGTGGGGGATGTTTTTTTACGGTCTTTGTATAAGGTGCTTTAGTGAATGTTTTTATGTTAATGAAGAAACGATGATGATAAATGCAATTAACCCCTTTTAGTACAAAAAATAAAAATACAGTATGATAAGGCTCTATAAGTGTACTGAAGTGGGATTACAGCCTAAGGAAATGACGAAGGCTAGCTATTATCCCTAACAAGAACTATGAACACAGTACCACAAAGGATAAAGTAAGAAAATTTACTAAAGTTTATTGTTATTATTATTACTAGCGAATTGCCCGTCAAAAAATGAGGGGCATGAAATTGTAAGCCAGGGAATGCTGTTTGAGACATAATGTAAACCTTATTTTACCGTGAGGACCTTCGGCGCTCATTGCAAGACTTGCGCTGAGCTCCTTCTTTTGGTTCTTTTACTAAAATTGTAAGGTCGCCGCTGATCTGCTTTTTGCGCTTATTGCAAGGATGCACCCTGGTGTATTTTCTGTGGTATGAGCAGCGTTGGCGTTCATTGTGAGGCGTGCGTTGAATGTGTTTTGTTTTTATTGCGATACGGTTTTATTTTTTTCATTTTTTTTGTGTATATGTATTTTTGTATGGCAATAAAATAATGAATAAATTAATCAATTCATACACTTTAACTATTTCTAAGTAATATATGCAGGAAGCATTGTGCTGAAAAGCTGGCAATCTGTTTCGATGTTCCTGCAGCATACAATTTAGGTTTGGAGTGTTGTGGAGCTGAGGTGTAAGTGTGAGCAATGTGTGCAGTGTGTAGTGTAAATAGGCTGCGTGCGTGAGGTAAAGCCGTTAGTGTAGCTGTGTACTTAGTGTTGTGAAATGGCGGCGAATGTGTATGTGGTACGCGTGTGTGGATTAATTAGCGTCCTTGCTAAAAGTGTATCTTTACCACGTACGGCTTTTTTGAAAATCCGTCTGTGCATCTCATATTTATTTTGGCTAAGTCCGTAAATTCTGCGTTGTAAGAGTCACAGTTCATATTTTGGCGCTTGTGTGTTTGTAACCGCTTGTGAGGCACCGTAGGGCCTCCACCTCCACAAATGTGGCCCCTCGCTTCGCTTCACGAGGGTCCGCATTTGCGGCCTGCAATGAGCCTTTGGCTCATTGCAGCCGACATTGGAGCCTCCATCTTCGGCAAATGCGGCCCCTCGCTTCGCAAGGGACTCAGTTCTTGCAAGCTCGCTTTGCATGATGACAATTTGTAGTTTGACAACTATTATATGTGATTATTATTGTTATTATCATTATTACCTTTTATTATTATTATTGTTATTATTATTATTATTAACATATTCCGTAGCGCTGTACAAGGAAAATATGATATTAACAAACTAGAAAATGGAGGGCCCTGTTTTGAGCTTAGAATCATGCAGAAAGTGTATTTTCCAAACTGTGCTCTCCAATCACAAACATTCCATACACATGTCTGTCTAGCACAGTTTAGCAGTACCTACATGACTATCCAATTGATTTCTGGTGCAAAATATTTTAGGTATAAATGTATGTGTAAAGTGTTTTTTTCTTTTAAATAAAGAGTGATAATGCATTATGCACTCATTTGCATGTCCCTATCCATTTTCCCAGAGTGCAGTGGACTAACTTAATATATATATATATATATATATATATATATATATATAGATATATATATATATATATATATATATTGTAACAGAGTGAAGCAAAGAATGCCCCTAGAGGTGGGTTTAATTAAAGAGGCTGAAATATTTCTTGGAAGAAAGAAAGAGTTAACTCCAGGCAGTGTTCAGAGACTAATTGAAGCCCAGCTGTGGATTGCCTTTAAGACAACAGCAGTGAGATGGGTGGAGTCCTCTGCAATTAGGCCCTGTTTGGCCTAGCAGAGTGAGGCCAGTGAGAGTGAAGGCCTCAGTCTGAAGCAAGCTAAGAAGGACGCTTGTAGTTATCTGCCAGTGAGAGAAACGCAGTATCTTTTACTTTGCTGGAAGCAGAAATTGTGACAGGCTAAGAGGAGCCTGAAAGTTTACAGTCTGGAGTAAAAAGGCTGTTTGGTTTGGACTGCTGCAGTGTACACAGCTCAGAAAGCAAACTGAGAAGTCTGCAACAGGGATTGCTGGAGCTGCAGAGAAAGAGGATTTGTGCCACAAAGAGCCTTTACACAGGAGATTGTTTTGCTGCAGAGGAGAAGAGAGGATTTGCAGAGAAGCTGCTGCAAGGTTTTTGCCACACAAGTTTACAGAGGAAACTGATTGATGCTATCCCAGAGTTGGAAGAAAAGCCTGGAGTGAAAAGCCTGTGGAATGAGGTACCATTATAGAGACTGTTATAATATACCCCAGGGAATTTAACAGATTTTAGCCTTCACTGAAAGAGGGTATTAAGGGTCCCTGGAGGTTGGGGTATCTGGAGAGTAGGGCGGGCCAGAACCCCACCCTATTGTGAGAAATTGAAAAACGACTGTTCAAAGAGTGGACTGTATGTTTTTACCTGAAGGCCAAGAAACGGCTTCAGGGCTAGTAAGGGTGTTCCTGATGTTAAGCCAGTACGTTTATGCAGAATTTTATTTTATGCTGGAGTAAGCTATTTCTTTTGTATTTTGGACTTTTTAATAAAAAGTACAAAAAAAGAATCTTGAAAGCTCTGCTATTTATATGTATCTCAAAGGAGAAACCAGTAGCCAAAGGCAACATTACCACAATATATATATATATATATATATATATATATATATATATATATATATATATATAAAACTAAAATAAATAGTACAATTGTACTATTGTACTATAACTAAAATAAATAGTACAATTGTCTAAAAATAAGTTAAAAAAATGCATTTCAGAATTCCAATACAGTTATATGTATTGTACAGTCATATGTTGATATTTGTTGGGGCTACTACATCTTCTTTCATGTACAATGAGCCTTTCCTGTACTTGCTGTGATTTCCAAAAAGCTGGAGGTACAATGATTAATAAATAGTGGTTAATGGGCAGTTCTCAAGCAGGTATTAGTAGCCGTAACAGCAGTGCTGCCATAGATAGTTTAATACGTACAGCTCTATATAGAGCACTTCACATTTGCTGAAGGGACATTCTGAGTGTGAGGAGAAGTAAGGAATGCAATATCCCACACGGAACAATACAGGGCCATTACAGGATTGTAAAACCATATTTATCCAAATTAAAAGTAAAATAAATACATAGCTGGCCTAAAATATGTATCCATCGAATCATAGAAAGCTTTCAGCAATAGACACTTAGGACCTCATTCTATTAAGGGCCATAGGAGATGTGTGGTCGCAAGGGATGGCCGCAAGCTTCTCTATTTTATTCCCTTGCTGCCAAGGGCTCCGGCCGGCTTGTGGCCGTCGCCCTGTTATCCCTTGCGGCCGCAGGGAAAGCCTTTGATCTTACACGGCCGTAAGAGTTGGGGCCGTAAGAAAGCCCAAGTCGCTATTCAAATGCTACGCAAACTCTTCCGTCAAGGCTGTAATTCGCTAAAACCGAGCCGCAGCTTACTTACACCAAAAAGGTCCCCCAAGACTCTTACTCCTGTACTTTAATGAGACGTGAAAGTGATTGTAGGTGTTAGAATTCATAGCACAACATTCCCCTGCACTCAAATCTGCAAATAATTGTTTTGTAATTCATGTTCAATTTCCGTGTCTGAGTCTCACGGGCTTGGAGCATATCAGACCCGCAATGGCTGCGGGATTAGCCTCCGTCAAGTCCGTAAATGGGTAAAATAGACCCACAGGTTACTTGGGCAAAGGAGATGTTGCAAAGGGCTTACTTACAAATCGTAGCTCTAATTAAGCAAATAGAAAAGCCATCCTGTACGTTTATTAAAAGTGAAAGGGATGTTTGGTCTTAGAATAGCTCAACATTCCCCTACTCTCAAATCTGCAAATAAATAAATTTAATTTCATGTTCAATCTTCGTGTCCTATCTATCATGCAAGTCGTACCGGCTTGGAGGTCAATAACCCTCTATGCCCGCACGGGCTTGAATAATGAGCTACGGGCTTGGAGGTCATTGAAGCCCGTGGGACTTTGGACGGAAATTAAACCTAAAATCAAAGATTATAATTTGCCGATGTGCAAGCTTGAGAATGTTTTGCTATTATTACACATGTCCCCAATTGTGTTCCCCATCATTTACAGTGCTTTACAGTGCTGGATTGAATATATATTTGCTTCTACAATGCTTTGAGTTTGCGGCCTTCAACTTCCGAACCAGTACGGGTTTTAACAACGATATACTGGCTTCGAGGTCATTGAAGCCCTCAGGACTTGGAACAGGAAAATAAACCTGAAATGAAATATTGGATTTTGGCGATGTGCAAGCTTGAGAGGGTGTTGCTATTTATCCTCATGCCCCCCATTATGTTGCCTATCATTTACAGTGCTTTACAGTGCTGTCTTGAATTTATATTTGCATTTACAGTTTTCTGTCTTTGTGGCCTTGAAACACGATTTACAGGCACGCGGGAAATGCTTGCACCGATTGCATAGTTTGGTGGTGTGAGCACCTTTGGCGCTCATTTCGAGCCTCTCCCCTCATGTACTTTTGCACCTCTGAGCACTCTTGGTGCTCATTGAATTCCTTTCATTGCTATCCTTTCCTTAATAGGTTGGTTCTATAGCCATGATAAGCAACCTCTTTTAGCTCACTTGTGCCCTTCACAGGGAGAAATCTCCTGTAGTATATCAGTCTGGTCCCACTCAAAAGAGTGACCCAGCCCCGAAATACCAGGCAATTCTACCCTGAACAGGATAAACAGCAAACCCCAGACGCGTTTCGGCCTTTATGGGCCTCGTCAGTGAGGTGCAGCTGAACTCCCTAAGGCACAGTGAGCAAGGGGTCCACGTCTGGAGTCCCCCATTACCCTTAGGGAGACTAAACCCTAAAGGTAATTTGCATATAGAAAACAACCAAGTCAGAGGTGCTCATCAGAGAACGAACCAACCTTAATAGGTTGGTTCTATAGCCATGATAAGCTACTCTGAGAGCAACCTTTTTTAGCTCACTTGTGCCCTTCACAGGGAGAAATCTCCTGTAGTATATCAGTCTGGTCCCACTCAAAAGAGTGACCCAGCCCCGAAATACCAGGCAATTCTACCCTGAACAGGAGAAACAGCAAACCCCAGACGCGTTTCGGCCTTTATGGGCCTCGTCAGTGAGGTGCAGCTGAACTCCCTAAGGCACAGTGAGCAAGGGGTCCACGTCTGGAGTCCCCCATTACCCTTAGGGAGACTAAACCCTAAAGGTAATTTGCATATAGAAAACAACCAAGTCAGAGGTGCTCATCAGAGAACGAACCAACCTTAATAGGTTGGTTCTATAGCCATGATAAGCTACTCTGAGAGCAACCTCTTTTAGCTCACTTGTGCCCTTCACAGGGAGAAATCTCCTGTAGTATATCAGTCTGGTCCCACTCAAAAGAGTGACCCAGCCCTGAAATACCAGGCAATTCTACCCTGAACAGGAGAAACAGCAAACCCCAGACGCGTAGACGATTTTCGTGTGTGGAAACTCAGCAAATTGTGGGTAAATTGTCATGCAACCTGACTCCCAGAGGTCGTGTGGTGCATAAGGTGCGCCAACAGAAGAGGCCTTGAGCTACGAGAGGCGCAACCGTGGCCCTCGAGGGCTGAATGCCTGTGTCGAACATAGCGACGGCTTAGCTGACGATTCAGTGCCGTTGAATTGCACCATGTTGGAGGGGGGAACATTTTTTTGCCTGCGTTCAACCGCAGCGTTCACACTCTGTGCGCACACATACAGGGAAAGGTCCTACATCATTTTAATAAATAAGAATAGAGTGTAATACCTTATTTCTTAAATATATTTTGCATACATGTATATTCACACTTTTAACAATTATAACATATAACTTCTTAACTCATATTATATCAATTATTTATTTAAATTATTTATTTATAACATCTACTTTATGTACATTTTCAAAAATAGAATAAATATTGCTAATTTTCTGTTAATATGTTTACATAATTGTTTTAAGCAGCTGTTTTTATAGAAGTAAACATTAATTACTGTTGTATAGCTTTTACTCAGATCTTCATGATTTTTCATGCATTAAAGTGTCTCCCTTGTATTAAGTATACAACATTGAACATTCATGTTATTTCCTTCTATAACATACATTGTAACTAGAGATGTCGCAAATAGTTTGCCGGCGGACTGTTCCCAGGGAACATAGCATGTTCGCGTTCGCGGCGAACTCCGAACATATGAGATGTTCGATCCGCCCCCTATACTTTATCATTGAGCAAACTTTGACCCTGCAACTCACAGTCAGCAGACACATTCCAGCCAACCAGCATCATACCCTGCCTTCCATACCCTTCTAACTCATGGACAGCAGCCATTTTGGAATCATAACTAACTTGCAGTCTTACTGAGAGGAGGCTGAGTGTAGGTGATACTGCATCAATAGGGAAAACCATAGCTAGGCTACTGTACACAGTGTGCAATACAGTCCTGAAGGACTCTTTTGATCTCTGCTGCAAGGACACCCCTGTGTCTCTTCCCCCCCTTATCATCATCCTCCCCTCACCTTAGCACCCAACCCTAACACCCCTCACACTTATCCCTAACACCTAACCCTAACACCCCTTACACTTATCCCTAACACCCCTCACCCTAACACCTCACCCTAACACCCCTCACACTTATCCCTAACACCCCTCACCCTAACACCCCTCACACTTATCCCTAACACCCCTTACCCTAACCCTAATACCCCTCACACTTATCCCTAACACATAACCCTAACATCCCTCACCCTAACACCTAACCCTAACACCCCTTACACTTATCCCTAACACCCCTCACCCTAACACTCCTCACACTTATCCCTAACACCCCTTACCCTTATCCCTAACACCCCTTACCCTAACCCTAACACCCCTCACACTTATCCCTAACACCTAACCCTAACATCCCTCACCCTAACACCTAACCCTAACACTCCTCACACTTATCCCAAATATCCAAAACATACATTACGTTGATCCAACCTATATACTGTACATACAAATGTATTTTATTTTTATTTGTTTCCACACACCTCGTACTAACCAATAGAAAAACTGCATTCAAATAAAAAATGCAGCTTAGCACCCAACCCTAACACCCCTCACACTTATCCCTAACACCTAACCCTAACATCCCTCACCCTAACACCTAACCCTAACACCCCTTACACTTATCCCTAACACCCCTCACCCTAACACCTAACCCTAACACCCCTCACACTTATCCCTAACACCCCTCACCCTAACCTTAACACACCTCACACTTATCCCTAACACATAACCCTAACATCCCTCACCCTAACACCTAACCCTAACACCCCCTTACACTTATCCCTAACACCCCTCACCCTAACACCTAACCCTAACACCCCTCACACTTATCCCTAACACCCCTTACACTAACACCCCTCACACTTATCCCTAACACCCCTTACCCTAACCATAACACCCCTCACACTTATCCCTAACACCTAACCCTAACATCCCTCACCCTAACACCTAACCCTAACACCCCTTACACTTATCCCTAACACCCCTCACCCTAACACCTCACCCTAACACCCCTCACACTTATCCCTAACACCCCTCACCCTAACACCCCTCACACTTATCCCTAACACCCCTTACCCTAACCCTAACACCCCTCACACTTATCCCTAACACCTAACACTAACATCCCTCACCCTAACACCTAACCCTAACACCCCTTACACTTATCCCTAACACCCCTCACCCTAACCCTAACACCCCTCACACTTATCCCTAACACCCCTTACCCTAACCCTAACACCCCTCACACTTATCCCTAACACCTAACCCTAACATCCCTCACCCTAAAACCTAACCCTAACATCCCTCACACGTATCCCTAACACCCCTTACACTAACACCCCTCACAATTATCCCTAACACCCCTCACCCTAACACCTAACCCTAACACCCCTCACACTTATCCCTAACACCCCTTACCCTAACCCTACCACCCCTCAAACTTATCCCTAACACCTAACCCTAACATCCCTCACCCTAACACCTAACCCTAACACCCCTTACACTTATCCCTAACACCCCTCACCCTAACCCTAACACCCCTCACACTTATCCCTAACAGCCCTTATCCTAACCCTAACACCCCTCACACTTATCCATAACACCCCTCACCCTAACACCTAACCATAATACCCCCTTAGACTTATCTCTAACAGCCCTTACCCTAACACCTAACCCTAACATCCCTTACCCTAACACCCATCACACTTATCCCTAACACCCCTTACCCTAACCCTAACACCCCTCACACTTATCCATAACACCCATCAACCTAACACCTAACCCTAACATTCTCACACTTATCCCTAAGACCTAACACCCCCCACACTTATCCCTAACACACCTCACCCTAACACCTAACCCTAATACCCCCTTACACTTATCCCTAACAGCCCTTACCCTAACACCTAACCCTAACATCCCTTACCCTAACACCCATCACACTTATCCCTAACACCCCTTACCCTAACCCTAACACCCCTCACACTTATCCATAACACCCAACAACTTAACATCTAACCCTAACATTCTCACACTTATCCCTAAGACCTAACACCCCTCACACTTATTCCTAACATGCCTCACCCTAACACCCCTTACACTTATCCCTAACACCCCTCACCCTAACACACCTCACACTTAGCCCTAACACCCCTCACCCTAACACCTAACCCCCTCACCCTTATCCCTAACACCCCTTACCCTAACATCCCTCACACTTATCCCTGTGTCTCTTCCCCCCTTATCATCAAGGGAGGGCGGAGGATGATGAGGGAGGGGGTGAAGAAACACAGGGGAGGATGATGAGGGAGGGGGGAAACAGACACAGGGGAGGATGATGAGGGAGGGGGTAAAGAGATACAGAGGAGGGTGATGAGGAAGGGGGGAAAGAGACACAGGGGAGGATGATGAGGGAGGGGGGAAGAGACACAGGGGAAGATGATGAGGGAGAGGGAAAAGAGACACAAGGGAGGATGATGAGGCAGGGGGGAAAGAGACACAGGGGAGTATGATGATGGAGGGGGGAAGAGACACAGGGGAGGATGGTGAGGGAGGGGGTAAAAATATACAGGGGAGGATGATAAAGGAGGTGGGAGGATGATGAGGGAGGGGGGATCAGACACAGGGGAGGGTGATGAGGAAGGGGGGAAAGAGGCACAGGGGAGGATGATGAGGGAGGGGGTAAAGAGATACAGGGGAGGATTTTGATGGAGGGGGATGTTAGGTTATTTATGCCCTTTATGGATTAAAACCAGACTCTGCATCAACTATGTAATTTTCCGTGGGAGTTTTGACATGGATCCCCCTCCGGCATGCCATAGTCCAGGTGTTAGTCCCCTTAAAACAACTTTTCCATCACTATTGTGGCCAGAAAGAGTCCCTGTGGGTTTTAAAATCCGCCTGCCCATTAAAGTCTATGGCGGTTCGCCGGTTCGCGAACATTTGCGGCGGTTCGCGTTCGCGGTTTGCGAACCGAAAATGTTATGTTCGCGACATCACTAATTGTAACAGTTATATTATTAATACATTAACTCTTGACATAACTAGGTAAATGCTAATCATTATGAATTAACTGTTTCTACATAATTTAATGTGATGTTATTTTATTAAATCAAACTGTTAAAAGGTATTGTTACTACTATAATCAACATCATATAATTTTTAAATAATTGTTGAATCTAGCACATTATTATATCTATTTTTTCTCATATTAGACAGCTTTAAAAAAAAAAAAAACTACCAAGATTTAACTGAGAAATAATAAAACCTAGCCATTTGCCCGTCAAAAATGACGGTAATACATTTGTAAGCCAGGCAATGACCCAATCAGTCCTATAAGGGTCTATGAAGACCCTCATGGGACAATTAGAACCCTAATATTAACCCCATACGTGCCATGAAGGCCCTCCAGGACCCTCATGATCTGAGTACAAACACTACATTACACTATCCCCCCAATAAACCACTAAATCTAAATGTACCCCCCTTTATGCTAACCTATTAACACCTACCTACCTAACACTACCTAACCCCCTATTAAACCCCCACCCCACTATTTACACAAAATAAAAAAGCTAAGTTATAAAAAATAAATAAAACATATGTCACCAACAAAAATAAAAGGACATTACAAACCCCCCACTACATAAAATAAAAAAGAACATTATAACCCCCGACTACAAAAAATAAAAAAAGAACATTACAACCACTACTACAAAAAATAAAAAAAGAACATCACAAAACACCCCACCACTACGAAAAATAAAAAAATAATTACACACCTGCAAAGAAAATACATACACATATATACATACCATTACAGCACATCAATAAATACATTACAAATATACCCCTAATTACAATACTATAAACCCCTAACTACAATACAGTACCCATATATAAAACATTACCCCCTATCTATGAAACATCATCACCTATCTACCAAACATTAACCCCTAACTGCAATACATTAAACCCTAACTACAATACATTACCCCTATCTATTAAACATTACCCCAATCTATTAAACATCATCCCCTATCTACAATACATTAAACCCTATCTTTTAAACATGACCCCTATCTTTTAAACATTACCCCAATCTATTAAATAGTACCCCTATCTATTAAACATTACCCCTATCTATAATACATCAAACCCTATCTACAATACATTAAAAAGCCTACATCTAATCTAAAATGGAATAAATAAGACAACTTACCTTGCTCAGATGACCCTTCAGCAGGTCGCAAACCCCTAGGAAAAAAAGAAACATGAATGTAGTCACTAATAAACACAACATAAAATTATACACATTCTAAAAATTAAACTTACCTTACCACAATGTCCCCGTCCTACTTCTTGTCTTCTCCGGCTCGGCCCCTGTATAAAAGAAACATCACATTATAGTCACACACATAGTGGGGGGTTGTAATGTCCTTTTATTTTTTGGTAAATAGGCTTTTTATTTCTTGTAATTTAGATTTTTTTTATTTTGTGCAATTAGGGGGTGTTTTTTTTTTTAGGGGGTTAGGTAGGTAGTGTTAGGTAGGTAGGGGTTAGTAGGTTAGGGTGGGTGTTAGTTTAGATTTAGTGGTTTATTGGGGGGAATATTGTAATGTAGTGTTTGTACTTAGTGTCATGAGGGTCCTGGAGGACCCTCATGGCACTTATGGGTTTAATAATAGGGTTCTTATTGTCCTATTAGAGTCTTCATAGACCTTTATGGGATTGATTGGGTTACATAGAGGCTTACTGGGGTCTGTATGGACACCCATAAGTAATTGGTTAGATGGAGGCTTATGGAGGTCTGTATAGTCCCCCGTATATGATGGGGTTAGATGGAGGCTTATTGGGGTCTGTATAGACCCCCATAAGTGATGGGGTTAGATGGAGGCTTATGGCGGTCTGCTTAGATTCCCATAAGTGATGGGGTTAAATAGGCTATTGGGACCCCTGCAGCAAAGGGTTAATGTGGGGAGCCTGCAGGGGTCCTGATCGGACACTTGCAGCTAGGGTTAATGTGTACACATTGCAGGGGTACCAATGGTGACCCTTGGATTAGAGGGTTAATGTGTAGACCCAGCACAGGTCTCGTTCAGACCCCTACCCTATAGGGTTAATGTTAGGACAATGAAGGGGTACCGTTCGGACCCCTGCAATATAGGGTTAATGTGTTCATCCTGCAAAGATCTCGATTGTACTCCTGCATTTTAGGGGAGATGTAGGAACACTATAGGGACACTGCAGGGGTCCCCATCGTGTCACGATTGTGATCCTTGCAGCAAGCAGTGGTTTTAACTGGGGCAGCCGCAAGGGCTGACGGCTCCAGGGTGCAAGTAAGCCATTTTCAAGTGTTTTGCAGTGTTGGAGGAGGGGTTATCGGAGCATTTGAATGGGGACGGGTAGTTGCATGCGGCCGAATCTCTTGCGGCCGCATGACATCAGAGGCTTTCCCAGTAGTAATCTGTGGCTGTGGCGGCCGCATGGGAAAGCAGAGCCTCAGCTGCAAGGGATTATAATAGGAGAGTAGCTTGCGGCCACCTCTTGCTGCCATGTAGCTCCTCCTGCCATCATTAGAATGAGGCCCTAAGATACAGGCCCCCTTCTGGATCCCAATCTTGTCATGGTGAAGGGGCTTGTTACCCCAATAAAGCTGTGAGCTATATCATGAAGGGTCAACCAAAATGGGCAGGTCATTTTAAAGCGGTCAGACAAAATGCAGTCCAATGGAGTAGGAACTGGCAACCCACTCTAGTATCTTTGCCATGAATACCATATGGATAAGCACAACCAGAAACACAGACAGATGTACCTGGTGTGCTGTATCCATGTTGTCACTGATAATCAGACACAACTGAAGGACAGAACAACAACAGCAATACACACTTGACCTCTGCAGCTGCTCCTGTCTGGTATAGGCTGGGGTGGTGACAGACAGGTCACAAGCTTGGTGTGTGGAGCAGGTTAGACCACCAGAGTATTGACAAAACTGAAGCTTTACACCCAGCTCCCACTATCTGCATGCACTATGAGCTGGGAGTTGTTTTTTTGCAACAAACTTTATTGAGATTGTACCAATGTATTCACTTCTCGCGGGACTGTGAAAGCTGCAGTCCCTGTATGATAAAGGACATTTCCTCCCAGCCATTCTGATTGGGTGATGCTGTGTTTGACAGAAAGACTCAGCTCTATCAGTTAGAACACAGTTTGGGAATAGACAGTATTGTGACTATTTTTTTTTTAATTCTCACATGTACTCTGTATTACTAGGCAACTCACCAGCAGGGGGCTAGATGTGATAAATCAGTGTGTTTAACTGCAGCATAGAGGGTTTTGAAATTTAAAGTGACAGCAGCAGCTATTAAAAAAACTGAATATTGAACATGATAAAACATTTGTTATATTTTTTTATTATATAAATTATAGAATGAAGTAAGTGATGGGGGGATTAAGTCAGTGCATTCATTTTGGTTGCCCATTTCCCCCTATGTACCAGCCTGCGATGTGGCCCATAAGATGCACCAACAGAAGATGCCTTGAGCTATGAGAGGCGCGCCCCAAGGGCCCTCAAGGGCCAAGTGCCTGCGCCAAACATAGCCATGGCCTGACTGTCGATTCAGCACATTGGAGTTGCGACATGTCGATGGTGCTGTGGCC
The DNA here is from genome assembly GCA_027410445.1 of Discoglossus pictus. NCBI lineage: Eukaryota > Metazoa > Chordata > Amphibia > Anura > Alytidae > Discoglossus > Discoglossus pictus. The sequence continues at coordinate 161,057,071 of CM050169.1, forward strand.
CAGTGTTCAACCGTAGCGTTCGCACTCTGTGCGCACACATACAGCTCATAATTATATTTTGCCTCAGCTATTCTTCAGTGTTTACCACTTTAGGAACATCAATCGGCTTTGTTTAGAGTCAACCTCTTAAAGCTGTTGATATCTACATGTTTCAGTGATATGCACTTGATATTATGTTAGGGTCTTTAAAATCACACTGCCTTCTAAAGCAAACATACTGTTTTTAAGGATATATCTTAAACAATAAGCTGTCTGATGTTTGTCAGAATAATTGAAATCATACAGTCACGACCCACTGGTTTCTATCCTTGTTTTTCTACTTTCCTCATCCAAATTCAGTTGTATGTTTTGAAATGACAGGTCATCATTGCACTGAAATGCTGATATCTTCAGGTTTAATTAATGCTATTCATTTCTCTCTTCTCTTCCTGACAATGTTGAGAATGTCTGACAGTTTGGCTGTGTAAAACAGATGTTATTGTTTTGTTATTTTGGCATCTTCCTTCTCGTATGTCTTTGAACAGACTGGAACAGAAAGCAGTCCACATTTTCTGTTAATTGCATATTTTTCAGTATCTTATATTAAACAAATAAGGTATAGAGATCACTTGCACATTTTATGATATAAGGATACACACCTTAAAAATGTCACTATCAACTATTGTATATAAGGTAAAGACAGGAAAAGCTTATGTATTGCTCATTTATTTGTTAATGTTTATTTATTGCTTTTTTTTCTGCCAGAATGCACAAGGTTTTCTCTAGAGCGCAGCCTGAGATAAGATGTCACAGTTGCAGAGTTTTCCCAGCTCTCTTAAGTTACTTCATAACCTGCTGACTGAAGAATGATGATCAGAATGAAGTACATATGTACAATGTCCCTCCATCACGTTTACTGCAAACTATGAGCTTACACACATGTGGATCCAGACTTTCTTAGCCACCCCAGATGTGCACACTGGTGAGGATCCTCCACATACACTAAGCTTTTGATACTTTGTTTATATATATATATAAACAGGTTAATTACCTTGTTATTGTGGGAGGGGCCCTCTACCGCCTCCACATATTCCGGCCATCCTCTTCCTTGGACACTTCAGTTAACTTTCGCGTCTGTGTCTGGAGGGTGTTTCTCTGTGATTCCTTGTCTTCTGGCTTCACCAAGTCTAACTTTGCCTAATTTGTGGCCCTTATCTGCTAAGCAAAAACATTTCCCATGCCCAAGGTAAGTCACTTTCATCAAGATGCACTTTTTGGCCATTTTTCTACTGATTTTGGCTCATATCTTCTTAACAGCAACTTTGTCCATGCCCAAGGTAAGTCATTCACAGCGCAGATTAAAGCCCATATCTTGCTCACGCCAAAAGTAACACCATTTCCACTGTCATGCGGCTTAACCAAACCCTACAGCACAGATTTAGGCCCACATCTACTAAGCAGATATCTTACGTCAAAATAACGCATTTTTTTCATTGCCACTGGGTCTCAACATGCCCTGCTGTGCTGGTTTGACCATAGCTAAATGTTCCTAAGGGCATTTTCATTGCTGGAGAGCAATGGTACCAAAAGGCGTTCAACAAGTTCTAATCACCTTTCGCTAAGCACTACATTGTCAATTTCAACCTCCACTAGTGTCTCTGCCCACATCCAGGACACACCTCTTTTTCGTCACGTGGCTTTCACCAAGCCCTCATTGTAGATTTCGACCATGAGCAAGCTAACACTTTTCAGCTTTCGCTAGGCACTCCACTGCGGATTTCGGCCCCATTAGCATCCTTGCCCAGTACCAGGGATAAGCCATTATTCATTGACATGTGGCTTCCAACAAGGCCACATAACAGATTTCTGCTCACATCTACTAAGCTTAATGCTTGCCCATGCCCAATGACTCATTTCCTTTTTATCCTGACAATCTGGCACACTACTCAGGCTTGATTTCATTGTTTTTGCCGATCACTTCCTATAGAAGTATGAAGAGTTGATGAGAGAATAGGAAAGATTATTCTGTTAGCCTGACAGGCTCCCTTCCTGGAGGGGGGTGATTTATACCTTTGACATGATTGAGTGACAGGCTCTCTGGGTTGAGACATCCTTCCCCAAATAATACAAATTCTCTAAATTTACTTTATTCCATTATTATCCCTTCTTCCAAACTGAATTTCCCTCATTCATTACAGGTATATGAAAGCGAGCTGAGTTATTAATGCATCTGATAGCAGAGATTTTAGAGTCTGAACAGATTTGTTTGCATGAAAAAATTCCAAAGTAAGCGGTTAAACTGAAGTTTGCTGAATTTCTTGCTTTTGCAAACAGTTTTCTCTCAATGTTGACACCCCCTTAAATTCCCAGGGGTGATTAGCATAACTTATACAATGTTTCTTTTTGGCCTGGGGATTGTGCAGGCATGCTCAGTTAGTCCATGTAGTCTGCCCTACTGTGGAAAGTAACATGATTTTAAACACTTTCCTTTCTTGGGCTGCATATTCGATATCTCATTCAATATGCAAATCTCAGTTGCTAGGGGTGTCTACATTACCCCAAGCATATTTTTTTCTTTTCTGCAAAAAATGTTTGCATTTTTTCATGCAAACATTTTTTGCTAGGTGGGTTATGATGCATTCTACAGGATGCATTCATAACCCACCTCACTTTCATATACCTATAATGTATCTGTCCCCAAGGTCATTCTTTCTCTCCCTTCTCTTAATCCTGTTGTGAAACTGCCCAAAATAAAGGTCTGTATTCACTAAGTTGCATTCATTTTGGAATTTGATAGTAAGGAGCTTGTTTTTATTACACACTGATTGAGAGACTAATTATTTATTTACATATGTAACAATTTTCGTAATGGTCATTATCTTGTCTTTAATTGTGTATGCTTTAAAACTTCCCATGTAAAACTGCTTCAATACAATGGAAATTACTTGTTAAATACATATTTCCCATGTTTTTAAATGTTTGAGCATGTACATTATTAGAAGTACTTAACTTGACTTAACTGTCAAACATTGCTCAGTGATAATAAGAGACCTCTCTGATAAATCATAGGTACAAAACATGTTAATTTGTGAAATATGCCTTGAGACCTGTGATGAGCATTACATTATAATTGTAAAAAAATAGTGTGATTCGCTTATACATCGTCATCATAAGATACGATCCCAAGCTACACATGAAGAAAAATGGAATTATGAAAAGGACAGTGTAACATAATTTGGATGAACGCTCTGTGGTAATGTAAGTGGCAGTAAACTATACAGTGAGAGACTGGCACACTTTCAACTCGTATTCAGTTGAAAATGTGCCAGAGTTATTTTGTCTAAAAACATATACTTAACAGGCTGTTGTATTAGTGCTGGGTTATTTGGTATACCTTGTTCAACATTAAAGTCTAAGCTTTGTATTTCAAACTATCTTCATTTTTAAAATATGAGACTCCTTTGTATCTTAGCTATTTCTAATGTGACTAATATGCAGTCTTATTTACTAGGACTAGTTGCTCCATGTTGTAGGATAGTTCACACTTTGAGCTGTTTAAATTTTGTTTCCCTTTTCAAATATTAATCTAGACCAAGTAGGCCTTCTTGGGTGATCCATATAACTTAGGCTATGGTTTTCTGAAATGAGTACCAGTTGCCTGCACCCATAGCAATGTTAGACAAAAGTTAGAAAAACATAACATTTTTTAACATAATACTTTTCTTAACTGATACTGTGGTAGTTGCCAAACATAATATGACCTTACTAAATTATTTTGAAAATCAACACAAACTGATCTTATTTTTAGCAAACATAAAAGTTGTAAACCAAATAACGGTATTTATATAATACAAGGTTACACCTCCCTTAAAATAGTATTTTGGAAATATACATTACAGCTGCAGCCAACATCCTTAACATGTTGCTATTTATTTATTTCATTTGATGGGGCAAATTATGATGCAAATGATGCATTGCATGCAATATAATGCATCAAATCAATTGTATTACAACTGCTTCAATAATGTTGGCAGCAACAGTTTTTCTGTTTTGATCATCAGCAGAAGAAAATTTCTTCTCAACTATATAGACTTCCCGGCCTGTCAAAATGAAAATTTAAATATCAAATTATGGCCAGATTCACTAATCCTTCCTAATATAGTTTGGAATGTTTTTTAAATCCTAAATCTTTTTGGCAATGAAATGACCTGGTACATTTCCAATTGTTATGTAATGACCTGAACATTTGTTATTTGGTTGCATTGAAATAAATATAATGCAAAAATCTTTAAACAGCTCAGATGAGTCATGGAATGAATCAAGGGTGGTGATTACAGACAGAAGGTAGAAGACAGATGGGAGAGAAGTGAGAGTCAAATGTTAATGCTCCCTAAAGATTGTGCAGATTGCAGAGAAGTAGCAAAAAATATGCAAAGGACATTTTTGAAAGCAATAAAGTCAATCTCTTGTTGCTTCCAATTTGTATTTAAATATAAATAATTTAAATGATTAATGTATTTATTCAGACTACAGAAAGGATTGTGACTCCTATTATTATTAGGGGCAGATTCTGTAGTGTAAGTGATCAGTATATTTTATATTCTGTGATTTACTTTAATAACAGCAAAACAAAAACAGGATTCTTTATTCCACAATGTTATTATATATATATATATATTTTTTTTATTTCAATGGAATAACAAAAGCTTGAATGATGCATTCAAGAAAAAATACACAAAGAACCATTATTGCTGATTTAAGGAATAATTTAACTTAATAATTAGATGCATTAATAAGAACCAACATGAGAATCCTTTGTTCTGGAAAGATACACTGAGATGTTATTGAAGTGACAGATGCTCAGAGAATGTGTTCATTAAAGTAAATCTTTCAACAAAAAAAAGGTTACATACTATAAAAGTCATATTCTGTTATTTTGTATAATCTGTACAAAGTGCTGCAGGGATGAGGAAACTAATGACCGAAGTTCTGGAGGTGGTAGCTTGTCTGATTGCATAGCATTTAGTACAGTACATCTACTAAATTTGATTAAGCACTGACCCTCTTATTGCAAGAAACACTATGGTTTCATACTAGCCCTAATAGCCATGATGGTACAGTATCAGGCTCAATGACCACTTAGAGCCAGGAATGAGCCATATATAATAAAAATGTAAGTTTCTCAAGACACAGAAACACATGAAGAGAAAGAAATGAGAATGGGGAGTGAAAGAGAGAACACAAGACTCACCAAGGAGAAGCAATATCACTACATATTTGTGGATAATACGAAGGAAAGTAAGAGGGTATGTTAGAAACTAACAGTATCCTTGTCTTTGGTTCCTGCACTCATTATCCTTATTCCTGCTGTGACTCTTGTCTTGCTACGGTGGTTCCTAGGTACTGAATTGTCTTCCTGGATATGGCTAGATACTCTGTAATGGCACTGAGGGATGCAGCTCATCTAAGAGGGACAGACTGGCATATAACTAAGAAAGTGAGAATGGTCATTCAACAGGTTATTCTCAATAGTAACAGGTAATGAAAGATTGAAGTGTATGTGCCAGTAAATTGTATATGAACATTACTGAAAGAGAATAGAAAAGCAGTCTATTTTCAACCGGCATCACTCAATAGATTCCTTATTTCAGTCTGGGGAATTATACTGTATATCTTTGAGGTGAGTATCTACCCACACTCATCACCAAAGGAAAAAATATATAATTTTTCTTACAAATAATATTATTTAGCCAACTCACTATTCGATGAGATCCACAAAACTATTGATAATCATTGTCACAATATATATATATATATATATATATATATATATATATATATATATATATATATATATTAGCTTTAAGTAACAGGATCATACACTTATTGCAATTAATGGGTGCCTTTGTGAGATTTTGTGAGAAAATTCTGTTATGGTGAGTGGAGTCATGCACTTGTCAAAGCCACAAGTTTAAAACATAACTTGAATTCTGAATTTTAATAAAATGCCATATTACGTACTTAGTTTATTATTATTTTATAATTTGTATATGTTTTTTATTTATGTTTTTATTATTTTTATTAAAAAAAGACACTTTGCTTAAAACAACTGTATATACAAAATATGCTGCTCAGGTTTACCGGCTCCAAATTACTATAAATGTTTGAGGAACTGTTTCAGTGAACAGATTTCTCTCATGTTGGCTGCAATTGTATGCCAGAAAACATCACCATTTAACTACTAATAGTGATTACTCCTTAATGGACCCTTATATAATACATTAATATTATAAACCTTATAAATTGAGTGCTCTAGGTTAGTGCACTGCCATAAATCAGCTGTGGGAGCTTGTTTTTCCTAAGTTCTACACTAATGTAAATCTTTTGCTCCCTATGGTTAGGGTACTCAGCCCAAAGCTGTAAATCCTGTCTTAGATGCAAAAGACTTCTGTGTAGGGAGTAGCCAAACCAAGCTTTACAAATGAGATAGGGCTCTAGGAGCCAATAGGAAATTCTAACGTCATCAATGTTATAATGAGTAAGAATCGCCGCAACAAGTGCCAACTGCTGTGGCAAGGAAACATTAGAGATATATATATATAAAGTAATTGTTTTTTATTTACTAATATATTTTGGTATTAAAAAGATGTGACAATTGTATTTATAACTTCGATACAAATTGTTGTGTTTATTTTGTGCTAAAATATGATAGATTTCTAGACAATGCATTAGAGCATTTGTTCCTAGGCAACATGGTTTCGTGACATGTATTAACCCCTTCAATACTGGGGTCCCCATGCTAATCCATGAAAAATCAGTTGCGAGTGCTGTAGTGACACAACAAATTCAACCTAGCTATGTAAATCCCCCATCCCTAAAACATTACAAGCAAAGACTTACTGGTCACTGCTCGAAAGTGAACTTCACAACACAGATGAAAAGCAAGACATAAATCTCCACTGAGTTTTGCACAGAAAATAAATTATGAGTTACTCCATGACACTCTGACACCCAAAACCTATGCTAATAAGATTTTACGGGTCACTAGCAAATCAGGGCAGTGCCATAATTGAAAAAACAGAACAAAGATTTACGAATACCAGAGACCACTTGCAAATGGTTTCAAAACCTTTGCTGAGTCTCCCAGAAGCATATAAAGCGACAGTATAGCACAAACAAACACTACAAAATGATGATATTTCAACATTATTTGAAACTTAACAAACCAATATCAACATATGTGTTATTAAAAAATATGATATGTTGGTATTAAGTCTGTTTTATGATACAAAATCCTGGGTAGCAAACAACCCAGTTCTAAAGGGGTTAATACATGTCACAAAACCACATTACCTAGGAACATTGTCTATAAATATATCATATTTTAACACAAAACAAAAACATTTTTATTTATTGAACCTATAAATACAATTATCACATCTTTTTAATCTCAAAATATATTAATAAAGAAAAACAATTACTTTATATTTATCTCTCTGTTCCCTTGCTAAGCTAGTTACAGGCAGTTGTCCCTGTACTTCCCCTCATTATAAGATTTCTGACATTAAAATTTCCTTTTGGCTCCAGGGCCATCTCATCTGTAAGGCTTGGTTTGGCTGCCTCCTGCACAGATATCATTTGCAGCAAAAGAGCTGAGGGCTGTAATCTGAGGGAGTGAAATATGTACATTAGAGTAGAAGTTAGGGGGATAAAAACTCCCACAGAATTTTTACAGCATTTCTCTGACTTACAGCACCTGATTTACATGGGGCTCTTGGTTGTGTGTTACCCTGGATTTTGTATCATAAAACGGGCTTAATATGAACATATATTTTTTAATTACACATATATATTTATATTGGATTGTTAAGTGTCAAATAATGTTGAAGTGTCAGGATTTTGAAGTGCTTTGTGTGTTTTAATGTCACTTTAAATGCTTCTGGGAGACTCAGCAAGGGTTTGGAAACCACTTGTGAGTAGTTCTTGGTACACGTAAATTTTTCTTCTGCTTTTTTGCAGTTATGGCAGTGCCCTGATTTTCAAGTGATCTGTAAAGTCTTATTAGCATAGGGTATTAGGGGAAAGGTCTTTCGGAGTAACTCATAATCAATGTTAAGGATTAAATCACAGTTACAGAATGCCGCTCATAGCAGTTCTCTCGCAATGTTTTAGGGATGGGTGGTTAACATAGCTAGATAGGATTTTCTGTGCTACTGCGACACTTTAAATTGCCTTTGCCGGGATTAGCATAGGGCACATAGTTTGCTGCAACCAGTGGCTCAGTCCAATTCATCTATCATCTATAATACACAATGTTCATAATTAAATTACCTAAATAATTATTAATTTAGGCCCTTTGGCTTGTCCCAAAAATAATTCTCCTTACTATCTTAGAGCCCTATTCTATTCAAGCAACTGAAATTGCGTTATAACATAAAATCGGTTGCAGGAACTTCTTTGCCCTACATTACATGTCTATTCAAAGCATTTAGCTTGCAATATTATGGTAAATCCTGTCTTGTCTGGAAAAGATTCCATTGTAGGAACTATGTGTTTCACTTAAATTACAGATGAGTAACAGAGAACACAAATTGACTGTATTGGGTCATTTCATATCAGACAAAAAAAGATGTTCTACTTTGGTCAAGAGTCCTGCAGAGGAAATAGAGTAGCCCTTATAATCAAAGGTTTGCCAAAACAGTGCTCAGTCACAACGCAGAAAATGCTAGCATGATTTCAATTAAGCCTCAAGGAAAGCCATTTCACATCACACTGATCCATGTCTATGCTCCAACCATGGTTGATGAAGAGGTTGAAGTTGTTCAATTGAATGAGGATATTAAACATATCCTAGATATAACTCCAAGGAATGTTGTTACTCTCATCATAGGAGATTGGAATGCTAAAATAGGAAACATGGAATAATGGGCAAGTTTGCCCTTTGAGTACAACATGAAGCAGGTCAGAGATTAGTAGAATTCTGTCAAGATAATTATTTTGTGTAAACACAAAGGTAAAAAGTAGACATAGTAAACCATTCCAAATTTAAATTGCAACATGAGCATAGAACTGTCTTTATGAAGGGTCTTAAATTTGTACCAACATTTTATTCCAACCTGTTCACAAATGTTAAAGACATTAATCTGTTTGTCAGGAAACTTGCTCTTAATTTTTTTTATAATATATGGGAAGACAAACAAATCCTCCAATCAGGTATTTGTGAAAATGATTTAGGGACGCTTAAGGGTCTAATGTCCCTTTTGGAGGAAAATGAGCCTCCAGAGTGTCAAAATAGTGAGAACAGAGTACTTTTACACCCAACATCAAAGGGAATCCAGGTGGATCTATACGCTTAATACACAGAGTCCCAGCGGGCTCAATGAGGGCTTCTCTTACAGTCTTCTCTTACAGTGCGTATATTTAGATTTTCATCACCGCTCTAATATACGCCCGCCTGCTGTATCCTACTCCATTCAGTCAGGATTGTTCATAATTAGTTGGATATTTCACTTCACTTATGTGACACATTCACTATTGGCGTACACATATTTTCTAATGGATATTATGTTTTGATATTGTTCTTAACACATAGAGGTGTTTTACTTATATTTGTTCTTTTTACAATACTATTTTAAATCACACACTTTAATCTGGTACACATAGGTTACCTATTTCTATTTACAATAATGTTTGCCTTTTTATTTATTTACACACTATTTTCCTTTATCTACGCTTAGATTACATTCACTATTATTTTGTCCTCACACATTACACTTAAGCTTTTTTCATTCTCTCTATCAGTCTATGCATACTTATTATATATTTCAATACATTATTCCTTATACATGGGGCATCCTCTTGTTACAATTTTACAATGATCACACTCCTTTACACCCCAGATTTAGGCACATTTTCATTGCATACTTACACACTACTTTCCCCTTTTATTACACTCACATCACATACTAGTAATTTGTCCTCACGTTTAATTGTTTAACATCTTCCATTCTCTCTATTACTCTACAAATAACTACTATATACTTCTATAAACTATTCCTTATACATCCTCATTTAGATACATGTTTACAATATGCACACTCTTTACATTGCATATGTTGGCACATCTTTTTTGTATACATACACCATTCATAACTCTCCATTCACATATTTACATATTAGCACCATGGGTTCTCCTCTGCACACTACACTCTCATAGCAGTACATCCCATTCTACACAGTAGTTATTTTCACTTTTTTTTTTTTTTTTATTCTTTCAGTTTATACTCAACACAAGCACACTGTTATTTTTATTTATTTTTGGTCATTTAGTCATCAAATAGCAACACACATAATCCAACTGATTACAATCATAGTTACACTTTTTTACTGTAGGATTTTCATACCTGTAGCCCTCTGATGTTTTGCTGGAATACTGCAGGAGTGTCTTTCAGCAGGCAATACTTCTGTGAAAGAAGTGGATGCAGTGACAGATTTTATTTTCCTGGACTCTGCAGATGGTGACTGCAGCCATGGGGATGAAAGCTATTAAAACATATAGATGTTACACTATCAACAAAGTTCTGTATAGTTAGAACTATGATATTCCCAGTAGTAACATATGGATGTCAGAGCTGGACCACAAAAAAGGGTCAGTGGGGGTTGATTTTACGCCGTTGAATTGTGGTGCTGGAAAAAACTGCTTAGAGTCCCTTGTATTGCAAGAAGATTGAATCAATCAATCAACACTAGAGAAAATCAAGCCAACTGTTCACTGGAAGGTTTAAAGGTAAAACTTAAATATTTTGGCCATATCATGTACGCACAAAAAGAAGGGGGTGGCAGAGGAGGAGATGGCCAAATGAGGTCATTGAAGCAATACACATAAGCTTGAAGGAGCTCAGAAGTGCAACGGCTAACAGATGTACCAAGTGTGCTGCAGTCCATAGGGTCATGGAGAGTCAAACACTACTGAACAACAGAACAACAAGTGGGTTCAACTTCTCATAGATTTATGTTCTTTTCCATTTATTCCAGAATTGCCCTACAGCTTTAAAAGTATGGTAGTGACAGTAAATCAGGCTCTAATTTTAATAGTAGTGTTAATACGTATATATAACTACACATTTGAAGCAGTACTCATATTTAAGCCAGTGTACCCCAAAACCTATATGGTTCTCCCTGAAACACTAATACCAAGTAAAGCTGAGATTATTGATGCACATTAATTATAAGTATTTCAATGTTAACTGTGCATTCATGATTTATTTACAAGTAAGTAGTGTAAATAATGAGCTTACAACTCCAGAAAAAACAGAGGTATGTATCACTATGCGGGAAGCGCTATATATCCCAGTGTGATGGAGTGCCATTAGGGGTCACAAGAGAGCTCTGTAAGACTTCTCCCCTGAGAATGAAAAGAGTTAAATCCAGGCAGTTATCAGAGGCTAAATGGAAGCACAGCTGTGAACTGCCTTTAAAAGCAGCAGAGAGATGGGTGGAGTCTCTCTCACTTAGGCTTGGGCCTAAGAGCCGTGAGCTGTGTGTGAAAGCCCTGGACAGCTCAGCTGCGGGGATCCTGAGAGCTGGGATTTGTGCTGGAGCAAGACAGTCAGGAAGGCTGCGGAGTTCCAGAGTTTGCGCACAGAGAAGACTTCTGTGGTATTGGAGATATTCCACTGAGATAGGATTATCTGAAGACACCATCCCTAAGAAGCCAGAAGGAATAAGGGATAAAAGGTTGGTGCCAATGCATGTTATTCTCATTGTATCCAGAGAAGGATTACAAAGGTCCCAGGGAGAAGAAGAGTGCATTGAGAGTGAGAGTAAGAGTTCCTCATTACAAGAGGGTGACAAGGGCCTATGCTTCACCCACGATTGATAGAAGCTGTAGAGGAAAAGGCAAATAAGAGACTGTTTGGTTCCTGGCCACAAGGTGGCGATATAACACAAATAAGAGACTGTTTGCATCCTGGCCACAAGGTGGCACTCCCTGTCGCAGATAAGCTGCACAGGATATAGTCAGGGCGTTCCTGAGTATAGTAAGCACGTTTATGTAGGATTTATTTTATGGCTGAATACAAGCACTGTTTTTGTTATTTTTGTGCTAACAAATAAAATAGCAGTAAATCTCAACTTTGGACAAGCCTGCTGTGTCTTCCTCCCTGTATAAAAGAGATAAGAAAGTGCAGGACGCAAACCCCGCCAGAAGGGGGCGCCCTGTTACACCCAGGTAAGACACCAATGTTCCTTATTAAGCTATTATTTCAAAATAAAGTATGGCTCAAAAGAATTCTTACTAAACACCAAATCCGATATTTCTAATGAAAACTAGAATATGTGGGGGAAGATCACAAAAAGTTACAATACTAAAAATAATGAGTATAAACACACATGGAAACAAATCACCAATAAATAAGAATCGTTTAAAAAAGGTGATTTGTAATCCATATGTATTAAAAGTATATAAAAAAATAGTTTTGGTCCCACTCCAAGTCCTTCAAATTATTATTAATTTTTTATTATTATTTAAAATGTCAAAAATTCAAACAGACATAATAGAAACAAGACAAGATAATACAAAATCACATACAATTATAAATGTAAACTAAAAACATTCTGACAGGTTAGTAATCTTAAATACTGAGAGATGTGCTATCCCAATTATTAACTTTTTTCCAGAACTCTGGAGAAATAATTCTATACCTTTTGTTAGGTTATTAAAAGGACAGAAATGAAGAATACATTGTCTATTCTAGTTTACAGCCTGTCAGACATAAACAAACACATCAAACATATAAACACTTATCGTGGAGGAACAAGAGAGGGCAAGCAATGGCAATGTAAATCAATCAATGTCCACCTGCGCCCAGAGCTCGAATCAAGACATAATCAATCATTAGTTTCCTCTATTTCTTTATTAATTTATCCTCCCATCATTTCCATTTTTTAGAAGGCCAATTATACCATAATTAGCTCGGTCTTTTTCCAGTACATAATTAATGTGTATTACTGTACTTATTTCATTCCAACTTGGGATATTTGTGGCTTTCCAGTTACTAGCTAGCAAAACCTTAACTGTATTACCTATTACAATTATGCTGGCATAAACCGTAATAGGGAAAATTTCTCAAATTGCATGAAATAAGGCAATCTGAGGTGTCAACATTATTTCCATTTCTATTATTTCTCTAGAGCAATTTTACCACATCCCTTTTGCCACCAAATGTGTAAGTATGTTCCTATAAAGCCACAGTTTCTCTAGTATAAAATGCTGTTATTGTCTTTTGCAAATTTAGCTATTTTTATTGGAGGCCAGTGCCATTTATTTACTATTTTGAAATATAATTCTCTAGAATGAGCATCTTTAATATATTTATCTGTAGGCTTTAAACCACAAATCTGAAGACCAACTTTCGTCCAAATGCTTTCCCCATGGTCTTAAATTAGAGGTTTTATTGACTTCTGTTAATTTATTACAAATATTATATACCTTAGAAATTAAATGTTGGTCCTGGTTGCTTAAACATAAACAGCCTTATTAAATTGTGATTCGGCCAATTGAATAGGGATCTATATAAGCACATAGCATATTTTTTTACAGAAGTTTTTAGTTAGTGAAAACCTTGCTTTTGGATAAAAATTCACTAACTAAAAACTTCTGTAAAAAATATATGTGCTTATATGATGGGGCCCACAAGATGCTAAACAAAGCTACCAAAATATTCTGTATTGTGTCCAAATTATAGCCAGTCCAAGTGATATTAAACATTAAGCCAGACTCTGAAGCTAAAATAACCTCAAAAGGACATTTTATGGATAGTGAGGGTACACAGTAATAACATCTACAATATAATAACATGAGCATAAAAAATAATTTCAAAAGTAGCAGTGGTTAAAAAAACAACCATCAACTAAAATCCAAACGTGTTTTGTCCATAAACGTGGGCTTCCTCAATGGTAACCCGCATAACCTGAAAAGGTAGTGTGTGTATAAAATGTCTCTGAAATAATTGAGATACATTTTTATGTGCCTTCCAAACATTTTTTTCAGTGGGTAGACTATCCACCTATGTACAATTATGTAAAATTGATCAATGCCAGGCATGAGCTGCAAAGGTAAGTAAAATATTAGTACTATTAAGATGGGCAGAGAAGCAAAATAAGCAATTACAATTATGACACTATATAAATCCTTGGTATGCCCACATTTTTAATATTGAGTAAAATTTTGGATAACACTTTAAAAAAGGATATTGTAAATTTGGAAAGGTTACAGAGAAGGACAACAAAATGAATAGTAAGAAATGAAGAAATTAATCTAAAATTGCATATGATTATCTTATATAAGTACATCAAGGGTCAATATAAGACTTTGTCAAGTAAACTTTATTTCTACTGACAAAAGACCACCCCTAGAAGAAAACAATGTCACCTTAGAGGGGTTTTCACAGTAAGGACAATCTGTGGCACTCCTTTTCAAAGGAGGCTTTGATGACTGGTTTTAAAGGTAAGTCTAAAAAAGAGGTTTGCCATATTTTTGAATAAACACAAAATTATGTTGGATAACTATTAATTCCCCCTTCAGGTATGGAGCTGGGATGACTAATAGGTTAATCTCTGCTATTCTCAGGTTGGGTCTACCATACTCTTCAAAGGATAATAAGTTACAATAGGCAAAGAGACAGACAGTCTGGACTAGCGCAAGTCTTTTACTATTAATAAGCTGTAGAATACACAGTTCCCCAATTTCCTGGTTGTTAGTCCTGAAATAAATGTGGCGTGTACTCCCTCTTTGGGATTAGTCAGGGCTTCCACATAATGCCAGCCAATTTGGCACCGATGGAATTCAATGGAGTTCTACGAGCCTTGAATATACTCATATAGATGTCATTGGTGATCCCACCCAACACCCTTACAGTGGTATTCACCCCATTTTATGGTTATGTCTCTTAACACATGATTTTATGCCACTGTACCCTCCTGTCATGTAATCCTCACAACCCATCAACCATGTTGTATACTGCAAACAATAACAGTACTACATTCCCAAGAACCCAAAACAACAGTAATATCCCAATGTCAAGTCAGCCATGACAATATTGTTTTAGCTATAGATAAAAGGACTGCTAAAGTCAGATTTTTTTTTAAAATGTAATCAGTAGTCCACTTAATAAATAATTTTCTTGTAGAAATATATAATTAACATAAAGGGAAAACAATATTTTACCATTATTGATGCTTTCTATGTTCCACTATATATCCATTTTGCTATTCACAGGCTTTCCTTTATAGCAAATCCTTTACATTGCTAATGCTGCAGTTGCAAATTAATTTGCAACACAGGAGCAGGCGTGCACACTACCATGTAGTTCACTTGGTCATGCAATTAAAATGGCCTGCTACCAAAACCAATGACTGTCACAAGGATACTGGCAGACTTGCAATATAGGCTTTTCTCTATGTATCTTCAATAATCTGTTATGATGATTTAATTCAAGTGACCATTGTCTCTCAATGGGATCATACTGCCACCTCTTCTAGTATTACAACATTTTGAAACAAATCTAAAGTAGATTATTTTTCTAATAAACTCAGAGGGAGTTGTGAGGAGAGAGTAAGAAGACAAAGAGGAGGGAAGAGGGTGAGCAGAGAGGGATATATAGGGCCAGTAGTGAAAGTAAGTGGGAGTTCTAGGAGAGGGAGGCCTGTAAGGGAGATTGAGGGAGGGAAGGATGACCCCCAGCTGCAGGAACATATATAGCAGGGGCAAAGGGGGAGGGACATGATCTTAGGGCAGAGGACTGTTGAGAAAGGACAGGGATCAGGGAAAGATTAGGGAGGACAGGATCCCCAACAACAGATAGGAGGGCAGAAGATTTACCCAAGCACAGTGCCCCTAACTATACACACAAGGAGATGATGGTCCTACTCCAATCGATCCGTGCCCATGATTGAGGTTGCAGCTGGCGCAACTGGCCTTGGATAAGCTGTCAGGGATGTGAGGTCTGAAAAGCACTGTAATAAAGACTGCCAGAGCAAAGTAAAGTGGAAGATGACAGTGGATGCCAGAGCAGCAAGAGCTATGGGTGGTGTCCCAGCAGTCACTGTGAAGTTACATGAGTGGCAAAGGATGCTGAGGGACTGGATTGCCCCAATAACTGTGATTTGACTTCCTGGCTTGGTTGATATAGGCCAACCAGGCACCATGCCAGGTAAACATCATGTACACAACCATCTCCTCACATACCCTCGCATGTACACCACACACACATAGATAACACACATAAAGTGTAAATGTTGCCAACCAATGAAAGGGAAATGTTAGCTTCCTAAATTTGACTAGGGATATTTTATTCCTGTGTGTCTTAATGCTTAGGGATCAAGCTGAACAGAATCTGATTATGCTACCAGTGAATAGGATCTGTGGTACTAGTGGGAGAAAGGGTAACAGTCTGAAGAGCAAACCTACGAGGGCACAGGTTGAGAGGAGGAGGATGACGATACATGTATGTGGTCAGTGAGGGCACATGCTGGTCTGTCCACCACACCACTGTTTTTTTTTGTCCCAATGGCCCCCTCCTCCCACAGATTGACTCTCCACTTGGGCCCTCTCATTGGACTGCCAGCTCCTCCACCACCACCACCTCCTCCTCTCACAACCACCAGCTCCTGGATGCAAATTGCTGTGCACCTCCACCAGTGCCTGTACCACGAGCAGCACCTCAGCACCTCCCCACTCCACCACCACTGCCTCCTCCTCCAACAGTCATCCCTGAATCCAGCAGACCACAAACCCATCAACTACAACTGGAAGCTGCACTGGAGTATGTGAAGCAGCAAGGTTGCCCAGTGGTAAGCCTCCTGACCAATGTCTATATGCTCATCCAACTTAAAATGGACATCAACCAGCATGTTCTGGTTTCAAGCACCACCTCATCACAGCCTGGCCCCTCCTCTTCACCCTCCATCAGCTGGTATGCCCTCATCTCCTTTAGCAATTCCTCCCCTTGCAAACCCACATAGGCAAAGGCATGATGACTCTGGGGGTGGTGGGGGGGGGGGGGGCTGTGCTCAGACAGAGGAGGAGATGGGGCTGCATCTAATATTTACCTTCTCAAAACAGTCCTTAGTGAAAATCTATTGGTAAAATAGATGGGATGTGATGGTGATATTTAGTAACCATGTGACTACCCACCATCACATAGTCCATAATACTCTTTTACGTGGACATGTATGGTTATGTTTAACAACTATACAAATCTATGGTTAACAATGCACCACTGAGGAATGCTATTGAGAAGAGATGATGTAGTCCCTTCTTTTTTGTTATTATATGTATAAGCCAATAACCTTGTATCCGATAAGACATTTTGTTCATCGCAAATAATGTAAGTAAACTATCTACACAGTGGCTTTCATATAGCCGTTCCATCAATGACAATTGCCCCAGCAGAATGATCTCACACACCATTAATAAATACATATATCATATTTTAATCCCCATGGTTGATGATAGTGACTTTCATAAACTGAATTAAGTATCTGAATTCGATGATTATCACATTCCCAGATTGGATAAAGGCGAGATTTTTAACAACACTGCATTTAACATAGGGATATTTATTTTCTCTTCCAAATGGTCTGTTAAAAAGTCCTGCCATTTGACAACATGGAACTCTGGCAACTTTCGAGAGACTATTAGACAAACTATAACATTCCCATTATGAATATACAGCAGCTTACTTAGATGTTAGATGTCATCCTCCCCACTGAATAGGTGAAACATCTTTCAAATGTGGAAGCAGTATTGGGAATCCTGAGACAGCCATCGCTTACTGTAGGCCATGTGAAATGTATCATAGGACTGAGTGAAGCTAAATATCTGGGCTATATAGTAAGAGGAGGGTTGGTCAACCTGCAGCTTAGCAAAGTGGAGTCAGTCCAGATCTGGCAACAACTTTTGAGGAAAAAACAAATGAGGGCCTTTTTTTGGGCAATTTAGTGATATTATCAAAGGTTAATTTCACATTTTTCTATAAGAGCACCCAACTGAAAGATATAATGAAGCCTAGAGCTCCTAATATAAAGTGGATCAAGAAGGCCAATCGAGCTTTAAATGACTTAATAGACCAAGGCCCCTAATCAGTTGAGCAATTGTTTGTTATTGGTGCATGTAATGTAGCCGGTAAACTAATTTGCTATTCAATTTAGCTACCCCCAAACAATGTACAGGTTACAGGCTGAAAATCCCTGCAGTTGCCCAAACGGTTACTCCAACCCATCTAAGCCTTTGATCTTTCAAGCCCGAAAATGTTACAATCGCAAATCACTATTCAATTGCTGCAATTCCTTAAGCCCGCAATTGGTTTCACACCCGCAAATGGCAAATGTAGAAGAAAATCCTACAAATACCTGATAGGACTCGCAAGGGGGATCAACACCTGATCGTAGCACTGTAAATAAAACTACAAATAAAAATATAAATACTGCACTTTAAAAGATGGGGAAAGCAATGAAATACATTAGAATTAATTGCACAACAGTCTCAAGCTCGCAAATCTGCAATCAAAAATATTTTTTTTTTATGTTTTATTTCCTTGTTACATTAGTCTTGGTAATCAAGGAGTTAATACAGGCCACTCACATTGACTAGAACAGTATTGTCATTCATTTTTATTATTGCCGGATTGCGAGTCCGATCGGATATCGGAATTCTAAAAGCTAATTGATTGATGTTAACCTCCATGTTTTACTGACATCATGATGACAGTCTCATTTACTATTGGCTGCTTATAAATTGGTAGTTACGGCCTTGCTTAACTGATAATGATCATGCTCTGAAATGCTACTTAAGGGTGCATGGTTTACTATTTAGGCTTTCAGCCAGGTAGCTGCTGGCTTGATCAATTGAATCGATCTGTAACTGTTGCAATTAAATAGGGGCCAGGAAATTGAGAGAAAGTGTTTATCTTGCAAACTGATGCATCTACTGTGGGTGTGATCTTATCACAGATAGTGGGGAAATGAAGAGCATCCAATCCTGTTTCTTAGCAGAAAGTTACTACCTCTGGAACAAAACTACTCTGTGTTAGAGAAAGAATGTCTGGCCATAAAATTGATAGAAACTAGGCACATTTTTCTAGGCTGCTAATAATCATTTTATCATATACAATGTAATTTAGCTCACTTTTGGAACCCAGTCTCTTTATCACACTATTTACTGACTATTTACTACTGCTCTCAGTGCCTGCTGTTGGTTCTTGTAAATGGGTGTACGTCTTATTGCTCCTATGCCTTTCTGCTCTGTTTGGCTAAAATTCCTGCTCCATTTTCTTTCTCTATAGGGCTGATATTTTGCTGCTGACCTAGGTTGATACAGATCTTGTTGGATTTCTGACCTTTGACTTGTCTGACCAATTTTTTCCTGTGTACTTCGACTTGTTACTTCAAACCTGTCATCCTATGGTACTTTGTCTGTGGATGGTTTCTTCCAGACAGCTTGATAATAAAAGTAGCCTACAATGGACCTTAAAGCCCAACCTACTTCATATGGATAAAACAAAAGGGTTACATGCATTATGTTTGTCTGGTCTTGGTCATAAACTAAATGCTCACAAAAATCTAATCTGGACTCTAAGCATGACCAAATTGCTGGGTCCCTCTGCAGCTATGATTGCTGCCCATAACCTGATACAACTATAGTGCAAGTGTCAGCATCACAGTTGCCTATAAATATTCCCACAGCATCTCACAGCCCCACATACCTGCTCCACAAATCTACTCTGGTGATCCAAATACCTGTCGAGTTTTCATTCAGCAACATTCCATACAAACCCTTCAGACTGTAAGTCTTCAAAAATTTTATCGTGCAAGGTGCTTAAAGGATGTACAGTGCCCTCCATTTATTTGCAATATGTTAAAACAGTTTTTTGCCTTGTACTTTACCCATGTATGGAGCTGCAGAATAGGTTGCAGCTTTACAAATAAAGGATAATAATGCAATGTAAAGTAGCGAGTTTCTAATCTTGTATGGTGCTTTGGGAAAAAGCACTTTCTACAAAGATGTTATGCTCAAAACAGGGCCCTCTGTCTTCTACAGTTTGTTAATATAGTATGTTTCCTTGTTAATATACCCTGTACAGACCTATGGAATATGTTGGCCCATTACAAATAAAAGATAATAATAACAATACTAATAATAATGAGAGCTCCAGACATCACTTTTCACCTCACAGACATGAGGGATATGTAATATATTTGCTTACAGATGAAGCCTTGGAAGAGCAATTTACCTATTTCCAACAACTCTCAAATATTTGTGTTTGAATTTAAGAAGGTCATCCATAGCTCTGCATCTGCTAATGCAATTTTACATCTCCAGCAGTGTGTGTGGGGGGGGGGGGGGGGGGCACACTGTGGGACAGTATGCCATTGAGTTTCTAACCCTAGCTACTGATTCTCAATGAAACAATTATGCTTTATTGGAAGTCTACTTACTGGGAATGTCCGAGTGTATAAAAGATCAAAACGACTAATTATGATACACCAGACCAGTTTGATCTTTTTGGTTACCCAAATAGATATACATCTGAGTGAACGCAATAAAGAAAAAAACTTCTCAATTCAAAGTTTCAACCTTTAAATTGGCATCCCAGTTCCAAAATCTTTCTGCTACTACCTCCTTACCTACTGAGGAACAGAGGAATCTCTCTGAGGTAGAGCAAAGTAGAAGACATGCTGAAGAAGTATTCCTTTATTGAGGAACCAAAGGATATTTCCTAAGAACCTCACCTACTCGGCTTGGAAAAAAGACCACCTCCAGCAATTAGTGAGGGACAATTCCTAGAAGTAGCAGAAAAGATTAAGGTCTTGCAGAGTTATCTTTAACATTTTGCAGTTTTCTATCTGAACAGGACAGTGGTATGGTAAAGTTTGTACTAACAACTGTGGAGCATTGTGCATGATACTTAAAATCTATCCATTATCAGAAGCTGAGTCCAAAGCCATGTCAGAGTATGTAGAGGAGAACCTAGCCAATTTGGTTAATTTAAAAGTCATTGCTGGCAGGTGCTGGCTTCGTCTTTTTCTAAAATAAAGATGATGACCTTAGACTGGGCACTATCAGGATTTAAAAAAGATCACTGTGAAATATCGCTATTCCCTTCCACTTATTTCTAAACCATTATATTGCATCCATGGCCCCAATACCTTCAACAAGCTTTGTCTATGGGGGCCTATAACTTAGTATGCATCAACATTTATAAGAGAACGACCTATACGCATAACTGGAGAAATGCTGTTTTGAGGTATCCACAATACCTTTCCTTGGATATATCCTGTTTTCTGTGGGAATCAAAATAAATCCATTGTTTTTGCCAACTATTACGGGCTTTTTATACATGGATTCTCAAATATGTTAGCAGCAATGACCCATAAAGGTGGTATGCCATGATTTTGGGGTCCGAAAGCTTGAGAAGAGTTCCCCGGTCTAAAATTAGTGTTCACGTCTGCACCAATCCTTAAATATCCTGATGCCACAAGTAATTTGTGTTGGAAGTAGACGCCTCTGAATTTGGTGTGGGAGCAATAAAGTCACAAAGGAGAACCTATGGGAACCCTCTTTAATTGTGTGCCTTCTTGTCTAAAAAATGTGATCAGAAAGAATTATGATGTCAGTAACTGAGAAGTATTGGTCGTTAAGTTAGCCTTGGAAGAATGGAGGCATTTACTAGAAGGAGTTTCAGCAAATCTGATTCTCACCAACAACAAAAAGGTGAAGTCATCTGGAATTCTGGACATGATGCACAATACTGGGCTACCTTTGCATATACACCTGGTCAATAAAAGCATTTCAAAATTCTTCCCATTGTTTTAACCTTTCCAAGGTGTTCTCTGAGGAGGTTGAGATGAGCCAGGTTTGAGGCCTTTCCTTCTATGTGTTTTAGGGACTAGGAGTTGTTCCAGTGTCTTGTTCTCTGATGGAATCATTCTATATAGTAGATCATTCCATAGAATTAAACATGGGCCTTGTCTTTTTTCTCTTTCAGGGATAGGTACCCAATTTACTTTTACTAGCTCATTTTGTACATTCTGTAGGAATGGGTCAGAAGCTTGGTCACGTGCAACTTGTTGTTATCAGAGAAACACTGCTGTGGCGTCAACTCTTCCTCTTCAGGTTTTACTGTACTGGCCCTTTCTTTATTATTATGAGCCATATGGCCTGTTCTGTCAACCTCTCTCTCTTGTAAGTATGACACATTGCACAGCAAGTTCCACAGAGTCTGTATCTTCATGAGCTGCGAGGGTAGACACCAGCAGGGCTTATTGGTTTGATTTGAGCCAGTACAAACAAAGCTTATAATACACATCAACAATCTCAATGATAAATCATAGGCATTACATACTCATCACAATGGCAATTAATTGAACTATCCAAGATAAAACCATCATGAACTCAGGTATACAGTAAGACATAGAGATCATATGATCATATACTGTTGTTGTCTCATTTTAGTGCCAAGGACATTTGATGTCTCCACTGAGACTGAGGCAGGGACAGAGGTCAAAACTGAGCCATATTATGAGGATCCAGACTATGCCTCACCAGCAGGATCCATGATAAGAGGAGGAGCAGAAGCAGCAGCAGGACCAGTGGCCATATTGGGACCAATAATATGAGGAGGACGACAATACATACATGTGGTCAGTAGGAACCAGGAGGACCATCCACCACTCATGAAGAATTTTTCCTCCTGGCCCCCTCCTCCCTCAGATTGACTCATCACCTGAGGCTACCTACTGGTACAACTCCCTTGCATCCCAACCTACTCCACCACCACCACCTCCTCCTCTATCTACGTGGATGCAGCCACATCAATACCATCCACCAGTACCACCACCTCAGCACCTCCCAATCTCGCCACCACCATCTCCTCATCGCATTCTCAATATGCCAGCAGCATCACCCCATGCAGTCCACACCAGCAGTCTCCACAATATCACCCTCATGGCCATCCTTAGTGGCAATAATAGAGGAGTTTGTGGCATAACAGCAGAGACATGATGCTCCTCCTCCAGGGCGTGTCCTTCATCCAAGCTTGGACCTACAGCAGCGTGCTCTGGAAAGCACCACCTCTTCTACACCTGAATAGTTACCAAGTCACGCCAATACATTTAATTATCTGTGGTGTAATTACCACATGTGGCTCTAGTTGATGCTATGGATAATTTTTTTATACAATATTACCTCCTGGGCATCACTTGCACCACACCAATCATATTAATGCATTGTCAGCAACAATCATGCCTGTGCTCTGTGGATATAATAAACTTCTATTATTCTGTAATCCATGTGTCTGTGTGTATGTAATGATTAGTGATTTGAGACATTAAAATTCATTACATTTATTTGATATGATATGTTTATCCATATCATATTTCAGTATACCCATCATGTGTTTATAGTGAATGTGTATAAATTATATTTCCAGAAATATTCTGCATGAACAGAATGAGAATATATGGATAACTGCATAATCATATTTATAAATCAATAATAGTTCACAGTCGTATATGTCTGGACACCTCTCTATTACATAGTTACGTAGTTACATAGGGCCTCATTCTATTAGCGGCCGCAGCCGTTGCGGGGCCGCAAGGACCGGCCGCAAGCTATTCGGCTATTCTATTCCCCTCCGGCCGGGGATTCCGGCAGGCTTGCGGCTGGTGCCTTGCTATCTCTTGCGGCCGCTCGCGCCGGAGGAAATCCTTTGATCTTAAACGGCCGCAACGAAATCGGCCGTAAGAAATTCCTATTTGCAATTCAATTGCTCCGGGAACCCTCTCTGCAAGGCTAAAAGCGAGCCGCAGCTTACTTGCAGGAAAGAGGTCCCGCTAGCACCAATTAAGCACATAAAATAGCCCAAATAAAGCCATCCTGCACTTTGCGGAGTCTATAAAGTGTTTACCCTATACTCAAATCCGTAAAATATATATTTTTTTATATCCGTAAAATATCCATGTAAAAAGTCCAGAGGGCTTGGAGCACCTCAGACCCGCCCACGCCGCAGCCGGAAAATAAACAGTTAATTTGAACTCAGGTTTGGGCTGATGTGCAAGCTTGAGAGTGGGTTACTTTTAATCCTCATGTCCCCCAATATGATCCCTAGCATTTACAGAGCTGTACAGTGCAGGCTTGAATTTATTTTTGCGTTTTTAGATTTCTGAGCTTACGGCCGGTTCCAAGATATGCGGCCGGCCGTAAGAGGAGGCCGTATAATAGAATCGCAAGTTAACAGAACCCCCGCAAGGAATCGCAGTCTTACGGCCGATTTACGGCCGGTAATAGAATGAGGCCCATAGTAATTAAGGTTGAAAAAAGACTTTCAGTCCATCAAGTTCAACCTTTTAAGATCTCCTCTGATCTGCAATCTGCAGAATTAAATATTAATTAGTTGTTAATTAATTATTAATCAACTATTTAATTATATTTTAAATTTTATTTTTAATTATGAATTAATCCAGAGGAAGGCAAACAGAAAAAAACCCCAAGTGAGCCAATCGTCTCAAAGGGAAAAAATAATAATTCCTACCTGACCCCAGATACTGGCGGTCGGATTTCTTCCTGGATCAATACTGTCTCTCTAATTATCCATGATAACCCTGAATTCCCTTTTTAATTAGAAATAAATCCAGTCCCCTTTTAAAGTTATCTATCGAATCCACTGTTACCACCTCCTCTGGTAGAGAATTCCACAGATTAACAACCCTGACTGTGAAAAACCCTTTTCTTTCTTTAGGTGGAATCTTTTTACTTCTAACCTCAAGGTATGTCCTCTTGTCAGTTGAAAACCTCTTGGCACAAAAAGCTCCCTTTACAAATCTTTATTCTGACCCTGGATGTATTTATATAAGGTAATCATATCTCCTCTTAGACACCTTTTTTCTAGAGAAAATAAGTTTAATTTGGTTAGTCTTTCTTCATAACTTAGCCCCTCCATTCCCCTTATTAGTTTTGTTGCCCTCCTCTGTACCTTTTCCAGCTCTATAATGTCCTTTTTATGAAGTGGTGCCCAAAATTGTACTCCATATTCCAAATGAGGGCATACTAAAGATTTGTATAATGGCAGAATTATATTTGCTTCCCTTGCTTCTATACCCTTCTTAATACATGCTAATATTTTATTTGCCTTTGCAGCTGCTGCTTGGCTTTGAGCACTGTTACCTAGGCGGTTGTCCACAAGCACTCCCAAATCCCTTTCAATATCTAATACACCTAGATTTGCTCCATTAGGATTTTAAATTGCGGGGCTATTTTTCCTTCCCAGATGCATAACTTTACTTTTATTCATATTAAATCTCATCTGCCATTTAGATGCCCATTCCTCAATTTTATGTAAATCCCTTTGGAGGGAAAGCACATCATTATCTGATTTAATTACCTTGCACAACTTCATGTCATCAGCGAAAATGGAGACACCACACTACAATCCCACCTCTAAGTCATTAATAAATATGTTAAAAAGGAGAGAACCTAATACTGAACCCTGAGGAACCCCACTTACCACATTAGTCCAATTGGAGTATGTTCCATTTACAACAACCCTTTGCTTCCTGTCTTTTAGCTAGCTCTCAATCCATCAGCTGATATTTACTGCAATTCCTGTATCTCTTAGTTTGCACAATAGTCTCCCATGTGGCACTGTATCAAATGCCTTTGCAAAATCCAAAAAGACTATATCCACTGAGATGCCTTGATCCAGGTTCCTACAACTTCCTCATAGAAACTAATTAGATTTGTTTGACATGACCTATCCCTCATAAATCCATGTTGACTCCTACTTATAATCCTGTTCAAATAGACATATTCTTGTATATTATCCCTTATTAACCCTTCTAAAAGCTTCCCCACTACATAAGTAAGGCTCACTGGTCTATAATTCCCCGGATTTGCTCTTGCTCCCTTTTTAAACATAGGTATCACATCTGCTTTTCTCCAGTCATCTGGTAGAGACCCTGTGTTGAGTGAATCTTGAAAAATTATATATAATGGTTTGGCTATTACAGAACCCAGTTCCCTCAGTACCAGTGGATGTATTCCATCAGGACCTGGGGCTTTATTAACATTTATTTTTTCCAACGTCTTTTGAAATACTTCCTGTGTTAACCAATTATTTGGCAAAGGTAGTGTAGCCACATTATGCTGCAGTGTCCCAACCACTGGTACCTCCCTTGTATATACCGAAGAAAATAACCTATTTTGCTCTTTTGCCTTTTCCTGGTCACTCATTTTCAGATGGCCTGTGTCCCATTGTAATGTTCCTATAGCTTCCTTCCTCACCTTCTTCCTATTAATATACTTAAAAAATATTTTAGGTTTAGTCTTACTCTCTTTTGGAATACATTTTTCATTTTCTATTTTAGCCAGTCTTTTGCAAGCCTTGTTGATTTCCTTGTTCTCCCGTCAAGCAGTCTCTGTCCCCTCTTGCTTGTATAATTTAAATGCCTGTTTCTTACTCTGTATCTTGATCTTTAAATCATTGTTAATCCATATTGGGTGTGATTTACTCCTTTTTACTTGTAATCCCACATGGTATATGCCGATGTGTATGTATATTTAGTAAGGATTTAAATGTTGTCCATTTATGTTCAGTGTTTTTACCTATCAGTTCTCTGTAACAGTCTATATTTTGAATTGCTGCCCTTAGACCGTTAAAATCTGCCCTTTTTTGAATTAAGAGTTTTTGATGGCCCCTTCAAATTGTGTTTTTTTAATTTAATCTCAAATGATACTGTGTAGTGATCACTGTTTCCCAAAGGTTGCCCTATTCCAACATTTGATACTATATCAATATTATTTGTGATGACAAAATCTAAGATAGCTTCATTACTAGTAGGCTCTTGTATAACCTGGGCCAGATAATGATCCCTGAGTGTACTCAAGAACCTGCTCCACTTAGCTTAACTGCTGGTCTCATTTATCTCCCATTATTAGAACTTGCCCATGCTTAGCTGCATTTCCAATCTGTAACAATAATTGTATTTCCTCACTTTCAGCTATATTTGGGGGTTTATGGCATACTCCTACTAATATCCTTTTGAAATTTGCTGCTCCGCTATTTATCTATTTTATCACTAGGTCCACCATAAATATCTACTCTGACTATAGGCTTAAATTCAGGCTTAACATACAGACAAATCGCTCCTCCTCTTTTACCACTGCCTCTATCTTTCCTAAATAGGTTATAACCATCTAGATTAACAGTCCAATCATGAGATTCATCCCACCACATTTCGGTAATGCCTACTAAATTCCATTTTTCATTAATTGCTAATAATTCTAACTCTCCCAAGCTTCTAGCATTAGCAGGCATACACCTTATGTTATAAGACTGTAGTTCTGCAGTGCCTGCCACTGTACTTGAGTTACTTAGTACTACCTCTCTATTGACTATACAACCCCTCTCCCATCTCCTTACCTATGAATTGTTAATTCATCCCTTATACCCTCTACACTTTCTACCCCATTACTTATATCTAGTCCTTCCCCCACCTACTAGTTTAAAAACTCCTCCAGCCTTTCTACCATCCTATCCCCTAGCACAAAAGCTCCCTCATCATTAAGGTGCAATCCATCCCTGCTGTAGAGATTGTACCTGAGTTAGAAGTCAGCCCAGTGCTCTAAAAACCCAAACCCCTCTTTAGTGCACCACATCTTTAGCCACGCATTAATCTCCCTAAGCTTCTTTTGCCTCCCTGAGCTAGCACGTGGCACTGGTAGTATCTCAGAAAATACTACCTTGGAGGTCCTTGCCTTCAGCTTCTTACCTAGTTCTCTAAAATCATTCTTTAGGACACTCCATCTTCCACTAACTTTGTCATTGGTACCAATATGTACCAAGACCGCCGGTTCATTTTCAGTCCCTCCCAATAATTTGTCTACCCGATCCACAACAAGAGGAACCCGAGCACCCGGGAGACAGAAAACTGTTTGATTGTTCGGATCTGGATGTCAAATCACCCTGTCAACCTTCCTAATAATATTCTGCCCTCCCACTCCTCCAGTAGAACTGTTCTCCCAGCTGTTAGAGGGAACAGCTCTATCTGGCATTGCCATTCCTGAATGGACATCCCCAACAGTTTCACGCAATCTGGCAAACATGTTGGTGTTTGCCAACTCAGAACTGGCCTGCCTCCTCCTGTTCCCCCTAAATCCCCTTCTAACTGTAACCCAGCTACCTCCCTGGAAATCATGACTATCCCCAGCTCCACCCTCCATGTTAGGCCCAGCTAAACTGTGCTCCGAGAGCACCAACCCCCTTTCCAGTGGAGCAATATCACTAAGTGCTGCAATTCTCCTCTCTAGATCTCCAATTTGAGCTTCCAGAGAGGCAACATGCTCACACCTCTCACAGAGGTATGGACCCTGGATCATCGTTCCAGTATTGCATACATATGACAGGATGAACACTGAATGAGGTTGCCACTGAACTGACTCATAATTATTATTATTGTCTACAACATCAGTGGTTAAAATAAAGAATATAAAATAATATATTTGTATAAAGTTTTCCTCCTTTGCACTATAAATCTGCCCTGCCTTTTTTTTTTTAAGTCCCTCCTTTTATTTAAACTCCTACGCTTTTACTAGAATTGCACTTGATACTGAAAATGTTTGCAAGGTCACAAGTTTGCCTCTTCTTCTGTTTATATTAACTTCTGCCTTCTCACCTGGACACAATTAGTGCACTCTTCAATTTATCAGCCTTTACTTGCAAGGAAAATCCACTTGCAAACAGCCCCAAACAGCTCACAAACCTTTTTTTATTAGTTTATCAGTCAAGCCACACCCCTCTCACCTGGCACAATTAGTGCACTCTGCAATTTATCAGCCTTTACTTGTAAAGGAATATCAACTTCTTGTATTTGCAATCTTATGTTTCCTTGTCACCAATGTTATGTTAATTATTAATTAATGTTGTTATGGCCAAGAGTTTACACTTTCCATGTTAAATATGATTTTAATATCATCATACTTTAACATCAAATCACATAGTGGTGCACAAAACACCTGAGATTTGCCAAAAGTGTGAGATCATGATGGAGTATTTAGACTTATTTACTCAAAAAACATTGTCATGTGAACAGTATAGGCCATAACAGTGATACAGTCATGGATTTCTAGATGTAGCCTGAATGAATATGCTCAAAGTGTGTTCAAGCAGTATTTAATATGTTATTAGCACATATATTTACAATATGCATGAACAACATTAATACTTTTTTTTTGGAGGTAATATTACTAAAACATTACATATATAATACTATTATGATTTTACATATTGTCACATGCACAACAGCAATGTTGGGGTAATTTAACAGGATGGAGCTACCCAACATTTCCGTTGATGGAGGTAAGTTTTCTGGGGCTCCTTGTGCCTCTCCAGGGCCTTCCTCAACAGCTAAAACACATTAATGAAACACCCCTTATCATCAATTGGTCTTATGCCCTTGAACCTAAAAACACCCAGTCCCTAGCATGCCCCCTAAGACAATCCTGTGCATGGCCTGTGCTATATAGTGATATTCCTGTTGAGGTTCACCTCCAGAATGGATATTTGTTGTTGTTCAGTTGTTTAATTGTATCCAACTCTCTGTAATCCTACGATTCACAGGACACCATGCACATGTTATGTCTCTGGTTGTGCCTATCCATAAAGATTTCTTGGCAAAGATTCTGGAGTGGGTCAGTGCCAGTTCCTTCACCAGTGGACTGTGATTTGTGTGACCTTTCTGCTATGACCTGAGAATCTTGGGTAACCCTGCATGGTTTAGCTAACATCTTCATTGAAGTAAACAAGCACCTTCCCTATGACAATGTAGTCATCCAAAAAGGAACAGCATGGATGACCAGACCCAATTTAGCCACAAATGAGGTTAACCACTTTTCTTTTTAAGGTCTTAAGCTGACCATGATCACAGTTCTCATAGCCCGGTGTATAACACACAACGGTATTGTGTACATGACATACCTTCCCATGGATCTAACATACAAGATCATTTAGGCACCTGTTGTAGGCCATTTGGGTTTTGTGATTTGTATTAATCTCTTGAGTAGTGACGTCTATGTTACTATTGCACTTGATATATGTTATGTGGAGGTGTATTATTGCCAGTTGTAGATGTTCCCAGATGTATACGGACTCACACATTAGATTTTGAAAAACATTTTTAAATTCAACATATCTGCACATGGGAATGTTAAGTATTAATTTATAATGCCCTTACATGCTTTTTCATAATTATTTTTGTACAATACTGTCTCTTTAACAGCTTTTGACAGGTCATCTTAAGGGTGGTGTTCAGAACACATAACTTTTGTTGAAAATTCAGCTACCGTAAGGCCTTACGCAGCTTCAGCAACTGGTGTGAGGGCTGTAAAATTTGATTTAGATCACCTTTGAGTCAAAATCAATTGAACAGCATGGCCATCAAGGAAGTGCAAATCACTAAAAAACTGTTTAGAAATTCTATGCCATTCCTATGTGGCATATGTACCACCATTTACCATCTCCAACAGTTATTCAGTACGTATATCTAATATATTATATACTGGTAGACTGTAGCATAATACTGTAACACAGGGTTCATCTTTATTGCTGCTCATTGGCTGAGATGGGCAAGCCCCAGATCGATTAAACAGTTTTTGCTGCTTTAATAGCCTCATTTGAAAGAAGAAAAAAAACACACACTGTGGTTTGTTATCAAATACCCTTTTTCTGATGCAACAAAGAAAAAATGCTTTTAATGTATCTTTAAGGATAGCATAAAATGAAGCATACCTATATAAATTACACAAACACACATCTGCAGACATGAGAACTAAATGTAAGAGACATTTACATGCATTCATAGGTTAATATATTTTATATTTACTGTGCAGCAGCTGTCTGCTAACGCTTAGTTTGTTCCATTATACATTATTCATACATTTCCTTCTGCATTTGCACTGCTGTCAGATCTATACATAAAATTTAAACAGTTGAATTCATTTAGACATAATTTTAAATGTCAGGGCACAGAAGAGAAAATACTGTATGAAAGCTTAGAGATCACATGCTCATAACATGTTATGCTCACAAACCAGTGAATTGAGCAGGATTTGTCTTCCATCAATACATATTTTAGATTTCACTTTTTTATGAATAACTTTTTTCAGACATATTCAAAATCATTGCCTGGAAATATGTGCTTATGAAAAATATTTGTATAGAATATCTTCAAATATCTTGATTTCTTCCCAAAATATTTTGCTCACAGCACCATGGAAAGTGTTGAGTTAATGTGCATACCTACAGTATTTTCTGCATGTTTTTTTATTTAATAATTTGCTAATTTGCAATTACAGTGCCTTGCAAAAGTATTCACCCCCATTGACTTTTTACCTATTTTGTTACATTACAGCCTTAAGTTCAATGTTTTGTTAATCTGAATTTTATGTGATGGATCAGAACACAATAGTCTAAGCTAGTGAAGTGAAATGAGAAAAATATATACATAAAACTATTTTTTAGAAATAGAAAACAGAAAATTGGCATGTGCGTATGTATTCACCCCCTTTGTTATGAAGCCCATAAAAAGCTCTGGTGCGATCAATTACCTTCAGAAGTCACATAATTAGTGAAATGATGTCCACCTGTGTGCAATCAAAGTGTCACATGATCTGTCATTACATATACACACATTTTTGTAAAGGCCCCAGAGGCTGCAACACCTAAACAAGAGGCACCACTAACCAAACACTGCCATGAAGACCAAGGAACTCTCCAAACAAGTAAGGGACAATGTTGTTGAGAAGTACAAGTCAGGGTTAGGTTATAAAAAAATATCCAAATATTTGATGATCCCCAAGAGCACCATCAAATCTATCATAACCAAATGGAAAGAACATGGCACAACAGAAAACCTGACAAGAGACGGCCGCCCACCAAAACTCACGGACCAGGCAAGGAGGGCATTAATCAGAGAGGCAGCACAGAGACCTAAGGTAACCCTGAAGGAGCTGCAGAGTTCCACAGCAGAGATATGTACATAATAAGCCGTACGCTCCATAGAGTTAGTCTTTATGGCAGAGTGGTTAAAAGAAAGACATTACTTTCAGCAAAAAACAAAATGGCACGTTTTGAGTTTGCGAAAAGGCATGTGGGAGACTCCCAAAATGTAAGGAGGAAGGTGCTTTGATTTGTTGAGACTAAAATTGGACTTTTCGGCCATCAAAGAAAACTCAACAAATCACATCAACCAAAGAACACCGTCCCCACAGTGAAACATGGTTGTGGCAGCATCATGGTGTGGGGATGTTTTTCAGCAGCCAGGACTGGTAAACTGGTCAGAGTTGAGGGAAAGATGGATGGTGCTAAATACAGGGATATTCTTGAGCAAAACCTGTACCACTCTGTGCGTGATTTGAGGCTAGGACGGAGGTTCACCTTCCAGCAGGACAATGACCCACACACACACCTCTAAATCCACACTTGAGTGGTTTAAGGGGAAACATGTAAATGTGTTGGAATGGCCTAGTCAAAGCCCAGACCTCAATCCAATAGAAAATATGTGGTCACACTTAAAGATTGCTGTTCATAAGCGCAAATCCTCCAACTTGAATGAGCTGGAGCAGTTTTGCAAGGAGAAATGGTCAAAAATCCCAGTGGTAAGATGTGGTGAGACTTATCCAAAGCGACTTGGAGCTGTGATTGCTGCAAAAGGTGGCTCTACAAAGTATTGACTTTAGGGGGGTGAATAGTTATGCACATTGACTTTTTCTGTTATTTTATCCTGTTTGTTGTTTGTTTCACAAGAAAGAAAAAAAAATCTTCCAAGATGTGGGCATGTCCTGTAAATTAAATTATGCAAATCCTCAAACAATCCATGTTAATTCCAGGTTGTGAGGCAACAAAACACGAAAAATGCCAAGGCACTGTAGGTGTGTCAACATATAAACAATAATAACATTTATCTAAGAACTTCTAATATATGTATATGTTTCTTATTATTTGTTGCATTATTTTTGATTTTGTTAATCCCATTAGCTCATCCAATTCCCTCAATTTCCATTTATAAACAACAATGTGTCAGCCCAAACAATTATTTTTTAACTACTAACATTTCATATTAGTCTTTAAGCTTCCCAGAAACAATTGTACACATATGCACAAAAAGTAATGGTTGTAATGCCTGAAGCCACTCCATGAATTGTTAGTACTGTCAAGGCCAAATGATTAATTCCAAAATAATGTGAATCAAAGAAAGGTTGTCTAAGGTTGAGATTTCCTTAAACAAACAAAAATAATACTGTGTACTATAATTCTTAAATTAAGTTGTAATGTTATAGAGGTGACCACATTTAATAGAGCTAACCTCAGTCAAAGATACAGTTCTTCTCTTTGGAAATTTGTGTTCCAGCCTCATGAGATATAATTCAAAATTAACCAAGCAAAAGACAAGGAAAACAATTGCAGTATGGAACTTAAGCTAAAATGTAATTTTAACATCTACAAACTTGTACATTGTATAGTAATGTGACAGCATGCACCCACATTACAATATTATATGTTAGTTTTATTCAGAATACTCTCAATCACATTTTTCTCCTTTTATTGGTGGGGAACATGATGATGTCCTCAGTGTTCTTTCTTGTTACTAGTTGCAAGGTAATGTCCTCCCACCATCACTACTTGTTTCACCTCTAGCTTGTTTCTACTGGTATGTCAGGTATGCTCATTGGCACTCCATTGAACATGTCTCATTTATATTAAAAACCATTTTTGCATATACCTTCATGTAAAATACTCAAGGTTTGTTCCTTATCAACAAATGTATGCATAATCAGTTCAGTAGGTGCAAAGCATAGGTGTGAATATGAATGGTACAACATACAGAAGGTTCTATTTTATATATATATATATATATATATATATATATATATATATATATATATATATATATATAAAATGGGTTGTATGAGTAATTAACTACATCTGCTATTCTGATGAATACCACATTTTAATAAAAGCTAGTCACAAAAGTGCTAATATTTGAATGATATTGTTGGCTATGTATTTATCCTTATACTACACATATTAAAATACACATTAATAAAAGGTATATATGTATTTATTCTTGTAAACATTTTCAGAATGTCTGCTTTTTTGACTTTCTGTTGTATATAGAAGTAAGTATAATATAGGTTTATATAGCTGAGGTTGTATACCAGGTAAACTTTCCAAACAGAACAGAAAGTCTGTAAGTTAAAGTAACTAAGGTTAAACAAAAAAAAAAAAAAACATAACAAAAAATACAAGTAGAATGTTTTGGATTAGTTCTCTAAAAGGTGTCACCTACCAATAGTAAGCTTTGATCATAGGAGTACTCATGGACCCACATGACATCTAAGGTTTACCCCTATCCCATGGGGGTTTCTGATGGATACCTATGGCAGATAACATTAACCACTGTAACATATTTGACAAATATGTTAGCTAATATTAATTTGCAAAATGAGTTTATAAAGAGATGGCTCACAGAAAAAAAGTGTTAGTTATTGCATTAGCTCCTCAAAGAAGGAGCTTTATTAATTAAAGGGTTTTATAGAGATGTGGGTTTTTTAGGAAAAAAGCCCATTTCCTGGGATTAAGTGCTTCAAGTAAGAAATAAGATGACAGTTTCTTCAGTCAACATGGAAGTGCCTGCTTATCCACCGCTCAAGAGTGAGGACAAAGTATTTGAGTATTGGCATTGAAAAGCACCAAAAGGATAGGTAATGTATGTTTTCGTGGTTTCTACTGTGAATGCCAGGTCTGCTGTTTCCTTTGTTAAATTGTCCCCTTCTCCTCAATGGTCGGCACTTCATTGCACAACTCTCATTTATATTTAGTACAATTTGAACAAACCTTTACATAAACTGTGCACAGTTTCAGCAATGAAACCGTCTAAATAAATACATGTATGTGTAATATGCATGAATTTGAATGTCATTGAACACAGTAGGTTCTGTTTTATGTATGCAAAAAAACAGGGTTACTTAGTTACAGCTTTAACTACATATGTAATTCTCGTAAACATCACAGCTTAACATAAGCTGGTCCCATACATGCTAGATATTCAATACATGAATGACAATGTTGGTTACCGTATATATTTAAATTCATCCTTCATATAAAAATATATAGGCATAAAATGTATAATTGCTTACATAGGGCCTCATTCAAATGCGATTTGGCCAATTGAATAGGGCTCTATATAATCACACAGCATATTTTTTTACAGAAAATGTTTAGTTTGTGAAGACCTTACTTTTGGATAGAAGTTTACAAACTAAAAACTTCTGTAAATAAAAACTGCTATGTGCTTATATAGAGCCCTATTCAATTGGCCAAATCACAATTGAATGAGGCCCATATTATTTATAATAGTTTTTTTTATTATATAACTGTTTCTTGTACTACATTTACAACATATGACATTCTGATTAATATTCATACTAACTTTTCTTATACAAATACACAGACATGAAAGTGTAATTACGTATTTATTCTTCAAAATATTCTTCAAAATATGTTGTATTGGTATTATATGTTGTATACAGAAGTACGTTTAATATAAGTTTACACACTGAATTATTTATCAGTTGATGTTGTAAAAGTCTATAGAATGTGAAAAAATCTTTCCAAAACAATGTATTTATTACCTCCTAATTTTCACATCTGATTCAGTTTTAAAACTCCAGTCAGATTAAAACATAATTAAGAAAATTATTATCATACGATTTGAACCATCACAGTGAATTGGAGGCCCGAGCCTGTTACTTGATCGGAGCCCACAAAAAGACACAAATTGAATAGCAAAATAACTTGCGGGCTACATTTGCGAAGCCCGGATCTCCCGAAAGCTCAATTGAATGAGGCACTTGGGAAGAGATTTTTTTTTCCAATTTTAAGCGATCAGCCATTTCATGGTTGATAAGATGTGGACTAAGATGTATTTAACTCTACAACCAATATAATCTGGAAACATGTGGGACAGCGCAAATTCCGGTGTAAAATCAATGTCACAATTTACAATCCTTTTCATATTATCTGTACATGAAGACCAAAAACTATGCACAATTTCACAATTCCACCATATGTGTTCAAAAGAACCTGTTTCAGATTCACATCTCCAGCAAAGATCTATATAGTTTCCTTTACTAAATATGCAGATTTGACTTGGTACTAAGTGCCATCTTTGGATAACTTTAAAATACGTTAACACATTTTAGAGTATTGGCGGTTGCCTCAAAAGCTTTATACCATGAAGTGTGGCTCCATTGCTTTCCCAATTCTTCATCCCATTTACTCATTTTTATATCTTTTTTTACTGCTTTCATATCTCTAAAAAATTTGAATTGTTGTGTTATTGTGTTTTTCCTTCCCTCCTTTATAATTTCTATTTCAAATTTTGTAATTGTTCTTATTAGGTGTTTATACTCATTATTCAATAAAACTATAAATAAAGCATTATTAAGCCATTTTTCTAATGGGAGACCATTTTCTATCCTCAGTACTTCAAAGGTTTTTATTTTCCCATTTGAGAACAAGTCTTCTAACCTCTCCCAGTTAATTTTGCAAAATCTTACTAAATTTAAAAGGTCCTTCATTTAGGGTTATCATATGTGATAACGGAGAGGGAAACCTTACTAATCCCCATTTAATATAATATTTGAAGCAAGTTTTAACCAGAAAATATGTCACTGGAGAAAGTGGTTTTTGTCCATTATATATTTACTCCAAATTAAGTAGTTTTTGATATTCTGTAAGATCTTTTTCAATTATGTTATGTTATGTTTTATCATGTCTTTGGTATTACACCAAGGTAAAATTTGAGTCAGTCTTACAGCTTCAGCATATTCCAGAACATTTGAAACTGTTATACCACCTTTCTTAAAGTTTCTTTGTTTTTTGTTGTTCTTCATAAAATCATTTATTAGAGTTTGGAATGTTAACAATATCTTTTGAGGGATTTCCAAAGGAATGTAAGTAGATAATTTTGGGTAGTATTACCATTTTTATCGCAGATATTCTACCAGACCAGGACAAATTTCATTTTGACCAATCTTTCAGTATATCCCCAATTTGTTTGTATACTTTATCATAATTTTGTCTAATTAATTGGTAAAAATTGGGGAATATTTCTATACCAAGGTGGTTAAACCCGTTTTGTTGCAAATTAAAAAGGATATTTCTCTCTGAGACAAGATCTTGTTTCTAAATCTAAAATTAATTGATAATACCTCTGTTTTTAATGAGTTTAATTTGTAATAAGACACTTTACTGTATTCATTTATACATTAAAATAAATGTTTCAGAGGTTTAAGTGAATTAGCAATGGTCACCGTCTGCAAACATTGATACTTTATTAATCGTATTTCTGGTCTCTAAGCCTTCAATTTGCTCAGTACTTCTTATCAATATTGCTAATGGTTCTACAACCAGCGCAAAAAACAGAGGAGAGAGGGGGCAAAAGGTAAAGGTATCTGATTTATAGCCAGAACCTAATACTTAAGCTGATGTGTTTGCATACAAGGCTTTAATTGTCTGTGTACCAAAATTCCCAAGTCCAAACTCACTCAACACAAGATTAATGAAATCCCAGTTTACCCTGACGAATGCCTTTTCGGCATCCAGAGATGGGGCAAGCATTGGAATTTTCTTATTTTTAGCACATGCTATTAAGTTCAGAAATTTTCTCACGTTATCTGTGCCTTTCCTAGTTTTAATAAAACCTGTTTGGTTGGCATCAATTAGTTCTAACAACAGAGGATTCAGTCTTGCTGCCAGTACTTTTGCATAAACTTGTATATCTATGTTGAGTAACAAAATTGGGCGGTAGTTCTTATAGTTTAATTCGTCTTTACCTATTTTGGGAATCGTATGATGGCAGATTCTAACATTTCTAATGGGGCTTTGCCAGAACATTTTATTTCATTAAATATATCTTTTAAATGATTGCTTAAAACAGAAGAGAACAATTTGTTGTATAGGTTAGGAAAACCATCCGGTTCTGGGGTCTTATTGGGTTTGAGTGTAATTATGGCTTCTTCTATTTCTTTTGCTGTTATCTCTCACTCTAATATTTCTTAGAAAATGATTATAAGAAATAGTGCATTCATCTTTTACATAATTATAAAATGGTACATCAGGTATATATTTAATCAAGCAATTTTTTTATTTCATAGAGGAAACTGTAATCTTGTAGATAATTATTTTTTGTTGCAAAATATTTGTTGTTTGGACTTTAATATTTTGGAAATATTATGTCATTAGCACCTTCCGGCTGTGGAAACTGTCATCATTGATGGGAGCATTAGTTAACTATGAGACAGCAGCATCGGCATATAAAGGTAAGTATATACTTTTTATTATCTCTCACTAACAAAGGCCTCCAATTCATGTCGGCACTTGGCAGCCCTGAAAGGCTCCCTTATAACTGCAGGAGCTTATCTTTCGGTAGCTAAGGAGTCATCCTACAGCTCCTCTCAAAATACAATCCCCTCAAACTAAATTAAGGTTTCTTGGTGCTATCTAGCCCTAAACTGTGCTCGCTGCCTACTCACAGGAGATTTTGAACTCACTAGTCTCTATAACAATGCTGCTGAATAGTACCCACACTACATCCTCCCTGATCCTTATCTAAAGGTTAATTAACTCATATGACTTATCTTCACACGGGCTACTACCCATATAAGCCAGAGGATCCCCAGAATTCTCCCAATACCCACTATGAACCAAAGGATTCCAAATGATCCCCAATCCCATATGACGGGGATCCCCAATCAAAAGAATAATCATGAAGATTCCCTTTGTACCACCAAGGCTAAAATTAACCCCTATACCACAGGAGTTTCTATCTAACTATTAACCCCATGCCGCCAAGGTCCAATGGCATCTAAAACTGACCCCCTTGCCAGGGATGTTCTCAATGGAACTCTGTGATATCTAAAGTTAACCCCAATACTACAGTGTCACAACCCTCTCTTAATGGAGCTTGAAAAGATCAAGAAGACCAAACCTACCTGCAGGTTGTAAAGGTTCTTTATCCCACACAGGATAACTTTACAGGAAGCTAGGACAATTGACAATTTTTCAGATCGAGTTGCAGTGTCATACAATTAACTGGGTACCAGGACAAGCTGCAGAAATTAGTTTCTGATAAAAAAAAACTTCTTCTCTCTAGGTGGTGAGGGGTCTATGGCCCCAGCTATCAGCTACCTACGGGCAGGATCTGGCCACAGAAGAGGTTGATTCGATAGTGTTATTGCTGGAGACAAGTGTCTGAGGGATGGGTCTGGGTCTAACCCACGTGGAGATCCATAGACCTGTGGTGTGCAAGTTTTAGATTCTCGGGGACTTGCTTTCCAATATTTAGAGAACCCAGTGGAGGGAAGTGGGGCTGGTTAGCGAGCTTTGGGAGCAGAGAATAGTGCTAAGACCTGGTGAGTTCAGGGGAACTTGGCGGTCGAGTCTTGCTGCTTACTAACCGACCATCCCTTCGGATATTGAGTCAGAGGTTAGTCGGCTGGGAGATTGGAGCAGCTCTGGGGTGTTTCCACTTTTAGGGGCCAACTTTCGCTTTCATAAAAATTTCAGCAATGTAGGATCCCTATTAGATTGAATGGGGGTCACAAACACAACTAAGCTCAAGTGCTTCCTAATTTGTGGTTAGCTATAATACAAAGGGGCAAAGGGATATCATTTGCAAACACTTCACTCAGCTATATTGAAACAAAGTGTTTAAATTTCTCTTTTGACAGCCTTAATACTTGATGACTTAAACAGCCTGTGGATCTCCCATTAAAGTCTAATCTACCACTTATCATTTACCGCAAATTCGAACCCGGCTAGGATCCTAGCCCTGTCCTGAACTGGGAATGAACTAGTGATCGCAGTTGGCTACCGAAAGCATATACTGCCTGCCCTTAAAGTGGTACTAACCCCCCCCCAAAAAAGTATTAACACAATGTAATAGTTATACCCACAAACACACTCTACCCTACAAAATGAAAAGAATGATCCTAGGCTCAAATGATCTGGTGAATAGGAAACATAAGGGCCCAAAGCATATAACCAGGGCGTGGGGAAAAAAAATCACATAATAAGACAAGCCAACAAGTGATGTAGTCTTTTCAGATGTTCTTATGGCCATTATTATAGCTCTTGGGACAGATAGCCATCATAGTCTCACTTTCTATACTGAACATACTCAGTCTGAACAAGAATGATGACTGGTACTACTTTATTTTTAGCCCAGCACAAAGGCAGAGTCATGTTACCTGTGAGGCCCAGAGAAGATAAGACAAACAGGTACTGTATGTTTGTTGGAAAAACTGACAATTTACAAAGGAAGAAAAAGCATTAATTTTTGTTTATTTTGAATTGCATATTGTTTTTAATATCTTACACCCAACAAATTGACTTATTTACGTATTACAGTGATTCCTTAATATCACGTAGTCCCTTGACAACTCTCGTACATCCTTCTATCCTGTACCCGGAAAACTGGCTAAACAGTTATCTGTTTATTATGTCTGAATGTGATTTCTATTTTGTATTAAAATATGCATTTAGATGCTGTGGCAGAGCTAGTCAATGGAGACCCCCCTCTGGTGCCAATATATATATATATATATATATATATATATATAATGTTATGAACAGAAGGGTCCACTGGGGTTATATCCTGGGAGTAATGCATACATGTAGTTAAATCATGGATGTAATAAGTGCATGTGGTGCTGTCATTGATTACCCTGGGAATACAGTATCTGTTTTAGAAATAGGATAGTGCGCTATACTTAAATAATAAAGTTAATGCAATCACTTATGTGACAAAGGGTTAAAGATTTTAAAGAACTATATGGCCCTGCAATCGGCCAGGTGTGAAGGCACAGGTACAAGGCGTGTGATTCTTAGATCCTAAGAAAAGGGGTCTGATTGTTCCTGTCTCTTCAGAAATTATGCTGTCATCTGAAGTGTCTGCTGGCGGCGAGATCTGAACAAAAAGTAGCAACCCATAGAGAGAGAGAGAATTGGGGTGAGCGTAGTCCCCCAAATCTGGCGGGCGTAACATATAATATATACATATACACACACGCACATTTTGGGAGCCTCCAGGAGCTCCTGATCCCCCCCCCCCTGTCCCTCCTGATTCTCCCTGTCCCTCTTGATCCCTCCCCTGCCCCTTCTGATCCTCCCCTCTGGTTCCCCCTGCCCCTCTTCATCATCCCTTGGCCCCTCTTGATCTTCCCTCCTTGGCCTTTCCTACCTGACCAGCACTCATCCTGCACTGCAGCCTTCCCTGGTGAGGAGTTATCCTCAGTGCATTGCACGATTGCACCCGCGGTAGCTCCGCCCCTGTTTAGATGTACAACATGGTGTGGGCACTTGTTATATTTTTCTACATTACCTAGTGCAACCCGCATGTTTTTCTTTAGGAAGAATATTTTATTTTATATCATATAAAAATGAATGATTATGTTCAATTCAAGTATTCATTAATCGATTACATTTTTGAAGGTATCATAATTACAAAGCAATAAAAGGACAATACTGATTTATAATTTTACATATTGTTTCCAGTAAACAATAGATTATAAAACAGTTAATTATCACTGAAAAACTTCCAACTTTACATAAATATGCCTTTCAGAGTGAGTGACAAATTGCTTCAAATAACTATAATATTTCAAACCACATATTTACTTAAGTTTATCATGACAGGCAGTAGTAATCACCAAAAGGAGAGATTGTATGGATGGTTACGTTATCCAGTTTTGCAGTTTTATATTTTGTTTCCTGCAGATCCAGTAGGTCAGTTCCTTTAAAATTATGGTGTGGTCAAAATATATGCATTAGTTTAATCGCAGACATTAATTAGTAAGCTGAACCTAGCCTAAAGCATTAGCAATGTCAACTAATTCCTGAATTTTTGCAATAAAGTGACAGAAGTTGTGGGTTTTAATCTCCACTTCTCCTCAACCAATGTATATAAGTGTAATAAAAAAAATAGCAACACCAAATTGTCAGCCTGTGTGATAATATTTCTATGTCTATGTCAAAGCTCTAGTACCATATAATGCAGTAATATAAATGTTCGCCAATCGTCTTTGTTATTTTGTAAGCGGTAAAGCATAATATTTTAGTTTCTAAGTGCACATTTATTGTACTCTTTATTTAGTAACTGTATGTACTCTGCGGCTTTCTTGTTCAAATGATAAATATCAAGTACTAGAGCATATTTTGACAATTCATTGGGCCCATTCAGCTTTGAATTGTTGCTGTTCCTTGTCTTCTTAATCTTATGAACCTGTGTACAGCTTTGCAAATGAAGCACTGCTTCAGTGGTATTAATAGGAAACATAATGATAATAATGATAGCATTTATAAATATTTAGTACTCATGTAAGAATAAGGGTTTTTGACATCTTTCCACAGTATTATACAATGGTTTTGAATATAGTTTGCTATATTACTTATCTTCTTCATGGATCATAAGAAACATGTCCACCCTGTCGACCTAGGTCTGTTTTTATATATATGATGGGATTCCTCATAGGCTTTCAAATGAAAGTACATTGAGAAGAAGAGGTATTGGTTCTTTATAGTGATGTGATTTAAACAGAGACACCCTTTTAAGTGTCATGATTTCGATTTCAGGTTTCTAGCACTGTTATTCAGCTGATTAGCTGACAGTCTGTGTTTTGCTAAATATCTAAGCATACATACTGTAGGGTCAAGGAAAACAGAATGATTTAGTAGTCATAATCATACTAGTCTGCCAACTGAGTGTACTCTTCAGAGGCATAATAATTAGATGTTTTGCCATAAAAAAACTCATCATGAAAGTTTCCTGTAAATTCTAAAGTCCAGTTGACAATTTAAGAAACCCTTCATTTTTGGTTTGGGGGTGCCTCATAACTCTGTGTATTTGAAATCATCTTGAACATACTACACAGAATGACTCGTGGTGCAATCAATTTTCAGCATTCCTCTCAGAGAGCTGAGCTGAATATATATCCAAGCTCACATATTAAGCATATATTGAAAGTCAGATTGAGTGAGATTTATGATTTTATACAGCAGTCCTTGAAAAGCATTTTTTATAATTTTTATTACTTTTTCAGGAGTGGAAGGAGGCAACTGATGGAAGGAGGAAAGTGATAAGCTTTTAATATTTTATATCTTCCATGTTTCACATACATGCTTGGTAAAAGGCAGTTGCATTTAAATCTGCAACACCGGTTTCCCTGCTTTGTAACTGCCCCATAATACCTTTGAAAAGGGAGTATGACTTCCTTACAGCTTACATGTGCTTGCAGATTCTTCTGAAATCACACAGAAAACGTTAGCATACATTGCATACC
This sequence comes from Discoglossus pictus, assembly GCA_027410445.1. NCBI lineage: Eukaryota > Metazoa > Chordata > Amphibia > Anura > Alytidae > Discoglossus > Discoglossus pictus. The sequence continues at coordinate 161,100,503 of CM050169.1, forward strand.
TATACACACATAAAAGAAGACAAATAAGTGACAAAACACAAAACATTTAGCATAAGGGAAAAAACATTAATGGGTAAGATTATAATTGTGGTAAAAAATTAGTTATTCAGAATATACAGCAATGATGCTTATTAGGGGACTTGGCACTGAGGATTTTTTTGTGTGGATTGCTCCATTTTATTGCAAATTTTTTAAAATAAAAACAGAAATCTCTACAGTGTGCACCATTGACACTGTAAATTGCATGTTGCTAATAATAATATTTTATGTTTATGCTATTTAGGAAAGATAGGGGAAATGGTAAAAGAGGAGGAAGGATCCGAATTTAAGCCTATAGTCAGAGAAGATATTTATGCTGGAACTAACTGCATCATTGAATATTTGTGGGTTGAGCTAAATAGTGGAGGAGCTAATTCTAAACGCATATTGGTGGAAGTATGCTCTAAACCCCCAAATATAGCTGTAAGTGAGGAAATACAATTATTGTTACAGATTGGAAATGCACCTAAGCATGGGCAAGTTCTAATAATGGGAGACTTTAATTACCCTGAAATAAACTGGATAAATGAGACCAGCAGTTCAGCTAAGGGGAGCAGGTTCTGGAGTACACTCGAGAATCACTATCTGGCCCAGGTTATACAAGAGCCTACTAGAAATGGGGCCGTCTTGGATTTATTCATCACAAGTAATGTAACAAGAACAGTGATCACAAAACAGTATAATTTGAGATTAAATACAAAAACAGAGTTGTAAGGGGCCAACAAAAACTCTAAATTTTAAAAAGGCTAACTTTAATTGGCTAAGGGCAGCAATACTACATATAGACTAGGACAAATAACTTACAGGGAAAAATACTGAAAATAAATGGACAACATTCAAATCCTTACTAAATAAACATACTTATTGGCATGTACCATGTGGAAAAAAATGAATAGGAGTAAACCACATCCCATGTGGCTTAACAATGACCTAAAGATCATGATGAGGAAAAAGAAACATGATTTTAAATTATACAAGAAGGAGGGAACAGAGGCAGCTTTATGTGACTATAATGAAATCAACAAGGCTTGCAAAAGGGCTATTAGACTGGCTAAAATAGAAAATGAGAAGTCAGTTGCAAAGGAAAGTAAGACTAACTCTAAAATATTTTTTAAATATATTAATGGGAAGAAGGCGAGGAAGGAAGCTATAGCAACATTACAATGTGACACAGGCCATCTGATAATTAGTGACCAGGAAAAGGCAGATGAGCTAAATAGGTTGGGACATAATGTGGCTACACTACCATCACTAAATAATTGGTTAACGCAGGAAGAAATCCAAAAGAGATTGGAGAAAATAAATGTTAATAAAGCCCCAGGTCCTGATGGAATACATTCAAGGGTACTGAGGGAGCTGGGTTCTGTAATAGCCAAACCATTATATCTAATCTTTTCAAGACTCACTCACTACAGGGTCTCTACGGGATGACTGGAGAAAAGCAGAGGTGATACCTGTATTTAAGAAGGGAGCAAGAGCAAATCCGGGGAATTATAGACCAGTGAGCCTCACATCTGGACAGAATACAAGAATATGTCTATTTGAACAAAATCATAGGTAACAGTCAACACGGATTTATGAAGGATAGGTCATGTCAGACCAATCTATTTAGTTTATATGAGGAGGCTAGTAGGAACTTGGATCAGGGCAACTCAGTGGATGTAGTCTTTTTGGATTTTCCAAAGGCTTTTGATACAGTGCCACATGGAAGACTATTGAGCAAACTAAGGGATACAGGAATTGCAGTAAATACCTGTTCATGGATCGAGAGCTGGCTAAAAGACAGGAAGCAAAGGGTTATTGTAAATGGAAAATACTCCGATTGGACTAATGTGGTAAGTGAGGTTCCTTAAGGTTCAGTATTAGGTCCTCTCCTTTTAACATATTTATTAATGACGTAGATGTAGGACTCGAAAGTAGTGTCTCCATAAATAAATTACCATGCAAGGAAGACAAGTTACCACAAAGGGTACAGAAGCAAGGGAAGCAAATATAATTCTGCCACTATACAAATCTCTAGTACGCCCTCATTTGGAATATGGAGTACAATTTTTAGCACCACTTCATAAAAAGGACATTTTAGTGCTGGAAAAAGTACAGAGAAGGGCTACAAAACTAATAAGGGGAATGGAGGGGCTAAGTTATGAAGAAAGACTAACCAAATTAAACTTATTTTCGCTAGAAAAAAGGCGTCTACGAGGGGATATGATTACCTTATTTAAATACATCCAGGGTCAATATAAGGCTTTGTCAAGTGAACTTTTTGTAGCAAGAGATTTTCAACTGACAAGAGGACATCCTTTGAGGTTAGAGGAAAAAAGATTTCACCTTAAAGAAATAATTCAAATTCGATAGATAACTTCAAAAAGGGGTTAGATATATTTTTAAATAAAGAGGGCATTCAAGGTTATCCTAGATAACTAGCAAAGGAATATTGATCCAGTGAGAAATTTGATCGCCAATTTCTGGTGTCAGGAAGGAATTTTGCTTTTTTTCCCCTTATGAGACAATTGGCAAAGTTTCAATGTTTTTTTTTTCTGTTAGTAGTAAATAGTCCACATATTAAAAAGATCAATAGAGATCTAAAAAGGTTGAACTTGATGGACTAACTCTTTATTCATCCTCAAATACTATACTATTAATAATTATTTAACAACTAATTAATTAATAACTAATCTACATATTGCAGATCAGAGGAGATCTTAACAGGTTGAACTTGATGGACTGAAAGTCTTTTTTCAATCTTAATTACTATGGGCCTCATTCAATTGCAATTTGGCCAATTGAATAAAGCTCTAAATAAGCACATAACATATTTTTTCAAAATAAGTTTTTAGTTAGTAATCATCTATGTAAAAGCAAGGTTTTCACTAACTAAAAACTTCTTTAAAAAATATATGCTATGTGCTTATTTAGAGCCCTATTCAATTGGCCAAATTGCAATTGAATGAGGGCCTATGTAACTATGTAACTATGTAACTATGTTTAACTTTTAAAAAGTAAAGCTCACATGATGTGGTTATTATTGTTATATTTAACTTGTAACATGCCAACATATTCCGTAGAGCTATGCATGGGTTAAGTACAAGGCAAGAATCGTGCATACATCTATCAGTAACATGCATGTATTTATGTAGAGATTCATCCATTATGTTCCGTCCACGTACCATCCACTATACACCAAGAATGTTGAGTGTACTTTTGTTTATATATTTTAGACATTTTATATCTTTTATTTTATTATATGTTTTTTATTATTATACTAGTGACTTGCTCGTCAAAAAATGACGGTCAATAAAAGAAAGTGTTGAAATGCTGTTTGCCACACAATGTGAGTGATCTGTGTGCCTCAACTATATAGACCCCTCTAACACAGAAATGATTGCATGTAATAACACTATAAGTGCCATGAGGGTCATCCAGGACCCTCATGACCCAAAGTGTAAGCACTACACCATTTTAACCCGGTTACTTATGTGGGTCTATCCAGACCCTCATAAGCCTCTATTTAACCCCATCAGTCCCATAAGGGTATATTATGACCATTATGGGCCTGTTACAACCCCACAAGTGCCATGACGGTCCTCAAGGACCATCATGACACTAAGTATAAACACTACACTGCACTATACCCCCCCAATAAAAACATTAAATCCATCTGTATTGACCCCCATAAGTGACCGGGTTAATGAAGTGCTTATGTGGGTCTGTATTGACCCCCATGAGTGACAGGGTTAATGAAGGGCTTATGGGGGTCTATATTGATCCTCATGAGTGACAGGGTTAATAAAGGGCTTATGGGGGTCTGTATTGACCCCCATGAGTGACAGAGTTAATTAAGGACTTATGTGGGTCTATATTGACCCCCATGAGTGAGGGGGTTAATTAAGTGCTTATGGGGGGTCTGTATTGACCCCCATGAGTGACAGGGTTAATGAAGGGTTTATGGGGGTCTATATTGACCCCCATGATTGACAGGGTTAATTAGGGGTTTATGGGTGTCTGCATTGACCCCCATGATTGATGGGGTTAAGTGCTTATAGGGGTTTGTATTGACCCCCATGAGTGACAGGGTTAATTAGGGGTTTATGGAAGTCTGTATTGACCCCCATGAGTGAGGGGGTTAATTAAGTGCTTATGGGGGTCTGTATTGACCCCCATGAGTGACAGTGTTAATGAAGGGCTTATGGGGGTCTATATTGACCCCCATGAGTGACAGGGTTAATTAGGGGTTTATGGAGGTCTGTATTGACCCACATGAGTGAGGGGGTTAATTAAGTGCTTATGGGGGGTCTGTATTGACCCCCATGAGTGACAGGGTTAATGAAGGGTTTATGGGGGTCTATATTGACCCCCATGATTGACAGGGTTAATTAGGGGTTTATGGGTGTCAGCATTGACCCCCATGATTGATGGGGTTAAGTGCTTATAGGGGTTTGTATTGACCCCCATGAGTGACAGGGTTAATTAGGGGTTTATGGAAGTCTGTATTGACCGCCATGAGTGAGGGGGTTAATTAAGTGCTTATGGGGGTCTGTATTGACCCCCATGAGTGACAGTGTTAATGAAGGGCTTATGGGGGTCTATATTGACCCCCATGAGTGACAGGGTTAATTAGGGGTTTATGGAGGTCTGTATTGACCCACATGAGTGAGGGGGTTAATTAAGTGCTTATGGGGGTCTGTATTCACCCCATTGAGTGACAGGGTTAATGAAGGGCTTATGGGGGTCTGTATTGACCCCCATAAGTGACAGAGTTAATTAAGGACTTATGTGGGTCTATATTGACCCCCATGAGTGAGGGGGTTAATTAAGTGCTTATGGGGGTCTGCATTGACCCCCATGAGTGACAGGGTTAATGAAGGGCTTATGGGGGTCTGTATTGACCCCCATGAGTGACAGGGTTAATCAGGGGTTTATGGGGGTATGTATTGACCCCCATGAGTGAGGGAGTTAATTAAGTGCTTATGGGGGTCTGTATTGACCCCCATGAGTGACGGGGTTAATGAAGTGCTTATGGGGGTCTGTATTGACCCCCATGAGTGACAGGGTTAATGAAGGGCTTATGGGGGTCTGTATTGACTCCCATGAGTGACAGGGTTAATGAAGGGCTTATGGGAGTCTATATTGACCCCCATGAGTGACAGGGTTAAATAATGGTTGATGGGGCTCTGTATAGCCATGTGTGATAGTGTATATATATATATTTTTTTATAACGGGTCCTTTAAGGACCTTTACGTTCCGTTAAGGACCTGTAACGCAGGAATTTTGAATTTTCATTGCAGCGGGGTCCCCGATCGCGTGCGATCGGGACCCCCACGGCGATGGTTAATGTGGGGTTAATGCGGGTCTCCGAGCTTATCTTGGATCCAGTGGGGTCAATGCGGGTTTCCGAGCTTATCTCGGATCCCTTCTTGGCTAAGTTGTACGTGGCTGGGCTGGGTCTTTGAGCCTCGTTTTCGTTTTTTTCGGCTGCCTTTTTTTCTTTCGGTTAGGGGATTTTCGTGTGTCTGAACTCAGGAATTTGGACTTAAATGTAGGTGTAACTTCACTTTCAGAGGTCCTGGGTGCCCCACCACCTTGCTGTGTGTAAGCTTTTTAGGTATTTTTTGTGTGTATTTTGTGTGTTTTGACTGTTTGTAGGTGAGCGCGGTACATCCGTTATGGTCTTTTCGGCGGCAATTTTTTCTCTCGCTTAGGGGATTTTCATGTGTCTGAACTCAGGAATTTGGACTTAAATGGAGGTGTACCTTCACTAGCAGAGGTCCTGGGTGCCCCCCCTTGTGGGTAAGCTTTTTATGTATTTTTAGTGGGTATTTATTGTTTGCGAGGTCGTAATGGTGCCGCTTGTGTGGATGTTTGTAACTGCGTGTGAGGAGACCCCGAAGCGAGGGGCCGCATTTGTGCCCTGCAATGAGCTTCCATACATTTCTGGTAGCTTTACGAGAACATTGTGGGACAAATGGCACAGTTCACCTTTCTATAGGTGCTGTTCCAATTCACCCTAGCCATGATGAGTAAAGCTACCAGGTACAATAACTTCCCCACAAATAGAGAAGAGATCAGGAAAATAAGAGCTGAATTTTATGACCTAGGAGTTTTGCCAAATGTCATTGGTGCCATAGATTACAAACATGAGGCATTAAGACCTCGTAAAGATCAGGAGACACTATTCAGAAATTTAAAAACAGTATCATTGAATTAATGGGCAAGTTTGTCATGCCAACATGCTCATACCGAGTGTGAGTGCAGCCTTCCCAGGAAATGCTCTGTCACTTAGGCCTTTATGAAAGATTCCAGTCTGGTGAATTTCTATCTGGGTGGCTCCGGAGTGAGCACACCAAATTTATTATACACAACCTCTATCAATGTGTCATTCATTTCTGTTTACAGCTCTGTCTTGTTATAGGTATAACATCATGAGAATAGATTGCCATAGGTGTGTATGTGCAAAACAAATCTGTCAGGAGTCAGTCATCAAAAATGACTCTTGATGGATTATTGCTTACACTGAGTAAACTACGGCACTTCATACAATTGTTTGTGTGGCCACTGTCACATATCAAACAGCAAAATGAAACACATTGATAGTTTTTTTAAGCACTCATCTTAATGTGTTAATACAGTATGTATTTACACAAAGTTCTTTACTAATTCATCATGCTAATATCAATCTGAATTTTAATGGGCAATCATGATATTTCATATATATCAAACATAGCTCTATACAATAAAAATATATGTATAACAATAACTGAAAACAATCAGTAGACAGTGTAGTTACTTAACCAATCTTAGGAATAATGTCAGAAAATTACCCATGAATTGATATCATCTTGCTACAGGTACAGTGCCTTGCAAAAGTATTCACCCTCCTTGGCATTTTTCGTGTTTTGTTGCCTCACAACTTGGAATTAACATAGATTGTTTGAGGTTTTGCATCATTTAATTTACAGAACATACCAACAACTTTGAAGATGTTTTTTTTTTATTGTGAAGCAAACAACAAATAGGACAAAATAACAGAAAAAGTCAATGTGCATTCACCCCCTAAAGTCAATACTTTGTACAGCCCCCTTTAGCGGCAATCACAGCTCTAAGTTGCTTTGGATAATTCTCTATGAGCTTGCCACATCTTACCACTGGGATTTTTAGCCATTCCCCCTTGCAAAACTGCTCCATCTCCTTCAAGTTGTATGGTTTGTGCTTGTGAACAGCAATCTTTAAGTCTGACCACAGTGTTTGTACTGGATTGAGGTCTGGGCTTTAACTAGGTCATTCCAACACATTTACCCTTAAACCACTCAAGTGTTGCTTTAGCAGTGTGTTTGGGTCACTGTCCTGCTGGAAGGTAAACCTCTGTGCTAGCCTCAAATCACGCACAGGGTGGTACAGGTTTTGCTCAAGAATATACCTGTATTTAGCACCATCCATCTTTCCCTCAACTCTGACCAGTTTCCCAGTCCCGGCTGCTGAAAAACATCCCCACAGCATGATGCTGCCACCACCATGTTTCACTGTGGAGATGGTTTTATTTGGGTGATGTGATGTGTTGGGTTTGTGCCAGACATAGCGTTTTCTTTGATGGCTGAAAAGTTTAATTTTAGTCTCATCAGACCAGAGCACCTTCCTCCATACATTTTGGGAGTCTCCCACATGCCTTTTCGCAAACTCAAATCGTGACATTTTGTTTTTTGCTGAAAGTAAGGGCTTTCTTCTGGACACTCTGCCATAAAGCCCAACTCTATGGAGCGTAAGGCTTATTGTCGTCCTATGTACATATACACCAGTTTCTGCGGGCCGTGAGTTTTGGTGGGCGGCTGTCTCTTGGCAGGTTTGCTGTTGTGCCATGTTCTTTCCATTTGGTTATGATAGATTTGATGGTGGGGATCATCAAAGCTTTGGATATTTTTTTTAACCTAACCCTGACTTGTACTTCTTAACAATATTGTCCCTTACTTGTTTAGAGAGTTCCTTGGCCTTCATGGCAGTCCTTGGTTAGTGGTGCCTCTTGCTTAGGTGCTGCAACCATTGGGGCCTTTCAAAAAAGGTGTGTATATGTAATGACAGATCCTTAGATTGCACATAGATGGAAATCATTTCACTAATTATGTGACTTCTGAAGGTAATTGGTTGCACCAGAGCATTTTTTGTGCTTCATAACAAAGGGGGTGAATACATACGCACATGCCAATTTTCTGTTTCTAAAAAAATAGTTTTATGTATATATTTTTCTCATTTCACTTCACCAATGTAGACTATGGTGTTCTGATCCATCACATAAAACTCAGATTAACAAAACATTGAACTTAAGGCTGTAATGTAACAAAATAGGTAAAAAATCAAGGGGGGTGAATACTTTTGCAAGGCTCTGTAAGTGGACATTATCATCAATGGTGATGGCCCACCTTAAACATCTCTTTATATTGCAGATATTGAATGTATGGTTTGTGTGTTAAACTATCATTATTCAATACAAATGAAACCCAATCATGTGTATTACATTTACACAGATCATCAACTTGGATACATTGTTAGTCAGATACTTTCTTGTTACAGATGTATAAAGAATCTTACATATCTGCTAAATTGTTGGATGCCTACCATGTATTGATGAAGTGGACCATTTCCAGGAGCAGCAACTTCAGATGTGTTTTATATGACCAGACTGATATCTTCCTTATCACATCAAACGTAAAGCATCCCATGTGTGTCATAAATATAGATATGTGTAAAACATTTTATTTTGTGAATTGTGAAGTATGTGGCTGTTTTTTCAGACAATCATCTGCAATCAATAGTGCTTTTTCAATTTTAAGATCTCTTCAACATACTTGATAAAGACATATGCAAGTATATTTTTTTTTATTTTTTTAGCCTCTATTTGGCTTTTGCGGAAGCCTGCGTCATGCTTATTTCCTAAATTCAGACGACTACTTAGCACAGGATGTATAGCTCCACTATGCCCAATCACATGAATGGTATGAACTTTATGCACATATTTGATTATAAACAAAATGGAATGCATCAGTAACCATTACAAACACACAGACAAATGGATTAGGGTAGAATTCTCATGGTTATTTTTATTATATACTAGCGACTTGTCCGTCAAAAATGACGGGGCAATAGAATTTGAAGCCAATGGAATGCTGTTTGAGACATAATTGAAAGCGTTTTGTAGTGTGTGGACCTTCGGCGCTCATTGCGAGGCTTGAGCTGAGAGAGGTATATATTTCTATGTACTGTATATGTAGTTAAGTAATAATTAATGATTTATTCAATAAATTAATTAATAATTAATGATTTATTCAATAAATTAATATACTTTAATTATTTATAATTGATATATGCAGGGAGCAATAGGTTTAAGAGCTAACAATCTGTTTGTATTTTGCGTCTGCATAGAATACTGTATACATTTTGAGTGTTAGTGCCCTGCTTATAAAGGGTAATGATTGTTTGAAGTGTGCATTCCAAATAGGCTGTGTGCGCGAGGTAAAGCCGTTGGTTTATTGTGTAAAGCAGCATTGTATAGTCGTAATGTTATTAACGGGGTAATAAGCATTTTCCGGCTTCTGTAATAGTGTATCTTGTAGGTCGTAGTGTGATGTGTAAAGTGCTACACGTTTGGCAGTGTTTTGTGGGGTCCGGGGTCGTGTAGCCTCATTTTAATTTTTTTCCACAACCGTTTTTATTTCCTCTCTTAGGCGATTTTCGCGTGGCGAAAATTGTCTAAATCAAGTTAAATTTGCGTTCCACCTCACTCACAGACCTGGCTGTTGCCCCATGCTGTCTGTGATGTTTTTGTAATTTTTTGGGGTGTATTTAGTGTGTTTTTCGGGTTTTTTGTTTGGTCGCTAATCTCTGTAATTTTTGCGTCTCATATCTTTCTTTTTCTAAGTCCCGTGTCTCGTATTTTAATGGCTCACCTCGCATCGGCTAAGTGCTACGGTTTAACGGCTCACCTCGCTTTGCGAGGCCCGCAGCGATGAGCGCCTTTGGCGCTCATCAGCTAAGTGCTAAGGTTTAACAGCTTGCCTCGTAGCGATGATCGCCTTTGGCGCTCATCATCTAAGTCCTACGCATTAACGGCTCGGCTCACTTTGCGAGGCTCGCAAGAGGGAAAGCGCCTTCGTGCTCATCGCACTCAGATGTGCCAGGTAATTTAATCAGATATTGATGTGCTTTCCCTCCATTGGGTTTTACATACAATTAAGGAATGGGCATCTAAATGGCAGATGAGATTTAATAAATAAATGTAAAGTTATGCATCTAGGAAGGAAAAATAGCCATGCAATTTATAATCTTAATGGAGCAAATATAGGGGTATCAGATATTGAAAGGGATTTGGGAGTGCTTGTGGACAACCACCTAGGAAACAGTGCTCAAAGCCAAGCATCAGCTGCAAAGGCAAATCAAATATTAGCATGTATTAAGAAGGGTATAGAAGCAAGGGAAGCAAATATAATTCTGCCATTATACAAATCTCTAGTATGCCCTCATTTGGAATATGGAGTACAATTTTCGGCACCACTTCTTAAAAATGACATTTTAGAGCTGGAAAACATACATAGAAGTGCAAAAAAACTAATAAGGGGAATGGAGGGGCTAAGTTATGAAGAAAGACTAACCAAATTAAACTTATTTTCTCTACAAAAAAGACTTATAAGGGGAGATATGATTACCTTATATAAATACATCCAGGATCAATATAAAGATTTATCAAGGGAGTTTTTTGTGCCAAGAGGTTTTCAACTAACAAGAGGACATCCCTTGAGGTTAGAAGTAAAAATATTCCATCTTAAAGAAAGAAAAGTGTTCTTCACAGTAAGAGTGGTTAATCTGTGGAATTCTCGACCAAAGGAGGTGGTGACAGCGGATTCGATAGATAAATCAAGTCCCCTTTTTAAAGTTATTTCTAATTAAAAACGGAATTCAGGGTTATCCTGGATAATAAGATAGAGAGTATTGATCGAGGGAGAAATCCAATCCCCAGTATCTGGAATGAAATTACATTTTTTCCCTTTGACATGATTGGCTTAGTTTCACTTGTTTTCTTGTTCTGTTTGCCTTCCTCTGGATCAATTAATTATTAATTAAAAAAATCAACTAATTAATTAAGAACTAATCCCCATAATGCAGATGAGAGGAGATCTTAAAATGTTGAACTTAATGGACTCAAAGTCTTTTTTCAACCTCAATTACTATGTAACTATTATTAATGGTACTGGTTAGAATTTAAATATGCATTAAACAGTGGTGTATCTGTTTATAATCTTTTCATAACATATTGTCATTTTAAACAGAGACTTATTATTTTAAACTCCTGTACTCCCTATTGTTGCCTAGGCAACACCTCAGCCTTTAAATAGAGCTGGGATAGGGAGTCTCGGTAACCCCTGATAAAACTAAGGGAAACGCGCGATGGGTGAGAGTCGCGTCGCTGATGATGTCATTAGGGCGTGTCAGCATTTTACAAAGCGCATGTGGGAACTCCACTGGCTTAGATTGCCTTTAATGTTTTAGTAATGAATATAGAGAGACAATTGAAGTAAATTATATCAATGGACCAGCAATACAGCTTTAGAAAGATATGTCTAAAAGAACAAGCAATATATTCAAGCAACTAAGTGTTAGAATTCCATTGACTCTCTGTCCTTCCTCATAGATACTTGCACATTAATAGATGGTATAGTCCACAGAATTCACCCTTACATAATTTTTGATCAAGTATATAACTATTTATATTAATCAATTTATTACTCACCCACATAATTTAATATTCAGGAACACATCAATTTGCTGTAATTCTCTAGACTCCCATTTATCTGGTGTAGTACTATTATAAGTAATTGTGAACTGTTGGCCCCCACAAAATTTTAAATAAAGGACATTTAGTTTTATTGCATATTTAATATAAGTTTCATTTTAAACATTAGCAGCCTTATTAAATTGCGATTTGGCAAATTGAAAAGGGCTCTATATAAGCACATAGCATATGTTTTTTTACAAAAGTTTTTAGTTAGTGAACTTCTATTCAAAAGCAAGGTCTTCGCTAACTAAAAACTTCTGTAAAAAAATATGCTGTGTGCTTATATGAGCCCTTTTCAATTGGCCGAATCACAATTTAATAAGGCTGTTAGTCTCAGAGAAAAGGAGTGCTATGTAACAGAGATCTTTTTTTCATTTTGTGATTTATACATTTACTTAATCTCTGTAGCACCCTTTCTTCAGCATAATAGGATCTAATAGATTTGAAGCTATCCTTTTCTTTGATGTAATGCATTAAACAAAATGGAATACATGCTCATGTTCCATATCATTAACCATTACAAACACACAGACAAACGGATTAGGATAGAAATGTAATGGTTATTTGTATTATATATGTATATACTAGTAACTTGCCCGTCAACATTGACAGGATAATATTTGATGTGTGTCCCCCTTTCCCTGTGTCTCTCCCCCCTTTCCCCATGTCTCTTTCCCCCTCCCCTGTGTCTCCTCCCACTCCTGTGTCTCCCTCCTCCCCTGTGTTTCTTTCCTCCCCCCTGTGCCTCCCACGTCCCCTGTGTCTTTCCCTCCCCTGTGTCTCTTTCCCACCTCCTCCCTCCCCAGTTCCTCTCCTCCCCCATCTCCTGTTTCTCTTTCCCACTCTCCCTCCCTCCACTGTGTCTTTCTCCCCCCTTCCCTCCTCTGTGTCTCTTTCCCCCTCCTCCATTCCCTGTGTCTCTCCTCCCCTCCCCTGTGTCTTTCCCCCCTCCCCTGTGTCTCATTCCCCCTTCCCATTTCTCTTTCCCTTTCTCCCTTCCCTGTGTCTCTTACTCCATTCTCTCCCTCCCCTGTGTCTCTTTCCCCCTCCTCCCTCCCCTGGGTTTCTTTCCCCCTCCTCCCTCCCCTCTGTCTTTCTCCTCTCCCCCCCCAATGCATGTGCGTCTCATCCTTTGCATTGGAGAGCAGTGCGCATGCACGGCTAACGACGTGCGTCCATGCAGCACATCCCCTTTAATAGTTTTCATAGTGCGCACACGCTCGGCCTGGAGCGTTACACACTACGGAAACTATTATATTTTTATAGCACAGTCATGAACTATAGAAGACCATACAATAATATGATTGATGTGGTGCAAGGAAATTCCAGGTGAATAGGGGGCTAAATAAAAATGGAAACAGTTCTTGCTGTATATAGGTTTGAATTAATTAATGAATGGTCAAATGCTACAAAAATAGAGGAGGAAAAAAATATTTATCATCTGTATGTCTACCTGAGCGACTTTTACTGTCACTGTTATATAAAACGAACTTACTTGCTGGTCATTTACAAGCAGTGCTATCAATGTTGTATCTTTATTGAGGCATCACTTTTTATGAAAAGTTGCATATATTTTGTAATAATATGCTATCTCACAATGAAGGCCAATCTATCTATCACTATCTCTATATGATATTGTTTAGCCACATTGATTTGACATTTGCAAGGTATACTAGTATTATCATATTGTGGACATGATTAATGCCTGATGAAAATGGCGATTAATGCATTCGAGGGGCAATTTGTACAGAGGTACATGTTCAACTGGGCATGAAATCCTGTGACCCAAACATGATATATGAGGTGTGAGATCTTGCAGCAGAAGAGATGTCATTACTTTGATAGCTATATGATAACCACTGTCTATAGTTTACTTACATTATTTTGTCACCTTGCTTGGATGCTTTTGCTTCCCAAAATAAAATAACAAGAAAAGATTAATGAGAAAAAAACAACAACATAGACACTACATCATCTCTTCTCAATGGAATTCCTCAGGACATTTTTTCTTTGAAATATTAGCCATATCCATTCTTGGCCACAGTTAACATTATCATGGCCAACTACTCTGTAGCCAAGCATGGCTAGATTAACATTTTGACTAATAGATGTTCACCGAGGAACGCTATTGAGAAGAGCAAAATAGATGCAGTCCCTATCTCCTCCTCCCCCTTCTGTGCCACCATGTTGTCTTCCACATGAGGGTCTGGCTGGAGCTGCTTGTGGAGGGCGGAAGGCAGATGACAAACTGGTCAGGCACTTATTGGCGGACCGGTTGGGGGCATCTCTTCTCTACAGTGGTGCATTGGGACTCCAGACCTCGATGTCGGAAGACAACAAGTATTTGGAGGAGTCCTGTCAACTGCTTACAGCTCCTGGTGATGTCCTATGCAATGTCAGTTTGCAGGAGGTGCATTCTCTGTCAGTCTGCTTTCTGGCAGGTATATGAATCATTTTCAAATACGTTATGTACTATGTAGAAGCTCTTTCCTGATAACCATATGCATCTTATTAACTCTGCGCCACCTAACACTCTGTGTTAATAATTAAGGAAGTGTTACAAGCAATTTAAATGGTAATGTGAAATAGCATGTAATGGCTACATTTAGTCATGATGGTCTCCAGTTACCCTTGAATCCGGGTCCAGTTAGCTCCCTGCAAAAAAAAAACACTCTTTCAGGTATTGTGATCCTTAATTTCAAACATATTCCTAATGCATTTAGCTTGTCAAAGACTTCTTCTACCTGTGAGGCAGCTCTCAGATACTAGGCTGCCATCGCTACATAGTACATTATAGATTTGAGACATAGTTATATAGAAGTCATTTGCTTGGTACATTTTCTTCTGTATGATAACTTATTTCTTTTATATATATTCTTCATGTTATGATTATCCAGGCATATTTCCAATCCTTTACACAACCAATGCTTAGGTGATGGATTTGTATTATGCTCATAGATGTATTAGTATTCTATGAGGCTCATTCTATTTAGACATTCGGGAGATCCGGGCTCGCAAATGGAGCACGCAACTTATTTTGCTAATAAGTTTGCTTCCGTCTGCAGGCTCTGAGCTGTGATTCATTGCAATCCATTGCGATTTGTCAAATCGCAAGTTAATGTCCTCCAAGCCTTTAATCTTTCACGGCCGCAAGACTTCAGAATGCTAAAATCGCAAATCAAGGAGGTCTCGCAAAGGGCTTAATGACATGTAAGGAGCACTCTAAATGCATATATAAACACTCTACTGTATTTTTATTAAAAGGTAAGGTGATGTTAGGTCTTAGAATTAATACCACACCATTCTCAAGCTCGCAAATTGGCCCCAAAAAATACTTGATTTTATGTTTAATTTCTGTGTTATATCGGTCCTGGCAATCAATGTGTTAATGCATATAATAGAACTCACATGTAATAGAATATCATATGTACAGCTTTATCAATATTGCATTATATCTGGAATGTGAGTCCGATCGTAACTCATAATTCAAGCCGTTATGACTTTGAAATCCAATCCAATCTCCATTTTTCATTGAAGTCTTACAGGCTTGAACATGATCGCTGACGCAAGGCCTTAACTCGTGGTTAGAAACAGCCAATGTAATGTGGGTCTGATTGTGACTCGTGGTTCAAGCCCATAGAACTTCAATGAAAAATGGAGGTTGGATTTCAAAGTCATACGGGCTTGAAACACGAGTCACGATCGGACCCACATTACATTGGCTTTTTCTAACCGCGAGTTACAGCCTTGCGTCAGCGATCATGTTCAAGCCCGCAAATGTTACTTTTGATAGCATGGTTTGCAATGTGCACTATCGGGTCAGCAGACGTAAGTCTTACGCCAATTGAGTTGCAGCCTCCGAATTGAATGAGGCTCCATGTTTTTACGTAACTACTGAGTTTTATATGTTTAACTTAAGGGATATGTGCTATTAGGGGTTTTGTGCCTGTAATTGAACCATCACCATTGTGATGGTGGAATTATGCATGTGATGCTTTTTCATGTCAAGATTAGTGTTAAAGAGACTGTTATCTCAAATAGAGTGTTTTTTATAGTTTATTCTCACATGGTACAATACAATGCAATATGTTGTTTATCCATATATTTCTAGTTAGATTACTTCTTTGTAAATTTAATTTAGTTCTTACACCTTACATCTATTAATTATATGATTTGATGTGTTAATTAACATTAGTGTCTGCTTATTTGTCTCTGCATTTGCGAACATAGAAGCCCTCATAGGGCAAAATAGAAGCCCAGCCTAAAAATGCAGTTCTATCCTCTCTACTCGCTTTCTCATAATCTGGGGTCCAATTAGCATTTAGGAGCATCACATGTGATTATAAATATTAAAACACATCTACTGAAAATGGAACATGATGGAGTTAAGTAAGCAGATATTTATACTTTTCACTAATTAATATCCCTTTTGCATTTTATGTGGTATATTTATGTGGCAGGTGGTCTACATATTTTACATTTTATGATGTTTGAGGGGAAATGTGTTGTTAGAATATTTATGTAGTAAACTGGTGTGAGGATGTGATAGTATGATATGTAGTGCTGACATTCACCTTGCAGGGTGTCAGGGCAGTCACAGTGCTCTGATATTCCTGCAATGCTCATTGTAGACATTATGTCCTTGAGTAATTATTCCCTTTAATTGTAGTTAATGATTGATGGTGGACCATCATTTGACCATCATCTGTAGCCCACCAACAGACATCAGGTACATATACCCTCACAACACTGACCTCTTTGACAACCTCTCTTCACATTTGTGTTCTCTGGACATCCATCCCCCCCTATGTAGGATGGGGAATGTATCATGGATGGTACTTCAGAGGACCCTGATCTCCTCAATGGTATAGCTGGGGTCATTATGCTTATTTCCAGCTTCCTGCCCACTGACTGCACCACAGTATCTCGCTCTCCCTGATCTTTTCCTGAAGTCTGGCCCTACCAAGCCCTCAAACAACCACTGGTTACTTAAGAAAATAACATGTGAATAGTTAAAAACCTTTTTCAGTGGAATAGTGATACAGAACAGTGTTATAATGTAATGACTAAGTAGTATCACCTCAACAAATAAGTATTACTGTTGTTCATAAATAATGTAGAAATCTGTGCTAACGTAAAAAATTATAATGCATGAACATTGTTTGGTCACACAGTTCATGCAATATCTTAGTAACCATGCCTGTGTTACTGTTATGTTCTGTACTGATCATATGAAACTGACTTTGATAGAATATAAGCCTAAATAATTTAATTTGAAGTAACAAAGTTGCACTAATATGTGAACTGATGTTAAATAATGTTGATGTGAACATCAAAATTAACATGGAATGTGTAATCACTTGGCCATAACAAAATTAATTTCTATTCAACATAAAATGATTGACATGGATCACAGTAATAAAATCCATGAAGACATAGAGGTATCCATACATATTTTACCATCATCCATATTTCATGTATCAATTTGATTATGTTTGTACTTAAATATTTTTTAATATATGGCTTATGCACATCCACTATACCTTAACACAGAATGGGTATACTGAAATATGATATGGATCCACAAATCAGATCATTAACTAAATGTAATGTATGTCAATGTCATAAATCAATAATCATTGGAAATGCACAGATACATGAATTCAGGTATAATAAGAATTAATATTTTATTATATCCACAGAGAACAGTCTTAAGTGTAGCAGACCATGCATTAATATCATTGGAGTGGTCCAATACTACCCAAGAGGACAAGAGGCTGTAAAAAAATTGGATCATATGTTGGCATAGATAAGGTAAGGTAACACTGTATAAAAATAATGAAAAGCATTTACTAGAATCAAATGTGGTCAATACACCACAATAGTGATAATTAGATGAATATCTCATCATTCATCAATTCATATAATGGAAATAAAATGTTGGTGCATAGAACTTACATCATGTCTTCATGTGCTCAATTGAACTGATGAAATGGATCCTGGATTATGTAGCCCAGTAAGCCCACACATATAGTGTGATTATGAAATGTTTGAAATAGCAAGGCTCAACTCTGAAATGATAATTGTATGGTCATATTAAAAAAATCTAAGGAGGAGAAAAATCTAGCAAGATCTGTATGTACAGCACAGCTCTTTAACCTGTTAATGTAACAATAAACTGACTTTCCTGATGTTCATCTATAAGCAGTGCAAATAAGGATGTATCTGTCATGAGAAATCACTTGTGACAATTTGCAGATAGTTCGCAATCATGTGGTATCTCACAAGGAATGATTAGCTGTGACCACGATCAGAAGGTCAAGCATACTATCACTATCTCTATATCTTTATGTTTAGCCACATTTATGATACATGTTTAAGGTATACATGTGTGATTATATGATAACTGTTTTTGTTATGGTAAGTTATATCTATCTAAACATGTCGACATGATTGTTAGTGGCAAACAAAGGTCATCAGCTTGAATGTCCTTCAATAAGATAATTAAAGCATATCTGGTCTCATATTGCTAAGAAGGATTACATGCTTAGATCACACATGTATAACTGCTGGGTTTGTGTAACATATTAGTGTAGGACTATACCATTCCACAGCCATATTTGCATTGGCATGACATGGTGCTTAGAACATATGCTTTTATTTATGGTGTGTGAGATCGTTCTGCAGGGGGATGTCAATAACATCATGGCTTAATGATAGCCACCGTACATAGTTTAATGGATATATAAGTTGCCTAAAATAAAAATAACAGGTTGATCAATAAATGAAAATATTAATTAGGGACTACATCATCTCTTTTCAACTACATTCCTCAGTGCCCATCAGTTGGTGAAATGTTAACCATAAACTTATTCCTCCACAAATAAGATTATCATGGACTATGTGATGGTGGCTTGCCACATGGTTACTATACAGTAATTCACCATCACATAGGCCATGATCATCTACAAGCACGCTTATGTTAACATTTTGAACAATAGATTTACAAACAGCAATGTATTTGAGCAGAATAAATGAGATGCAGCCCCTATCTTCTCCCCTTGCTGGTCACAAGCTCTCCCCATCCTGTGCCACCTTCCCTCTGCCATGTGAGCATCTCCTAGGAGAGGCAGGTGGAGACACAGCTTATGGTAGAGGCATAGCTGGTGGTAGAGGTAAATGCATTGAAACAGCGGGTGATTGGTGAGGCTGTTAGCTGCTTGAGGACTGCTCCAGAGTGCTTGATTCTGTACTTGCCAGTTTTTTCTGCTGCTGCTGGTCCAGAATAATTAGCATTATTGCAGTCTGACTATGTTTGAAATATGGTTCAGCCTGGTGATATATGCCTCCATCTGGATAGGATCCATCCTCAGCTCCTTTTGCTGTGTGCACAGCACTGTGGTAGGACTCGAAGCCAGATATTATGGACTTCTATTGTTTATAAAAGTCAGAATGTTTTAATTTATGGTGTGGATGGGCGTGGAGATGAGGAGCTGGGGACTGATGGCTGTGGCTGCATTGGGAGTTGTGGTGGTTGGCTGAGCTGGTGTTGGCATGGGGAAGATGTACTAGTGTGGTGGCGGCAGTGGTAGTCAAATAGATTGGAGCTGAAGTCATGGGGCTATAGGAGGTGTTGATGGAGGAGCTGTTCATGGAAGATGAGTTTTTGGTGGAGGCAGCCACGATCTTGGATCTTGCCAGTAGGAGACTCCAAATGGCAAATCGATCTGTGAGAGGAGAAGGCCAGTGGGGTTGAATTTACCCTGGTAGCTGATGGGCCAGCAGGTTCCGCCACTGATTACATATATTGATCCTCCTCATAAGCTGGGTCCTCCTATGGCCGATATTCCTCCTCCTTGTACTGCTGCTATTCCTTTGCATATGATTCATCTTCCTCCTCATACCAGGGATCCTGCTGTGTCTCCATCTCAAAATCAGGCTCTGCTTGTGACTCAGCCTCAAATATCAATAGTATATCAGATAACAACATTGGACAATCATGTGATCTCTGTGTGGTACTGTGTACCTGATTTCAATGTGTGTTGATCCTGGATTGTGAAGAGTTCATAATTGCTAAGAACTATAACAGATGTCATTGATTTGTATTACAAAAGTGCATGTGCAATAAGCCCAATACATCACGGTTTATAATCTTTACTGTGATGCTATGGATGTTTTGATTTTAGATGATTTCAGTATACATGTAGGTAGATCATATCATCACAACAATGTCTAGCTCATTGTTAGCCTTACAATGGTCCCTATTCTATTTCCCAATTAATAATCTATACACACTTAAAATAACTCTTAATATTGCCACATATTATATTAGCTACTCGCAATTCGAATACAAGTTAACCTCCACAAAGAAGCAAATTTGGCACAGCTTGAATATTATCAGCTCTAAATAATTAAAGTTACACAACATCAATATACTATTATACCCGTAGCTCACGCTCGCAAATAAAGTCTAATTCGCAGCTGAAAAAAGTATCAAGTTTCTCTCAAAAATATTATGAGTATTAATAGGACTCACAAGGGCTTTTTCTATTCTATTCTTATTATAGCTATAGCAGCAATTAAACACAAAATTCTATAAAAGCATGGGAAGGCATAGAAATACATAAGAATTGAGTGCACAACAGTCCCAAGCCCACAAATACAATGCACAAAATGCTATTCAAATTCAAAAAAATATTATTTTGAAATGTTATTTCTGAGTAATACCGATCCTGGGACTTAAGGAGTTAATACATATCATGAAACCCACATGGACTTAAACAGATGATCTTATGCATTTTATAGATTGATTGATTGATTGTTAGCTTGATCCGCAAATATTACTTATTGACACTAATTCATTTGTGGCCTCTGATTGCAGATTATGTGTAACTTCCATGTTTTACTAATGTCATGATGACAGTCTCATTTACTATTGGAGTCTAAGAAATAAAATTATGGGCGTGCTTAAATATTTTCAAATCATATGGTCACACCCCCTGAAATCCTATTTGAAAAGGCAGAGTTTACCAGATTAGGTTTAAGGAGGTACCGTATATACTTGAGTATAAGCTGAGTTTTTTCAGCCCTTTTTTTAAGGCTAAAAAGGGCCACCTCAGCTTATACTCGAGTCACTCTCACCCCCATGTCTCTCTAACCCCCCCCGTGTCTCTCTAACCCCCCCCCCCATGTCTCTCTATTCCCCTGTGTCTCTCTATTCCCCCCGTGTCTCTCTAACCCCCCGTGTCTCTTTCCCTCACCCCTCCTCATCCTCAACCCCCCCTCATCCTCACCCCCCCCTCCTCATTCTAAACCCCCCCTCATTCTACCCCTCTAAATACCCCCCCCCCCCCTCCCTTTCCCCTCACTTACCTGCATCTGAAGTTGCTGCTCCGGCCTTTGCTCCTTCCGGCGTCTTGACGTGGCGCGCATGTGACATCACGGCATTAGCATATACGGGGTGCCGGCACCCGGTATATGCTAATGACGTGGAGCGCATGTGACATCACGGCATTATCATATACGGGGTGCCGGCACCTGGTATATTCTAATGACGTGGCGTCACATGCGCGTCACGTCAAGACGCTGGAAGGAGCAGAGGAGCAGGAGCTTCAGATGCAGGTAAGTGAGGGGAAAGGGAGAGGGAAGGGGGGTATTTAGATGGGTAGAATGAGGAGGGGGGGTTGAGGATGAGGAGGGAGGTTGAGGAGGGGGTTGAGGTTGAGGAGGGAGGTTGAGGAGGGGGTTGAGGCTGGGTGGGTTGAGGTTGAGGAGGGGGGTTGAGGTTGAGGAGGGAGTTGAGGAGGGGGTTGAGGATGGGGGTTAAGGGGGAGGATGGGGGGTTGAGGAGGGAGGTTGAGGAGGGGTGGTTAAGGATGGGGTTGAGGAGGAGGGGGTTGAGGATGAGGGGGTTGAGGAGGGAGGTTGAGGATTAGGAGGGATGATGAGGAGGGAGGTTGAGGATGAGGAGTGGGGTTGAGGAGGGAGGTTGAGAATGAGGAGGGGGGAAGAGACACAGGGAAGGGAGAGGGGGGAAGAGACACAGGGAAGGGAAGGGAGAGGGGAGAAGAGACACGGGAGAGGGGGACACAAGAGGGGGACACAGAGGGCACAAGAGGGACACAGGGGGCAGCACATTTCCCACCCTTATACTCAAGTCACTCATTTTACCCAGTATTTTGTAGTAAAATAGGTGCCTCGGCTTTTACTCGGGTCGGCTTATACTCGAGTATATACTGTAAATTGCAGGCTTGCGTCAATGGAATACTTCTAAACATTTAGAGAAAAACACATCCGCAACCAAAATTATGGGTTTGGGGCATTTGCGGGCTTCTAATAGAATAAGACCCCATGGCCCTTATTTAATTGCAAATGCGAACTTGAAAGGCTAAACCGTAAACTATGCACCAGTAAATTGCATTTCAGATCATTATCAATAAAGCAAAGCCGTAACTACCGAATTAGAAACAGCCAATAGTAAATGAGATGGTCATCATGACATCAGTAAAACATGGAGGTTAAAAGTCAATCAATTAGAGTTTAGAAGTCCGACTTGCGATCGGACTCGCAATCCAGCAATGTACAAAATAATAAAAATTAATGATGATACTGTTCTTGTCCATGTGGATGGCCTGTTATGTATTTACTCCTTGATTGTGGAATTGTAGCAATTGAATAGCGTTTTGCAATTTTAGCCATAGCAACTCTTGTGGACGGGAAAAATCAAAGGCTTAGATGGAGCGTAAGTTCCACTTGTAACAACCGCAAGGGATTAAAGTCCGTAACTCGTAGACCGTTTGCGGCTTGCAAAAAGATGCCAATTTAGCTAATGGGCTCCATTACAGGCGCCCGTAACTTACAATTTCTCAACTGAATGAGGCTCATATTTACATTTGTTTTATCCATATGTACCTGTACTAAAATGTATTCCACTGCTTCTCTTGAAATAAATAAAAAAAATATTTTAAAGAAAACATTTAATTTGAATTAATTGACAAATTTCTTAAAAAAAGCAATTAATGTAATGAATAAAACATGGTTCAATGTATGCTTTTACCAATAGAAGGTTATTAGTCTAGTCACCACCTTAAGGTAATTACATTAAAATGATAATGAATAAATACATTAAAAATGAAATTATATTATCAACAGTTTATTGTGTATGAATAATATTATTAAACAATGTATGTGTGATGTATGTGCCAATGAATCAATGAATAAACTAGTTATATATATATATATATATATATATATGTATATATATATATATTATAGAGTATAGCACGCATTTTCAATATTTTCTTCATCAACACAAAATCTTGCACATATTAAGACACGAAAAAAAAAAAAAAAAAAATATATATATATATATATATATATATATATATCACTTATATAGTTGTCGTAATAATGAGTTTGTCCGTCACACTATGTTTAAAAAAAGAGGCTTGCGCAAGTGCAATAAGCAGCGAAGGACAGTTACAGGTTTGACGGCAGCTGCAATGAGCCCTGAAGGAGCTCATCGCGAGGCCCCTATGTGACTTGTTTGACAAGGCTGCAGTGAGCGCCAAAGGCGCGTAGCAGAGGGGGGGAGAGGCTCCGAATGGCTTACAAGTTACAGGCTTAAAAAAAATGACGGGTTTAACAGACAGCATTTTTTTCAAGCCCGTTACTGGAAAGCCATTTGGGGGCTGCCAAAAAAAGCCAATTGATTAAAAAAATTGCTTACAACCTCACACACAGCACAGGGGGAGAGGCAGGTAGCCTGTAAGTGAGGTTGCAAGGTAATTTGCTATTTAATTGGCGTTTTTTGCCGATCTCAGAACGGCTAGGCGAGAAAAAAAGTGGCCATTTCGGGCTTGGGGAAAATTAAAAAGAAACCATTTCAGGCTTGGGGAAAATTATCAATTTCCCAAGCCTGCAAATGGTTTCACACCCGTAAATGGAAACAGGAGCACAGAGGAGGAAGAGGGGGGAGCGAGACACAGGGGAGGGAGAGGAGGGAGAGGGTGAAAAGAGACACAGGGGAGGGAGTGGGGGGTTACCCCTTGGGAAAAAGCAAAGAGACATGGGAGGGAGGGGGAAACAGACACAGGGGAAGGGCATGGGGGAGAAAGAGACGCACATTGCGAGGCCTGTAAAGTAGAGGCAGGCTCGCAATGAGCTCCAAAGGCGCTCACTGCGGGTCTCGCGATGAGCACCAAAGGCACTCATTGCGGGGCATGAAAGTTGCGGGTTTGCCGAGGCCTGCAATGAGCGCCGAAGGCGCTCATCACAAGGCCTGTAAACTAGAGGGGGGAGAGTCTCTCATTGTGTGGCAAACAGCATTGCCAGGCTTCAGATGTTATTGCTGTCATTTTTGACCGGCAAGTCGCTAGCAGATAGATAGATAGATAGATTGATAGATAGATAGATAGATAGATAAATAGCTAGATAGACACACACTTATATTAGCATTACTGCAGCACACAAAACTGATTTGAAAGTCCTACAGGTGTTGGTGGAGCAACATGACATAGGGAACAGCAATGCACATGCACTTATGGCCTTAGGGGCAGCTAATGAGTTTTTGCTTGGGGTGCCACATATGTAATTCCAGCCCTGCTCTTCCTCAACATGCATTAATAATTTAATTAAAAATACTACACTAACTATCAGCTTAAACGTGACAATCAGTGTGATATTATTTCTACATCTGCTGAAAAGCGCTGGTGCAAAATAATGTAGTAATATTAATTTTCGCCAAGCATCTTTATTATTTTGAAAGCAGCAAAACATAGTGTTTTAGCTTCTCTGTGCACATTGATTGTACTCTTTATTTAGTAACTCTGTGTACCCTAAGGCTGTTTTATTCAAATGATAAATATCAAGCAGTAAAGCTTAATTTGACACTTCATTTGTCCCATTTCAACACAGAGTTGTTGTTGATCCATGTCTTCTTAATCTTTTGATCACGTGCACATCTTCTCAAATAAAGCACTGCATTGGTGTTTTAAACAGAAAATACACCATAATGATATAATTTATATATATTAAATACTTATGTAAGATTAAGGGCCTCATTTTAATCAGGGCCATAAAAACGACCGCAAGTCTGCTATTCCTTGCGATCTGGTTACGGCCCCGCGTAGCGCTATGTTTATGCTCTTATTCACTTGGGCGGCGCCGCAACAAGGTCAACTTTATGGTCGATTGCAAACCATGCTAAGCGGCAGTAAGAATTTCCAAGCTTGAACAGGATCGCGGATGCAAGGCCGTAACTCTTGTTTCAAGCCAGCAAAATTGGCACATCGACAAAATACAATACTTTATTTCACGTTTAATTTCCGTCCACAGTCGGACGGGCTTGAATCACGGGTTACGGGCGTGGATGTTATTCAAGCCCGTCTGACGATGGACGGAAATTAAGCGTAAAATAAAGTAGTATATTGTGTTGATGTGCCAGCTTGAGAATGTTGTGCCTTATTCCTCATGTCACCCATCATTTACAGTCCTGTCTTGCATTTATATTTGCATTTACAGTGCTCCGAGTTTGCGGGCTTGAACCACGAGTTATGGGCTTGCAGACGCGAATATCGAGTTACATGCTACTGCTTGAATGACCTCTAAGTCTGTAGCACTTCTTAAGCAAATAAAAAAGCCATCCTGTACTTTTATTAAAAGAGAACGTGATGTTAGATCTTAGATTTAATGGTTTAACAGTACAATATTCACAATTAGTGATGTTGCGAAAATAAAATTTTCGGTTCGCGAACCGCCAACGCAAACCGCTGCAAATGTTTGCGAACTGGCGAACCCGGCGAACCGCCATAGACTTCAATGGGCAGGCGGATTTTAAAACCCACAGGGACTCTTTCTGGCCACAATAGTGATGGGAAAGTTGTTTCAACGGGACTAACACCTGGACTATGGCATGCCGGAGGGGGATCCATGGCAAAACTCCCACGGAAAATTACATAGTTGATGCAGAGTCTGGTTTTAATCCATAAAGGGCATAAATAACCTAACATCCAACTCCATCATCATCCTCCCCTGTATCTCTTTCCCCCCTCCCTCATCATCCTCCCCTGTGTCTCTTTCCCCCCTTCCTCATCACCCTCCCCTGTGTCTAGTCCCCCCTCCCTCATCATCCTCCCACCTCCCTCATCATCCTCCCATGTATCTCTTTACCCCCTCCCTCATCATCCTCCCCTGTGTCTCTTCCCCCCTCCATCATCATCCTCCCCTGTGTCTCTTTCCCCCCTCCCTCATCATCCTGCCCTGTGTCTATTTTCCCCCTCCCTCATCATCTTCCCCTGTGTCTCCTTCCCCCCTCCCTCATCATCCTCCCCTGTGTCTCTTTCCCCCCTTCCTCATCACCCTCCCCTGTATCTCTTTACCCCCTCCCTCATCATCCTCCCCTGTGTCTGTTTCCCCCCTCTCTCATCATCCTCCCCTGTGTCTCTTCCCCCCTCCCTCATCATCCTCCCCCTCCCTTGATGAGAAGGGGGGGGAAGAGACACAGGGATAAGTGTGAGGGGTGTTAGGGTAAGGGGTGTTAGGGATAAGGGTGAGGGGGTTAGGTGTTAGGGTGAGGCATGTTAGGAATAAGTGTGAGGGGTGTTAGGTCTTAGGGATAAGTGTGAGAATGTTAGGGTTAGGTTTATGGTTGTTATGGATAAGTGTGAGGGGTGTTAGGGTTAGGGTAAGGGGTGTTAGGGATAAGTGTGATGGGTGTTAGGGTAAGGGATGTTGGGGTTAGGTGTTAGGGTAAGGGCTGTTAGGGATATGTGTAAGGGGGTATTAGGGTTAGGTGTTAGGGTGAGGGGTGTTAGGGTTAGGTGTTAGGGATAAGTGTGAGGGGTGTTAGGATTGGGTGCTAAGGTGAGGGGAGGATGATGAGGGAGGGGGAAAGAGACACAGGGGAGGTTGATGAGGGAGGAGGGAAAGAGACACAGGGCAGGATGATAAGGGAGGAGGGAAAGAGACACAGGGGAGGATGATGAGGGAGGGGGGAGGATGATGAGGGAGGGGGAAAGTGACACGGGAGGATTATGAGGGAGGGGGAGGATGATGATAAGGGGGGAAGAGACACAGGGATAAGTGTGAGGGGTGGTAGGGTTAGGTGTTAGGGTAAGGGGTGTTAGGTATAAGGGTGAGGGGGGTTAGGGTTAGGTGTTAGGGTGAGGGGTGTTAGGGATAAGTGTGAGGGGTGTTAGGGTGAGGGGTGTTAGGGTGAGGGGTGTTAGGGATAAGTGTAAGGGGTGTTAGGGTGAGGCATGTCGGAATAAGTGTGAGGGGTGTTAGGTCTTAGGGATAAGTGTGAGGGGTGTTAGGGTTAGGTGCTAAGGTGAGGGGAGGATGATGATAAGGGGGGGAAGAGACACAGGGGTGTCCTTGCAGCAGAGATCAAAAGAGTCCTTTAGGACTGTATTGCACACTGTGTACAGTAGCCTAGCTATGGCTTTCCCTATTGATGCAGTATCACCTACACTCCCCCTCCTCTCAGTAAGACTGCAAGTTAGTTATGATTCCAAAATGGCTGCTGTCCATGAGGTAGAAGGGTCTGGAAGGCAGGGTATGATGCTGATTGGCTGGAATGTGTTAGCTGTCAAAGTTTGCTCAATGATAAAGTAGAGGGGGCGGATCAAACATCACATATGTTCACAGTTCGCCGTGAACGCGAACATGCTATGTTCGCCGGGAACAGTCCGCCAGCGAACTATTCGCGACATTGCTATTCACAATCTCTCAAATCGTCATAAATAACTACTTTATTTCATGTTAAATGTCCGTCATAGAGTCCGACGGGCTTCAACCTCCGAGCCCGGAGGTTGGATTCAACAGTCCTACGGGCTTGGAGGTTGAAGCCCGTCGGACTGATTTGGGAGTAGGGGAATGTTGTGCTATAAATTCTAAGACCTAAAATCACTTTCACTTCTAATAAAAGTACAGGATGGCTTTTTTTACGTGTTTAATTAGTGCTACGCTTTGTAAGTAAGAGTGATGCGGGACCTCTTCAGTGTAAGTTAGCTGCGGTTCGATTTTAGCGATTTACGGAAGGGTGATCATAGCATTTGAATAGCGAATTGGGATTTCTTGCAGACGCAACTCTCGCGGCCACGCAAGATAAAAGGCTTTGACAGAAGTAGGCTGCTACTGAGCAAATCGTAAGGGATCGCAGCTCGAGCCTCGTAACCCAGCCGGAGGCCGCAAATTGAATAGCTAAGTAGCTTGTGTCAAGTATGGAGATATGGAGATATTAATGTCAAGT
This sequence comes from Discoglossus pictus, assembly GCA_027410445.1. Lineage (NCBI taxonomy): Eukaryota > Metazoa > Chordata > Amphibia > Anura > Alytidae > Discoglossus > Discoglossus pictus. The sequence goes on from CM050169.1 coordinate 161,128,610, forward strand.
ATGGAGATATTAATAAAGTTATACAACATAGAAATAAGTCTAGGAGATCTACTAAGTCATATAATTTATAAGGGAATATCAATATTTCATTTTTGTTAATTGTCTTTATCTCAGTATTAAACTATCAATAAATTAGTTATTATTTAACGAATTTAATGCATATGATTAAAATTTGAAGGTTATTATGACTACCAAACTAGTCCTCCCTTTGAAAAAGTCCCATGAACAAGTTATGAAACGTACTTCAGGGTGCGTCTAATGTCAGACGCGGAAGTAACTAGTGAATTAAGAAGCACCGGATAGCCCTTGCTTTAAAAATACTAACACTGCAATTATGAATAGATGTCCCCTTATGAATCTTAACTAACTAGAAGTATCTTTCACTAATTAGAGGGACATACTTTATGGGAGTAAATTACGAACGGAAGAGTACTTGAGACAGGGTGCCAAATTGAAACTGTCTTAGAGATATGATTACATATAGACACAGAGTGTCATATATATCTGGATCCATTTTAGGCTCACTCTAGACAGGGTGCCAGTTGAAAGACTGCCTTAGAGAGATAATTCAGACACAGAGTGTCAAACAAACTCCAAATTACTCAAAACTCACTTCCCATAGAGCTAAGATAGATTTTTTGTATCATATTCATTCCCTCTGACACTGTTCCTAGGATGGGATTCAAAAGAATAGGGGTTTTCTGTTAATTAATCTGAGGAGTACCTGTAAAGGGGCTCCTTGGGATCTAGGCAAGGTGCTAATTTAAAGATTACCTTGGAGATACAATCTCATATAGACACAGGTATTTCTTGAGCTGTCACCTCAATGAGAAATATCTTGTACATATATAGACACAGACTCCTCCAAATCCAAGGCATATAAGTAAGGGCATAAGAATAATCTTGTCAAGCAAAATAATGTTTTGACAAAAGGTTTGAAACATTAATAATATTCTCACTATTAACCTAAATATCCACAAAAAAAGGGAAAGGATACAATAGGGATATCAATGGAGTCTTTGATCTTTAATTCAATATCCTATCTTTATAATCCCCAGTGGAATCTGTAAAGGGATTAGATATTAATTTTTTTAACCCTTTTAAATGTTTTTAATACGTCGATGTCTCAAGAATAAATAATAAATCGATCTTGAATACGCATATTTTTGTAAACATGCCAACCAAAAAGAAATCGAGGGGGAAAAAATGAGACATCAAAAAACCCCAATATGTTCTCACCTAGAAATAAGGGCCCCACAGTGAGCACCTTAGTAGAAGATACCGCTCCAACATTGTTGCCGAATCAATCACCAGATAAAGCCTCCCAAACAATAAGCTCGGTAAACTCTTTTTCAGATGAAGAGGAAACTCTCACATGTTCTAAAATGAAAGAAATGCTACAGATTTTTTAAACAAATCTACTCTCTGATCTGACAAAAAAATATCAGATAACACCAAACTCATTAAAGAAGTAAATCAAAGAGTTGAATCAGTTTAAAATGTATGCGATAATTTAATTATGGACAATAACAATTTACTTAAATATACAATGGATCTGGAAAATAAAATTGAGGACTTATCATTTAAAATATCATATTTAGAAGACTGAAGCAGGATGAACAATCTTCGTTTGAGAGGCATATCTGAGACAATACAAGACAGTAACTTAAAATCCTATGTGGAGAACTTTTTGGAGATATTGGTGTCAAATGTTCTAACAAATGAAAATACTATTGATGTTATTCATAGGATACCCCTAGCGAAACATTTAGATAAATCCATACCTAGGGAGGTTATTGTGAGAGTTCACTAGCTATCATATAAAGATGCTATAATGAGGGCGATATACGATAAGCAAAAATTTTCACCCCCATATGAGAATATTAGAATATTCTCAGATTTATCTGCCCAGACATTATATAGAAGAAGAGAATACACTGAGATAACTCAAATTTTAAGGCAGAAAGAAATTAAATATAAATGGATATCTCCGGTGGGTATTTCAGTGTACAAAGATTCTAACCGGCACAGGATAAAATCAGTTCAGGAGGGAATTAAGATGATACAGTCCTGGCAGTTTGAAATTGCATCGTTAGACAAAGAGGTTAAGAAACCTACCTTGACCGCCAGAAATTTGGTATGGTTAAAAAAGAAAAATTTAGAGGCGTAGAGGTTAGTGCTAGTTAAGAAGACAGTAATTGTCTTGGAGGGGTTGGACTGTTATATACATTGTGGGCACAGTTAATAATATGTTATAAACTTAAGAAGTATAATATTTCTATTTCAGGGTACCCCGGAAAAACATTCACAGATATTGATATTGATTTATATAAATCACAAGCGAGATTTGTAGAGCATTAATAGTTGTTAGAGTAAAAAGAAGCACAGATTATTTTTTTTAGCAGCATTTTTTTTTGGGGGGGAAGGTAAATTACACACTATATAGGCATAAATTATTAAATATTACGAGGTAAATTATCTTAATATCACAGACACATGGGAAGAGATAGAAATTATTACATATAGGAAGTAGTTAACCCTGTTAGTGGGAAGAGTACCATTTTAGCTGAATTTATATAATTCACAGGGATCAGATAAAGTTAATTTCCCTAGTTAGGGATCTTAAGTAATCACATTATTTCGGTGCAAACTTATGTTTCCTTTAACAATTTTTTTTCCCCTCTTTTTTTGGTGTGTAATATTTTATATTCGAGGGAAACCTATATGTAGCTTGAATTAGCGATATAGTAGAATTAAGTTACCTTACATAGATTGGCCCATGAATGGATCAGACAGTCCACCTCCACATTTCAGTCTCCCAAATATTAATGGGAAACCATTCCTGACATTTCCTAACATCGGGCATTTGCCCTGCAAATCCTAAAGGATAAAATGTGTGTTTGTTTTGGTCCTCTGACAAGGTTTATGTATGTTCTTGGAAGTATGAAGTTATGTGACATTCATTTTTGTGTTTATTTTAGGAAGTGTATGTGGGTTGCAAGAATGAGGAAGGTCTATTTTATACTACTGAAGGATCTACTTACCAGGCAGGATAGTTTGGTCCGTTATGTACCTTGATGAATAAGGGTATAAAAATAATCTCACATAATGTAAATGGTTTAAATTCACTGACCCACCTAAAGAAAGAGGCACTACAATATATGTCCAATAATCAATTTCCAGTTAGAATAAATTAAACATTTAATAGTAAATCTAAGGGAGTATCTATTCTCTTCAATAAAAGATTAACAATATCTGAGGAATTTACAAAAATAGACCCCTTAGGCAGATTTATAATCTGGACGGGACTTATTAATAACAGATTAACAACCTTGGTAAATGCTTATCTGCCAAACAAAAATCAGATCAGGTACCTAAAAAGTTTATTAATTGATATATTTAAATTAAAGGACTGATTATAATATGCAGACATTTCAATATGGCAATTCATGCACTTATTATCCATAATAAGGGCGCCAAGGGCGACAACAAGGGCGCCAAAAGGTAAAATCAAAAGCCCTAATCAATAAAATAGCTTCAGATTTTTCAAATTTGATAAATAACTACGAGCTATATGATTTATGGAGAGTTTTTTTTATCCAAACCACAAAGAATATACATTCTTTTCAAATAGATTTGAATCTTCTTCCCGTATAGAGTATATTTTTGCAGATCTGAGTACCTTGAGATTAATTAGGAAGACAGATATTGTTTTGTCTCCATGGTCAGATCATTCGATGAACAGTATAATTTTGGAGGATGTACTGGAACTAAAACTGGAAAATGAATCCTATAATATTTAAAAATCTAGAAAACATTAATGCTTTGAAAAAGGATACTCAGGAACTCTTTGAGATTAATAAGGATTCGGTAACATCTTCAAAGACACTATGGTGTTCATATAAAGCTTTTATCCGAGGAGTCTTGATCTCCAGGATGGCAGAAAAGGCAACGGGGAAAACCTTTAAAAATCTTATATATCAAATTAGAAAATCTACATCCGATTAATAAAAAAGTCCTAATAAAGACATCAGAAATAACATTTATATAATAAACAATCAAATAAAAAGTATACTGCAATTCCAGACTGATAGCCATTTATGGAGATTTCAACAATCTCATTATTTGTATGGCAATAAAACTGACAAATTTCTAGCAAATAGACTAAAGAAACAACGCAACCAAAATAGGATTTTGAAAATACAAGATGAAGAGAAAAATGTGCATATTAATCCTGATAAAATCGGTGAGGTTTTCCAGGATTTTATAAGAAATTATATAATTTAGATAATGATCAGCGCTTTGTGGTTCCAGCTAAAGAGGACATTGATGCCTTTTTGGATAAAATTAAGATTCCTAGAATTTCTGATCTAGAATCACTGCATTTAAATAGGGACATAACTATAGAAGAGATAATTGAAGTAATAAATAGTGGTAAATCAAATAAATCTCCAGGAATGGAGGAATTTGATCACTTATTTTATAAAGTACTTCAGTCTGAGATATGTAGCCTATTTAATGATATAAAAAAATAGGCGATATTCCCTTGGAGATGTCGGAGACCAAAATAGTAAATATTCTGAAAGAAGGGAAGAACCCGGAGGATTGTAGGAGTTACCGTCCAATCTCACTAATAAACATTGATGTAAAAATCTATTCAAAGATTTTAGCAAATAGATTGAAAACTTTAATTACTAAGGTGATTCACTCCGATCTGACAATTCCAGATGATTATCGAATATTGTATCTTATGTTAAGGATAATGATGCACCCTTATTGACCCTGTCATTGGATGCAGAGAAAGCCTTTGATAGGGTCAATTGGGAATTTTTGCAAACTGTACTTATGAAGTTTGGGTTTGGTAAGTTTGCCTCAAAGTCAGTTAAGGCTCTATATACAAATCCATTTGACCGAGTTGGGAGTCCTGACTTTGAGTCAAAGAAATTCAAAAAAGGTAATGGCACCTGCCAGGGATGTCCATTATCTCTGTTATTATTCATTCTCTTTATGAAGCCTTTAGCGATCTACATAAGTGACTGTAGAGAAATCAAGGGGGTGGTTATAGGTCAGGAAGAATTTAAATATATGGCCTTTGCGGACCATATCATTATTACTATGTCCAACCCAGAGATTTCCTGTCAAAAACTTCAGGAAATATTAGACGAATTCGGTAGATTGTCTTACTTTAAAATCAACCAGTTAAAATCAGACACTTTAATCAGAGGCATAAAACCAGAAGTAAAAAAAAATGCTGGAGAAACTTTTTACTTTTAATTGAAAATCCTGTTATATATAGTCCACCTAGGGATAAGATTCTCCTTTTGTGTTGGTAAAATTCTTAAAGATAATATGAATGAGGTAATGAAACAAATTAGGCCAATTTTAATTGAATGGAGATATCTCAATTTATCTTGGTCAGCTAGAATAGCTTCAATAAACATGAGTATTATTCTGAAAATTACTTATTGTATGAGATCTATACTGAATATCTTAGCAAATAATTATCTAAAACTCATTCAGGACCAGCTTGATAAATTCATATATGAGGGAAAAAAACAGAATTAGGAAAAGTATAACTTACAATAAATTAGATAAAGGAGGTTTAAATGCACCCTGTATAAAAGAAATTCATCAAAAGATCATCATAGCCCAACTTATAAGTTGTAATATCATCCAAGATAAACCAAGATGGTTGGTATTGGAAGAAACCCTAATTAAGGAATTTCCCATTTAAATTATTCTATGGTTCTCCAATTATAATAAAATTTTGTTTAGCAAACTTCCAAAAAACATTAATGTCCTTTTAAAATTCTGGTATAACAATATAGAGAAAATTAAACTGTCCAAATACCCCTCATTGGCAGCACTGACTGAGTCCCTTAAAATGAAAGATCTATGTCCAACAATTAAATTATCAGTAGATCAGTGCTTAACTTCTATATATAAACTATATAAAAAAGGCAACCTCATTACCCTACAGGAGCTGCAGTTGAAACTCAAGACTACAAAATGTACTTGGCTCAATTATGAAAGCTTGAGGAAAAATCTGCATGGAAGGCGATATAAAATCTCTGGGATGAGTACCCTAACAAAAATAGAAGAACTGATTATAAAGGGAGAAATGTCACATATCATTTCTAAATGTAGCAGGATTATTTGTGATTCTCCAAAAGCTTAGGAGTTAAAGGATGGGAATTAGCTATTTTTTTAAATAATGCATAGATGCAATTTAACTCTGGCTAAAATGGCCAAAATCGACCGAAAGGGAAAGGCTTATGTTGGAAATTATGTGGTTCACGAGGTACTGAAGCCCATTTATGGTGGGAGTGTAATAGAATCTGCAAGTTGTGGATAGAAATCTGCCAGTTATTATCTAAGGTGATGGGCAAACAAATTCTATGTTCTCCACAACTAGTCATTTTCCATATGAACCTTGAGAAATTGCCATCTGCAGATAGATATTTGACTTGTCATATTCGGTTAGTGGCTAAATAGCTGATTGTGAAATATTGGAATCAATCTGCTGTCCCAACAATCAGGGAATTGAGTAATGTTATCAGCTTGAATAGGGATCTGATGCTCAACTATAACTGTTCAGTATCTCAGAAATATGTGTCCCTTATTAATTGGTCAAAATGGGACCTGTACAGATTGATGGAAAAATCACTGTAAAGAATGTTCCTTTATTATACTGTATTAATCAAATTATGGAACCTTCGGTATGAATGTATGAGTGCATGGTGTCTTTTTTTTTTCTGAACCAGAGTTTGACTGCTCAGCAATTTTTAATCCAGTTTCCAGTCAGGAGGAAATAAGCAGGTCTGCTTGATGAGAAAACTGACATGTCCAAAAGAAAGAAAAAATATTAGCTTTTGTTCATTTTGAACCTCATGCTGTTCATAATAGTCTATGCCCAACAAGCATATGAGCTGTAGTAGTAAATACTTGACAACGGTCCTTTAAATGCCTATAACGGGCACAACGTGTAGGAGAATGAAAATGCTTACTGATATGTGACCTTACCTATATTATATAACAGAATACAACAATTCTGAGCAAAGCTTTGTATTTAATTGTACATTTGTGCACTCCTACAAATCCATTAGCAAACATATTCATAATGAGTCAACTGTTATTGCAGACACAATTTTCATTTTTTTCCTTTTCAGACCTCATGAATTCTAACAAAGGTGTACACGCTATGTACTGTAAGTATAATGTCATAAACATTATGATTCCTTGTATTCTTTCAAGCCGATGTGCATTGTCTACAAAGGATGCTAGTTCTCAGTGATGTAATTTAACCAGAGATACTCAAGACAATAATAAAGTATCTAATGTCTCTTTCCTTAAAGAAACTACAGTCCAGTTTAAAAACTGACTTTTAAATAAATCAGTTTTGCATTATACCCTATCTTCAGCTTTATCTTAATAGTTTTGATTTCTGATAGCTATATAGCACAGTCATTTACTATTTGCCACTTTCCTGATTTCCTCGATTATTGCATATTTACTAGAGATGTCGACAGTTCGCCTGCGGACTATTCGCGGTGATTTTGGCATGTTCGCGTTCGCATCGGACGGCGAACACATGTGCTTTTGGGTTCGCCCCCTATTCTTTATCATTGAGGAAACTTTGACCCTGCACCTCACAGTCAGCAGACACATTCCAGCCAATCAGCAGCATACACTCCCTTCCAGGGCCTTCCATCTGAAGGACAGCATACATTTTAGAATCATTCTGAGGCTGCATTCGTTGTGAGAGGACAGATAGTGTAGCTGCTGGAGATTTAATAGGGAAATAGATAGCCAGGCTGGGTATTTAGCTTCCACTAAAGAACTGAAGGACTCATCTGATATCTGCTGCAAGGACAGCAACCCAAATAGCCCTTTTTAGGGCTAGAACATCATTTATTTTATTTTATACTTTTTTTCTGTGTAATCAAATTGCATATGCCTGCCTGCCAGCGTGTGTGTGTGACAGGCTAACACCTAACAGCTTATATTGTGCTCAGTGAAATAAAACAACACTTTTTTGACTATAATAGATTGAATATCAGTTGCCTGCCTACAGGCGTGTGTGTGAGGTCTACAGCGCCTACTCTGCCAACTTTTGCCAGTGCACAGTGAAACTCATATCTGGTGGCACCTTAGATTGCACGCGCAGTGCCCCAAATTTGAAGTGGGAGCACCGACCAAACATCTTTTTCCATCTCCCGCTTCCAAAAATCCATGCCATATACACGTCCCCTGATAGGTGACGTAACAGGTATCAAACTGATAGGAATAAATAGTACAACTTAATACACCACTCCTATCTGGTGGCACATTACATTAAACGTGCAGTGCCCCAAATTCGAAGTAGGAGGTCCGACCAAGCATCTTTTTCCATCTCCCTGTTCCAAAAATCAATGACATATACACGTCCCCTAATAGTGGACGTAACAGGGATTAAACCGATAGGAATAGTACTACTTAACAGTACACACCTTATAATAACGCAGACAGAGGCAACGCAGAGAGAGGAGGCTGAAGAAGAGGAGTCAGAGGAGGAAGGTGGCTTTGAGGAGGTGGAAGACCAAACACAGCAGGCGTCCCAGGGGGCTTGTTGTCACCTTTCGGGGACCCTTGGTGGCTGGGTGGAGGAAGAGACCTTCAATGACATCAGTGAGGACAAGGAACGGGACATGGTTAGCTTGGTATCCAACCTTGTGCAAATGGGGAGTTTTCGGTTGTGCAAAGGGACTGTTTGCGGTTGTTTGCGGTGCATTAAACGGGGAGATTGGTCTGTTACTGTGAAGCGGGTGTAACGCTTACACTACCTGATCGATACAACATCATACCTGATGTTTTAAAGCATGTTATTCCAATGTTAGGAATGTTAGGTGATTTATGCCCTTTATGGCTTAAAACCAGACTCTGCATCAACTATGTAATTTTCCGTGGGAGTTTTGCCATGGATCCCCCTCCGGCATGCCACAGTCCAGGTGTTAGTCCCCTTGAAACAACTTTCCCATCACTATTGTGGCCAGAAAGAGTCCCTGTGGGTTTTGAAATTCGCCTGCCCATTGAAGTCTATGGCGGTTCGCCGGGTTCGCCCGTTCACGAACCGAAAATTTGATGTTTGCGACATCACTAATATTTACCATATTGTTAAAACTATGAAGCAAGGCAAAATGGACTTGGTTAGACATACAATGACAATATTAAGCATTGATTTCCTGGACATCAGTGAACTCAAACACATTGGAATCGGACATTTGATTTTGTGTTGCATGCATTATGCCAACAAATTTGGAAAATCCAACAGTGGCCAGTGGACTAGAAAAAGGACAATCTACATCCCAATCCCAAGAAAAGACAGTGCCAAAGAGTGCTCCTATTGTCGAATAATTGAACACACTTCTCATGCCAGCAAGGTAATGCTTAAGATCCTGCCAGTTTGGCTTCAACAATATATCCATCTCCTCAGGAATCTGTACGTGGATCAAGAATCCACAGTAAGTACAGAACATGGAAGGACCAAATGTTTGAAGATCGAGAACAGAGTGCAACAAGGTAGTATATTGTTACCTTATTTATTTAACTTACACATGGAAATCATCATGCTTAAGGCCAGGTTGGATAAATCCAAAGCTGGAAACATTAATCCTATGAGAAATATCAACAACCTTAGAATCATGGATAATACTACTCTGATGGCTTAAAGTGAGGAGGAACTAAAGAACCTATTAATGAGGGTGAAAGAAGAGAGTGCAAAAGTTGACCCGCTGATCAATGTTAAAAAGAGAAATTTCAAGACCAATAGCATTCTCAGTCCCTGGCAAAAATAAGTGGATGCAGTGGCAGATTTTCTTTTCCTGGGCTTTTCCTTTATTTCTGCAGTTGGTAACCCTGCAATGAAATAAAAAAAAACATGCTTGCTTCTGGGATGGAAGGTTTTAACAAGTCTGGACATGCAAATAATTAAAAAAAAAGATATCACACAATCAACATGGACCATAAAGAAGGATGATCGCCGTAGAACTAACGCCTTTGAATTGTGGTGCTGGAGACAACTATTTAGAGTCCCTTGGACTGCAAGAAGATAAAAATGCAGTATTCCCTAGAGAAGACTCTGATGCTGGGAAAGATTGTAGGGCACACATAGAAACGTACAGCAAAGGCAGAAATGGATAGATGAGGTAATTGAAGCAATGAACATGAACTTGAGGGAGTTCAGAGGGGCAGTAGCTGACAGATGTACCTCTGTGCTGCAGTTCATAGGGTCTTGGAGAGTTGGACATGAATGAAAGACTAAACAATAACAAATATCTTTAGACAATTTTTGATTTTAGATATATTAGATAAAGAGCTCATTTTTACTTATTTAATTTACTTAATACACCAAATTAGCGATAACCAATATCCCATATTTAATCGACTTGCGGGGTAGGAGCGAGAAAACCCTATAGGACATGAGAATTCGACTTGCGACCTTGCAAATCCTTTGATCTGTCAAGCCCATAACCACTACGTTCCAATTGCGCTATTAAATTGCATCCAAATCACTGGGGTTCAACCGCCATAACTCACAAATGGAGCCAAGAAGCCAACAAGTGCTAGAGAGGACCCGCAAGGGGGGTAAAGTCCAGTAGCACTTTAAATGCACATATAAACACTCTATTGTACTTTTATGAACAGGGAAAGTGATGTTAGATCTTAGAATTAATAGCACAACATTCTCAAGCTCACAAATCGGCCCCAAAAAATACTTTATTTCATGTTTAATTTCCGTGTTATATTGATCCCAGCAATCAATGTGTTAATACATATAATGGAACTTGCATGTAATAGAATATCATACTTACGGCTTTATAAATATTGCATTACATCTGGAATGTGGGTCTGATCGTAACTCGTAATTGAACCCCACAAGACTTTGAAATCCCACCTCCATTTTTCAGTGACATAATTCTGACCATCTCTGTTTCCATTGGCTCCATGTAAAATCGTAACTACGAGTTTGACTAATTGATCATGATCATGGCCGCACATCCAACAAGCAAAAAATGTTTACAGGTTTGCCTCTCACAGCATGTTTGTAACTCGCAGCATGTTCTAATTTAATAGCACAGTAAATCTGCAACATTTCAAGTTCGTAGCCTTTGCGGGTCTCACGTTGCACATACAAGCTTCAAATTTAAAGTGTGACAGATATACAATAATAGGGGAAATCAATATTTTTTTTAAAGTACATTAGCTGACAATAGGAATGAATGGCCAAACAACAACACTGGTTACTACTGTATTGCATAACTCTCATGTATATTTCACCAATTAGCAAATACCCCATATTTGATCAGTTTGGGATACATTGAAGAAGCACACCCTGTTATAAGTTGATCTGAATTCTACATGTACTTGATGGGAGCTAGGTTTTAATCTATTTCTATATGAGGAACTGATATTGAATGGTGGATGGATACTAACAGAGCATAAAGTCCCCAGTAGAATTTAAGGACTTTAATTATAGAATAATTACATTGCACTCTCTTCAATGTTCTTAGTTATTATTTCCAATATTGAGGTATATAGATATTTTAACCCCAGGTATTTGCTGCTCATTTATGAAAAGTTATTAATTCATGAGAGAAAATTATAAATTTGCAAGCACAACTGTTTATATTGAGAAGAAAATTCTAAATAAAACATAACAAAACATGAAACATAACTTTTATTAAACTAATTAAAAGTTCTAAAATTATTGCTGCCTAACTGCTATTCAAGCATAGGCAGAGAATGGTCCACTATAAACATTGGCCCCTATTCAATTGAGAAAATTATAGTTTCGAGAGCCAGTAATGGAGCCCGGAAACTAATTTGCTATTCAATTGGCATCTTTTTGCTAGTCGCAAACTATTTACGGGATACAGGCTCAAAATCCCTGCGATTGTTAAAATCCGAACTCCAACCCATCTAACCCTTTAATACTTCAAGCCCGCAAATCGCAATTCAATTGCTACAACTCCGTAAATGGCAAATGTAGAAGAAAATCCTACTGGTACCAGATAGGACTCGCAAGGGGGTTAAACACCTTTTCGTAGCACTGTAAATGCAAATAAAAAAATCAATACTGCACTTTAAAAGATGGGGAAAGTGATGAAAGACATTAGAATTAATTGCACAACAGTCTCAAGCTCGCAAATCTGCAATAACATTTTTTTTTTTAGGTTTCATTTTCGTTTCATATTAATCCTGGGAATCAAGAAGTTAATACATATTAGGCCACCCACATGGACTAGAACAGTATAAGCATTAATTTTTATTATTTTGTACATTGCCAGATTGCGAGTCTGATCGCATAACGGACTTCTAAATGCTAATTAATTGACCTTTAACCTCCATGTTTTACTGACTAAATGATGACGGTCTAATTTACTATTGGCTAATCGGCCTTGCTTAATTGATCATGAACACACTCTGAAATGCTTCTTACGATTGCATGGTTTATGGTTTAGGCTTCCGGCCAGGTAGCTGCAGGCTTGATCTATTGAATCGCTTTGTAACTGTTTAAATTTGAAGCCCGCAGACTTACAGCTGGCAATTGAATAAGGCCCATTGTTCCTAATTTGCAGTGGTTTATTGCTTGGTTAAAAGATCACAAAATGTTAATATTGAGATTACAAATTTAATGTGCGCATTGGTATGTTCAAAACTAAATATAGGAAAAATACTTCTACCATCACTATACACAACATTTTCTAAAATAAAAAAAATATATTTATGCAAAGTAAAATGAAAAACTACACAGAAAGCTGCTATATGCCAATACACACACAAAAGTAAATAATGAATACAAAAGTGATAAAAACACAGAACACACAGCATTTATGTCCAAAATTCACAGAAGGAAAATTATTTCTTGCACTCACAAGCTTGTTAGGCGTCAAAAAGAGTTACTCAGAAAACGCAGCAAGTAATGCTCATTAGGCGACTTCCCTTTCCTGAGTTTTTTGTGTCCATTGTTCCATTTTATTGTTGTAAATATAAAAAAAAAAAAAACAGCTCTTGTGGAAACCATTTAACACCTAGGTCAAAATGTCCTGTATAGTTTTTTAATAACTATACCTGGTAAAGGGAAAATGTTTTAGAAAAGATATAAATAAACACATCAGTCACATTTTGTAACTTCTATATGGATTGTAGCTCTTCAAAATAATTTATTTCAAATATAGGATAACGATACATTATTAATTATGATGATCATACAATTTTAACAATAGTAGCATATCTGTAATGATAACAGTGTTATCTTAATCCACATGGGTGGGAATGTCTTGAGTCTTTATAGTGGAACTTAAAAGGAGTTCGTTGAGTACATGTATGTGCATATACAGATCGGGTCTTCAAATGATCCCTTATTGAGTTATAGTAATAATTTTGGTAAAAGATGGTCTTTTAAAATGACTTAAGAAATATAATAAAGCATTAATATAAGAAAGCCATACAACATTTATTTACTTGACAGCACTTTACACAATGTATTACAGAAAAATCCAGTGTAGGTATAGGTACATCTATGTTTTCTCTTTCTTAGCTACATAACAGATTTTGGCACAGTTTACATGGTTTTTGGAGCATCACTTTGTAATATTTGTCCAATATAAATATGCAAATAAGGTATATTTCCACATATTAATCACAAATCGCAAATTACATAAATCAATATTCTGAAACATAATGATTAATATATTGGAGAAAGGTTGAGCTGGATGTGCAAAATGAGAATCAGTACCCATTTTATACATGGTCTACTAATTATTTAGCAATATTAGATCGAAAGCAATAGAGGACAGCCAAACATATGTGACGACATTGCTACATTGGAAAGAAACCATTCCAGCTATACTTTTGCCCACAGATTTATTGATAATACGCAAGACAGAAGCAACAGTCCACCATTGATACTAAAATCATTTGATTTCAAAGTTGATTTATATATTATTTCTAATGATGCACTACTCACTTTCATTGTTGGCACTTATTTTCACTTTTAGATAAGAAAAAGACTAATAGAAAATAGAACTAAATATCTGTTTAAATACTATCTTCCAGATGAATACCACAGATAAATGTAAATTGCTCCTTGATGTAAATTATTTGAATTATCAAAGGAAGAAATCTGCCAGCACATTTCTATAGAAGCCATTACCTAGGCAGCAAACCAAAGGAATGTCAAATAATTACTCACCTGAATGTTAAATAAGCGTAGTAAATCTTAATCAGTGTAAGAACACCTTAATATGGATGTAACTGGGCAGACCAAATAACGCTTTCATAAAAATATGAACATAACCCTGAAACAAGTATCAGACATTACAAGTTAAATTGGTGTAAAATATTTATTAGCCATTAAAGATTAACATTATTTTAGTCCAAGAGTCAAACTTTCTCAGTGTCACATGCAGAGAAGTCCATTCATTGAACTGATGCATTTGATTTTTTAATGGCAAAATATTTTATGATAATAAAAAAATATTTTATGTCTGACACCTGGATTTAAATCTGAATAACTTTATATATCTCAATAAACTCCAAAGCCCTTCACCTGGCGCCTCACAAGGAGCTCCAAGGGTGCTCATAGGACACAAACTACACCAGGGAACAGGCTTGCAATAAGCGCAAAAAGGAGATCAGCGCGGACCTTACAATGATAGCAAAAGCACCTTTGATAACAAAAATACAGCAACCAGGAGGCTCGCAATGAGCCAAGGGCTCAATAAGCGCTGAAGGTTCTCAGACCACCAAAACACTTAGGGCATTATTAAATTAGCCCTCTTAGTTCCCTTGGTCCTTGCAAAAGGCATTTTTTTGCTGTTTGCGAGGACCGAATCCCCAATACGTCCCTCTGAAAAATGTCAGAGAATAAGCTCAGAGAGCTACGTAGTAGCACGCAGCCTTAAATCTATGAGGTGAATCTCGCACCTCGGAAGAATCCCTACGGGCACAAAAAAGTGCTAGCTAGACATCCTAAACCACATACGTGCTACCTCGGAGCAGCCCGAGACAGCCGTGTGATGCTCCCCCCTGCTCCCTAAACACATCCACATGCTGCAGGGGTCCCTATAGGGCCCCCTATAGCCCCCCTCACATTAACCCTTTGCAGCGGGGGTCCCAGATCGGCAAAGATCAGGCCCCGCTGCATTTAAAAGTTTTAAATTCCCCACCGCTGCTCCTTAAAGGGCCCGCGGCACACTATTAGCAATCCGGGAAGCGGCACCTAAAATTAACCCCCTCTATGCTGGGGGGTCCTGCGAAATGTCCCCACATTAACGCCTTGTTGCAGGGGTCCATAGGGACCCCCACAGCCCCCACCCCCACTTTAACCCCTTGCAGCGGGGGTCCCCGATCAGCACCAATCGCGACCCCGCTGCATTTAAAATGTTAAATTTCGCGCTTTGCAAGTCATTAAAGGACCGGAAGGTCCTGAAAGGACTCACGCTAAAAAATATTAACCCCAGGCAACTAAAATTAACAGACCCCCATAAGCACTTAATTAACCCCGTCACTCATGGGAGTCAATACAGACCCCCATAAGCACTTAATTAACCCCGTCACTCATTGGGGTCAATACAGACCCCCATAAGTACTTAATTAACCCTGTCACTCATGGGGGTCAATACAGGCCCCCATAAGCCTTAATTAACCCTGTCACTCATGGGGCTCAATACAGACCCCCATAAGCCTTAATTAATCCTGTCACTCATGGGGCTCAATACAGACCCCCATAAGCCTTAATTAACCCTGTCACTCATGGGGGTCAATACAGACTCCCATAAGCCTTAATTAACCCTGTCACTCATGGGGGTCAATACAGACTCTTATAAGCCCTTCAATAACCCTGTAACTCATGGGGGTCAATACAGACCCCCATAAGCACTTAATTAACCCCGTCACTAATGGAGGTCAATCGGACACCCATAAGCCTCTATTTAACCCCATCAGTCCCATAAGGGTATATTATGACCCTTATGGGGCAGTTACAATCCTAACATTAACCACATCAGTGCCATGACGGTTCTCAAGGACCCTCATGACACTAACAACAAGTAAGTCACAACAAATAAAAAAATCTACCTTACAGAAAATTAAAAAACTAAGTCACAAAAAACAAAAAAATCTACCTTACAGAAAATAAAAAGAACTGTCACAAAAAATAAAAAAGGAACATTACAGAAAATAAAAAACATACATTACAACCCACCCCACAAAAGAAAAAAATAATTACACACCTGAAAAGGAAAGACATACACAATACAATACAATACATACAATACAATACAATACATACAACACAAATAAAATACAATACCCCCTATCTATCTAACATACAATCAATCCTAATATACCATACATCCTAACTATCTAAAATACATACCCCAATCTATTTAATATACAATAAATCCTAGCTATCTAAAATACATACCCCTATCTATCTAATATACAATAAATCTTAATATACAATAAATCCTAACTATCTAAAATACATACCCCAATCTATCTAATATACCGGTACAATAAATCCTAACTATCTAAAATACATAGCCCTATCTATCCAATATACAATAAATCCTAACTATCTAAAACACATACCCCTATCTAACATACAATAAATCCTATCTACATACAGAAACCCTAATTCTAGCCTAAAATTATATTGAGGGGGGGCTGTGGGGGTCCCTATGGACCCCTGCAGCAGGGGGTTAATGTGGGGACACTTCGGGGGTCCCGATGGGGACCCCCAGCATAGAGGGGGGTTAATTTTAGGTGCCAAGGCCGGGATTGATAATAGTGTGCTGCAGGCCCTTTAAGGAGCTGCGGCAGGGAGTTAAACGTTTTAAAGGCAGCGGGGGCCTGATTGGTGCCGATCGTGGACCCCCAGCATAGAGGGGGGTTCATTTTAGGTTCCCGGGGGGTAGTTGGAGTACCCCCCCATGGCATGGCTTATGTGTGGGACTGCCGCGGAGGTCCCGTTTAGGACCCCCGCAGCAATTGATGAGGTGTGGGAGCCTGCGAGATCATCTCGCAGGTTGTCACTCCTCATGTACATTTTCTCTGTGTTGATACGGACGGCCCTGCTGCGTAGCTTACACGTTGTTCGCAGCAGGGCTAATTTAATAGCGTCGTAACTTTGATAAATTTGCAGTACGTAGGATTTAAGTAAAAGCCTCATTTTTGATGGGCAAGTCGCTAGTATTGGTTATATTTATTAACAGCCTTATTAAATTGCGATTCGGCCAATTGAATAGGGCTCTATATAAGCACAGAGCATTATTTTTTACAGAAGTTTTTAGTTAGTGAAGACCTTGCTTTTGGATAGAAGTTCACTAACTAAAACTACTGTAAAAAAAGATATGTTCTGTGCTTATATAGAGCCCTTGTCAATTGGCCAAATCGCAATTTAATAAGGCTGTAAATATTTGAATCCCACTAATTAAACTGTATTTAACACTGACACAACAATTCACATTCCCAAGGGTACTTATTCTATAACTGATTTACCTGCATGAGCTCTAACAAATAATGCTAACGACATACAGTCGCATCGTGAGAACTTTTTTTTATGGATAAAACCTATTATCTATGGACAAATACTGTTTAAATCAACATTCTGAGGGCCTCATTCAATTGCGATTTGGGAAATTGAATAGGGCTCTAAATAAGCACATATATTTTTTAAATAAGTTTTTAGTTAGTGAAAATCCTGCTTTTGGATAGATATTAACTAACTAAAAACTTCTTTAAAAAAAATATGTTATGTGCTTATTTAGACCCCTATTCAATTGGCCAAGTTGCAATTGAATGAGGGCCTAAGTGTATGCAGAACATATAATATTTTAACCTTTATCTGTGAGTGAGAAGATTAGCAAATGGAAAAGGTCAATATTTTCCATACATAGAAACTTTGAAGGGCAACTTAATACAGCACAATTTGGACATCACTGTAAAGATCTCCTAGACACAAGCTGAAATACTTTTTGTAATTATGTGCTTTTTCACTGAAAAATCAAATAAAAACAAATCTGTGTTTACATGTGTACTAGTCTACACACTTGCTCCTGTATTACTGCAACCAATCAGGTTGCAGGGATGCGTGTTCCATTTAAGTTATTAGTAAGACTGCTTTCCAGTTTGAAGGCACGTTGTATTTCTTAATACAGTAAATTCTGGTTTCTGCTCTCTTGCCTCTCTGGAATTTGAACAATGCAGACCAGTTATTGCTCTGCTCCAGAGCTGTCCATGAAGAGATTAAAAGAAAAACATTTCTCTTAACAGTCATTAAATGCTGAACTCACAGGTCAGCTATGGGTTAACTGGTCAGCTTAGTCCTGAGTCCAGGGAAAAACTGCTATCAATTATGATCTTCCCTTTAGACAATTACCACATCACACACTCCTTGGCTATCTGTTATTACTCATGCAGCAGTCAGTAGGCAGGATATACTGTGCATATATAAAAAAGGCTTAAAACTTTAGTTGTATCTGTTATTACTAAAATTAAAAAATATATGTGCTCTTCTCACACCATGAAGAGCAGTTACAGTGAGGTAAATAACCCTTTAAACACTAAGGGCCTCATTCAATTCGGGGCCTTAACTCGATCGCAAATAGACGATTTTCTACGATCGAGTTGCGGCCTCTAGTAGTTCTACTTCTACTTTGGTATTCAATCGGTTAAGTGCTGGTCGGATTTGTGGGCTTGAACATGATTGAACACAAGCCCATAACCACAGTCCAAACCAGCCAATCACAATGGAGCCTGTCATCGATTCAGGTTCCATATGCGATGAGACCTGCAAACCAACCTCAGGATGCAGGGGTCCTGATTGGGACACCTGCAGCTTTTACAATTTTAAACTTTGCGCCACATTGTTAACCCCATCCTGATCGGTATGCCTGCAACATTTAAACATTTCAAATTCCCTGCCGCGGGTCCTTAAAGGGCCCGCTGCACACCGTTAGTAAGTACCCCCATTGCACCTAAATTTAACAACAAAAAACTATTTTGCAGAAAATAAAAAAAACACCTAATTACACAAAATAATAAAAACTACATTACTGAAAATAAAAAATCTACATTACATAACATAAAAACCCCTACAGTACATAAAACAATAGCCCCTACAGAACATCAAATAAAAAAACCTTCAGTACATAAAAAAAAAAAACTACAGTACATAAAATAAGAACAGCCTCACTAAAAATAGGAAAGGGTATATTAGACCACTTACCTTGCCAAAATGCCCCTCCAGCGATGCTGGTCTTCTGTGCTTTGTCCCAGACAGGGCCCTCCATGAATGTCCACAGGTCCGGTCACACCTACAAAAAAATAAAAAAACATTACAGTTAATACAAACATACATACAACATGTTATATAATAAATTATAAATATTCCACTTACCTGTCCGAAATGCCCCTCCAGCGACGCCCCGATATCCATCCAGTCGTCACAGACAGGGCCCCTCCAAAAATAACCAGATGTTCTAAAAAAAAATTAGAAAACTAACAGCGCTCCTCCCTTGAGGAGGTTCCCACCTCAAATGAATATTCCCATGCATGCTCCGCTCAAAACATTGAAATGGCGCCTTCTGATTGGCTGAAATCGATGTTAATCATCAGAAGGCACAAATGTGTGAGACAATCAAAATTGGATACACCCCTATATCCCATTCTGATTGGCTGATGTAACTGCCAATAATAATTAGTCCAATCAGAAGATGTTATTGCTTTCAGCCAATCAGAATGGGATACACCCCTGTGGGGTGTATCCAATTCTGATTGGCAGAGTTGTGGTTGGAGAAGCGCAATTGCTCCTGACCAGTACCTAGATGCTCGGTGAATCTGTACAGCTGGATGGAGTGTAGTCATACCATTGGTATATGATTTTTTCAATCTTGTGTGTGAGATGATGTATTAATATAGTTCTTGTTATACAAAGAACATACACGATCGTATATTAAAATTCAAGTTTATTTTTGTTTTACAGAACTCTCCGCCATTTGGGTTGGAATTTAGGTCATGTATAAACAATGATGATGCAATAAAATCCAAAGCGATAAAAAATGCTGATATATAATATATACCGAAAGGCAAGAATAAATGGATGATCAAACGCGTATCGTTGTGGTGTACACAGCTTCCTCAGTGATAATATAGTTCTGTGGGTACATATGCAAGAGTCAAAAGTCTTTATTGTAATACAGAGTACAGCTTTTATGACTCTTCTATGCTACCCGGATAGCAGCAGGTGGTCCTCAGACTATTCAGGTCTCTTATTAAAACTAAACAAAAAATAAAACATTTTCTTGATATACATAAAAGTAATAATAATAATAATAAATAATAAATAAACATTATGTATAGGAATTCTATGAATCCAGCTACTAAGTACAATTAGTTTAACAGATTGTTATATATACACAGATATGGCTAATACTGGCCTTATAACACTATAATCACAATGCTGAAAATCTATTAACAGTGCATGTTCTAAGTTAGAAAATTCATTCATAATATATATGAGGTCTAAAAATAGTTGTTTCATATACATACATACATATATACACACACATATACATATTTTTTTTGGGGGGGGGGGCTTCTTCTATTGTTATCCAAGATAAGTTGTCTACTTCTTCTAAGCTATCCAAGGTTCAGCCTTCGCTTTTCATGTTTAGTTCTGGCCTAATCTTCCAAGTTTCTCGACTTTCATATACATTCTTGGGTGGGTTTGGACCTGAATTTGCCAATTTACGTGCCTTGTACATGTCCAAGCCTATGCCTTTTAGGCTTTGTTAAGTCTGCTTTGCAAATTTTGGCCCAAATCTACTAGGTTTCAACTTTTCTGTACCTTTTTGGGCTGGGTTTTACCTCAATCAGGGTGTTTTTACCTGAATTGGCTGAAATTAGGACACTCACCCATCATTCCATAAGTCCTAGATCCCTTTCCCAAATCCTCACAAGTCCTAATGCTACTGCAGCCCTTCACTAAACTCCAATGTGATAACGCTTTCATGGCCTTCCTTCGTCTCCTCACCATCACTCTGCCCTCGGCCCTCTTTGCAGGCCGGATAGAGCGTAGCAATCGGCCACACTTCAGCTACATGAGGGCATTCCATCGATGGAGAGCAAATTCACATATATACACAGTTTTATGTGAAAATTATGCACCTAAATCCCATAAATATGTATGTATATATATATATATATATATATATATATATATATATATATATAGGGCTTCTATGTACATTCAAGTATACATATGTGAATTCATACAAAGCTGGCTTATAATAGCAGTCATACAACATCACAATAAATACAGAGCCGGCTTATAGTAGCAGTCTTGATACATGTCTGTAATATCAATGGGAAAATGACTGTGGTCTAGCCATGTGTCACCTTGTGACATTGTCAGATGTACCTGTACTGTGATTATTGTATATTTATATACTTGTATGGGTGAACTTATAAAAGTCATAGTTCTCATGCATGGATATAGGTAGCGAATACTAGTTTCAGATAGATGCTTGGGGTTCCCTTCTACAAGGATGTATGACTTAAACAGATACCACATTGATAGTTAATTATTGAATGGACCGGTGTTTCAAAGGACCTGGTAATATACAGGGCACCTACCTATATTAGTGAGTTTGTCTTATATGTCTCATTATTGTGTGAACCTTAGAG
Source organism: Discoglossus pictus (assembly GCA_027410445.1). NCBI lineage: Eukaryota > Metazoa > Chordata > Amphibia > Anura > Alytidae > Discoglossus > Discoglossus pictus. The sequence goes on from CM050169.1 coordinate 161,150,342, forward strand.
GAGCTGTGTGGCTGATCCCACTTCCTTGTTTGCCCAACTTGTGGAAGACGGGATAGTCCCTGTTACGATGGTATGAAGGGCCTGAAATGCTGCAGTAGGGTAGGGTTTTTTAAAAACTGGCTGGCTGGTGTTATGCTTGCAAGCTAATGTTTTAGCCAGTATTTATGTAGGAGAGATAGTTTACAAAGTGCTACAGCCTAGTAGGTGCTTCTGCACTCGAGTCAGTGAAAGTTTGTCTTACCTTTCTTGGTTTTCCTCCTCTGTAGGAAGCTAAAAACTTTATTGTGCTGTCCACACTCCTTTCTAACCCTATTTATTATGGTCTGGTGGATTCTGTGCCAAAACGCCAGCATAGTCCCTGAGAGTTAAAGCGGCAATGCCATTACTGTACTAGTACTTAAAGTGGAGAGAGTGCTCTTGGACGTATGGTGCAAATGTTCTTTTAGGCGGACTTTCAGAGGTCTTTTCATTCTTCCAAAGTACTGTTTTCCACAAATGTAGGTTATCGCACACACCATGTGATACGTTTGACAATTTGTAAGATCCCAGATTTTGTAGTCCTTCTTATGGAATTTGTAGGTCACAGTGTTCTTGATGGTTTTCTTGATTAGACCGCATGTGAGACAATTTTGTGTTCCACACTTATACGTGCCTGTAAACTTGTTTGCACAGACTTCAATGGTCTTAATTCCATCATGGCCTCTCAATTCGCTCGGCAAGATGATATTTTTTAAATTCCTATTTTTCTTGAAGGTTATAATGGGTCTATCAGGTAAAGCATCTTTAAGGAGTTCATCACTTAGCAGAATAGGCCAACATTTTTTTAAAGCTGGTTTTGATAGCACGTGAAGCTAAGTTTATCTGGTTAGGAACCTGACTGGGGTTTCTTTTGCTGTATATCGGTCATTTCTGATTGGCTCCAAGCATCTGAGCCTTTTGATTGGCTACAATCTGATTGACAGTTACATCAGCCAATCAGAGTAGGATATAAAGGTGTATCCCATTTTGATTGGCTCACACATTTGCACCTTCTGATTGGCTGAAAGCTGATAAACATTGATTTCAGCCAAACAAAAGGCGCTATTTCGATGTTTTGAGCGGAGCATGCAAGGGAACCTCCATTTGTGGTGGGAAGCACCTCAAGGGAGGAGCACTGTTAGTATTCTAATTTTTTGAGGACGTCTGGTCATTTTTGGAGGGGACCTGCCTGCGACGACTGGATGAAGACCTATTACATGTTGTATGCTAGTTTGAATTAACTGTAATGCTCCTTTTTTTTGTAGGTGTCACCGGACCTGTGGAAATTTATGGAGGGCCCTGTCTGAGATGAAGCACAAAAGACTAGCATTGCTGGAGGAGCATTTTGGCAAGGTAAGTGGTCTAATTTACCGTTTCCTATTTTTAGTGAGGATATTTTTATTTTATGAACTATAGGGTTTTTTAATTTTATGTACTGTAGGGATTTTTATTTTATGTACTGTAGGGTTTTTTATTTTATGTACTGTAGGGTTTTTTATTTTATGTACTGTAGGTTTTTTTTCAGTAATTAAGTTTTGTTTTAATTAGGTGGGTTTTTTATTTTTTGTAATTAGTGGGGTATAAAGGATTTTATTAGGCATTAGGTAGATAGTGAAGGGGTTAATCATTTAGAGTTTGAGTTGGGTAGGTAGTGTAAGGGTTAATAGGGTAGTGAGGATGGGCTTTCTAGGATAGGGGTTTACTGGGTAAATGTGGGGTTGAATAGGCCCAGTTATGGTTGAATAGGTACAGTTAGAATTAAATAGGACTAGATAGGGATAACTGTGTGTATATAAGGTTAAGTGGTTAGTAGTAGGGTTAATTAGGTATGGTGAGGGTTAATTAGTTAGAGGGGGGTTAATTGATTAGAAGGGGGTTAATTAGTTAGAGGGAGATAACTCAGGATAGGGGTTTATAGGGTAGGATAGGGGTTAATAATGTAAGGTATGGGTTAATAGGGTAGAGGTTTATTGGGTACAGTTAGGGGTGTATATGTATAGTTAGGGTTAATGGGGTATAGTTAGGGTTAATGGGTTAATTAGGCTTTGGGTCATGAGGGTCCTGGAGGCCCCTTAAGGCACTTACAGTGTTAATATAGGGGTTAATAGTGTCCTATAGGGGTTTAAATAGAACCCTATTGGACTGAGGGGGTTAATTATAGTCTTATGAGGGTTTATATTGTTCCCCATGAGTAATAGGGTTAAGTTTAGGTCCCATGGGGACCCCTGCTGCAAGGGTTAGTGTGGGGATAGTGCGGGGTCCCGATGGGGACCCCTGCATTGGGAGTATTAATGTTAGGTGCCACAGGGGTACTTACTTTTAAATATTTAAATGCAAGGGTTAATGTCGGGACACTGCCTGCATCATGGGGGTTTTATTTAGGAGAAGGGGAAAAGGATACGTTAGTGCTTTGCAAGCCCTTGCAACACCCCCTTGGGCCCAGAAACCTGTGGTTCGATTTTAGCCATTTGCGGGCTTGATGAGAGGAAGAATCAGAGCAATTAAATAGAGAATGTGTACTTTTAGCGCTCTGGACTTTTGCGTCCGTGAAAGATCAGAGGCTTTGAGGGACGTAAGCTGCGATAAATCTCTAGGAATATCGTAGCTCGTAGGACGTAACTGGATCGGAGCCTGAAAAAGGAAGGCAATTGAATAGCAAAGTAGCTTGCGACCTCCATTTGCAAGCCTGGATCTCAAAATCACAGCAATTGAATGAGGCCCTAAAAATATGGTAAAGCTGGCAATGTACTCACAACCTAAAAAAGATGAAAAAGACGCAGATGAAGGGTCAAGTTTAAATTTAAAAACAGCACCTACAGTCATATTTCAACCTTACACAGCAGCTATGCAAAACATATCTTTATATTGCCTATTAATAGTCATTTTAATTTATTAAATGTAAATAATGATTTTACTATAAATCTTCTTTTGTGTTGGAAGTAATCCTAATTATTTTAATATGTGAGTTCTGCCAAGCAAAATTAAAATAGATGTTGAGTAATTTCAAAGATAAGTAAAAATAGAGAAAGTGAGAAAAAAACAAGAAAATTGTTTTTTCCAGTTTATTCACTTTTATTAGAGACAACGATAAATTAAAACTATTATTAAAAAAGGGGAAATGTTAAAAATATCTAAGATAAATTCCTTTTCTTTGCATTCCACTCAGGTTTCTTATTAGGATAGGAGGCTGAAAAGAAAAATCAGTATCCCTATTTTCTCTTGTTTCCATATATGTGGATGCTCAAAATGTAAAGTTTTTAAATGAAATAATTGCTTGACTGTGCTTCAGAAATGCAGAGATTCATGCACTTTAATATTCCCATAGTGATTTTAATCAACATAGCAAATAAATCTCCATTATCTGTGGGGAGATAGTAACTTCCAAAATTATTTTTGGTATAGATTATTGCTATATTACTGAAACTACTTAATAATATCTCTTGCAGCAAAATCTACTCTCAGTATAACATTTATAATTTTAGACTTTCTTATTATTGCCTAATTGTTGGATCTATCAATTATACTGACATAACACTGTTCTCTGTATTATCACTTTCTACTGTCAGTTATACTGGCTTATGAGTCAGTTAAAAATAACCCAACAATTCCATCAGACTTAAATTCAATAGGTGAGACACTCTGTACTTTTCTACTTTATAGATTTCTGCTTTTTTATGGGTTCTATCAATAAAGCTCTCTTAGCACAATTTAATCTTCCAAATAATAAGCTTTGCATAAAGATATTCACATTCTCTCAGGAGTTTTTCTCACTGAGTAGTGCACTGTATGCTTGTCAGAGATATATGTTTTTACATAAGTAATACACTATGGGCCTGATTACTCGAGAGTAAATACCCGATTTGCTACTTTTGAGATGCATGTTCAAGTAGCTCTTCTTCTACTTTGCTGTTCAATTGGCCGGGCCCACTAGTTAGTCCCCCTTTGCGAGAATCTTAAGCCATGCCGTCGGAATTAGCATCTGTGGGCCTGAACATGAAAATAGTAACTCGCTCTATCAAAACAGCAAATGGAAATAGAGATTGGTATCATGACATCAATGTTTCCAACCTCCAAGCCCCAACAAATGCAGGTGGCAACCCTGCTGCAGGGTTGCCACATAAAAAACACATGATGCTGGGGTCCTGATCGGGACACCAGCAGGGTCCCCACATTAACCCCTTGCTGCAGGGGTCCCGATCAGGACCACTGCAGCATTTAAAAATGTAAACTTTCCGCCGTGGGTCCTTCAAGGGGCAGAGGCACACAAATTATTAACCACATGACGGGGGGTATTGTAAGTACCCCACTGCAACTAACATTAACCCCCCAAAGCTACAAGGTCCCCATCGGGACCCCTGGAGTGTCCCCACATTAACCCTTGCTGTGGGGGTCCCAATCGTGACTCCTGCAGCATTTACAATTTAAATTTTTGTGGCTGAAAGCAATAGCGCCTTCTGATTGGAATAAATATGATTGACAGTTATATCAGCCAATTAGAATGGGATATAGGGGTGTACCCCATTTCGATTGTCTCACACATTTGCACCTTCTGATTGGCTGAAATTGCTGTCAATCATATTTCAGAAGGCGCCATTTCAATATTTTGACTGGAGCATGCGTGAGAACCATCATTTACTGCGAGGAGCTCCTCAAGGGAGTTTTTTTTTGGAGGGGCCCTGTCTGGGACGACTGAATGAAGACTGAGGCATCGCTGGATAAGCATTTTGGACAGATAAGTGGCCTATTAGGCCTGTATTATATTTCATGTTGTATGTATTGATTGTAATGTTTCTTTTTATTGTAGGTTGACCTGTGGACATTTTTGGAGGGCCCTGTCTGGGACAAAGCACAGAAGACCAGCATCGCTGGAGGGACCTTTTGGCAAGTTAAGTGGTATCATTTATTTATTGCTGGGTGTAGGTTTTTATTTATCTTAATAGTGATGTGTTTATTTTTTGTTGTAGTTTTATTTTTATTTTTTTTATGTAAGTAGTGGGGTGTTTTACTTTCTGTAAGTAGTGGCTTTTTCATTTTATGTAGTGTTTCTTTTTTATTTTTAGCAATGTTGTTTTTTATTTTCTGTGATCTATGTTTTTTTTTATTTTTTGTAATTGGTCTTTTAATTTTAGTGTCATGAGGGTCCTGGAGGGCCCTCATGGCACTTATAGGGTTACTGTGAGGGTTAATATATAGGCCCTTATGGGACTGATGGGGTTAATTATGGGCTCAAGGAGGTCTGTATAGACCCCCATTAGAGATGGGGTTAATTAGGAGATAATGGGGGTCGCCATAAAGGATAGGGTTATTTTTATTGTAGACTGGGTCCTTTAAGGACATTTAAGGTCTGGTAAAGACCTGTGCAGCACCAAATTAAAATGTTAAATGCTGCAGGGTTTTGTGAGTCAATCAAAATGGGATACACCCCTATATGCCATTCTGATAGTCTGATGTAACTGTCAATCATGTTTAATCCAATCAGAAGATGCTATCGCTTTAAGCGAATCATAATGGGATATACCACACACATTTTTATATTAAATGCTGCAGGGGTCCAGCGCAGAAAGGGACCGCTGCAGCAAGGATTAATGTGGGGACTCTCCAGGGGTCCCGATGGGGACCCCGCAGCATAGGGGGTTAATGTTAGTTGCAGCGGGGGTACCCCTGCATCATGGGGTTAACAATTTGTGTGCCTCAGGCCCTTTTAGGAACCACAGTGGGTAGTTTACATTTTTAAATGCTGCTCCCGATCGGGACCCCTGCAGCAGGGGGTTGATGTGGGGACCCTGCGGGGGTCCCAATCGGGACCTCTGCATTATGGGGTTCATGTTGGGACTCTGCAGTAGTATTGCCACCTGCATTTTCACAAGTCCTACGGGCTTCAAAGCCTGTAGTGTTTGGAGTTGGAAACATTGATGTCATGATGACAATCTCTTTTTCCAGTGACTGTTCCTATAGTGGGAGTTATGGGCTTCATGTTCAGGCCCGTAGATGCAACTTCCGACGGCAAGGCTTATGATTCTCAAGAAGGGGGACTAACTTGTGAGCCCGGCCAATGGAATGGCAAAGTAAAAGTAGAGCTACTTGAGCATGCATCTCAAAAATATCAAATTGGGTATTTACTCTCGAGTAACGCCCCCAAATTGAATCTGGCCCATACTGCATTACTTAGTTAAAACCATATCTCTGACAAGCATACAGTGCACTACTCAGTGAGAAAAACTCCTGAGAGAATGTGAAAATCTTTATGCAAAGCTTATTATTTGGAAGATTAAATTGTGCTAAGAGTGCTTTATTGATAGAACTAGAGATGTCGCGAATAGTTCGCCGGCGGACTATTCCAGGCGAACATAGCATGTTCGCGTTCGCGGCGAACTGCGAATATATGCGATATTCGACCCGCCCCCTATACTTTATCATTGAGGAAACTTTGACCCTGCATGTCACAGTCAGCAGACACATTCCAGCCAATCAGCAGCATACACTCCCTTCCAGAGCCTTCTACCTCATGGACAGCAGCCATTTTGGAATCATAACTAACTTGCAGTCTTACTGAGAGGAGGCTGAGTGTAGGTGATACTGCATCAATAGGGAAAACCATAGCTAGGCTACTGTACACAGTGTGCAATACAGTCCTGAATGACTCTTTTGATCTCTGCTGCAAGGACACCCCTGTGTCTCTTTCCCCCCTTATCATCATCCTCCCCTCACCTTAGCACCCAACCCTAACACCCCTCACACTTATCCATAACACCCATCAACCTAACACCTAACCCTAACACCCCTCACACTTATCCCTAAGACCTAACACCCCTCACACTTATTCCTAACATGCCTCACCCTAACACCCCTTACACTTATCCTTAACACCCCTCACCCTAACCCTAACACCCCTCACACTTATCCCTAACACCCCTCACCCTAACCCTAACACCCCTCACACTTATCCCTAACACCCCTTACCCTAACCCTAACACCCCTCACACTTATCCATAACACCCATCAACCTAACACCTAACCCTAACATTCTCACACTTATCCCTAAGAAATAACACCCACCCACACTTATCCCTAACACCCCTTTCCCTAACCCTAACACCCCTCACACTTATCCCTAACACCTAACCCTAACATCACTCACCCTAACACCTAACCCTAAGACCCCTTACACTTATCCCTAACACCCCTCACCCTAACACCTAACCCTAACATCCCTCACACTTATCCCTAACACACTTTAACCTAACCCTAACACCCCTCACTTTTATCCCTAACACCTCTCACCCTAACACCTAACCCTAACACCCCTCACACTTATCCCTAACACCCCTCACCCTAACCCTAACACCCCTCACACTTATCCCTAACACCCCTTACCATAACCCTATCACCCCTCACACTTATCCTTAACACCCCTCACCCTAACACCTAACCCTAACACCCCTCACACTTATCCATAACACCCATCAACCTAACACCTAACCCTAACATTCTCACACTTATCCCTAAAACCTAACACCCCTCACACTTATCCCTAACACCCCTCACCCTAACACCCCTCAAACTTAGCCCTAACACCCCTCACCCTAACACTTAACCCCCTCACCCTTATCCCTAACAACCCTTACCCTAACACACCTCACACTTATCCCTGTGTCTCTTCCCCCCCTAATCATCAAGGGAGTGGGGAGGATGATGAGGGAGGGGGGAACGAGACACAGGGAAGGATGATGAGGGAGGGGGGAAGAGACACAGGGGAAGGTGATGAGGGAGGGGGAAAAGAGACACAGGGGAGTATGATGAGGGAGGGGGGAAAGAGACACAGGAGAGGATGATGATGGAGGGGGTAAGAGACACAGGGGAGGATGATGAGGGAGGGGGTAAAGAGATACAGGGGAGGATGATGAGGGAGGCGGGAGGATGATGAGGGAGGGGGGATGAGACACAGGGGAGGATGATGAGGAAGGGGGGAAAGAGACACAGGGGAGGATGATGAGGGAGGGGGTAAAGAGATACAGGGGAGGATGATGATAGAGGGGGGTGTTAGGTTATTTATGCACTTTATGGATTAAAACCAGACTCTGCATCAACTATGTAATTTTCCGAGGGACAATTTGCGGCGGTTCGTGTTCGCGGTTCGCCGAAAATTTTATGTTCGCGACATCACTAGATAGAACCCATAAAAAAGCAAAAATATATTAAATAGAAAAGTACAGAGTGTCTTACCTATTGAATTTAAGTCTGATGGAATTGTTGGGTTATTTATGATTGACTCATAAGCCAGTATAACTGACAGTACAAAGTGATGATACAGAGAACAATGTTATGTCAGTATAACTGATAGATCCAACAATTAGGCAATTATAATATTACTTACTAAGCACATCCCCCCATACTACATGTGAGTGAATCCAATCCATTAGACCATAAGAGCAGCAGATCCCGTTTGACATTGGACCATTGGAGATATCCCACAGATGGAAGGACAACTCACTCCAACTATGATATCTGATGAAAGGGTCTCCATCTATGTAATCTATATAAGACTGTTTATACATTATCACTGACTCCTAGCACATCACACACAAGTGCTAGTACGTACATTTATAGGGGGTCACTCTAGGCTCTACTGTTATTCTGGAACACTGTTTCCCCCTAGCTTTGAACTTATATTTGCCATATAAGCCAGTGCTTCCACTTTGTGCTACACACTCCCTAGAAGTGTGCACTCTCCACATGCTAAAATACAAATGAAGTAGCTTAATTTCAGCACCAAACATCTACATAAATGGAGTAGCTCACGGCTTAGCTCCCTAGCTAACCCTGAAAACCGCTTCTCGGCTCTCAGGTGAAACAGTCCTTTTTTTTTATCACATGGTGGGGTGGGGTCCTTCCCGCACACTCTCCAGGTACCCTAACCTCCAGGGACCCTTGACACGCTCTTTTCAGTAGAGGCTGGAAATAATACTTTACAGCTAACTCCCCGGGGTATTTGAACTGTCTCTTTAGCAGTACCTTAATTCTCCAGTCACTTTCCAAAAGCTGGTATGGCTCAAACTTTGTAGCAGCTCGTCTGCAAAGTCCTCAGGCAAACTCTCTCTCTCTGGTATCCCTCTTGAAAGCAGCTTGTCCCTTGTGAAACTTCTCACAAGCTCTGCAGACTCCAAACACCTTCTATCTGCAATCCAACACTGGCAGCTCCTAGAAAACAAAATATTCTCTTCCAAGTCTGCGTTTCAAGGTTTTTGCAAAGGTAGACTCACCCAACCATCCTGTCTAGCTTGCACTCACGGCTGTCTGTCTGTCTGCTTAGGCCAACAGAGACTAATTGCAGAGCCTCTCCTTTCCCTGTGTGTATCTTTTAAAAGGCTTACCACACCTGCAGCTTCAATTAGCACAATTTCAGGGATTTAACTCCATGTTCCCTGGAGAGAATCCCTCAATCCTTTATATCTTGAAACATCCACTGGGGGCAGTCCATCACAATATATATATGAGATCCCGCTCCATGTTGATGATAGCCAGTAAGCTTGAAACAGCAGTACATGGATTGGATATTTAGTCTGTGTTTAATCCAACCTTGGCTTTGCATTAAAGCTGTGTAATACAGCATGCATAAGCTTAGATGAAGCCATGTTTGATAATGGCTACGGATTGTGGGAACATTTGAACGTCCCAGCTCAGCTTTCCAGAATGCAGTGTAATAACTGTTTTTCTCGGAACTCTGAGCTGGAAACAGGTTTTTTAACTTGCTTTAGAAGTTCAGATGTGAACACAGATGTACTTTTTATTTACTGTACTATTGTACGGTGGAGGGCTTCTATCGCTCTTTTGCCCACCATATTATAAATGATTGTTGTGGTGAACTACCTTCTCATAAGGTCCACAACACAGGCTGAGATCCCGCTCCATGCTGGTGATAGCCAGTAAACTTGAAACAGCTGTACATGGATTGGATACTCAGCCTGTGTTTAATCCAATCTTGGCTTTGCATTAAAGCTGTGTAATACAGCATGCATAAGCTTAAAGGAAGCCATGTTTGATAATGGCTACTGATTGAAGAGCAAGGCATTTGTGGGCACATTTGCACGTCCCAGCTCAGCTTCCCAGAATGCAGTATAATAACTGTCTCGGAACTCTGAAGCTAGAAGCAGGTTTTTTAACTTGCTTTGGACATTCAGATGTGAACACAGATATACTTTTTTTTACTATATATATATATATATATATATATATATACACACAGTATACTCTCAGATAACCAGAAGTCCCAGCCCAATAGCACACATCGTAAACCATGCTATGGTATGTAGCATTTGCAAGCTTGAACATAATTGATTAGGCAAGACCGCCGTAACTCCAGAGGCTGACACAGCCAATAGAAAAGGAGCCCGTCATCATGAAGGCCGTACAACATGGAGTTGACATGTCAATCAACTAAAGATTCAGGGTCCGATATGCCATCAGCCCTGCAAACCCGCAATCTCAAAAATAATAGAAATTTATGAGGCCAATGTGATAGTCCGTGTGGGTGATCTGATATGTATTAACTCATTGAATCCTGAGATCGATCTACCCCAAATTGAAACATAAAAATAAATAAATTCTGATTGAAGATTTGCAGCCTTGAGACGAAGTATTGATTTTTTATTTGTATTTAAAGTGCTCCAGACATTTATTTAAGCCCTTTGTGAATCTTCCTTGGAACCCTTAACTTGTGGTTCGACTTTTGCCATTCGCGACCTTGACGGCTTGCTTACCGAGGGTGAATCGGAGCAATTGAATAGTGATTTTGCTTGGAGGGGCATTAACAAAAAAACAGATTTACAAATACCATAAAGAAAAAAAAACACAATACATCTATACAAAACAAACTACATAAAATAAGATTATGACATTCTTTGTACACATCCAACCCACCACCAACGTAATAGTAGATAGTGATCTAATCCTTCAATAAAATGAATTATCTAATAACTTTTATCTTCCATATAAGAATCCCAAATCTGCCATATTTTACTAAGTCTTCCATTGGGCATATTACCAAATACTATGTTATTTATAATTCTCTGTTTCTCATCATTATGAGATAGACTTCCTTCCACGTGGGGACCACTTTCTGTCTCCATTATTACTATATCATATATAATAGACTCAGAGGAGGGGGGGGAGACATAGGGGAGAGGAGGGGGGAGAGACATAGGATAGAGAAGGAGAAAAGAAATGCTCTTTTTTAAACAGCCACATACAAATTACACAACACTGCCCCCCCTCCAGAGGAGGGCCCTGGTGCACTGCATGACCTGCATCATTGGTAGATCCATCCCTGGATGCAACCAGATATGCTTACCCCTGCTGACCCATCCAATGTTTCCTTTATTCCAATCACCTGGTTAGCAACAGCAGCTTGAGGGACTCCTACTGGTCCATTAGGTCCTTACTCCTGACACTTCGCCAGCCCTCTTATAGGGTCCTTGAGGCTCTGAAGGAGGAACCTGGATGAGATTTTAGAGCTCGGGGTCATCAAGTCATCTTATCATCCTTGAGCATGATATTGGTTCCTAAGATGGATTGGACCACCCAGTTTTGTATGGGCTTTAGGCAGCCAAATGCCAAGATGTCTACTGAAGCTTACCATATGCCTAGAACAGAGGAACTAGAATAGGCTAGGAGGGGCAACTTACATGACCACTTTGGACTTGTCTAAGGGCTACTGGCAGATCCCACTTGCTGAAACTGCTAGAGAGAAGTTGCATTCACCACCAGATTTGGTGATTATTAGGTGAGAAGGAGGTACATTTTGGAAGATCAAATTTATTCTTTTTAGCAGCTATCTAAAATGACAACCCAGGAACATGTGATAGATGATGTTGGCACCTCATATTCAGTAATGTTCCATAGTCCATAGATCCTGATAAACAACATGCTTGTTCATGCCCACTTTCACAGACTGATGGAGGTTTACAAACTGCAACATCTAACAATATGACAACAGATGCCTTCCTGCCTGCCTCAGACTGCATGAAGTAATAAAGTACTGATTGCTTCTCTGATCTGAAAGAACATATAGATTTAACAAAATGATACATGTTAGTCAACCAATTTATCAGTGAGGTGATGTTTATAGATTTCAGAATTTCAGCTGCTGCATTTTTAATTGTGTTTGTGTACAAAATCAGATATGTAAAGAGAACAGATAATAGACTGAATATATTCTTTATACTAAACTAAATTTTAGACGGCACGGACTAAAATATATTTTTGATAGGTATACTGTAGTTTTGCCTGTGATATACAGTCAGTTTAAAAGATTTTATAGCTACGTAAATAATTGAACAGTGCTTTATAGCAGACAGGGAAGAAGTCAGTAAAAACACCACTTTATGTTTCACTATAAAACTTGATTGGGAAATAACATGAAAGTAGATGATATTGCTAAAACTCTCAAGTTTCCATATTAATCTTTCACTGAAAAATATTCACAAATATAATAGGACAGAAAATAAAAATAATATTTAGTCATATATAATCATCAAAATATCTAGTCTATTTCACACAATTCAGGACTCAAAAAAATGGTGTCTGGTCTTAAACAGCTTTGTTGGAGCCCAGAGAGAAACACGCTATTTACATACTGTAGTTTGCATTTCTTAGTTTAAAAAGTTGGATAAAGGAGCACCTGTAAAACAGTACTTTAGAGAATGTAGTCCCCTTTATTTAATTTTTTTGCAATGCTATACTCAGTTACAAATGCCCCCATAGAATTTATGTTAGGTACAACTATTTGTATTTCTCCATAATATTGAAATTACTTTTGACTGTGTAATAAATAATCTTGATACTTTACAGTTCTTATAGTAAACTGTATATCACATATAATAGTTGTCAAACTGAGAGTCATCATCACGCTTTGCGAGGCGCCGCATTTGCTGAAGGTGGACGCTCCAACATCGGCTGCAATAAGGTCAAAGGCTCATTGCAGGCCACAAATGCGGCACCTCACTCCCGGTTAAAAACAACCCAGAGAAGTTAGACTAAAAAATAAAACATAGTGAGGTTGCACCCCAATTAAAGTCGAATTTAAGGAGTTTTGGAACTTGAAAATTGTCTTAGAGAGAAAAAACATGGCGGGCGAAAAAAAATTAAACGAGGCTACACGACCCAAAACCCGCAAATAACAGCCAGGCACGTACAACTTTTGACAAGGACGTACAAGGTACAAAAAAGCAAAATTACAAGGTTGCAAAAATACGAGCTTAATGGCCGAACTGCGCACAGCGAAAAACATGAAAAACACACAAAATACAAAAAACAAATAAGAAAAAAACATTGCACACAGCAAGGGAGGACAGCCAGAATTTAAGTCCAATTTACAGTTGTCGAGTTTAGCCACTCGAAAATCCCCTAAGCGAGAGAAAAAATGGCCGCTGGAACAAACAAAAAGGAGGCTATATGACCCCTAAACTCGTAAAACACTGCCAGGCACATATGACTTTTACACAAACCCGTATGAGCTACAAAATACACTATTAGCAAGGAGGCAAAATCATCCACACCCGTGTACCACATACACTATTGCAGCTATTTTACAACAGTAACTTAAAAAATGCGGAATTACACAGCTAAACAACAGTGCAAATATACATTGTATGCTGCAGGAACATCAAAACAGATTGTTAGCTCTTCAGCACATTGCTTGCTGCATATATTAATTACAATTATGTAAAGTATATTTATTTATAATTTTAATAATTAATTATCATTAAAAATTACAAATCCAGAAAAAAAAAACACACCACAAGATCGCAATAAATGACAAAGGCCTTCACCTTCACAAGGAGCACCAATGGTGCTCAGAGGACACAAAGTACACCAGGGGAGAGGCTCGCAATGAGCGCCAAAAGGAGATCAGCGCGGACCTTACAATGAGCGCAAAAGCGGCTCTGATAAAAAAATACACCAACTGAAAGGATCTCAATGAGCTCCCAAGGTACTCACACGACCAAAACACTTACTTTTCCGTGGCAAACATCATTACCTGCCGTTTATTGCCCCGTAATTTTTGACGGGCAAGTCGCTAGTATATATATATATTGCAAAAGTATTCACACACCCCCCCTGGCATTTTTTTGTGTTCTCGTTGCCTCACCACCTTTAATTAACATGGATTGTTTGAGGATTTGCATAATTTAATTTACAGAACATGGCCACAACTTTGAAGCAAACAACAAATAGGACAAAATAACAGAAAAAGTCAATGTTCATAACTATTCACCCCCCTCACACCCCTAAAGTCAATACTTTGTAGAGCCACCTTTTGCGGCAATCCCAGCTCCAAGTCACATTGGATAAGTCTCTATGAGCTTGCCACATCTTACCACTGGGATTTTTGCCCATTCCTTCTTGCAAAACTGCTCCAACGCCTTCAAGTTGGATAGTTATGCTTGTGAACAGCAATCTTTAAGTGTGACCACAGATTTTCCATTGGATTGAGGTCTGGGCTTTGATTAGGCCATTCCAACACATTTACATGTTTCCCCTTAAACCACTCAAGTGTTGCTTTAGAAGTGTGTTTGGGGTCATTGTCCTGCTGGAAGGTGAACCTCCGTCCTAGCCTCAAATCACGTCCCGAGTGGTAGAGGTTTTGCTCAAGAATATCCCTGTATTTAGCACCATCCCGGCTGCTGAAAAACATCCCCACAGCATGAAGCTGCCACCACCATGTTTTACTGGGCGGATGGTGTTCTTTGGGTGATGTAATGTGTTGGGTTTGCACCAGACATAGCGTTTTCTTTGATGGCCGAAAAGTTTAATTTGTGTCTCATTAGACCAGAGCACCTTCCTCCATACATTTTGGGAGTCTCCCACATGCCTATTCGCAAACTCAAAACGTGCCATTTTGTTTTTTGCTGAAAGTTATGGTTTTCTTCATGCCACTCTGCCATGAAGCCCAACTCTATGGAGCGTACGGCTTATTGTCATCCTATGTACAGATACTCCAGTCTCTGAGTTTTGGGGGGTGGCCCTCTCTTGGCAGGTTTGCTGTTGTGCCATGTTCCTTCCATTTGGTTATGATAGGTTTGATGGTGCTCCTGGGGATCATCAAAGATTTGGATATTTTTCTAAACCCTTCCTAACCCTGACTTGTACTTCTAAACAACCTTGTCCCTTTCTTGTTTGGAGAGTTCCTTGGTCTTCATGTCAGTGTTTGGTTAGTGGTGCCGCTTGCTTAGGTTTTGCAGCCTCTGGGGCCTTTCAAAAAAAGTGTGTATATGTAATGACAGATCATGTGACACTAATATTGCACACAGGTGGACCTCATTTTACTAATTATGTGACTTCTGAAGGTAATTGATTGCACCAGAGCTTTTTATGGGCTTCATAACAAAGGGGGTGAATACATACGCACATGCCAATTTTCGGTTTTCTATTTCTAAAAAATAGTTTTATGTATATATTTTTCTCATTTCACTTAATCAACTTAGACTATTGTGTTCTGATCCATCACATAAAATTCAGAAAAACAAAACATTGAACCTAAGGCTGTAATGTAACAAAATAGGTAAAATGTCAATGGGAGTGAATCATTTTGCAAGGCACTGTATATATCAATAATCAGAGTGTTGCGGTATATGGTGATATCTTTTTTATTGGACAGACATTTTAGTTATAGCGATAAGCTTTCGAGATTTGTGCCTGTCTTTTCTGATTAAGGTTTTACATGAGCAGTGGAATATATGGAACAGGGATATCAAACTTGTTTGGACCAAAGACAGGCATCATAAGTATAGTACTTGGTCAATTAAGTGTGTGATTTGTGTAGATCTATACACAAAGTCCAAGGCAAGAGAAAAGAGGAAAAACAGTGGTATCTCTCTATTTGGCCATTGCCTTATAAATCAGTTAGGGACGTAAATACCCACGCATACTGTATTAATGAATTGAAAAGCAGCAATTCAACCTGAAAAAGACTGAGGGCCTCATTCTATTAACGGCCGTAGGAGATGCGGGGTCGCAAGGACCGGCCGCAAGCTATTCGGCTATTCATTCCCCTCCGGCCGGGGATTCCGGCAGGCTTGCGGCCAGCGCCTTGCTATCCCTTGCGGCCGCACACGCCGGAGGAAAGCCTTTGATCTAAAACGGCCGCAAGAGTTTCGGCCACAAGAAAAGCCTAATTGCTATTCTATTGCTCCGGGAACCCACTCTGCAAGGCTAAAAGCGAGCCGCAGCTTACTTGCAGGAAAAAGGTTCCGCTAGCACCAATTAAGCACATTATAAAGCAGAAATAAAGGCATCCTGCACTCTGAGGAGACTATAAAGTGATTGTAGGTGTTAGCAAAAATAGCACAACACTCCCCTATACTCAAATCCGTAAAAAAGAATTGTTTTTATATATGTCAAATATCCATGTAAAAAGTCCAGAGTGCTTGGAGCACCTCAGACCCTGCCACGCTGCGGCCGGAAAATAAACAGTTAATGTAAACTCGGATTTGGGCTGATGTGCAAGCTTGAGAGTGGGTTACTATTAATCCTCATGTCCCCCAATATGATCCCTAGCATTTACAGAGCTTTACAGTGCTGTCTTGAATTTATTTTTGACTTTAAAGATTTCTGAGCTTACGGCCGGTTGCAAGATATACGGCCGGCCGTAAGAGGAGATCCTTGCAGCCTTGCGGCCGTTTTACGGCCGATAATAGAATGAGGCCCTGAGACAGGATCCCAAGTGCCAGAAAATCCAACATCATGTTAAGTCCCGTATCTTCAGTGTTAAAGAATGTGCTCATCTTAATTTAAAATATTATTTGTCTACTGGATATTTTTTAAATTACCTTTGAGTATTTTGATTTTCAGGTTTTTTATGGAGTGATTATTCTGGGTAAAATGGAGTCAATTTTGGGCGCAATAAGTATTTTCATTGTGCTTTTTTAATAAATTGTATGTGCTGATTTATTTGTAACACCCCATTTCACATACATTACATTGTATTATGTAAGCCACCTTAGAGGGGTTTTTAGAAAAAATAATTGATCTCCATTGATTCAGGAAAAGTACTAAATAAATTAGAGGAAACAATAAAACAAAACAAAAAATATTTCAAACTTTAGATTCACTCTAAAGCTATAACACAAATAACCTACATTGCATGCTCCTCACTGTCAGTTCCGCTCAGTAGTGAGAATTCAATTTTGCCATTTCTCATTCAAAAGGAGGTTCATATAGATAAGACATCCTGACATATGACATGTGATTAAAATGGGATGCATTCTTGTGATATTCTTTCTTCAAAGGAGAGCTGGCAGAATGTGGGGAATATAACTGAAGACAAAAACATGTGCTCACCACAGTGATACCTGTTAAAAAAGTAAAATACATGGCATTACTTAAAATTCCTCCATGGTATCTCTCTGTATCTGAAGTGCTAGGGTTAGATCAGCCTCTTTAGCTCCCCAGACTTCACCAAAGCCACAATAGTTCTATGTATTTTTTTTTTGGGGGGGGGGGGTACTAAGCATCTCATATGCATCTTACATAATTTATTTATTTACTATGCACTATATCTTATGGTGGAAAAAAAAATTGTCACCTTATCTCAGCTCTCCTTCTCATATCATGTTAGAAAGTGATTATTAAATCCCACCCCAACAGTGTTGTCTTCCCATCTGTTTCTTTAATGCCTTAACTGAGTTTATTTAGCCAAACACAAAATCAAGATCTTAATACGAGACGCGGGAAAAAAGATACAAGACGCAAAAATTGACGAGATTAGCGGTCAAACAACGAGAAGCAGAAAATCCGAGAAACACACTAAATACACCAAAAAAAATTACAAAAACATCACAGACAGCATGGGTGGAACACGAATTGAACTCGATTTAGACAATTTTCAACACTCCAAAAACGACTAAGCAGGGAAAATAATGGCCGCCGAAAAAAATGAATACAAGGCTACACAACCCCGGACCACGCAAAATACTGCTAAACGCATAGCACTTTACACATCACACTACGACCTACAAGATACACTATTACAAAAGCCGGAAAATGTTCACGAAATGCGTACCACATTAATAACATTACGACTATAGAATTCCGCTTTACACAATAAGCCAACGGCTTTACCTCGCGCACGCAGCCTATTTAGATTGCACAGTTCAAACATTCATTACACTTTAGAAGCATGGCACTAACACTCAAAATGTATATTCTATGCAGATGCGAAATACAAACAGATTGTTAGCTCTTCAGCCAATTGCTCGCTGCATATATCAATTATAAATAATTAAAGTATATTAATTGATTTAAGAAGTCATTCATTATTACTTAATTACATATACATAGAAATATATATCTCTCTCAGAGGACCAAAAGTACACAACAGGAGAGGTTCGCAATAAGCGCTGAAGGTCCACACAGTACAAAATGGTTTAAATTATGTGTCAAACAGCATTCCCATGGCTTCAATTTTCTATTGCCCTGTAATTTTTGACGGGCAAGTCGCTAGTCACCTATTATAATTGTCAAACTGCGAGTTGTTGTCATGCTTGCGAGCCTTGCGAAGCAAGGCGAGCCGTTGAGGCATGGAAGGCTTCCGAGCTCGCACTTAGGCCCGCAGTTGCGGGAGGACAACTGGCAGTTTGACAACTTCCTCCCTCTCATCCTCCCTCCTGCCCCTCATCCTCTCTCCCCCTCATTCTCCTTCCTTCTTCTCATCCTCCCTCCTCTCCCCTCATCTTCCCTCCTGCCCCTCATCCTCCCCCCTTATCCTCCTGCTCCCCCGTTCCCCCTCTCCACTAACCTCCAGTGTCGGATGACCGCCTGCTGGGGAGAGATGAGCAGCAGGCGGTCAGTTGTTGTCCCTCACCCCCGGGTTGCAAGGCGAACAGTTGAGGGGCATTTAGGATGGATGGACTTAAGCCACATGCGAAGCTCGCACCACATTGACCCCCCATCCACGCAATGCGAGCCTCACAAAACATACCACATTGATCACCATCCACACAGCCTGCGCACCACATCCTCATCACGAGGCTCGCATTAGGCACAGGACTCCTCTCCCTCAGTACGCTCCCTCCTCCCACCACTAGGGGGCGCTGTCACAGAGCAGGAACATACCGGGGACTGAGCATGGAGGCAACAAGCACCATCTAGCAGCACAATGGCGACATATACAAGAGTGCACACACTACTACGAGAGAGAGACAGCAGGGAAAGAGGGGGAGAGAGTGACAGCAGGGGAAGAGGGGGGAGAAAGAGAGTGACAGCAGGGAAGAGGGGGAGAGAGTGAAAGCAGGGGAAGAGGGGGGAGAGTGACAGAAGGGGAAGAGGGGGGAAGAAAGAGAGAGACAGCAGGGAAAGAGGGGGAGAGAGTGACAAGAGGGAAGAGGGGGGAGATTGTGAAAGAGAGAGACAGCAGGGAAAGAGGGGGAGAGAGTGACAACAGGGGAAGAGGGGGGAGAGAGTGAAAGCAGGGGAAGAGGGGGAAGAAAGAGAGTGACAGCAGGGGAAGAGGGGTAGAGAGTGACAGCAGGGGAAGAAAGAGAGTGACAGCAGGGAAAGAGGGGGAGAGAGTGACAGCAGGGGAAGAGGGGGGAGAGAGTGACAGCCGGGGAAGAGGGGGGAGAGAGTGACAGCAGGGGAAGAGGGGGGAAGAAAGAGAGTGACAGCAGGGAAAGAGGGGGGAAGAAAGAGAGTGACAGCAGGGAAAGAGGGGGAGAGAGTGATAGCAGGTGAAGAGGGGGGAGACAGTGACAGCAGGGGAAGAGGGGGGAAAGAGTGACAGCAGGGGAAGAGGGGGGAGATAGTGACAGCAGGGGAAGAAGGGGGATGAAAGAGAGAGACAGCAGGGAAAGAGGGGGAGAGAGTGACAGCAGGGGAAGAGGGGGGAGAGAGTGACAGCAGGGTAAGAGGGGGGATGAAAGAGAGACAGCAGGGAAAGAGGGGAGACAGAGTGACAGCAGGGGAAGAGGGGGAGAGAGTGACAGCAGGGGAAGAGGGGGGAAGAAAGAGAGCGACAGCAGGTAAAGAGGGGGAGAGAGTGACAGCAGGGGAAGAGGAGGGAGAGAGTGACAGCAGCGGAAGAGGGATGAGATAGTGACAGCAGGGGAAGAGGGGGGAGATAGTGACAGCAGGGGAAGAAGGGGAATGAAAGAGAGAGACAGCAGGGAACGAGGGGGAGAGAGTGACAGCAGGGGAAGAGGGGGGAGAGAGTGACAGCAGGGGAAGAGGAGGGGTTGAAAGAGAGACAGCAGGGAAAAAGGGGGGAGAGGGTGACAGCAGGGGAAGAGGGGGGATTAAAGAGAGACAGCAGGGAAAGAGGGGGGAGAGCGTGACAGCAGGGGAAGAGGGAGAGAGAGTGACAGCAGTGGAAGAGTGGGGAGATAGTGACAGCAGGGGAAGAAGAGGGATGAAAGAGAGAGACAGCAGGGAAAGAGGGGGAGAGAGTGACAGCAGGGAAAGAGGGGAGAGAGAGTGACAGCAGGGGAAGAGGGGGGATGAAAGAGAGACAGCAGGGAAAGAGGGGGGAGAGAGTGACAGCAGGGGAAGAGGGGGGAGAGAGTGACAGCAGGGGAAGAGGGGGGAGAGAGTGACAGCAGGGGAATAAAGAGAGAGACAGCAGAGGGAAGCAAGAGAGAGACAGCAGGGGAAGAGGGGGGAGAGAGAGACAGCAGGGCAATGGTGCTCATCTTGCCGTCATTTTTTAAGGGCAAGTAGCTAGTATATATATAGTTGTGGATAAAGATCGTTGGTCACATTTGCTGTGTCACGCAGTGCTAAATATAGGCGCTTATTGCATTGCAGGCCTTGCGATGAGCGCCGCAGGCGCTCATCGGGAGTCCCATGGGACTTAGGCTGCAATGAGCACCGAAGGTGCTCATTGAAGGCCTCACGATCAGCGATGAAGCCCTCGCAAACCGAGTCACGCAGTTGTGCGGCTTCTCAAAATTACGACTTTAACGGGCGAACCACCAAACTGAAAACCACCATGAAAACCCAAATATGCCTCTAATTAACTTACACACTCACACACAGCAGAGGAGGGGAGTCAGGGAGCCTGTGAGTGAGGTTGCAAGATAAAACACATAATAGGATGAAAACAAGGCCGAAGGCAGTAAAAAAGAGCCCAAAGCAAAAAAACACTTAACACAAGCCAGTAACACTTAATCCAAGACAGTAACATTTAACCCAAGGCAGTAACACGTAACCCAAGCCTGTAACACTGAACCCAATGCAGATACACTTAACCTAAGCCAGTCACACTTAACCCAAGGCAGTAACACTCATTGCAAGGCCCCTAAACTACACGGGGGAGAGAGGCTCGCGATGCAGGTGCTCAAGCGCGAGGCTTATATAGTACTCAGGGGGAGGGATTTCAATGAGCCGAAGGGGCTCTCGATGAGCGCCGAAGGTGATCATTGCAAAGCAGGAAAGTTCCAAAAATGGCAATGAGCGTCAAAGATGCTCATTGCGGGGCCCTTTAAAGTATACAGGGGGAAAGGCTTACAATGAGTGCGGGGCTCACGTTGAGCGCCGAAGGTGCTCAGACGGGCCATAGCCTTGCATTGTGTGGCAAACAGCATTGCCAGGCTTACAATTTTGTTACCTTCATTTTTGACTGGCAATTTCCTAGTATTAAATAGTCATAATCATGTTACCTGAATAAGATAATGTAAATACAAAATTTACAGTTGAAATACCAAAATGGGTCATAGTAGTGTTCTGCTAATCAAAATACCATGTTCAATCATGATCAAATGTTTTGTTTAAACATATTGCACACTTATAGTTTTATATCATACTCCAGTGAAGAAATCATCCTCTAAACATAGTAAAATATTTGATCAATAATTAACAATATAAAATACTAGCGACTTGCCCGTCAAAAAATGACGGCAATGAGATGTGTATGTTAGGAAAGTTGTTTAGTTATTAATATATATATGTGACAGTTGTATTGTGATACATTTGTAAAAGATGTTTAGTTTTGTAAAATGTTCTCTTGGTGAACAATAATTTGTAAAGCATTTTGTATTAACATTTGAATGTAATAATAGGGGAACTTGAAATTAATCATTATTGTAAACTTTAGGCAATGGTTTGTTAACATGCAATTTGTATGTGAAGAATTGTTAACTTCAATATACATGAAAATTCGGAGAAAAGCAAACAGTAAAAACCCTTGTTGAAACGTACATAATTTTAACCTGAACTTAGTAATATATGTAAGTAAGAAACTTGAAAGTATATTTTTTTAAACTTTAACTTTATTATTTGTGTAACTTTGGAACTTGACAAAACATTTGTATAACTTTGAACATTATAAACAGTAACATAGTGAATACATTTTTTAACATAATTTTGTATTAAAAGTATTAACATTTGAATGTAAAAACAGTTTAACTTTAAAGTAATCAATATTTTAAACTTGAGGCAATGGTTTTTTAACATGCAATTTCTATCCGAATAATTGTTAACTTCAATATACATTGAATGCAGAGGAAGGCAAACAGTGAAAACTCTCTTTAAAATGTACCCAATGAAATAAATTCCTTCCTGACCACATGAACTGTCGATAAACATTAATACAGGGAGTAATCTTAACATAACAGACAATGATTACATTGTGTCTTAAAACGTGGTTAAGCTGTTAACAAGAACTTTGTAATATGTTGAAGTAAAGACCGTTAAAATATTGTTTTCCCAACTTGTAACATTAGAAACAGTAACATAGTTAATTAACATTTTAACATAATTATCACATATATAGTTGCAAGGCAAGTGTTTTGTGAGGTGAATCATCCATAAAGAGTCTTTCCATAAATTGACTGAAATTGTTTCTTGTTTATTATTTTTGAATGTTTTTTAATTTGTTTTCCTTGCGTTTTCTTTCTTTACTGAAAAGTTATAGTACTTCAAAGTAGACAATGTTTTTAGTAGAAATATGTCCATCTTCTAATAAATCACCTTGACTTTCATTCTTTTCAATATAAACCTTAATAGCCTGTGGATTTTTGCACCGTGACAACGCAACGTACAATTGACCATGTGCAAATACTGTTTCTTCCAGGAAAATACCCACTTATTTGAAAGTTTGACCTTGTGATTTATTGATGGTCATGGCAAATGCCATAATAATGGGAAATTGTCTTCTTTGAAGTATAAAAGGGAGACTACTTTCACTTGGTGCTAAATCTATTCTTGGTATGAAAACTCTCTCTCCTTTATGGGTCCCAGTTAAAATTTCAGCATCTATAAGATGATCCTTTAATTGTTGAACAATTAATCTTGTCCCATTACATAGGCCTTTTTTGGGGTTCATATTTTGCAGTACCATAATAATTGCACCTTTCTTTAGCTGCAAAATATGTGGTGGCATTCCAGAAGGAGTTAGTGACTTTATGAATTCAGTCGAAAAGTTGGCCTGACTTTCATTGTCATCAGCAAGTACAGAATCAGCACTGTGATAATTTCTTTGTGGTGCATTAATTTTTTTTAAGATTTCATTATTGAGGATTAATGCATCCTTATTTTTACACGTTAGTATGACTTGGTTGGCAAGCTCGGAATATTCCTGGTTATTTATGCTCCCTTCAAATATAGCGGATATAATATCTTGTTGACAAATCATATGAGGTGGGATCTCTACAGTGTCGTCAGGTAAATGTGGTATTTTTTCTGCTCTGCCTTCTCCAATTTTAATAAGCCAATCATTGAAATCAGTTTGGCCTTCTGATCTCATATTTTGTTTCAGTTGAAGATGGGTAAAATGTTTCCATAGTGTACTTGACATTGTGCGGCTTCTTCTAAACATCTTTCCCATTCTGTATCATCCGATAGTAAGTTTCTATGTCTTGCAGCTAAATGGAAGGATTCATATACAATGTCATTAACAGTTCTTAAGTGTTCAAAACTTTGTGCTCCAGGAACATTTAAAAGTAATAGCCGTAAGCAAAAACGTTCAACATCTCTTGGACTAACTGTGTAAATTCTTAGAATTATTTTATTGCCTCTGCTTTTTCTTGTTCTCCATAATCCATTCACAAAAAGATAGTGATATGGAATTTCAATATATAAGTATTGTGTTGCTTCAGAATCAGCGGAATTTAATTCAAACCATGCAGTTAGTGTAGTGTGACGATCTTCACTTTGGGCCAATGCATTCATTTCATTTCCAGCATGGAAATAGACTAAATGTTGTTGTGGCAAATGTACTGCTAACCTATATACTGCATGTGATCTATCATGCATTTCAAATTTTAAAAGCCGCCACATAGCTTCTGGCGCACTGACATTCATCATGTACTAACTCACTACATTCAGGGTTGTCTGCACTTTTGACAACTACATTAGATGCATCATAGCCTTTGTAAATATATTTGTAGACATATTTAATGGATTTGATGGAAGTGCAGGCTTCTACGTTGATGTGGGCATTGTACTTCATGAGTAAATGTGGATTGTAGGGTACTACATATCTATTGTCCACTTTTTTTCCACGAATAATGGCACTATCTCCTTCTCTTATTTTATAAAGTGGATATCCATCACAATTGGCATAGGTTTTGTCTCTATAATCTTTTGGAAATTTTTTGGAACAATTATTATTTTCCATACATGGTGATTATGGATTAAGGTCACCACAGGGTCCATGAATCATGCGATGAGTAACAATCTCATATAGTCTACCATATAGTTCTGGATCTGGTAGTTCAGCAACAATGACCGCATCCTCTTTGTCTGAAGTATCTAATTTATCTTTTTCTTAAAGTATTATTAGAAGATGTGCAGGTGGAAGGCCTCTTTTTTTAAATTCAATGGTATATACATAAGCAAGACATTTGCCAAATAACTGATTTATAGTGAAGTCACGTATTAATTCATTTAATTTAATCTTAAAAACTCTGGCTACTAAATCTGGTCGATCTGAAGCACTTTGTCCAAGAAGTAGATTTTGTGTAATTTCTGGCCATTGTGAATTACATGTAAATGTCACAAATAAATCAGGTTTGCCAAATTTGGTGACAATAGCCATAGCATCATTGTATCTTTCTCTCATATTTCGAGGAGATCCTTGAAAGGAAGATGGTAAAATGATGGCTTTGCCAGCTGTCATGTTTCTGCTTGTAGCCACGTCAGCAACATAGTCCATGAGTCCAGAATATTGTTCTACACGGAGTTTATCTTGTTGATATTTGATAAAGTTTAAATTATTTGCCTCAACTTGCAAATAAGAATCAATAATCCATTGTTGGGTTAGTTTTCCACCACATAAAATTGGATTAAATCCATGTCGAATGGCAATTTGAGCTACTTTAAATTCAAGCATAGAAACAATATTTCGGATTCTGGCTTTAGCATTTGGGTAACTGGGAAGTGTTAATTTTGGTTGTCAACCTGCTTCTCCGTGTGGGAAAAAGATGGGATATGTCATTGGATCTAAATTTGGACTTAAGATATTAATATTAATAAATGGTTGCTCCTCATTTCTGCGATATATTCTAATGTCTCTTTTAAATGGTGGTTCTCCTTCATCATTCTGAAACACCACTGCAACCTCATTTGATGTTGGCAAGTTATAACGACGTTTATCAGTATGTCTGTCTCTTTTAAGCACCATATTAACCTTGGGCATTGGTAATTGATGACTTTGTGCATGAAGTAGTTGTTCATTTTCTACTTCTGCCAATTTTTTATAAGCGTTACTGTAGGGATTGCTGTCCATAATGTTATTTAGCTCTATAATAACAATGTGTAAGCATTTTTTATTTTCTTCCATCTGCATACGTTGGTCAACAGCTTCCATTGTATCTAGGACATATAGTTGAGCGAATCTTCTTTGATCTCCTTCCTCTGGATGTAAATGGGAAGTGCGATGATAAATTTGTCCTTGGACTTTAAAACAGTAAGGACCATGTCCTGGTACATTATCAGCTAATGTTGCCCCCATAGATGCAAAGGATATGGCACTATTGTAGGATCTTATGTTTGTTTTAAAAATTTTGTAGTTTGGAAAAGTAGGTTCAGTCATAATGTTTTGTAAATAGATAGGAAATGCTTTACTTTCTGGAAGTTTGAACTTGCCTTTTTGACAGCAACTAATAAATTGGCCATCTC
Source organism: Discoglossus pictus (assembly GCA_027410445.1). Taxonomy (NCBI): domain Eukaryota; kingdom Metazoa; phylum Chordata; class Amphibia; order Anura; family Alytidae; genus Discoglossus; species Discoglossus pictus. The sequence goes on from CM050169.1 coordinate 161,176,469, forward strand.
TGGGTCTCTCTTGTTTAAAATAATAAGCCTCACAAAACTGACATTGAGTAGTCATGTCCCCACAACTATGAACCTCTACTGCTAAAGACTTGAGTAAAGGACAATTTGCAACGCATATAGGATTTTGACTTTCATATTCATCAGGTGAAATGTCATATAAAGTTTCAACAACAGGTTCTAAATGTTTAGTTTTTTTCGTGGCTTTTCTTGGTATATGTTGTATTGTTTGAGGTAAAATGTCATGTAATGTTCCATGAACCGGTTCTAAATGCTTTGTTTTTTTCGTTGCTTTTTTTTGTATCCCTTGTATTTTTTCAGCTAAAATGTCATGTGATGTTTCAGCAACAGGTTGTAAATGCTTTATTTGCTTGTTGTTTTTTTTTGTCATATCTTTAATTTCTGCAGGTGACAGTCTTTTGCTTGCAATTCTTTTACGTTCTTTTTCTCGTCGAATTTCCTTCTTCTCCGGTGTCTGCTGGCTGTCTGCTCTCTGTCGTCGTTCTCTAGCTTGGCGTCTTTTCTTTTCTTGTTTACTCTCGTTATCAGCCATGTTAATCTGTAAAAATAAAATAATGTATCTTTAGTTTATTTTGAGATGTTAAGTTTGTTTTCATCAAAAATTGTTATCAACAGTGTGTTTACATTTTATACTTAATCAATTTCAATTTGGTCAATTGAATAGAGGTCTAAATAAGGTCATCATATAATTTTTTAAATAATTTTTTATTTAGTAAACATGTATCCAAAAGCAAGTTTTTCACTAACAAAAAAGTTATTTGAAAAAAATGTTATGGTTTTATTTACAGCACTATTCAATTTGTCAAATGGCAATTCAATGAGGGTCTAGGACTGGAAATGTCCAATGCGAAATTGTATAGAGTCTGTGTTTAGAGCCTTTTTTGGAGTGTGCATTATTTTTTTCTGGCTACATTGAAGTTTGTATTTACTATTAAAGATTATTGGCCCTAAAAGACAAAGAAGAGATAGCAGAAAAATGTGTTAGTTATATTTTTTTCAAAGTTATAGTTACTGGTGTTTTTTTTTAAATTTTATTTTCTGTTGACATCGATACAAAGCTAAGATATTTATTTATTTTTCTCTTTTTTTACTTGTTATACTGTACCTTGGTTGAAGTTTGATTTCAAGCAGAATCTTTGTTGGTCCTGTGTTGAAAGCCTTCGTCCGATGGTCTGGTCCTGTGTTGAAAGTCCTCGTCCAATCGTCTGGTCCTCTGTTGAAAGTCCTCGTCCGATGGTCTTGTCCTCTGTTGAAAGTCCTCGTCCGATGGTCTGGTCCTGTGTTGAAAGTCCTCGTCCGATGGTGTAGTCCTGTGTTGAAAGTCCTCGTCCGATGGTGTAGTCCTCTGTTGTGAAAGTCCTCGCCCGCTGGTCTGGTCCTCAGTTGAAACTCCTGGTCCGATGGTCTTCACGCAGTATCTGTTGTAAAATGAAAATGTTATTTGATTTGAATGTATTTGTATTAACTAAAAAATGACATTATTTCTGTGTATTGTATCTGTTATGGTGAATTTTTCTACTATTTATTTGTTTGTGCAACCTTTTCAAAATACTTTAAATGTATTTTTATATTGCATAGATAATTTTTTTATACTGTAATTATAAAGAACTATGCGGTCGCCTTAAATTAAGAGGATATAGTAATAGACACATTAAGAAGGCTTATCACCGTGCCCTCCACTTAGATCGAGACATTCTTCTAACCCCTAAACCGAAGAAACTTGCGGACGACCAGATTAGATTTATTGGATCCTATCATGCTCAATGGAAGCAAACCCTCAGTATATTGCATAAACACCTACATATCCTAAGGACAGATGAAGATCTTAACCTTTGGTTCAAAGATGGAATCCGAGCAAGCTGGAAACGTTCTCCCTCTCTAGGGGACATGCTAGTAACAAGTCATTTTATCAAAGAGCGGACCAATAAAAAGGATAAGATCAAGGGCAACTATCGCTGTGCACACTGCAGCATTTGTTCACATATTAAAAATGTGACAACTTTCCAAGATTACTTTGGACATCAACACTCTGTTCCACAACTTTTTAGTTGTAGTTCTAAACAAATCATATATGTTCTGGAATGCCCTTGCAAACCCTCCAAAAAGTATGTGGGTATGACCACACGCGAGATGCGTAAACGTTTGGGCGAACACATTCGCAATATCAAAAACAGTAGGAAAGACCTGGAAAATTTTAAGAAATTAACATCGGTCGCTAGACACTTTTTTCAATTCCACAAGTCTGACCCTACACTATTGCAATGTTGGATGATCCAACAAATCTCACTTGGCATAAGAGGAGGCAACTTGGAGAATGCCCTTTTAAAAGCAGAAAGCAAATGGATTTTCCTCCTTAACTCCATGGTCCCGTCAGGTCTCAATGAGGCCATCAATTATACTGTATTTCTTTAATCACTTCTCCCTTTCCCCCTTTATCTCGCCCAGTTTTTATCATTTTTTCTGTATACTATTGTTCTTTTCTTAGTGTTTAATTTCCACTTAGCATTACTAGGCAATATATGGTCAGTGGTAGTTTATCCATTTCTCCAGTATCAGTGGTTCCCCTCTCTCCTTAGTGTACACATCTTTTATCTGTTATCTCTTCATACATATTTATTTTTATTCACTTATTTTTCTGTCATTTTAAAACCACCTTATTATGTTTTACTTTTTTTATCTGGTGTATTCATTTTCTAATTGACATCTTGTCATAGACATTATATATTACGCCAGTAATATATATCTAGTTCGCCAGTAACAGCCGATTGCTGTCTACTTTCTTTTATTTTACACTTCCCTGTCCTCCCCTTTAAGGATACATATGACATATGAGGGGTTAATGTTACCGCTGCTTAAGTATAATAAGCAGGTGTAACTACCAGCAATACAGCCCCAGTAGAAGCCACCTAGTGCGAAACGCGCGTTGGGCGATTCGACAAGCGCATGCGCGATCACTTTTTCGGCCCGAACAGCCAGGTCGCGCTTGAGCGCAAGTACGCGCACGTCTGGTTGATCTATACGCGAACACATCACTGACGAGTGACGCAGCGCTGTAGTACGCCAGCAAGCGGCGCGAAGTATGAGAGACCGCTAAGCCTGCAAACCGGCTTATTTTGGGTTTTGAGAATCGGGACCTCCACAACAGTAAGTACTATGCGTGTTCTTTTGTAGATTGGCACATATTTTGCCTTGCGACTCTTGACACGATTGTGTCTGTATGTACTTACTACTGTGCATGTCCCGTGTATCCCCTTAAGGCATAGGGGTTCTCACTTTTTCAATTTCAGCCTTTTTAGGATACTTATTTCCTCCTTATCTTTCTTTAGCTTGCAGTATTACCTTACTCAGGTTTTGTGTGTCTGTTCCAGGACACACAACCCCCTTTTTTCACTGTTCTCCCTTTTTTGCACATTATTTTTTATCACTTATTTATTAAAGGTTAAGTTTTACCTTTTGTGCCCACACTACACTTGTCCAGCGATGATTTGGTATGTCCTTGACCTTTTCTATTGATTGTTATACTTTTACAATCTTGTGGTCAAACCGTATGAGCTTTTGGTTTCCTTCCTTTCCCTTCTCTCAACCTTTGGCATTATTGTGTTTCTCATATGTATATCATTAGTTGACGCTTTTCTCTTTTTGTTATTTCTATATTTTCTAGCAACTATCTAGCTCCCACCACCGCAAATGCGGGCCCTCGCTTCGCGAGGACCCGCATTTGCGGGGAACTGCGTCCCTCGCTTTGCGAGGGATGCAGTGCTTGCGGGCTCGCAACGCGAGCCCGCAAGCGTGAGCAACGGCCCGTACGCTCACAACTATATATGTGATATGAAATTAAAACTAGGGGTGAAAGAACTCTACATCTGCTGGCTTCGTTACAAATCTCTTAACAGATGTCACGACTGCTGCGTTGCATGCATCAATACCACTCTCTGATACATCTCGCTGTTGGTGACATCAGCACCAGTAGTGGCAAATATACTTTTGATATGGTATATCTACTAGTATCAACGACAGCAATCCTTCAAAACTTAGGATTATCACATTACATTGTAAAAAAAAAAACAACAAAAAAAACATTACTTTAAAAGGGCATGGAAAGAGTGTATTTGACAGTGTACCACAGTGCATTTTCTTTTTTTTCAAATAAAGTTCTTGGAGCTCAAAAACTTATTCAGATGTCTAACTGCACTCTACCAGCTAATGAGCCCTACAAACTAAAGTATGCTCTCTGCATTTCTTCTTAACTTCAATGAAGTTTAGAGGAATTTTACTTCATATTTTTCGTGCAAAAAAAAAGCGTTTCAAATGATTAAAACAGTGTTTTATGAAAATATTGCTGCTACATCATTGCATCCACAATAACACAGATGTGTTTTCATTAGAAAACTGAAAATATTAGAATAATTACTATACTGGGTAAGCATCATGATCTCACAATTCTCACAATCTATGTATAAACATATTTGTTAAGTGTAAAATTCATAGTTGAAATATTTGAAAGTATGCTTTATGTTATCTTTACTTTATGTGTTCATTCCTTTATTGTTTCACACATTGATGATGAATGGGGAATAATAAAAACATTTTTCATGTCCCTTTAACTATTTATCACACATTATGAAATGAATCCTTCTGAGGCTGTTATTGTTCCCAACAATGCTTTTTCATATGCATTAGTTGTCATATACTTTTATTCAAGGTAATGCATTGCATATTCCTTTTCATTTACATTTTTCAGCAATACACTATTACTGTCCTTTTCTAACATAGCATCTTCACATATAGAATGTGAACAGAAAATAATGGCACAATGAATGGATGAATAAAATTTGAAGTCTTTATTTCCTCTCACAATGAATCTATTAGATGCTTTGACTGTAGAAAGAGGGAGAAAACCAAGTGTCACATTCCTGTTCTCATTTGCAGATGGAATATGTCAAAGTTCATCTTTGAGGCAGTGCTGGGAGATATTTCTAAAAAGAGAAAATAGATCAATGAACTGAATGTGCCTAACACCTGAAATTTATTAAATAGTGAGAAAAAAAGACTTAACAGTTAAGCTACAACTTTAAAGAATAAAATGCACTGCAAGTGTATTATTTATTCTGAAAGCGGGGATTTTTTTTCCTGAAAATCAATGTTTAATTATTAGGCATCTAATATAAATAAAAAAGCCAGGATTCTGAACCTTATACTGTCCATTAGGAAATATGACTGTACACTTTGGGATCTATTATGTAAGAAGCATTATTCTGTATGTTACTTTAGTTCTGTCATATTGTGTCAGTATGGAACATGTGGGTTTTTATCTGTCATCAAATTCTACTGCAGGTATGTGTTGTCATTCAGTCATGTACTACTCTCTGTGACTGTATGGACTACAACACATCAGGCACATCTGTCAGTACCCACAACTACTATTTCTTCAATCAACTCATCTATCCATCTCTGCTTCTCATGTCCATTTCTTTGTGTGTCACAGGTGGTATGACAGCTGGCTCACCTGTGGTCGTGGGTCATCTGAGTGGAGCCAAATTTGGCTCAATTGCTGCATTCTCCAGTCTGGTCATTTGCCCTTTCAAGGAGTTTATAGAAGCTGCTTTCTTAGTAAGCATCCTCTGCATTTTGGATAATTTTGTGGCACACTGGTAGGTTGCTGGTTCAAGGTGCTCCTTAGTTATCTGTACAAATCTGATTTCCTGGCTGACTCAGGGTATGAGATGCTCCTGTCATTAAGATCTTGTACAATCCTTGGCACAGTCTACATCAGATAGAATTAACTACAGCTCGCTACAGAATAAGATCTGGTTGGAGTTTAAGCAGCCTGTGATGGCAGGCTTTCTACATCAGATAATGCCTGAATGGCCATGATAAGTTTTATAAACATACAGAACAAAGATAAATGTTATTTGACGGTATTACTTGGGAGTGATCAATCGTGTCTATGGGAAGCGATTAATGTTATTGGCCTGTTGAAAATGGAGACCGATGGTGTCAACAGGAATTCAAAGCTTAGCTAATTGGTGCTCATCCCTATGGGGGATAGTTTATAAGGAGTGGTACGAATGACAGGGCATTATTAGGTTTACTAGATAAGTATCCAGTTTAGTTAGTAATTGTTTGACTTAGGATCCCATTAAGTAACTGCATGATAGTTAAATGTAGTGGCGGTGCTTGGAAATATTAATGACATTTTGATAAGGCTGGGACATCCTTATGGGGTTAAAAATCATACCATAATTAGAAGTGGGACCTATCATAGGAGCGTGGATGATGGGCATCTATGGGATGTCAAACGATTGAAGTAGGGAAAGAAAATATAGTGATCCCTATGAGGCATGGAGAGAGAAAAGAGAAAGGAAGATTGCTGGTTAAAAAACAGAGAAGATGGAACACCTAAGGGATGGAGAATTGGCTATAATAGAATACATGGAGATGAACCAATGAGTAACAACCAAATGGGGGATGCCATGAAGTACATGTTAGTACATGTAGCCTATGGGATAACATGAGTTTTATTGGCAGAGCACTTGGAAAAAAAGGGAGTAAATGGGACCTCTGAATAGGTACTACCATATCTTAATATTTAAAATTTACAGGAAAGGCTTGTATTATAACGTACTCAGTTCTGATACATGCTAATCATCTGATTACAGCAGAAGCATACAGTAATAAATTACTCTTTTGAAGTGCATGCAATAATGGTTTATTGTATGGAGCAAGTAAGCTAATGGGACTAATCAATTAATTAGTAATCACTCTAGCGTAAATATGTGCTACTGGTGGTAAGAGTATAAGTACTGTAATACTATTATTAGTTGGTCCCAGTGATACTGCTTTATCACTTGGGAATGACTTGGAGGAAGCAACTATGTAATTCACTATCCTGTGGTGGAGAAGGAAGTCCCCTATTTAGGTTCATGTTCTTCTATCCACTTATGAAGCTGTATCCAAAGAGGAAGGTTTTGAGAGATGATGAATGTCCACAATATCTAAGATGTGCTTCCCTTTGATAGTTATCAGACCAAAGTGTAGGTGCCTTTTAGTGTGGTCCTGTAGCAGGTGATGTGCATCTTTCTCTAATGGACACTGTTTCCGGTAGTGTCTCCTGAATATGTGGACAAAAACAAGAGGGGACGGGGAGAGAGAGAGAGCACAGTCTCCTGCTAAATATTGGCACAAAAACCTCTAGATCTAGATCACCTGTTCAGAACCTAATATGTATTTAAGCATGGTTTGTGAATGTATAAATGTGTGCTTAAGTATAAAGGTTTGATTAAATACCAGTATCAGCAATAAGACTATCTCATATCTCTAATTTAGCTGTTATGTTTAAACTCCCTTGTTGACTGGTCTCTGGGGAACATTAGGTGAACTGGAGTGAGTAGTGAGTTATTATATCCACTAGGAAATTGCCCATCAAAAATGACGGGAATAAAATTGTAAATCTGGCAATGCTGTTTGCAACTCAATGTATGGATTTTGGCCCTCTGAGCACCCTCTGCGCTCATCGTGTGCCTCTCCCCCCTGTGTACTTCAACTTCCCTGCTTTGCAATTATCATCATCGGCTCTCATTTTGAGCCCCACGATGATCGCCTTTGGCGCTCATTGCGTGGCTCGCAATGAGTGCCCTCGGGGATCATTGCAAGGCTCTCCCCCTGTGTACTTTAGAGGCCTCGCACTTGAACACCTTCGGTGCTCATTGGGAGCCTCTCCCCCCCATGTAGCTTAGGGGCCTTGTGATTAGTGTTTCTGCCTTGCGTAAAGTGTTACTGCCTTGGTTTAAATGTTACTGGCTTGAGTTAAGTGTTACTGCCTTCAAGCTACTTTTTACTGCCTTTTTTTCATCCTGTCACGTTTTTTCGTCCTCCATTTCTTTTCTCGCTTAGGCTATTTTTGATCGTGAAAAAACAGCAAATATGCCTCAAATTCACTTGCAACCTCACTCACAGGCTCACTGGCTGTCCCTCTGTGCTGTGTGTGAGTGTGCAATCCCACCACATGAATCCCAGTCAGATACTGAAGAGACCCAAGTGGCCCTGCAACAGCGTATGCATTTGTCTGCAGAATCTATGGGAATGATAGAGAAAATGCTGCAAGCACACTTATCTAAAACGGTAGACGCCTTTAAAAAAGAAATGAGTGTGCTGGGCCAGAAGACTCACTTGCTTGAAGACACTACGGACCATATAGTGGAAGCGCAGCAGAGAGACAAGGCAGCAATAACGCAAAACTTGTCACGGATCTTAGCCCTTGAAGTAAAATGTGAGGACTTTGAGAACCGCTCTAAACAGCACAACTTAAGGATGAGGTATTCCTAGAGCGGTTTAGGACCTTAGGCAATATTTGAGAGGGACAATAGCTAGTGTGATCCCGGCTGTACACAAATTGGTCCGGGAAATGGAGAGGGCTCATAGAGCCTTAGGGGCCTCAAAAAAATCAGAATTTGCAGAAGGACGTTATCGTTAGGTTTCTTAGACAGAAGGCTAGAGACCTTGTCCTTGCAGCATCTAGGAAGAAATCCGTCGTTAAAGGCCCTAATAACTAAACCCTCCAAATCTTTGCTGAATTGTGGCCGAGTACATTAGCTAAAAGCAGAAAGATGAAGCCAGCAATAGAAACCCTGAATCGCCACAGAATCCAGTACAGTTGGGGCTTCCCACTTGCTATCTTATTTCAGCATAAAGGCAGTACATACTCTGCCCACTCTCTGGTCGAATGCCAATGCATCCTCAAACGCCTACATTTAACAGCCGAGGAGGAACCTGGAATATCCCAAGATAAAAGCTTGTCCAACCGCTCAGCTAGGCAATGGCAAGAAGTTCCTCTCCAAAAGCAAGTGAGAAAGCCTTCTCCTTTTAAAGATGCATCGATTGGGCACACCTCACAAGGAAGTTCAATCCACGGCTAACACAATCTATGGAACTCACTTGAGACTGTTGCAAGTACTATGCATCTGAATATACCCCCAGAAGGTTTTTTGCTACAATTTTGTCTTAAGGTTATAATAGTTCAACAAATGAATGCAGTTTTATCTTTAACTTTAAGGAGGCCAGTAATAGAGGTATCAGATGTAGTTAAGGTGCCCAATATTGAAGCAAGTACCGTTAAACTTTAAGGATAATCTGAACAGGCCAAAGCTTTTACATGCAACTATTTCGCTAAAATATTATATGTTATAAGGGGTTGAGATGAATAGCATTTATACTACTGTATTCTTTTTGTATTAATAAAGAGAGAGTGCAATCCTTATAATACGGACCTAATGACACCCGAGGGGCGTTTCCCCTTCCAGGACACTATAGTGTTCTAGACCACTGTGTACCCCCTCCTATTGGGGGCTGTTGGAGGAATGGCTGACCCATCCTCACTCCCAGTCTGTGCCACATTAGATATGTGGCTTAGGAGGTTTTATTATCACCAGTGGAATCTATGTCACTGTACCAACTTGGCTGTTTGCTTGACATGTATACTTTGTTAATGGTTTATTACTTAACAATCTTTTTTTTTTTTTCTAATGGTCTGTATTGGAGATAGAAGTGTTTTCTTTAACCTCAAACTACCGAGCGTCGCTTCGGCTCTGAGACCTGGGTCTTTACCGGACCTTTCAACCCCACTGGCTTCGGCATTGCAGCATGGTGAGTTGCCCTGCCAAAGCAGGTCTAGTCCTCTCCACCACGACATGCTTAGAATACACTTGTTTAACACACAACGCACAAGGCTTCAATTCATAATCATATACCAATATACTTACACAAAGAATATCCTTCATTTTTTTTAGCGACCCAACCCACTAAAAGAGCAGGTTCATCGATTCTCATACACAAAAAATTTCCCTTTAAACTAGAAATTAAAAGAATAGACAGAGAAGGTAACTACATAATTTTAAAAGGTACGGTTATGGAAGCCCCTGTCATGCTAGTATCCATATATGCTCCCACCGACTCCCCTCTTAAAAGTTTACTAAAGATTTTGAATGCAGATCTAGAATGCCAAGCTAGCGGTAAAGTGATAATAGGTGGGGATTTTAACCTAGCTTTTGATCATAATATAGATAGATCCAATACCCTTACAAGTGGAAGCTTTTCAAATAAACTTCAACAAATTGCAAAGCTTCTCCAAGAATGTAATCTAATTGATGCCTGGAGGGGTCACCATCTTGGGTCGAGAGAGTACACTTACTATTCACATATGCACAGATCCTACACAATCTTAATGGACCCATCTCTTTTTGACAATTGAAGGAAGCTAAAATTATACCCTGTCCATGGTAGGACCATGCAGCATTAATGATAACTTTGAACTTGAGACCAAACCTTAAGCTCCCATTTACATGGAAGTTTAATAACAACCTCCTTTCTAATCCCGCAATTATGGAACAGTTGGAGAAAGTGCTGAAAATGTATTTTGAAATTAATCCCTATGCCAACATTGGTACAGGGTGGACTTGGGAAGCCCATAAAGCTTTTATGTGAGGGGTCTGTATTATGCTGTCGTCGACCCATAAAAAAACAATGTAAGCAAAAAGAAAAAGACCTGCTGGAGAACCTTCAGACTTTCAAGCACAAAAATCAACAGGCCCAGGGTCTCAGATAAGCCCAAAAATTGACAAAGGCCGATTAGAATTGGACAACTTGCTATCTGAGAGAACTGAGAAGGCCCTCTGGCGCACTAGACAATTATTCTATTCTAAAGCAAACAAGCCGGACTCTCTGCTAGCTAAGAAGCTTAAGTTTAAATCTATGGCTTAACCACGGTGAGCCAAAATGAAATTCAAATTTTTTTTCAGAATTCTATCAGTCCATATATACCTCACAATACCAGAATAGACTGAGTGTCATTAGATCCTACTAAGACACATTTGATCTACCTAGTCTAATGGCCCAAAATTTAGAAACCCTTAATTATAATACAAAAGGCTATAAAAAGTCTTAGGGTTGGCAAGTCCCCTAGACCAGATGGCTTTATGAACTCATATTATAAAAATTTTACAGATCTCCTATCCCCCTTTCTTAGTAAATTATTCAATGCAGTTTTAAGGGGCGAGGGAATGGCTCCAGAGCTTAATCAGGCCGACCTCGTAGTATTTCCCAAACAGGGTAGGGACCCCCTTGAAGCCCAAAATTATCGTCCAATTTCACTCATGAAAGGGGATATCAAATTGCTCGCAAAGATAATCGCGGATAGAGTATCAGAACTTATCCCAGATTTAGTCCATAAAGATTAAACAGGCTTTATATCGCGAAGCAGCAGACAACATAAGCAGGACACTAAATATTTTACACCTAGCGCAAACAACTGGAACTCCGTTATGCATAATGGCATTCGATATTGAAAAAGCTTTCGATAAAATCAAAGGCCATATCTTTATGCAGCCCTGGATAAGTTTGGCTTCAGGGGGCATTTCATTAACGTCATAAAAACACTCTCCCACCTTCCTATAGCAAATCTTAGGCTCCCAGGGACAAGTAATAGTACCATAAAAATTCAAAGAGGTACACGGCAGGGGTGTCCCCTTTCTCCCTTGCTAGTCGCATTGGCTATGGAACCCCTTGCTCAAGCCATACGGTCCAACACGGATATTGGGTGGCCTTGCGGTTGGTCTTCAGCAGATGAAATGTTCTTTGTTTGCAGACGGTATGCTTTGCACCCTGACCAACCCGATCTCCTTGATTCATAATTTGCTGGCCAACCTAAATGAGTTTAGTGTCAAATCTGAACTGAGAATCAATATAGACAAAATGGAGGCACTGGACGTAGGGATGAATCAGACAGATATTGAACAGCTACAAAACCAATACAATTTTGTTTGGCCTAGTGGAAGTATTAGATATCTTGGAGTAAGGATAACTAGGAGGATATCAGAGCTATATAGAGCAAACTTTCCCCCACTGTTCCAGAAGTTGAAGATAGATTTGCAAAATTGGTCCAGGTTTAACCTATCATGGACAGGACGTATCATAGCATTAAAATGAATGTCCTACCAAACATTCTTTATTTATTTAGAACCTTGCAAATTTCAGTTAATAACAAAGATCTAGAAGGCATACAAAATCAGCTGTATCGCCATGTATTGCCCAAAATATAATGCACAGGCATAGGACCCAGGGAGGTTTTTCTTGCCCTAATCTGCGGTTATACTGTAACATTTTTGCCTATAGCGCACTCTATCAAGCATCAGCCCATATGGCTATTTATGGAGAATTGGCAAATGAACCCCCATACCTGGGACACTATAGTTTGGAATCCTTATAAAAATCAAACGATTAATCAATATTCTAACCCCATGATCAAGCAGACTCACTCGACCTGGGCTTGGGCAGTATCCAGACATTAGGTAGCTAATCTCTTATCTCCCCTTACTTCAATTAAATCTTTCCCTAACTTTGATAAGGTTTTTACTGGGGAATCTATACTTGGTGATTTCGTAATTTGTTGGTTGGGGGTTATGTATAGATGGGGGGGGTGTTTAGATTGGGGGTTATAGGTATAGAAAGGGGGAAATGAATAGTAGTTATGTGTATATTTATAATGTATTCATGACCGTTATGTGAATTTGTCTATGCCTTTTCCTGCAGGTGTGTAATTCTTTTTTTATTTTATGTAGTGTGGGGGGGGGGGGGGGGGTTGTGATTTGTTTTTTATTTTATGTACCTTAGATTTTTTTATTTTATGTAGTGAGGGGGGGGGGTGTTGTGATTTGTTTTTTTATTTTATGTACCTTAGTTTTTTTTATTTTATGTAGTGGGGGGGTTGTGATTTGTTTTTTATTTTATGCACCTTAGGTTTTTTATTTTATGTAATTAGTAGGGTGGGGGGTTTAATAGGTGGTTAAGTAGGTCTTGTAAGGTAGGGGTTAATAGGTTAGGGGAGAGGAGGGTTAGTTTAGATTTAGTGGTTTATTGGGGGGAAAGTGTAGTGTAGTGTTTGTACTCAGTGCCATGAGGGTCCTGAAGGACCCTCATGGCATTTATGGGGTTAATAATAGGCTTCTAATTGTCCTATGAGGGTCTTCATAGACCCTTATGGGACTGATTTGGTTAAATAAAGGCTTATGGTGGTCTGTATTGACCCCCATGAGTTATAGGGTTAATTAAGGGCTTATGTGGGTCTGTATTGACCACCATGAGTTATAGGGTTAATTAACGGCTAATGGGGGTCTGTATTGACCCTCATGAGTGACAGGGTTAATTAAGGCTTATGGGGGTCTGTATTGACCCCCATGAGTTATAGGCTTAATTAAGGGTTTATGGGGGTCTGTATTGATGCCCATGAGTGACAGGGTTAATTATGTGCTCATGGGGGTCTGTTTAGAGCCCCATGAGTTATGAGCTTAATTTTAGTTGCCTGGGGTTAATATTTTTTAGCGCAAGTCCTTTCAGGACCTTAACGGTCCTTCAAGGAGCCACGGCGGGGAATTAAAAAGTTTTAAATGCAGCTGGGTAAAAATCGGTGCTGATAGGGGACCCCCGCTGCAAGGGATTAATGTGTGGGGGCTTTCCAGGGGTCCCTATGGACCCCTACAGCAAGGGGTTAATGTGGGGGGGGAAATGCGGGAGCTGGTGGGGTCGTGGTTGTGGTCCTTGGAGGTGGAGCTTTCACTCGGAAGTGAACTGGCCAGGTTAGACCTTTTTCATTTTCTCATTTTTGTTAATCTTTTTATTACTTTATACTGTTGTTTATTAGTAGGTAGGAGCTGAGGCTACTAGGTATCTATCACTAGAAAGTCAGAAAATTAAGAAGACTACAAACAATGTTCAAATGGACTAGCATCTTGTTAATTGAAAATTCTGATATACATACATACATACCATTATGAAAATGTTGTGATTATGTATTTGTTAAAACCTGTTATGTCTTCAATAAAAAGATTGTTAAAAAAAAAACATACAACATAAACAAACTAGTTCATTGTGATAGAGTATTATACAATTACCGTGATAAAATACAATACAGCCAATGTTTGCTTATATCTTGTTCCTTCATAAACATGCACAACTGTTGGGAAACAATCAAAGCAATTAAAAGTAAAAGGTTAGTATATAGTCTTGGTAAGGTAATGGGATATTTATCTGTTTGTATTTTATAAATAACGATTTTGTAGTTTCAATGAATTGTAATATTTCCATTTGATGAGAAATGTGAGTTGGAACTGTCAGTCTGGCCCCACACCTTTGGAGTTTTTCTCAATAATATATTGTAGTTGCACTCAAATGATACAGCTGTGTGTTTTGTAGCTTCCATTAATTTTTATTTTTACTGTAAGTCCAATTTGTAGTGAAGGCAAGGCCTATATACTTTGTGGTAGTAGTGGTGACATACTTTTGTAACAAAAGCAAGTCCTAGGGGTCTTATAGTACCAGTGATGCAGTTGTTTTAGGGCCTATTAAAAAGAGCCCTTAATATCTGACCAGCCAAAAATTAGTAGCGGTCCATCATGTCTTATGTAAAAAATAAGCAGCAGAGACCCAGTCTAGTCGTTGTCAAACTCACTGTGACTAAGTGTGTCTCACCAAAGCAGTTATTTTCATCAGGTTGTTTTATATTAAATCTGAAATAGTTGTCTGCATTTACTCCATCTGTTTGTATCTTTATAGATAAAAATGTTCTAATTTCAAGGAATTGTAGTTTTTTAGCTGGTTGGGAATGCCAGGGCTGAGGAGGGACCGGGGGAAATGAGGAGGGATAGGGGGTACTGAGGAGGGACAGAGGGACTGAGGAGGGACAGGGGACTGAGGAGGGATGGGGGTCTGAGGAGGGACGGGGAATGAGGAGGGATAGGGGGGACTGAGGAGGGACAGAGGGACTGAGGCGGGGCAAGGGCACTGGCTTATTTTTGACCGCCTCTAGTCTATAATATCTATGATTTTTATAGAGTAGTGTTTTCAAAACTAAGTCTGTGGAGTAAAAAAGAGTTTTTAGCTCTATATATTTTTTATACAGCTTTGTGGAATCATATAAGATATTGGATGCTTCAGTAGATGTGTAGTGGAGCTCCACCATATTCACTTACTTGCATAACATTTTGACATTATAGATAAAATGTAATGCAGTAGCCATGAGGCTAATGAAAGGACAAGGGCATATATCTTAGATCTTATTTGTCTATAAAGATTACAAATGATTGTGTGATCCTTTGGGAAGAACAATGTTTTGTAAGCTATCACACAAGATAACCAAGATTGGTGTACTGTTAAGTGATTGCAAACTCTTCCATTTTGAATAAAAATGGTTGCTCAGTGTGCAAATTCTTGCACTAATGCTGTGCAGTACATAGGTCACTATATGAAAGACCGTTGCAGACCTTGCCACAGATTGAAATAGAAAAAAGAAACACCTGTCCACGGATGATGGTAAGACTAACAATTTTAGTGTGACTGCTCAAAAAAGATTTCAAATTAAAACACTGTTTATATTCTTAACTAACAATACAAATCAGAAATGCTAGACCATTACACCGACCATTTAATATTGTTAACAAGGACTATGAGATATTTTTATAAAATAGGGCTTTTAAAAGGATGTTTTTTCATGTTTCTTTAATATTGTTTGCTCAATATATATGTATATATATATACAATATATATATATATAGCAAGCATTTATAAAAGTACAGAAAAATCACAATTGTCCCTGGTACTCATTTCAAGGTCATATCCACTTTGGATGTTTATTCAACTCACTCTATTAACAATAACATTGACATATTGTATGTACTGTAACATTACCTCTTTCAGTACAAAATGTACCTACTTCAATAGTGAGACTCTGTGAATGCAGTATGACAGAGGAGGGGGAGAGGAATGTGAATATCTCAGATTGGAACAAAATAAATTAACTTGCTAGTTACAATATATTAGGCAGCCTTTTGTTATCTAAGTGTACTGGAATCTAATGTTAGCAACTATCAAACTAAATTTCACATATGCGTACATTTTTTAACCTCAAACTGATGAGGATATTTGACACATTTGCTATATATATTTGGACATAAATGTTATATTTCTTTCTGACAGGCCCACATAGCTGTATCCTCTTTTTCTGTATAGTTTGCTTTTTAAAATACTTAATTGTTTGTAGACATGGAATTATTATTTTTTTTATTGAAAGTCCAATCATAGCATAGTATTTTTCTTTATAAAAAGCTCCACAAAAATCACCCAGTACTAGGGATCATGCATCTATGTAATTAATAATATCTGCAGTTGAATGTTACATTTCAGAATAAAACATTGTCCTATATGGTTATGCAAAAGTAGTTTATATTGGATAATTGCATTTCTTGGGGAATTAGCACATAGGCATATCAATTAACTATCACAGGCAGCAAAGAAGACTCCCTCCTAGAATCTTCACATAATAATAAAAAAGTATAACCTATGCCAGTAGCTCAAATGTTTACATTTTACTAATCCTTACGACTTATTATCCCATCTAAGGACCCTATGCTAATCTCTCCAAATGCAATTACAAGTGCCACAGAAGCACAGTAAATCCTACCTAGCTTTGCTATTCCTCCATCCCTAAAACATTGCAAGGGAACTGCTATAAGTCACTGCTACAAGTGAACTGTACAACAAAGCTGAAAAGCAAGACAAAAATGAAATTGTGTGTTTCTCCATTAGACTTTGATATCTAAACCCTATGCTAATAAGAATTTAGAGATCATTCACAATCTAGGGCAGTTCCCCTAACAAAAAATATAAAATATATCAAAGACCACTTATAAAGGCTTTTAAAGCCTTTGCTGAGTGCCATAGCAGCAGATAAAGAGACAGTACACTGTCTCTGCCCAACTACTCGAGCCCCTAAAACTATAACCCCCTGGGGCCCCCCACCCTTGTCCTACCTGCCACGGCCCCCCTGTGCTGAGAGGGGCTGATTGCTGTGTTTCAGAATATTATACACAGGTCAGAGTCTGGGGGCTTCCACTGCCAAGCATGGAATATTATACATAGGTCAGAGTCTGGGGGCTTCCACTGCCCAGCATGGAATATTATACACAGGTCAGAGTCTGGGGGCTTCCACTGCCCAGCATGGAATATTATACACAGGTTAGAGTCTGGGGGCTTCCACTGCACAGCATGGAAGATTATACCTGTTGCCTCTGTCTGCGTTATTATAAGGTGTGTACTGTTAAGTAGTACTATTCCTATCGGTTTAATCCCTGTTACGTCCACTATTAGGGGACGTGTATATGACATGGATTTTTGGAACAGGGAGATGGAAAAAGATGCTTGGTCGGACCTCCTACTTCGAATTTGGGGCACTGCAAGTGCAATCTAAGGTGCCACCAGATAGGAGAGTTGTATTAAGTTGTAATACTCATTCCTATCAGTTTAATACCTGTTACGTTACCTATCAGGGGACGTGTATATGGCATGGATTTTTGGAACAGGGAGATGGAAAAAGATGCTTGGTTGGACCTCCTACTTCAAATTTGGGGCACTGCACGTGCAATCTAAGGTGCCACCAGATAAGAGAGTTGTATTAAGTTGTAATACTCATTCCTATCAGTTTAATACCTGTTACGTTACCTATCGGGGATGTGTATATGGCATGGATTTTTGGAACAGGGAGATGGAAAAAGATGCTTGGTTGGACCTCCTACTTCGAATTTGGGGCACTGCACATGCAATCTAAGGTGCCACCAGATAGGAGAGTTGTATTAAGTTGTCATTCCTATCAGTTTAATACCTGTTCCGTCACCTATCTTTCCTCCCAATAGCACATTCTATATGTCATCAACTGGCCTGTGTGTATTTGGGACAAGGTGGCTTGGCTATCAGAATTGCCTCAGAGCCTTAAAAACTTGCCAAACCCCCTAATCAGACACTCACTATCATACTGGAAATGGGCCAAGAAACACACAGGTTTGTTCCCTGGATCCACCCAAATGACCCCAATTCTTGACCACTCTCAGGCCCCGAAACACATGAGCACAACATCACAACACTGGTGGAGGTCAAGTAAACTAGATAGACTGGGAGACTGGTTAGTAAAGGGCCAGATTCTCACCTATGAGGAACTGAGGGACAAGCATGAGCTACCGCTGTCAGAACATTAAAATTACTGTAGGCTGAGGCATTTCACACACTCCCTGACCCAGAAACAGGGGACACTGGTCTTAAATTGGTTCTCCAAAATTTGTAAAGATAAACCTCTATCAAGGGGGATCATTGGGTCTCTTTACAAATATAAAACATTTGTTACTGGTTGAATCGACACTGGGGGAAGGACCGGAGTGGGGGAGCCCTGGAGACCCTTCAGAAGCAACCGGCGGCAAAATCATCCCAGGAAAGGAGAGGTCGCTTACTGAAGCCTGCCCTAGGGTAACCCAAGGGTGATTGCCCAGGTTAGATATTGTAAATAATAAGCTAATACTGCTGGAGGGATGATAGCTAATAGGACTTTGGTGTTTCCTGCAGATATACTCTTTACTATTGTCTGTTTTACCATGTTTTAGGTATCTCTTAAATTGCAATCACAGTAAAAAATAAGAAAAATTATTAACCTAAAAAGTAAAAATAAGAAGGACTAGCCAGCTAACTTTCACAAAATGTCTCTATTGTAAAAATGTATTTTTGCACAACTGTTATGCAAGACTGTTCAAAAATGCTTTATTTTTCATTACATGCTGTACGCCTTCTAAAATAAAATAATTTAAAATGCAAAAATTAGGTATTGTTGCAGCGACCAGAAAAATGTATGTTAGTTTGCCAGGCAGAAAGTGCCCTAAAACATTGCGTCTTGAACCCTAGTTGGTGGCGGATGTCACGCAAGTCATCCGGCATTCAAAGATAAAATACAGCAGCGTGTGGACCATTATTAGCTCAAGGCAGCTCATCTATCAAGCCTTTTTTAATCGAATGTATCGCCCACTGTCAGTCCCTTCGGGATCCATCCCTCATTCATCTTAATAAAGGTGAGGTAATCTAGACTTTTTTGACCTAGGCAACTTCTCTTATCAGTGACAAAACCTCCTGCTGCACTGAAGGTCCTTTCTGACAGGACACTTGAAGCGGGGCAGGACAGAAGTTCTATGGCAAATTGGGATAGCTCAGGCCACAGGGCAAGCGTGCACACCCAGTAGTCAAGGGTTTCATCGCTCCTCATAGTGTCGATATCTGTAGTTATGGCGAGGTAATCTGTTACCTGACGGTCGAGTCGTTGACCCCGAAGGGCTGTGGCGATGCATAGGACTTAAAAAGCTCTGCATGTCCTCCATCAACAACACGTCTGTAAAGCGTCCTCTCCTTGCCGGCGTGGTCGTGTGAGGAGGAGGATTATGTTCACCTCTTCCGCTGATAGATTGCCTTTGTGCTGTGACATCACCCTTAAACGCTGTGTAAAGCATACTTTTTAATTGATTTCGGTAGTGCTGCATCCTTTCCGACTTGTGGTAATTCGGTAACATTTCAGGCACATTCTGCTTATACCGGGGGTCTAGTAGAGTGGACACCCAGTACAGGTCGTTCTCCTTCATCCTTTTTATACGAGGGTCCCTCAACAGGCACGACAGCATGAAAGACCCCATTTGCACAAGGTGTGGATGCCGAGCTAGTCATGTCCCGTTCTTCGTCCTCAGTGATTTTACTGAAGGTATGTTCTTCCCCCCAGCCACGTACAACACCACTGGTACCAGATAGGTGACAACGAGCACCCTGGGATGCCTGTTTTAGTTGGTCTTCCTCCTCCTCCTCAAAGCCACATTCCTCCTCTGACTCCTCTTCCTCACAATCCTCTTCCAGCTTTGCCGCAGGTCCAGCAAGCGTTGCTGATAAGGCTGTTTTTGGCGGTGATGGTGACCACAACTCTTCCTCTTCCTCTTCAAGCTCATCTACGGCCTGATCCAGCACTCTTCGCAGGGCACGCTCCAGGAAGAAAACAAATGGTATGATGTCACTGATGGTGCCCTGGGTGCGACTGACCAGGTTTGTCACCTCCTCCAGGCATTGCGCATGAGCTTCCAGTAACGTGGCAAAAAAATCCCCTCTCCACAGAGGCTGTCCTAGCACCCCTGTCATACAAATACTCGTTAACAGCCTTTTCTTGTTGGAGCAGGCGGTCGAACATTAGGAGTATTGAATTCCAACGTGTCTGGCTGTCTAAAATCAAGCGCTTCGCTGGCATGTTGTTTCGCCGCTGGATATCTGTAAAGTGCTCCATGGCAGTGTAGGAATGCCTGAAATGGGCACACACCTTCCTGGCCTGCTTCAGGACGTCCTGTAACCCTGGGTGCTTATGCACAAAGCGTTGTACAATCAGATTACACACATGTGCCATGCACGGCACATGTGTCAACTTGCCCAAATTCAATGCCGCCAACAAATTTCTTCCGTTGTCACAAACCACTTTGCCGATGTCCAGTTGGTGCGGAGTCAGCCACTGATCCACCTGTGCGTTTAGGGCGGACAGGAGTGCTGGTCCGGTGTGACTCTCTGCTTTCAGGGAAGTCAACCCCAAGACGGCGTGACACTGCCGTATCCGGGATGTGGAATAGTACCTGTGGAGCTGGGGGGGTGCCATTGATGTGGAGAAAGACATAGCAGCAGCAGAAGAGGTCTCAGCCGAGGAGGTTATGGAAGAGGATGGAGTAGGAGGAGTAGAAGAGGTGGCAGCAGGCCTGCCTGCAATTCGTGGCGGTGTCACCAACGCCTCTGCAGAGCCACGTATTCCATGCTTGGCAGCCGTCACCAGGTTTACCCAATGCACAGTGTAGGTGATATACCTGCCCTGACCATGCTTTGCAGACCAGGTATCCGTGGTCAGATGGACCCTTGCCCCAACACTGTGTGCCAGAGATGCCATTACTTCCTTTTGCACAATCGAGTACAGGTTGGGGATTGCCTTTTGTGCAAAGAAATTTCGTCCGGGTACCTTCCAGTGCGGTGTCCCAATAGCTACAAATTTTTCCAACGCCTCGGACTCCACCAGCTTTTATGGTAAAAGCTGGCGGGCTAAGAGTTCAGACAAGCCAGCTGTCAGTTGTCGGGCAAGGGGGTGACTTTGTGACATTGGCTTCTTACACTCAAACATGTCCTTGACAGACACCTGACTGTGGGCAGATGAGCAGGGACTGCTCAGGGCGAGACACAGAGTGGCGGATGGTTGAGAGGGTGCAAGCAGGGCAGCAGTGGTTGACGTGGCTGAAGATGCTGGACCAGGAGGAGTATGGCGGCTTTGACTTTGTGTGCTGCTTGTACTGATGTGTTGATCCCATAGGCGTTTGTGATGTGACATCATGTGCCTTCGCAAAGAAGTTGTACCTTGGTGGGTGTTGGACTTCCCGCGACTCAGTTTCTTTTCGCACGGGTTGCAAATGGCATCACTGTTGTCACAGGCAGACACACGCATGCGTTGATTGGCGTGCTGTCTGGCTGACCCCGGGTGCCGATGCATGCTGTCTGACTGTGCCACTAGCTACTTTCGACGACCTCCCGCTGCTTCCAACTCGTCTCCTCCTCCTCTCTGTCTACCCATCTGAACGCTCCTCCTGTACTTCTTCTCTTATAGCGGGCACCCACGTGACATCCACGGACGCATCGTCATCATCAACCGCTTCACTTGTATCTGACAACTCAACAAAGGAAGCAGCACTGGGTACAAAATCATCATCATCATCAGACCGTACGTCCATGTGTGTAATGCTGCCTGACTGGGACATATCCCTGTTATCTACATCCTCTGGCACTAATGTTTGTGCATCACTCATTTCTTCCAACTGATCTGTAAATAACTCTGCTGATGGATCAAGTGAAGCGGCTGTGGTGCTAGTGTTGGTGGTGGCGGCAGGCGGGCGAGTGGTAACTGGAGAGGTGCCCGAAGCTAAGCTGGAGGAGAATGGTGAGTCTAGGTTCTGAGCGGAAGCTGTAGAAGATTGGGTGTCCTGTGTTAGCCAGTCAACCATGTCCTCAGAACTGTTCAAGTTCAGGGTACGTTGCCTCTGAAAACTGGGCATTATTCTAGGGCATCACAGCACTACGACCACGACGGCCCCTGCGGGGTGGCCTGCCTCTGCCTGTCATTTTTTTTACGATTAGTGGTACTATGCGTGCAAGCTACTGTGAAACCAGATATGAGTGTCACTGTGCACTGGCAAAAGTTGGCAGAGTAGATGCAATAGGCCTCACACACACGCCTGTAGGCGGGCAACTGATATTCAATCGATTACAGTAAAAAATGGGTTATTTTATTTCACTGCACACTACGGTTGCACTAGATATAAGTGTCACTGTGCACGGCAAAAGTTGGCAGACTAGATGCAATAGGCCTCACACACACGCCTTTAGGCAGGCTACTGATATTCAATCGATTACAGTAAAAAAAGGGTTGTTTTATTTCACTGCACACTACAGTGGCACTAGATATGAGTGTCACTGCGCACTGGCAAAAGTTGGCAGACTAGATGCAATAGGCCTCATACACACGCCTGTAGTCAGGCTACTGATATTCAATCGATTACAGTAAAAAAAGGGTTGTTTGATTTCACTGCACACTACGGTTGCACTAGATATGAGTGTCACTGTGCACTGGCAAAAGTTGGCAGACTAGATGCAATAGGCCTCACACACACGCCTGTAGGCGGGCAACTGATATTCAATCGATTACAGTAAAAAATGGGTTATTTTATTTCACTGCACACTACGGTTGCACTAGATATGAGTTTTACTGTGCACGGCAAAAGTTGGCAGACTAGATGCAATAGGCCTCACACACACGCCTTTAGGCAGGCTACTGATATTCAATCGATTACAGTAAAAAAGGGTTGTTTTATTTAACTGCACACTACGGTGGCACTAGATATGAGTGTCACTGCACACTGGCAAAAGTTGGCAGACTAGATGCAATAGGGCTCACAAACATGCCTGTAGGCAGGCTACTGATATTCAATCGATTACAGTAAAAAAAAGGGTTGTTTTATTTCACTGCACACTACGGTGGCACTAGATATGAGTGTCACTGGGCACTGGCAAAAGTTGGCAGACTAGATCCAATAGGCCTCACACACACGCCTTTAGGCAGGCTACTGATATTCACTCGATTACAGTAAAAAAAGGGTTGTTTTATTTCACTGCACACTACGGTTGCACTAGATATGAGTGTCACTGTGCACTGGCAAAAGTTGGCAGACTAGATGCAATAGGCCTCACACACACGCCTTTAGGCAGGCTACTGATATTCAATCGATTACAGTAAAAAAAGGGTTGTTTTATTTCACTCTACACTACAGTGGCACTAGATATGAGTGTCACAGTGCACTGGCAAAAGTTGGCAGACTAGATGCAATAGGCCTCACACACACGCTAGCAGGCTGGCATATGCAATTAGATTACACAGAAAAAAAGTAATAAGATAAAATAAAAAGGGCTTTTTGGGTTGCTGTCCTTGCAGCAGATATCAAGTCAGGTGTGTAGTTAAAGCTAAATACACAGCCTGGCTATCTATTTCCCTATTAAATCAGCAGAAAAAAATAATAAAATAAAATAAATGATGTTCTAGCCCTAAAAAGGGCTTTTGGGGTTGCTGTCCTTGCAGCAGATATCAAAGGAGTCCTTCAGGTGTGTAGTTAAAGCTAAATACACAGCCTGGCTATCTATTTCCCTATTAAATCAAGAGCAGGTAGAATATATCTCCTCTCTCCAAGAATGCATCTACAGAATGATTCTAAAATGGAGGCTGTCATACAGATGGAAGGCTCTGGAAGGGAGTGTATGTTGCTGATTGGCTGGAATGTGTCTGCTGACTGTAAGGTGCAGGGTCAAAGTTTCCTTAATGATAAAGAATAGGGGGTGGACCGAAAAGCGCATATGTTCGCCATTCATTGCGAACGCGAACATGCGAAAATCTCCGTGAATAGTTCTCCGGCAAACTGTTCGGGACATCACTAGTGTCAATATCTGTGTGCCATTGCGTGTGTGCCAGTCTGTGTGTCAATGTCGATGTACCAGTGTCTGTGTGTGCCAGTTTGTGCATGTCAGTGTCTGTATGTCAGTGTGTCTGCCAGTGTCAGTGTGTGTGCCAGTGTGGGTCAGTTTGTGTGTGTGTCAGTGTGTGTGTTTCAGTCTAAATATACCAGTGTCTGTGTGTCAGTATCTGTGTGTGTGTGCCGGTCTGTGTGTCAGTGCCTTGTGTATCAATGTGTGCGTATGCCAGTGTGTGTGTTTGTGTCAGTGTGTGTCTGCGCGTCAGTGTCTGTGTGCAAGTCTGTGTGCCAATCTGTGTGTCAGTCTGTGTGTCAGTGTGTGTGTCAGTGTGTTTCAGTGTCTGTATGCCAGTGTGTGTGTGTGTCAGTTTGTGTGTGCTGGTGTCTGTATGTCAGCATCTATGTGTATGTCAGTGTGTGTGTCAATGTGTGTATGCCAGTATGTGTGCTAGTGTGTGTGTGTGTGTGTTTGTGCCAGTCTGTGTGTATCTGTGCCAGTGTTTATGTGTCAGTGTCTGTGTGCCAGTGTCTGTTTGACAGTGTCTGTGTGTCAGTGTATTTTTGTCAGTGTGTGTGTCAGTGTGTGACAGTCAGTGTGTCAATGTCATTGTGCCAGTGTCTGTGTGCCAGTTTCTGTGGCATTGTGTGTGCGGTAGTATGTGTGTGTGACAGTGTGTTTATGCCAATCTGTGTGCCAGTGTCTGAGTTTGTGTGGGTGCCAGTGTCTGTGTGCCAGTGTCTGTGTGCCAGTGTCTGTGTGCCAGTGTCTGTGTTTCAGTATCTGTGTGTGTCAGTGTGTGTGTGTATCAATGTGTGCGTGTGCCAGTGTGTGTGTTTGTGTCAGTGTTTGTCTGCGCGTCAGTGTCTGTGTGCAAGTCTGTGTGCCAATCTGTGTGTCAGTCTGTGTGTCAGTGTGTGTGTCAGTGTGTTTCAGTGTCTGTATGCCAGTGTGTGTGTGTCAGTCTGTGTGTGCCGGTGTCTGTATGTCAGCATCTATGTGTATGTCAGTGTGTGTGTCAATGTGTGTATGCCAGTATGTGTGCTACTGTGTGTGTGTGTGTGTGTGTTTGTGCCAGTCTGTGTGTATCTGTGCCAGTGTTTATGTGTCAGTGTGTGTGTGCCAGTGTCTGTGTGTCAGTGTCTGTGTGCCAGTGTCTGTTTGCCAGTGTCTGTGTGTCAGTGTATTTTTGTCAGTGTGTGTGTCAGTGTGTGACAGTCAGTGTGTCAATGTCATTGTGCCAGTGTCTGTGTGCCAGTTTCTGTGGCATTGTGTGTGCGGTAGTATGTGTGTGTGACAGTGTGTTTATGCCAATCTGTGTGCCAGTGTCTGAGTTTGTGTGGGTGCCAGTGTCTGTGTGCCAGTGTCTGTGTGTCAGTGTCTGTGTGCCAGTGTCTGTATTTCAGTATCTGTGTGTGTCAGTGTGTGTGTGCCAGAGTATGTATGCCAGTGTGTGTGTTTGAGTGTGTGTGTGTATCTGTGTGTGTGTTTGTGTTTGCCAGTGTCTGTGCACCAGTGTCTGTGTGTCAGTATATGTGAGTGTGTATCAGAGTTTTTGTGTCAGTCTCTGTGTGCCAGTGACTGTGTGTCAGTATCTGTGTGTCAGTGTGTGTGTCATTGCCTGTGTGCCAGTGTCTGTGTGTCAGAGTGTATGTGTCAGTGTGTGTGCCAGTCTGTGTGCCAGTGTCTGTGTGTCAGTATCTGTGTGTCAGTGTGTGTGTGTGTGCCAGTGTCTGTGTGTCACTATCTGTGTGTGTGTCAGTGTGGGTGTCATTGTCTGTGTGTCAGTGTCTGTGTGTCAGTTTGTATGTGTCAGAGTGTGTGCCAGTCTGTGTGCCAATCTGTGTGTCAGTCTGTGTGTCAGTGTGTGTGTGTCAGTGTCTGTGTGTCAGTGTGTGTGTCAGTGTGTGTGTCAGTCTGTGTGTGCCAGTTTCTGTGTATCAATGTGAGTTTGTGTGTGTCAGTGTCTTTTTACCAGTGTGTGTGTGTCAGTGCATGTATCAGTGTCTGCATATCAGTGTGTGTTTTTGTAGGTGTTCCATTGTCTGTGTGCCAGTGTGTGTGTGTGTCAGTCTTTGTGTGCCAGTGTCTGTATGTTAGTATCTGTGTCAGTCTGTGTTTCTGTGTGTGTGTGTTCGCCAGTGTCTGTGTGTAAGTGTTTGTGTCAGTGTATGTGCCAGTGTGTATGTTACTATGTACATGTCTGTATGTCAGTGTGTGAGGCGAGAGGTTGAGGAGGGAGGTTGAAGAGGGGGGTTTAGGATGAGGAGGGGGGATAAGGATGGGGGGGTTAGGATGGGGGGTTGAGGAGGGAGGATTGAGGATGGAGGGTTGAGGTTGAGGAGGGGGGTTGAGGTTGAGGAAGGGGGTTGAGGAGGGAGGTTGAGGAGGGGGTTTAGAATGAGGAGGGGGGTTGAGGATGGGGGTTGAGGAGGAGGATGGGGGGTTGAGGAGGGGGGTTGGGGTCAGGTTGAGGAGGGGGGTTGAGGAGGGAGGTTGAGGAGGGGGGTTGAGGATGAGGAGGGAGGTTTAGGATGAGGAGGGAGGGTGAGGATGAGGAGGGAGGTTGAGGAGGGAGGTTGAGGTGGTGAATGTGATTTTGTAACATGTGCTCACTGTCCTCCCATAGAAATATATAATTAATATGGCCCAACATAAAATGCATTACATAAATAAGTATTAGCTCACAGTGTAATGATTTGTTATGTTGTTAAAATGGCTGTTATGGGGAAATGTCATTGATTTGCTCACATAGCAAGAGAGCGATAAACACAGGCAGAAAAGGGAAACTTGGGTGAGTGCAGACATTGGGCACGCACTCACCGGGGCTCCTCCACTTCACTGTCCAGAGAATACAAAAAGGTAGATCTGGCACTGAGTACACATACCTTATTATAGAATTCTTAACTATCTAAAGCTGTGATTATATTCTACCCTGGACAGCAGTATTTTGATTCTTGTTTGAGAAGATTCAGATTCAGAGAAGATTGTACAGAAGGCGATAATTTGTTTAGTTAAATACTGTTTTTAATGTGAACAGGTTTACTTTTATGTTTATTATGAATACTTATAAATATACTTTAATTTCTCAAGCTTACAAAATATTGCATGTTAACTAATGTTTATTTTCACATTTTCAAGCACTCTGTATGGATTGATCCAATAAATTGAATATTATTTCAGAGCACTAGCAGTTACCTGTTTCAAAATCCCCAGATGCATTTGATTACATTAGTAAATATATGGGCCCTCATTCAATTGCGATTTGGCCAATTGAATAGGGCTCTAAATAAGCACATAACCTATTTTTTTTAAAGAAGTTTTTAGTTAGTGAAAGACTTGCTTTTGGATAGATGCTTACTAACTAAAAACTTCTTTAAAAAAAATAGGTTATGTGCTTATTTAGAGCCCTATTTAATTGGCCAAATCGCAATTGAATGAGGGCCATGGTGAGTTATTTAAGGGTCACTTCGGTCATATTTAACATAGACCCTTCTAAAGAACCATTTTTGAAAATAAGCAACATGTTTTTAGAATTTAAAAAAATAACCACTTATTTATTATTTGTATATGCTATTACACTTCTGTAGAATCTACAGATTTAGAGCTCTATTCTGTTCCACCTATACCACAAATTACATCATAAGAGTATGTTTAAGAGAAAAGTAAGACTACCTAGCGGAAAAAGTACTAAACACCACTTGCAAATGATTTTAAAATATTTTTATTATTTTGTCTGCATCATACTTTACTTAAGTTGTATCTCCAGTGCTAGAAGGCAATTTATACCTGCTGCAAGCAAAACACAGAAGTGTGCACCCAAAAATTCTGCTCTAAGGAAGAAGAAGCAAAAGCCAATGTGTGCCTACGAGGGCCTTGAGTACCATTATAGTAGAATAACTCACCTCCTCTGTCTTGGACACATAAAGAACCATTTGTTACATTACTGCTTTGTATCTGGAGTTGACAAAAAGCCAAGTGAAATACTTTAAAGTTGACTTATGACTTATTTAGTTAGAGAAGTAATGGGTAACTTGACTTACTATGTAACTCCCACTGTCTCCTCTAGAGTGCAGGAATGTGCCCATGTTCCACGCCACACAACCAATTTTCTTGCTCCAAAATGATTATACCACTCTTGAAAAGTTTATCTTCCAATCTATTTATTTCCCTATTAATTCCCTTCTGTCTTTCTTAGGCAATGATCTGTCTTTCTTACTCATTCAACAAAAAATGTTAAATGTCTATACGAGGCTCATAAAATAATTGCCCATGAATGCCTTAGCGTTGCTATTTGTCTTACATATATGTAAATAAATAAATAAAGAAGGCAATTAAAATTATTTCTGGATCAATGTCGACTTACTCTTTGTAATAACTGTAAAAAACATTTATTTTTTACCTCTTCTTATTGGCATTTGAATGATTCTGTACCCAACCTCAATGCATGAGTTACCTGTTAAAAATAAAATGACATGGGGCAAAGATAAAATCACTTACAGGCGCTCCCAAGGTTATGGACGAGATACATTCCTGAGAGTTTCTTTAAGTAAGATTTGTATGTAACTCGGATTCTTGATGTATATTATTAATAATATTAATAATAATAAAAATAATAATGGCTCATATGTTGTGATTATAATGTAGTGTAATAATAATAATAATAATAATAATAATAATAATAATATTATCCCTGTATTGTAATAATACATTACAGAAACTATTGTTTTCTTTATTTTAATTGAAACAATCAGAACATAAAAACAAACTCATTCAATAAGACTTAGGAGCCCGTTCAGTACATTAAAAGTCATCTGTAAGTTGGGTCTTCTAAAACCTGGAGACCTCCAGTATATTTTAATACTTAATTACTTGTGCTCACTTAAAGGAAACTTACAATTTGTGAATCAAATATTAAGTAATCAAATAAATTCATTATACTGAAAGGTTAGAAAAAAGTGCAATTTGGAGGTGAGGCTTTAAAATAACCTTCCCTCCTTCCTTTGAAACCACCTAGCTAGATCGAAGTGCAACTTAAAAGTATGCTGTAAAAAATTATAGATTGCAAACCAGTAAATTAATTAAATTAGTATGATAATGAAAGATGGAAAATGTTACATTTATTGCTGATAAAACCAAAATATTATTTCTGTTCTAGGTATGATTATCTAGAGCCTCATTCAATTCAGCTATTGCATGTTAATGTAGCCTCTAAGTCAGGCTGCAAGTTAATTTGCTATTTAATTGGCGGTTTTGCGGGCTCCAAATGGGTTACGAATTAATTACCTTGAAAACTTTGCAATGGTTTAACCCGGAACTTACAACCGACCGAAGCCTTTGATCTTTCATGGCTGCAATACTTCCGATCGCTAAAATCGCAAATCGCTATTCAATTGCAAAAATCATTCAAGACCACACCCGCACTCAAGCCCGCAAACGCCAAAAGGCGCACCAGAGCTCACGGGTTCCAAATAGGACAGGCAAAGTGTTTATAGACTAGTTAGGAACACTGCAAATGACAATATAAAGACACCAATGCACTTAAAAAAATAGGGAAGTTATTGGGAGGCATTACAATTACTTGCACAACAACTCCAAACTATCAAATATTGCAAAAAATAAAATGTTATTTACCTCATAGGTTGTGATGGTCATGTATATGCCAATATGAAAAGCCATGCTGCAACATGCTGAAAGCTATTAAAGATACACTACATCATTAAATAGCAACACAAATATATGTAAATTGCTGACATATTAACCCTTTCTCACTCCCAGAGGCTCTAATGTGCACCCTAAAAATACAAAGATCATCTTATATACAGTGCCATGCAAAAGTATTTACCCCCTCCACCCCCCCTTGGCATTTTTCGTGTTTTGTTGCCTCACAATCTGGAATTAATATGAATTGTTTGAGGATATGCATCATTTAATTTACAGAACATGCCCACAACTTTGAAGATGTTTTTTTTTTATTATTGTGAAGCAAACAACAAATAGGACAAAATAACAGAAAAAGTCAATGTGAATAACTATTTACCCCCCTAAAGTCAATACTTTGTAGAGAAACCTTTTGCGGCAATCACAGCTCCAAGTCGCTTTGATAAGTTTCTATGTGCTTACCACATCTTACCACTGGGATTTTTTCCCATTCCTCCTTGCAAAACTGCTCCAGTTCCTTCAAGTTGGATGGTTTGCGCTTGTGGAAAGCTATTTTTACGTCTGACCACAGATTTTCCATTGGATGTCTGGGCTTTGACTAGGCCATTCTAACACATTTACATGTTTCCCCTTAAACCACTCAAGTGGTGCTTTAGCAGTGTGTTTGGGGTCATTGTCCTGCTGGAAGGTGAACCTCCGTCCTAGCCTCAAATCACGCATAGAGTGGTACAGGCTTTGCTCAAGAATATCCCTGTATTTAGCACCATCCATCTTTCCCTCAACTCTGACCAGTTTCCCAGTCCTTTTGCTGAAAAACATCCCCACCACCATGTTTCACTGTGGATCGTGTTCTTTGGATGATGTGATGTGTTAGGTTTGCGCCAGACATAGCGTTTTCTTTGATGGCCGAAAAGTTCAATTTTAGTCTTATCAGACCAGAGCACCTTCCTCCATACATTTTGGGAGTCTACCACATGTCTTTTCCCAAACTCAAAACGTGCCATTTTGTTTTTTTACTTAAAGTAATGGCTTTCTTCGGGCCACTCTGCCATAAAGCCCAACTCTACAGGTTTGCTGTTGTGCCATGTTCTTTCCATTTGGTTATGATAGATTTGATTAGCTCCTGGGGATCATCAAAGATTTGGATATTTTCTTATAACCTAACCCTGACTTGTACTTCTGAACAACATTGTCCCTTACTTATTTGGAGAGTTCATGGCAGTGTTTGGTTAGTGGTGCCTCTTGCTTAGGTGCTGCAGCCTCTGGGGCCTTTAAAAAAAATGTGTGTATATGTAATGACAGATCATGTGACACTTAGATTGCACACAGATGGACATCATTTCACAAATGTTGTGACTTCTGGAGGTAATTGCTTGCACCAGAGCTTTTTACGGGCTTCATAACAAAGGGGCTGAATACATACGCACATGCCAAGTTTCTGTTTTCTATTTCTAAAAAATAGTTTTATGTATATATTTTTTCATTTCACTTCACCAACGTAGACAATTGTGTTCTGATCCATCACATGAAATTCAGATTAACAAAACATTGAACTTAAGGCTGTAATGTAACAAAATAGGTTAAAAGTCAAGGGGGTGAATACTTTTGCAAGGCACTGTACTTTTCACTCATCATATCTACATTGAAACAACACATAGAGGCCAAATTATGATGCCACATGGCATATATCAAGTACATGGGGAACATTTCACATTTGGTTGTTCAATCCCTCAGTATTGTCCGACTTTCTGTGACCCTATGGACTGCAACACACTTACTAATGTATCTGTGCGTATCCACAAGGTTTGCATGTCAAAGATACTAGAGTGGATTGCCAGTTCCTTCTCTAGTGGACTGTGATTTGTCTGACATCTCTGCTATGACCTGCCCGCCTACAGTGACCCTACATGGTAGAGCTCACAGCGTCATTCAGGTACACAAGCCCCCTCACCACCAATACTTAGCAATTCTAAAGTGGATCAAGAGAACATACACCACACTAATCTACTTGAACCCATCAGGAGTGGCCGCAAAAACACATGGAGGCTGTGCAGAGGCAAGTGGAGCAACAGCCAACTCACCTTCATCAGGGATAATCTCCACTAGGCCCATCCTGGAAAGTCCCACACCATTGCTGGTGGCCATGTGCTAAGATGTATACCCATTATCATTTGGTGACCTCCCATTAAGTGTTTTGCTATCAATCAATTCCCATTACCACCTGTCATATTCCTATAAGGCCTTCAGGGGATACTCCACAGTATCACAAATTAGACTTTGCATGTGTATGGTGGAGCCCGTCCAGGTAGTATTCTGTAATTGGGTTGTTCATCCTCTCCTACCTATTGCGCGTGGCCAGGCTGCGCATTATCTCTGCATGATTGCCAGAGATGCTGGCCTGGTTCCCCCAGAGACACTCCATCTGCTGCCACATGAGGGCCAGCATCTCTGTCTTGCCAGATTAGTGTTGGGGATGGAGGTCCTTGTGGCACGGTCTGGTGAGGAGGTGGCGGTGGTGGTGGCCCAGTGGGGAGTACTTTCTATTGCCACACTACGTTATACCGTGATTGCATCGTAACAGCTCATTCAGCCAATTTACAGTTTGCGGCCGCAGGAGGGCTTTATGGGCTTGAAACTTCGGCCCGTAACTCACTCCCTTGCTCAATTGAATAGCTCCAAATTTGTAGACGAATGGGAGCCCGCAACAAACCCGCAGACATACTGCCTAGATCCCACGAGATGGGGGCTTTTTCAATTGAATTAGGCTCCTAATTTTTAGAGATTGTATGCCAAAAGTAAAACTGTAAGGGCCTCATTCTATTAGCGGCCGTAGGAGATGCGGGGCCACAAGGACCGGCCGCAAGCTATTCGGCTATTCTATTCCCCTTCGGATGGGGATTCCGGCAGGCTTGCGGCCGGCGCCTTGCTATCCCTTGCGGCCGCTCACTCCGGAGAAAAGCCTTTGATCTAAAACGGCCGCAAGAGAATCGGTCGCAAGAAAATCCTATTTGCAATTCAATTGCTCCGGGAACCCTCTCTGCAAGGCTAAAACCGAGCCGCAGCTTACTTGCAGGAAAAAGGTCCCGCTAGCACCAATTAAGCACAAAATATAGCCCAAATAAAGCCATCATGCACTCTGAGGAGACTATAAAGTAATTTTAGGTGTTAGCAAAAATAGCACAACATTCCCCTATACTTAAATCCGTAAATAAATAATTTTTTAATATATGTCAAATATCCATGTAAAAAGTCCTGAGTGCTTGGAGCACCTCAGACCCGCC
Organism: Discoglossus pictus; assembly: GCA_027410445.1. NCBI lineage: Eukaryota > Metazoa > Chordata > Amphibia > Anura > Alytidae > Discoglossus > Discoglossus pictus. Next base: position 161,209,357 of record CM050169.1, read on the forward strand.
CACGCTGCGGCCGGAAAATAAAGAGTTAATGTCAACTCGGGTTTGGGCTGATGTGCAAGCTTTAGAGGGGGTTACTATTAATCCTCATGTCCCCCAATATGATCCCTAGCATTTACAAAGATTTACAGTGCAGTCTTCAATTTATATTTGACTTTAAAGATTTTGGAGCTTACGGCCGGTTCCAAGATATGCGGCCGGCCGTAAGGGGAGATCCTCGGGGCTGTATAATAGAATTGCGAGGTAACAGAACCCCCGCAAGGAATCGCAGCCTTACGGACGATTTACGGCCAATAATAGAATGAGGCCCTAAGTGTGTACTGATACTAAAATGTACAACTTCATAAAATCTAAATGTAGCAGAGTTTTTGCATATTAATGATTTGTCTTGCATTTACATGTACAAGTCTAACTTTTCATTAAAAATTAAAGTAATTTCTACTACTTTAAGTACCAGTGGAAATGTAAAGTAATTCAGCTGGAAGAATTCTTAAGAATACATGTAACATGCATTATCTATCACATTCTTGTGTAACAATGATTCATTTTCATTAGGTTTGTTACATAAACAATGAAATACTTCTGAATAAAATATTTCAAATCCAAATGTTGAATTTTTCATAATATGTAGAAAGTGGCTTTTTTTGCTGGATTCAAGTAATAATTAAACAGAATGTTTATATCACTAAAATGTAATTGTGAAATAATATATAAGATATCTCTTATATTTTAACTAAAGTGGAAGTACTATATTATTGATCTTACTAATGCAGATCTATTCTTCCATTAAATGTGTACTAAACTACAAATGAAAAAGCATAACTTTATTATAATTCTAGAAGGTTAATGTTCATAATTGTCCCAGTTATATTGTTATGAAAGTTTTACTGAGCATTCCAAATAAAACTAAATTAAGAATACAATAATTAAATATGTAATTACCGTATATACTCGAGTATAAGCCGAGTTTTTCAGCCCTTTTTTTAAAGCAAAAAATGGCCCCCTCGGCTTATACTCGAGTCACTCTCCCCCCTTTCTCTCTAACCCCCCCGTGTGTCTCTAACCCCCCGTGTGTCTTTAACCCCCCCGTGTGTCTCTAACTCCCACTGTGTGTCTCTCTACCCCCCTGTGTCTTTTCCTCGCTCCTCCTTAACCTAAACCCCCCTCCTCAGCATAAACCCCCCTCAACCCCACTGTTCCACCTAAACCCCCCTAAATACCTCCCCCCTCTCCCCTGACTTACCTGCTTGTGCTCCGGCCTCCGCTCCTTGACCCGGCGCCGGCGTGCACGGGTCAAGGAGCAGAGGCTGGAGCACAAGTAGGTAAGTGAGGGGAGAGGGGGGAGGTATTTAGGGGGGTTTAGGTGGAGGAGGGGGGTTGAGGGGGGTTTAGGTTGAGGAGGGGGGTTTAGGTTGAGGAGGGGGGTTGGGGTTGAGGGAGGTTGAGGGGGGAGGTTGAGGGGGGTTGAGGTTGAGGAGGAGGGTTGAGGTTGAAGAGCGGGGTTGAGGTTGAGGAGGGAGGTTGAGGATAGGGGGTTGAGGATGAGGATGGGGGGTTGAGGAGGGGGTTGAGGATGGGGGGTTGAGGATGAGGATGGGGGGTTGAGGAGGGGGTTTGAGGATGGGGGGTTGAGGAGGAAGGTTGAGGAGGGAATTAAGGTTGAGGGGGGTTGAGGATGAGGAGGGAGGTTGAGGATGAGGAGAAGGGGTTGAGGAGGGGGGTTGAGGATGGGGGGTTGAGGAGAGAGGATGAGGATGGGGGGGGTTGAGGATGGGGGGGTTGAGGAGTGGGGGTTGGGGTTGAGGGGGGGTTGAGATTGAGGGGGGGTTGAGGTTGAGTGGGGTTGAGTTTGAGGGGGGATTGAGGTTGAGTGAGGTTGAGGTTGAGGAGGGTTGAGGTTGAGGAGGGTTGAGGCTGAGGAGGGGGTTGAGGACGGGGTTGAGGATGGGGGGTTGAGGAGGGGGTTGTGGATGGGGGGTTGCGGAGGGAGGTTGAGGAAAGGGTTGAGGAGGGAGGTTGAGTATGAGGAGGGAGGTTGAGGAGGAGGGGTTAAGGAGGGGGGGGTTGAGGATGAGTGGTTGAGGATGGGGGGTTGAGGAGAGAGGATGAGGATGGGGGGGTTGAGGAGGGGGATTGAGGATGAGGGGTTGAGGATGAGGGGTTGAGGAGAGAGGATGAGGATGGGGGGGTTGAGGAGGGGGATTGAGGATGGGGGGTTGAGGAGGGAGGTTGAGGAGGGGGTTGAGGATGAGGAGGGAGGTTGAGGAGGGGGTTGAGGATGAGAAGGGAGGTTGAGGATGAGGAGGGAGGATGAGGAGGGAGGTTGAGGAGGGAGGATGAGGAGGGAGGTTGAGGAAGAGGAGGGAGGTTGAGGATGAGGAGGGAGGTTGAGGAGGGAGGTTGAGGATGAGGAGGGAGGTTGAGGATGAGGAGGGAGGTTGAGGATGAGGAGTGGGGTTGAGGAGGGTGATAAGGGAGGGGGGAAGAGACACAGGAAAGGGAGAGGGTAGAAGAGACACGGGAGAGAGAGGGGGGACACAGAGGGCACAAGAGGGACACAGGGGGCAGCACATTTCCCACCCTCGGCTTATACTCGAGTCACTCATTTTACCCAGTATTTTGTGGTAAAATGGGTGCCTCGGCTTATACTCGGTTCGGCTTATACTCGAGTATATACGGTACTTGCCAAATTGTGCATGCCATGCAATTTATTTTGTTTTGTTTTATTTTTCTACTTGTTTTACTTCAGGTTTAATTTGGTCAGTTGTAAAATGTTTGTATTTAAGTTTATTTATACAAATGTGTTATGTTGTATCTTTAGACTATACATAAAAATGTATACATATAAATATTTTGTTTGCACTTGGCAATATTACAATGCAGAGAATACATCATATTGTATTAGATAATAGAAGTCAAGCCAACCTTTCCGTCAGTGGATGTTGTTTCTCTTAGGGCCTTCTTAAATTGTCAAAAACACAATTGCTGAAGCCCGTAATGTAGCCTGCAAAAGTTACTGCTCTTTAATTGGCCTCTTCTAGCCACACACATCGATTTGTGGGCCACAGGCTGAAAATTCCTGTGGTTGTCAAAATCGTAAATCTGACCCATCTAAGCCTTTGATCTTTCAAGCCCGCAAATGTTCCAAACGCAAATCGCTATTAAATTGCTACATTTCCCCAAGCCCGCAATTCCCTACAAATCCGTAAATAGCAAAAACTTCTATGAGTACTAGAGAGGACTCGCAAAGGGGTTAAACACCTGTTCTTAACACTACAAAAGCAAATAAAAATATAATACTGGACTTTAAAATACAGGGAAAGCAATGAAAGACATTACGATTAATTGTTCAACAGTCTCAAGCTCGCAAATCTGCAATAACAAAATATGTTTTTTTTTACGTTTATTTTCCATGTTATATGAATCTCAAGAAACAAGGAATTAATACATATCAGGTCACCTACATAGACTATAACAGTTTATTTATTCATTTTTATTGATTTTTAAATCGCTGGATTGTGAGCTTGATCGCATATTGGACATCTAAACAATAATTGATTGATGTTTAAACTCCATGTTTTACTGATGTCCCGATGATGGTCTCATTTACTATTGGCTGTTTCGAAATCGTTACTTACGGGCTTGCTTAAATGATCAAGATCATGCCACGAAATGCTACATACGGTTACAAGGTTTACGGATTTGGCTTTCGACCATGTACTTGCGGGCTTGTTTAATTAAATCGCTCTGTAAATGTTGCACTTTTTGGAATTTAATGAGGTCCTTAATCTGTAACTAGCCCACATTTATTTGTGCTTCCAAGGGGATAAATTGCTCCACTCTCGGTTACTTAAAGGGTGATACTGTGCATATTTGTAGATAAAATTGATTTAAAATGTGGAGCAGCACTGCAAGCAGTGAAAACAGTGAAATAAAAGTTATGTTTGTCTATTAAAAAGAAAAAGAGAAAACAGCAACCAACTATTTCCACAATCAGTCGTGTCTGATTCTCTGTGACCCTATGGTATAGCCAGGCACATCTAATCATTAAGTTTCTGGTTGTGCTTATCCATAAGATTTTCTTTGTAAAGATACTGGAGAGGGTTGCCAGTTCCTTCTGTAGTATACCGCTCTGACATGACCTGCTCATCTTGGGTGACCCTACAAGCCCCTTCACCATGACAAGGTAGAGATACAGAAGGGGAATAACTATGTTCAACTGGTGACAAAAAACTAAACGCTTGTAAGTGCTACTGTAGTCGAGTTTTTTCTATGGGCTTTTAAAAAAAAAAAAAAACTTTATATAATTTTTTCTTTAATGCAGGGTTTCATTTTCTCTTATGCATTTACTTGCTCTTAATAGACCAATGGAAAGCACTGCTACATTCCATTTGTACTTATATAAAAAAAAATATTTGCATTCAAAGTCTCCTCCTACCTCTGAGGTTGTGCAGCACAAAACTATATGGTACATCAGACTGACAGTTTTTCATTTGATCTACCATTGTTTATGAAATGTAATACAGACTATGGCCCCTCGTTCATTGTCCTAATTGCAATTACTTGAGCCCGTAATGGAGCCCATAAATGATACTGATATTTAGTTGGCTACATTTTGCAATCACATTCCAATTGCGATTTACAAGCCCAAAAGCACTGCGTTTGTCAGAAGGATAAATCCATCTATCTCCTCCAAGCCAGTGAATCTTACCAGTGCTATAGACACAACATCTATACTTAATTACAACACTTCAACAAGCCTGCAATTGCCTTCAAACCCATAAATGGCAAATGTATCTAGATAAGACCCGCAAGTGGGTCAAACATCTGTTTGTAAAAATGCAAAAGCAAATAAAAACACACTACTGTACTTAAAACTACTGGGAAAGCAATGCAATGCAATGCATTAGAATTAATTGCACAACAGTCTCAAGCTCAAAAACCTGCAATAATAAATATTTTTTAAATGTTTTATTTCCGTGTTATATTAATCCCGGGAATCACAGCGTTAATACAAATGATAGAACCTGCATGGGCTGAAACAGTTGATTTATTGATTTTTATTGATTTCTACATTTCTGGATTGCGAATCCAATTGCAAATTGTACTTCTAAACACTAATTAATTGTAGATTAAACTTCATGTACTAGTGACGTTATGATGACGGTCTCATTTACTATTGGCTCTGTATAAAATATAACCTATGGGTTTGCTTAATTGATTGTTATAATGCCCTGAACTTCTAGGTACGGTTTCGTGATTTGTGTGTGGTGCCTGTGGGCCTGTATTTGCTGGCTTGAGTCAATTAAATACATCTATAAATGTAACAAATTTCTAACCCGCAGACAGGGCAGTGCGAAGGTTTTGGACTTGGAATGAAAAAGGGGCCTATATTATTTTTTACATTCTAAAATAAATGTTAGCTGTTTTTTAAGTGTAGCTCTTCAAAGAATTTAAAATATTTGACAACAGTGGTGTTTTAAGCAAGTAGGATGTATAATTCCTGTACAAAATTGCTTATTATGAAAAAAACACCCATGTCTATAAATATAACACATATTTTTCTACTGAAATTCAATACTGATTTGAAATGAGCTTGGTATGAATCAAAATCAAATTGAGTTTTAAAATTGAGCTTATTTTTTGTTTTTATACACTGAAGTTAAAATTGGTGAAATTCTAATTATCTTTTTAACTAAGGTATCTTGACAGAGGCACGTATTAAAGAGGCACAAAATCACACTTAAAAAATCAATAGATCAGCAAACAACGTGACGGTCAAGCTTTTACTTTAGAATAGTTTAGTTGGAAAAATCAGTGATTGGGATTGGGATCAACAATGATATGTTTTACCATGTCTATTTACATCAGTCTAAAATTATACTCACACATATATAGTCATGGTTACTTTATTCTAGATAATTTCTTCTCATATATACAGAAAACAGCTCATTAAGGTAGACTAGCTTTTAAAAGGACATTTTCATCAATACTGCTATACATCATCAAGCAGAAAACTGAAAAACATTTTTTTTTTTTTTTTGCTGCTGGTGTTTTTTCTCTAAATGTCTAAATATATTCTTTTGAATGAAGCGCGCAGTTTGCATCTCACAGCCTCCACAGGTAAACCATGCCCTTTCAAGTAGGCATGATCATATGATCTGGCAATATTTAAGCAAGCCCGTAATTTACTTCTTAGACACAGCCAGTAGTAAACGAGTCCCTCATCATGACGTCAATAAAACATGGAAGTTAGTTATAATCTGCAATCGGAGGCTACAGATTAAATAGTGCCAATAAGTAATATTTGCTGATCCGGCTCGCAATCAACCACTCTAGCACTCTAACAGTTAAAAATAATATTTTTTAATTGCATATTTGTGGGTTTGATACTATTCTGCAATTAATTATAATGCATTTCCATGCATTCCCATGCTTTTAAAGTGTTGTTAGTAAGTGTGTTTAATTGCTGCTACAGCTATAATAAGTGTTTGCAAAAGCCCTTGTAAATCCAATTTAGTACTCGTAATATTTTTGATAGAAACTTGATACTTTTTCTATTTGCGGGTCAGACTTAATTTGCGAGCTAGACCTACAGGTCTAATAGAATATCAATTTTGGGTAACTTTTATTATTTACATAGTTACATAGTTACATAGTAATTAAGGTTGAAAAAAGACTTTCAGTCCATCAAGTTCAACCTGTTAAGATCTCCTCTGATCTGCTATATGCGGATTAGTTATTAATTAAATTATTGATTAAATAATTATTAATAGTATAGTATTGGAGAATGAATAAAGAGTTAGTCCATCAAGTTCAACCTTTTTAGATCTCTATTGATCTTTTTAATTTGGACTATTTATTATTATTGTTAATTGTTAATTATTGTTAATTGATCCAGAGGAAGGCAAACATAAAAAAAAAACCATTGAAACTTTGCCAATTGTCTCATAAGGGGGAAAAAAGAAAAATTCCTTCCTGACCCCAGAAACTGGCGATCAAATTTCTCCCTGGATCAATATTCCTTCGCTAGTTATCTAGGATAGCCTTGAATGCCCTCTTTATTCAGAAATATATCTAACCCCTTTTTGAAGTTGTCTATCGAATTCGCTGTCACCACCTCCTTTGGTAGAGAATTCCACAGTTTAACCACCCTAACTGTGAAGAACCCTTTTCTTTGTTTAAGGTGAAATCTTTTTTCCTCTAACCTCAACGGATGTCCTCTTGTCAGTTGAAAATCTCTTGCTACAAAAAGCTCACTTGACAAAGCCTTATATGGACCCTGGATGTATTTAAATAACGTAATCATATCTCCTCTTAGACGCCTTTTTTCTAGCGAAAATAAGTTTAATTTTGCTAGTCTTTCTTCATAACTTAGCCCCTCCATTCCCCTTATTAGTTTTGTAGCCCTTCTCTGTACTTTTTCCAGCTCTAAGATGTCTTTTTTGTGAGGTGGTGCCCAAAATTGTACTCCATATTCCAAATGAGGGCGTACTAGAGATTTGTATAGTGGCAGAATTATATCTTCTTCCCTGGCTTCTATACCCTTCCTAATACATGCTAATATTTTATTTGCCTTTGCAGCCGCTGCTTGGCTTTGAGCGCTGTTACCTAGGTGGTTGTCCACTAGTACTCCCAAATCCCTTTCAATATCTGATACCCCTAGATTTGCTCCATTAAGATTATAGATTGCTTGGCTATTTTTCCTTCCCAAATGCATAACCTTACATTTATTTGTATTAAATCTCATCTGCCATTTAGCCGCCCATTTCTCTAATTTATGCAAATCCTTTTGTAGGGAAAGTACATCATTATCTGATTTTATTACCTTGCACAACTTAGTGTCATCAGCAAAAATGGAGACACTACATTCGAGTCCTACTTCAATGTCATTAATAAATATGTTAAAAAGGAGAGGACCCAATACTGAGCCCTGAGGAACCCCACTTATCACATTAGACCAATCGGAGTATGTTCCATTTACAACAACCCTTTGCTTCCTGTCTTTTAGCCAGCTCTCGATCCATGAGCAGATATTTACTGCAATTCCTGTATCCCTTAGTTTGCTCACTAGTCTTCCATGTGGCACTGTATCAAATGCCTTTGAAAAATCTAAAAAGACTACATCCACTGAGTTGCCCTGATCCAAGTTCCTACTAACCTCCTCATAAAAACTAATTAGATTGGTCTGACACGACCTTTCCTTCATAAATCCATGTTGACTGCTACCTATGATCCTGTTCAAATAGACATATTCTTGTATTCTGTCCCTTATTAACCCTTCTAAAAGCTTCCCAACTACAGAAGTGAGGCTCACTGGTCTATAATTCCCCGGATTTGCTCTAGATCCCTTCTTAAATATAGGTATCACCTCTGCTTTTCTCCAGTCATCTGGTAGAGACCCTGTAGTGAGCGAGTCTTTAAAGATTAGATATAATGGTTTGGCTATTACAGAACCCAGCTCCCTCAGTACCCTTGGATGTATTCCATCAGGACCTGGGGCTTTATTAACATTTATTTTCTCCAACCTCTTTTGTATTTCTTCCTGCGTTAACCAATTATTTAGTGAAGGTAGTGTAGCCCCATTATGTTGCAGTGTCCCAACCACTGGTACCTCCCTTGTGTAAACCGAAGAAAAGAACCTATTTAGCTCATCTGCCTTTTCCTGGTCACTAATTATCAGATGGCCTGTGTCACATTGTAATGGTCCTATCGATTCCTTCCTGGCCTTCTTCCCATTAATATATTTATAAAATATTTTAGGGTTAGTCTTACTTTCCATTGCAACTGACTTCTCATTTTCTATTTTAGCCAGTCTAATAGCCCTTTTGCAAGCCTTGTTGATTTCCTTATAGTCACATAAAGATGCCTCTGTTCCCTCCTTCTTGTATAATTTAAATGCATACTTCTTTTTCCTCATCATGATCTTTAAGTCATTGTTAAGCCACATGGGATGTGATTTACTCCTATTTATTTTATTTCCACATGGTACATGCTGATGAGTATGTTTATTTAGTAAGGATTTGAATGTTGTCCATTTATTTTCAGTATTCTTCCCTGTAAGTTCTTTGTCCCAGTCTATATGTTGTATTGCTGCCCGTAGCCCATTAAAGTTAGCCCTTTTAAAATTTAGAGTTTTTGTTGGCCCCTTACAACTCTGTTTTTTGTATTCAATCTCAAATGAGACTGTGTTGTGATCACTGTTCCCCAAGGGTTCCCCTATTTTTACATTTGATATTATATCAATATTACTTGTGATGACTAAATCCAAGATGGCCCCATTTCTAGTAGGTTCTTGTATTACCTGGGCTAGATAATGATCCCTGAGTGTACTCAAGAACCTGCTCCCCTTAGCTGAGCTGCTGGTCTCGTTTATCCAGTTTATATCAGGGTAATTAAAGTCTCCCATTATTAGAACTTGCCCATGCTTAGCTGCATTTCCAATCTGTAACAATAATTGTATTTCCTCACTTTCAGCTATATTTGGGGGTTTATAGCATACTCCCACCAATATGCATTTAGAGTTAGCTCCTCCACTATTTAGCTCAACCCACAAGGATTCAATGATGCCGTTAGTGCCAGCATAAATATCTTCTCTAACTATAGGCTTAAATTCAGGCTTAACATAAAGACAGATCCCTCCTCCTCTTTTACCATTGCCCCTATCTTTCCTAAATAGGTTATAACCATCCAGATTAACAGTCCAGTCATGAGATTCATCCCACCATGTTTCCGTAATGCCTATTAAGCCCCATTTTTCTTGTACTGCTAATATTTCTAGCTCATCCATTTTCCCAGGCAAACTTCTTGCGTTTGCAATCATACACTTTATGTTGCTATGGCTCTGCTGATGTGAAGTGCCTGCCACTGTATTTGAGGCCCCTATTAATATCTCCCTACTTTCTATTGTAACCCTCCCCCCTTCTCCTCCCCCATGGGTAAATAATTCATCCCTTTCCCTCTCTACCCTATTTACCCCAATACTTCTATATAGTCCCTCCCCCCCACCTACAAGTTTAAAAACTCCCCCAGCCGTTCTACCATCCTATTCCCTAGCACAAAAGCGCCCTCATCATTAAGGTGCAATCCATCCCTGCTATAGAGATTGTAACTTGTAATGTTCAAGCTGTGCTAAAATCAATGGAGATGCAAGCCTGTAGTTGCGTCTGTGGCTGGCTCATAGTGATTGTGTGTGGGTAACTTGTATTCGGAATGTAAGTAGCTAATAGAATATGTGGCAATTTTAAGTGTGTATAAATGTACGATCTGGGCAATCAATAGGGCCCTCCGTAAGCACATAGAAGCTGCCATGATATCATATTTCCTTTTCAAGGCGCAGATACAGTACAGAACAAGCTAGTCTTGGAAGTATACTTGAAATCTTTCTCTAGCAAGTCTATGGTGGAGAGATTTCTTATATTGCAACTTTATCTGAATCCCCTAATTAATCAACAAATTCTCTTCCATCCTCATCCTGCCATTATTGCATGGTTAATTTAGGAAAACACACCCTCTCAGTTTCCAAGGCAGCAGTAAATAGCTACATACTTAAAAAGTTATATAGTAACTGAGGTTGAAAAAAACACTTTTAGTACATCAACCATTTTAGATCTCCCCTGATCCACAGGAAGGCAAACATCCAATATCCAATTGAAACATTGTCAATTGTCTCATAAGGAAAAATATAAATTCCTCCCTGAAATTGGCAATCAGATTCCTCCTTGGATCAATACTCCTTTTCTGTTATGCAGAATAAAATAAAGCTGAATGCTCCTTTTATTAAAAAAAATGTATCCAATCACCTTTTGAACTTATCTATTGAATTACAATCTCTATTGGTAGATAATTCCACAGTTTAACCACCCTTACTGCAAAGAAGGGTGGTTAAACTGTGGCATTCTCTACCAATAAGAACTATTTTCTCACTTTAAGGTGGATTTCTTCCCCCTAACCTTAGTGGATGTCCTCTTGTTAATTGAGAACCTCTTGACACAAAAAGTTCACGTGACCCTGGATGTATTTACATAAGGTAATCTCATCCCCCTCTTAGATGTCTATTTTCTTCATAACTGAGCCTCTCCATTCCCCTTATTAGTTTTGTTGCGCTTCCCTGAACTTTTTTCAGCTCTAAAATGTACTTCATATTACAAATGATGGTATAGGAATTTGTATAGTGGCAGAATTATATTTGCTTCCCTTGCTTTTATACCCTTCTTAATACATGCTAATGTATGCAGATGCTGCTTGGCATTGAGCACTGTTAACTAGGTGGTTGTCCATAAGCACTCCAAAATTCCTTTCCACCCATCCCTGATATCCTTAGATTTGCTCCATTTGGGATTATAACTTGCATGGCTATTTCTCCTTCCCATATACAAAACTTTACATTTATTTGTATTAAATCTCATCTCCCATTTAGTTGCCCATTTCTCTAATTTATGCAAATCCCTTTGGAGGGAACGTATGTCATTTTCTGAATTAATTACCTTTCACAGCTTAGTATCATCAACAGCAATGGAGAAAACACTTCCTAGTCCTACTTCTAAGTCATTAAAAAATGTGTTAAAAATGAGAGACCTAATACTGAACTCTTTGGAACCCCACATAACACATTAATCCAATCGGAGTATGTTCTATTTACAACAACCCTTTGCTTCCATGTGGCACTGTATCAAAGCATTTGCAATATCCAAAAAGACTACATCCACTGAGTTGTCCTGATCCACGTTCCAATTTCCTCTTAGAAAAGAATTAAACTTGTTTTATATGACCTATCCCGTGTTGACTCCTACTTATAATTTTGTTCAACTAGACATATTTTTGTATAGTATACCTTAATAACCGGTTTAAATGCTTCCCCCCAAAAGAAGCTTTATTTCCCTTCTTAAATATAATTATCATGTCTGCTTTTCACAAGTCATTGGGCCTGTAATGAATGGGTCTTGAAATATTAGATATTATGGTTTGGCATTTACAGACCTCAATTCCTTTAGTACCCTCAGATGTATTCCATCGGGACCTGGTGCTTTATTAACATAACATCTTTTTTACCTCTTTTGGATTTCATCCTGTGTTAACCAATTATTTAGTACAGGTAGTGAAGCCCCATTTTGTTGCAATGTCTCAAACCACTGGTACCTTCCTTGGGTATCCCAAAGAATAGAACTTATCCAGCTCATCTTCCTTTTCTTGGTCAGTATTTATCATTCCATAAATAGTGCAGAAGGAACAAACATATCATCCTTCAGGCACAAGCAGTGTACTGAAATAAAATCTTTACCTAAAAATGTGTTTATGCCCATGGCTTACCCAGTTCCAAACTTCACAAACATATGACATGTTTCCAAATCTACAGTGATCCTTTTATCCTTTAACTTGAATATCACCTGGAGAAAGACTATCTGAGTCATACAAAGTGCCAAACAAAATTCATGCTTTGAAATAAAGGAGTAAATAAACGGTATTCCTACTGTGCAGGAGGGTAGAAAAAAGTTTGTCTGGAAGACCTTTTCTTCTCTGTGCTGTTACTACTAGGGGATCTAGATTTGGGTAGAACACTGTTGCATGATGAAGACATTTTGGTCTCTAAGATAATCTCACTGGCTAAGTATCCCGGCATTTTAATTTCTAAATAAAACAGGACTATCATAATGACTGTGGAGCTTTAAGAAGAATTTTTTTTTTTTGGGGGGGGGGGGAGTATTCTAAAGGGAATGTCCAATGCTTGAGTAGGGCATCTATAAGTTTAGAAGTTTTGCTGGTTGCCATCATACACTGTGAAGGAGCTCACCACAATATTGTTATATCACCTAATACTGGCTGACAGAATGCCATTTTCATGTAGAGGGAATCTGTTCAAGTATACTGATATTGTGTTATATTCACACGTGAAAAAGGATGAAAGATGAACCATAATCCATGGAAATTAGTGCCTTGTACATGGACTTCCCAGTCTGACTTTCTTGTATCTATCATGGTTTCATCTAACTAAGATCCACTTAGGATTTGAGAGCTGAGCTATCATCTCATGGAAATATTACAAAGAATGGATAGAGAAACCAATCGTGATCCCAAATGTGTTCCAAATGTGTTAGTATAGTATGTTGAAAAAACCTTTTGTGCCTTTGGCCATTGAACTGCAGGGACTAATATAGTCATCAGTCTCACGACTATTAGTTCTAATAAAGCTTCTCTTTTGATATAATGGCTACTTCAGTCTGTGAGAAATACACAGCCCAATGACAAAATACCTATGTTGGTCTTGATGGAGAAGATTTGATTTATCTTGATCAACAACTATATGCATGTTTAATACCTTGATTACTTCAGTGAATACATATAATTAAAAAAGGGGTGAGAAAATACAGGATTTCTAAAACCTTTTTCTATATTGAACAATATACAGTGGGGGGGAAAGTATTTGATCCCCTGCAGATTTTGAAAGTTTGTTCACTGACAAAGAAAGGATCGGTCTATAACTTTAATGGCAGGTGTATTTTAACAGTAAGAGACAGAATAACAAAACAAAAAAAAAACAAGAAAAAAGCATGTCAAAAAAGTTATAAATTGATACGCAGGGAAATAAGTATTTGACCCCTTTATCTTAGTACTTAGCTGCAAAACCCCTGTTGGCAATCACAGAGGTTAGACATTTCTTGTAGTTGGCCACCAGGTTTGCACACATCTCAGGAGGGATTTTGTCCTACTCCTCTTTGTAGATCCTCTCCAAGTCATTAAGGTTTCGAGGCTGATGTTTGGCAACTCTAACCTTCAGCTCCCTTCACAGATTTTCTATGGGATTATGGTCTGGAGGCTGGCTAGGCCACTTCAGGAACTTAATGTGCTTCTTCTTGAGCCACTACTTTGTTGTCTTACTGTGTGATTTGGGTCATTGTCATGCTGGAATACCCATACACGACCCATTTTCAATGCCCTGGCCGAGGGAAGGAGGTACTCACCGAAGATTTGATGGTACATGGCCCCGTCCATCGTCCCTTTGATGCAGTGCAGTTGTCCTGTCCCATTAGCAGAAACACCCCCCCAAAGCATAATGTTTCCATTTCCATGTTGGACGGTGGGGATGGTATTCTTGGGGTCATAGGCGGCATTCCTCCTCCTCCAAACACGGGGAGTTGAGTTGATGCCAAAGAGCTCAATTTTGGTCTTATCTGACCACAACACTTTCACCCATTTCTCCTCTGAATCATTCAGATGTTCATTGGAAAACTTCAGACGGGTCTGTACATGTGCTTTCTTGAGCATGGGGACCTTGCGGGCGCTACAGGATTTCAGTCCTTCACGGCATAGTGTATTTCTTGGTGACTATGGTCCCAGCTGCCTTGAGATCATTAACAAGATCCTCCTGTGTAGTTCTGGGCTGATTCCTCACTGTTCTCATGATCATTAAAACTCTATGAGGTGAGATCTTGCATGGGGCATCAGACCGAGGGAGACTGGCAGTTATATTGTGTTTCTTCCATTTGCAAAAAATCGCATCCAACTGTTGACACCTTCTCACCAAGCTGCTTGGCAATGGTCTTGTAGCCCATTCCAGCCTTGTGTAGGTCTACAGTGTTGTCCCTGACATCCTTGGACAGCTCTTTGGTCTTGGCCATGGTGGAGAGTTTGGAATCTGATTGATTGATTGCTTTTGTGGATAGGTGTCTTTTATACAGGTAAAGGAGCACTCCCTTTAAGAGGGTGCTCCTAATCTCAGATCGTTACCCGTTTAAAAGACACTGGGAGACAGAAATCTTGCTGATTGATAGGGGATCAAATACTCATTTTCCTCACTGACTGCAAATCAATTTATACATTTTTGACATGCGTTTTTCTTGTTTTCTTTTTTTTTGTTATTCTATCTCTCACTGTTAAAATACACCTACCATTTAAATTATAGACTGATCATTTCTTTGTCAGTGGACAAACGTTCAAAATCAGCAGGGGATCAAATACTTTTTCCCCCCACTGTATATTATATTTATGTGTGTGAAATGGAGAGACAATGTTATAGTGATGTAAACAAATAAAAATAAACAAACAAAAATCTTTAAGTCAATACCGCTCCAACTGAACGCTTCAGATAACAAAACATGATTACATCTTCTGGGGTGATTTCATTATTTATTCCTCCAGAACACTTTTAGGCATCATCTTCACCATTCTTTTGATAATAGTCTTGGTTCTTGTAGCAAACAAAGTTGTACAAAAGCCTCCAATGTTCATCACAAAACACATGGAGTGAATGCATGATTGTTTCATATTGCTTGTGTCCTATAACAGCACCCTGGTGTTTCAATTATATACTGAATAATTAAGGAATAATTAAGGAAGATAACACCACTAATTGGAAGCTCATTAAAGAGGGTCCATCTACCCATGTGTTGTTAAAGTTTGAATAGAGCGGTGGGGAACCTGTCATATTTGTAGTAGTAATGTCATTGTTTTTAAAATTTAGCACTAAAAATAACTGTATTCTCAAAACATATATATCTACAAGGTGGGTTGCTTATAGGTATGCTACCCTAGTGTAACACTTCATTGTACTAAAACATTTTATCAAAACATTTGTAGCATCCATGTTTTTTTTATGTATAATTTGCTACTAGACTCCCATAAAAAAACATAGTGATAAAACTATTAAATATAAGTCATCCTAAATATTCTGAAAATGCTATCATGTACAGTAAAAGTTCCCCTAATGAGGTTTTAAGCATCATAGTATTGCTCTTGTAGAAATTAATTAAAAATATGTGCCTGTTAATGGCATGTTTAATGCATTTTAAATATACAGTGAATAAATAAAAAAACTATGTCATCTACCAATCAATTTTGTGTTTCATCCAATTCAAGACTCTTTTCCCAACTATAGGAGCTTTTTTTTCTCAGTAAAGTTACACATGTATCCAAGGGTGTTCACATCTTAGCCGAAATTCATAATCCCAGTTAGTGTCAGTAAAAGTTAAGGGGGACAGATTACGGGATGCTCGCAAAGTTACACCAATCATCACAATTTTACTACATTTCTTCCTACAATATAGCCATAGGAGCTAATAGAAAACAGAAAAGGCAAAATAATTAACACAGAGAGATAATACATTTTGAGTCTCACACCCCAGTGTTTGATTTTTTCAAGTAAGCATTTAGGTCTTGGAGCTGAGTGTATTGGAAAGTGAGAGTAAGAGCAGGAGATATCAGAGTTTGCAGAAAGGGTTTCTACTTATTTTACTTATTTTCAGAATAATTGCTTTACACTTAATTTTACAAGACACATTATCACTGATAGCACATAATTTACACACACATAGATTAACACATAGAGATTTAGGAGTGGTAGTTATTGGAGTGGGAGGTTGGGAGGTGAGGTAGATGGAGAGAGGCACCCAAAGTTGCTGCAATCCCTTTTGTCATTATGTTTCCCAATATCACCAGGTTCATGTGCTTTTCACACCCTGTTCCTTTCATGCTCCCTATGAAAATAACATGCATTGCCTTTGCTATGTTGTGGTATACCTGTTGCAATCCCCTCCATAATGTATTGACAGACTCATTTTGCCACAGTGAGTGTCACCCACTAAATATGTGTTTAAGACCAGCAGCTGCCCATTCATGATTGCTCTGCATACTGTGATGTGGACAGGATCTATGGTGTTAATTGTGGTGTGTCTATCCCTTTAACAATGAATGCATTGGAGCAGCTGTTATGTGTACTGACAAAGCATTATAATTTCATAATATTTGTGCCTATGGGACTTACATATTATTTTCAATTACAGTTACATGCTTTCCATGATTTCTTATTACTGTACTACCTCTTTAACAAATTGCAGGTTTTAGCAAATCTTTTAATTGTCCTAATAAAATTAATGACTCTGACATATTAATGAACAATTCATATTTTCTAACCTCACATTTGGTACTTTGGAACTGTTGAGCATTGAATTATAATGCACTTCCAAGCTTTCATATTGATTTTAGAACGGTCCTGTCTCTTTAACTGCTGCTGCAGTTTTCAGAAAGAATTTTAAAAACATCTGTGGGTTCTATTCAGTGCATATAAATATTTTCTCTAATATTTTGAGTCCTTCTTAATTTGCCAGTGATTAGTAAAATCTCAACTGAATAGAGATTTAGTGTAAAACTTTGAAAAAGTAATTTGTAATATTACAGATGTCAAAAAATCAATGTGAAGCTTGCATTAATTGTGCGTGTCTGGCTTACGGGTAGTGCACTTGAAATCATGAAAAACAGGGTCAATTGAATGGCAAAGCAAAGTTACTGACAACCTTTTAGTGGTGTAAATTTTCTAATTATGAAATTGCATAGGGCTATTTGGGCCCTATTCTACTGCCCAATTTGTAAGTTTATGCACACTTAATATTGCCACAGATTTTATTAGCTACTTGCAATGCCATTACGAGTTCCCCACCCACAATCACTGTGGTCCAGCCAAAGATGCAAATTTGGCCATAGAACTCCATTGGTTTCAGCACTGCTCGAATATTATGATCTCTAAATTACACAAAATTGCTATTCTTTTAGACCTGAAGCTTTTGCTCTCAAATTAAGTCTAACCCGCAACTGAAAAAAATGTGACTTTTCTGTGAAAAATATGTCTAAATAGGACTCGCAAGAGCTCTTTCAAAAACTTATTATACCTGTAGCAGCAATTAAACACACAATGCTGTACTTTAAAAGCAGGGGAATTTGTGTATGCAATTAAAAAATATTATTTTTAAATGTTATTTTTACTATTGATCCCGGGACTCAAGGGGTTTATCATGAAACCCACATGAACTAAAAAAGATGATCTAATGCATTTTATAGAGTGCTTGATTGCGAACCTGTAGCCACATTAAATTACAGCCCATAAGTGCAACGTGAAGCTCGCAACGGCTGTAAGCTTGAAGAGTTGCAATTTACAGGGCTATTAAATTAGAATAGGCTGAGAGTTTTGGGCTTTTCGAGGAAAACCCGTAAACCATACTTCGCTCGTCAGATGTGCGGCTGTGGTCGGGAATAATTAGTCTAACTCGTAGTTACAAGTTGGCGATGGAGCCATTGGCAAAAGAGATTGTCAGAATTACATCACTGATAAATGGAGGTGGGATTTTCAAAGTCCTATAGGTATTATAATGAGTTACGATCAGACCAACATTACAGATATAATGCAATATTCATAAAGCCGTAAATATGATATTCTATCAAATGCGAGTTAGAGTATATGTATTAACATAATATTTTTGGGGGCCAATTTGTGGCTTGAGAATGTTGTGCTATTAATTCTAACACCTCTCATCCATTTAACTTTTAATAAAAGTACAGTAGTGTGGTTATATGTGCATTTAATGTGCTATGAGTTGGACTTTACCTCCCCTTGCGGGTCCTCTCTAGCACTCGTAGGCTTCTTGGCTCCATTTGTGAGTTACGAGTTTGAACGCAAAGGAATTTTGGTGCAATTTAATACCTCAATTGGAACTTAGCAGTTACGGGCTTAGTAGAACAAAGGATTTGCGTCCGCAAAGTTCGACTTCCACGTCCCTGTGAAAAGATCAAAGGTTTGAATGGGCTGTAACATTCGATGTTAGCCATCACACGTAATCTGGGGCCTGAGCCCGTAACCCACAAAAAGATGGCAAATAAATATCAAAATAACTTATGGGCTCCCTTACAGGTGCCCGCATCTCCTGAGGGCTCAATTAAATGAGGCCTAAAGTAATTAAAGGGGAATTTACCTCACTGTAAGTGCTCTTCATGGTGTGAAAGAGCACAAGATTGTATGTTAAAACACAATCTATTTGTTTTTATTACACTAATAACACCTAAAAAAATAAAAGCTTTAGGTCTGTTTACAAATACACTCTAGCTTGTCTACTGACTATTGCATTATTGATAACATCTGCTGACACCGAACGGTGAAGGCACTGTGAACACAGTGATTTAATTTTTCCCCTGAACTCTAGAATGCAGCAAGAGATGTTAACCCCCAACTGACCTTTCTAGGTGTTTCCATCATTCCTTTATCTGCACAGATGTATTATTTAATGGTTAACTCCTTTTTCACTCAACAGGGAACACATTTCAAAAATGCAGATCGTATTTCAACATGGTTTTAGGAGTTCTTTACAGTGATGTGCTCCAAGTTTTGCGGAATTAAGTGGCCCTTTAATTAATTTTGCAATAGTAAAATCATGACATGCTTGTTGGTTAGCACTTAGAATACACACTCTGCATAGTGCTTGTTATTTAATTCACTAAATTTCCAGGAAAGAACATAGGGAAAGTTTGAGACCCCACAGTCTTCTTTTAACCCTTTCAGCTTCAGATACTTTTCAGGACACTCAGAATCTAATGAGAACTTAGGTTATAATTGTGGTAAAGGTGCAAATTTTTGTTTATTTGTGATAACTGTTTAAGACAGGAATTCTTGTTGTTAAATGGTATATGAACATCTTTGCCATGAAAATGCAAAGATTAGAAAACAGAACTTGCCCAGTATGCATTTGATGTATTTTAAGAAAAACCTCACTTACTTGTGAAGTATGTAATAAAATATCAACATTTGTAGCCGTGTAAGCAATAAATATAAACACATTTTGCATAAAATCTTAACTTTTCAAATGTGTGTACTTCAGGTTTCGATCTTGTCTGAATTGAGAACTTCGTATCTTGAAAGATTACATATTTATTGAACACTGTAGTGAGCAGTGGGGGACAAGGGAGGAGTAAGAGTTGTGGGAACTTCTTAAATCCTGAGTGCTTTTAAAATTTGACACTTACTTCCTTCCACTGCACATACTCATAAGTCGGAAACTTGCAACAATAACTGAAAGTCATGTGCTGCAGAAATGTAACTTCCCACTTCATCAAACTATCAAGGATGCCTCCAGAGTACATCAGAGGCATCAATGTACATATACAGTATATTTGTTCTTATTATTAATAGCTTTATAACATTTTATCTACCTAATTATGTTTTAGACAGATCCAAATCCGTTAAACCTACATATATGTTATTCACCACAGAGTGTTTCTTTAATAAGCAGGGTTCACTGAATGTTTTAACAATTAAGTAAAACACAAATGTACTTATGTCCCTATCTAAAAGATTTCTCAATTTTAACTTGACATAATCTAATGAATGAACACCTTTACTAGCACCCATAACAACTGTGTTAGAACATGTTCTAATTCACATGAAATGTGTAGTCTGATCAGAGCTAACTCACCAACAAGTCTACATAAAATTGGTCTGTTCTGTACTTAACTATAATATAGATCTGCACCCTGCCTATGGTCACACTCTCTCTTAGAAAACATCCCAGATTACTCCTGCCCTGCAGACAATTTAACAAGCATGAAGGAAAGATACAAGTTTTGAAGGGAGAGGTTCAGAGAATATTTGGATGTCTGGCAAGAATATTGGATTATTTGGAGAGCTGGTGCACTGCTGTTAGGTCTTTGTATGTTAATGTCAGGATTAAAAATGTTATACTGAAGTATATAGACTGGCAAGGGTCACTAAGCAGTAGGAATCATTATGGAATGAAGTAAAGACTACAAGGAGTAAATTACAGTAGTAGAGACAGGATATGATGAGTGAGTGGATTAGAATTTTTTTGTCTTACGTTATGTGATGGTGTGCCCCCAGAGCCAGATAAAAGCACTTTTAAATATATCCCCAGGAGTAAAGTGGTTGACCACAGTTTAAAAGACACACTCAGAGGAATGGGTGTGGC
Source organism: Discoglossus pictus (assembly GCA_027410445.1). Taxonomy (NCBI): domain Eukaryota; kingdom Metazoa; phylum Chordata; class Amphibia; order Anura; family Alytidae; genus Discoglossus; species Discoglossus pictus. The sequence goes on from CM050169.1 coordinate 161,230,092, forward strand.
TCCTATTAGATGATGCTTGACTAAAAGAGACTTGCTTGAGAGAGCTGGAGTGTTTGCAAGTTGTACAGGGCTGCTGCCAGTGTCTGTACTGAGAGAGGGTGGAACAAAGCAAGTAGCTTTGAGGAGAGAGCCTGCAGATGTCAGTTGATAAAAGGAACTGAAAGAACCAGAAGGTGTCTACTGAAAAGGGGATCTGATTTTAAAAGAGAGGCCTGGGATACAGAGCCTGAGAGACAGTCTCAACTAAAAGGTGAGAGAGAGAGAGAGAGAGACACACACACAGGGCTTTATAGAGAAGCTAGGTCTTCTTTTTTTTTCTGTTCTGTATATTATATGTTGGCTAAAAGCAGTAAAGTCTGTTAACCATTGAAAGGCATCCTGGTTCATCTGTTATAGTGCCGGATAATATGGCATGGATTCTGAGCGTGACAGTGGATCTGTCACATTATGGTTGCAGTGTTGGGAAGATAATGGAGGAACTTGTGAAAGCCCTAGTAGAAGCCACTAGTCGCCAGCAGGAGGGCATAGCACGTCAGCAAGAAAACAGATAGACATGGCAGATGACAGTGCCCATGCTGCAAAAGAGCATAGCCTGAGAGATGTTGCTGCATGTCTGATAGAGGGCATGGAGAAATGGCTGAGACAAGCAGAAGAGGGTAGAGTCCATATGAGTGAGACCAAAGAGAAAGGGCAGAGACAAGCAGAAAAGGCTAGAGTTCGTATGAGTGAGGCCACAGAGAAATGGTCGGAGACAAGCAGAAGAGGGTAGAGTTTGTATGAGTGAGGCCACAGATAAATGGTCGGAGACAAGCAGAAGAGGGTAGAGTTTGTATGAGTGAGGCCACAGAGAAATGGTCGGAGACAAGCAGAAGAGGGTAGAGTTTGTATGAGTGAGGCCACAGAGAAATGGTCGGAGACAAGCGGAAGAGGACAGAGAGCAAATGAGAGATTTTTTTGAATCACAGAAAGCGCAGCTGAAGCAACTGAGGTCTGCAACAAACACTGTGGTTTCAGAGCCAAGTGGAATCATGAATCTTAATCACTTCCTAAAGAAGATGACAAGAAGGATGATGTCGAAACATACTTCCTGATTTTGGAGAGAATTGCCACTAGGGAAGGTTGGCCTAAAAAGCACTGGGCAACACTCCTTGGCCCCTATCTATGTGGTGAAGCTCAGAAAGTATATGATTTTTTTGTAAGAGGAAAAGGCAACCTATTATTGCATTGTGAAAGAAGAGATCCTTAAAAGTGTAGGAGTGAACACAGTACAAAGATTGCAGTCATGTACATTTTTTTACAGATGTGCTTATCGCTACCCAAGTGGCATGCTTGTCTACCCAAGTTTAAAATGGAGTTTCCTAGTTGAGGGATTTCAAACAGACCCTGATGCAGAAGGAAATCAGGAGTTGGAGACCTGTTTAATGCAGAGAAAGTGGTTAAGTACGGAGAAAGAGAAATGATTTGTTTGAGCAGCAAAAGAGACTGCATGGAGTGCAAGAGAGACTACAGAGAGCGCCAAAGAGACTGCAGAGAGGGCAAGTGAGAATGTAGAGAAATCCAAAGAGATTGCAGAGAGCGCAAGTGAGACTGCAGAGAGCACAAGTGAGACTGCAGGGAAAGCCAAAGAGATTGCAGAGAGTGCAAGTGAGACTGCAGAGAGTGCAAGTGAGACTGCAGAGAGTGCGAGTGATACTGTAGAAAAAGACACTAATACTGCAGAGAAAATAACAGAGATTGCTGAGAAAGTAACGGAGATCGCTGACAGCAAAAGAGGCTGCTGGTGCAGATAAGGAACCTTTGCTCCTGGAGCAAGATGATGATATAAAAGGGACTGAAGTTGTGAGCAAAGGTCAAAAAGAAAAGGACAAGGTGTTGTTACCAACTGGGTGCAAACACAGTCTCAGGGTGAAGCATGCTGATAAAGTCATTGGGGAAGAGTTGAAACCAAACAGATGCAGAAACCTTATGGGTAAGAGTAATGGAGAGGCCACCATAAGAAACCTGGACAGACACAGCCACCTGTCCTTGGTGAGTACTCCTGAGGTGGAGAATGACATAAGGGACAGAAAATACCTGACAAAGATTTCTGACTTAGAGAAAGGAGAGATCAAACAAATGATTGCAGACAGTATTATAACTAAGGAAGAATGTCCCCAATTTGGTGAAGGAACAGCAATCCTTACTAAAGTAAAATATATGGAACAGAGCATAGAGATGTGTCCTAATAATATTGTAAAGTATCCCAAGAGCTCTCTGTCTCAGTTAGCCATAAAACAAAGCTCTATTAATACAGAGAGGCAAGATGGGGAAAAAGTACAGGTGAAGTCTATCCCAGTGGGACTAAAAAAGCCTGAAATTGAAGACAGGTAAGTTGCTACTAATATGAGCGGTATCAGGATGATACCAGATCACATTCCTGAGTGGAGAAGGAAGCCTGCATTTGAGGACAACAGAGTGTCCTATAGGAAGAAGACACAGCTGTCTGTTTGGGAGCAGAGGAAGAGTCCACCATGTATAAGCAGAACGAGAAATGTATGCAGATTCTGACACAAAATGGCCAACTGGAGAAGCGAGATCTCCTCACTAACTGTAATGATATAGGTATCACAAGGTTTTGGGGACCAGCAGCATAGGTCAGCAATAATCCAATTCAGCAACGTTGTAGGTGAAACAGGAACAAGCTTTATTGAAGGGATCAGGAACCACAATAATCTGGCAAGGTACATTGACAGGAAGTGCCTTATATAGGCCAAGGACCAGACACCTGACAAGACACAGCTGAAGAGACTTAGTCACTGATGCTATTGCTAGCAGAGTCAAGGTTATCAGATCTCCAGGAATTTCAAAAAGGCAGGCTGGTACAGTGGTAGGGAAGAGAATCAGCAGCAGAGTCAATTCCTCACATTACCCCCGCCTCTATAGGTGCAGCCTCTGGATGCCCTATTACCCGGTTTAGCAGGGTACTGCACATGGAAAGACCGAAGAAGGTCAAAAGCGTGAATATTGTCTGCTTGTTCCCACAAACTATCCTCCTCACCATAGCCTTTCCAACGCACCAGATACTGAAGCTTGTTGCGGAAGATCCTGGAGACCAGAATCTTCTCCACTTTGTATTCATCCTGGAGGTGGGGAAGGCGGATCTCGGCCAGGGAAAATGTTTGCATGTATTTTCATGGAATCTGGAAGTTGCAAACGAAAAGTGACAGCATTGATCTGAACGATGATCTCAAAAGGTCCCATGAACCTCTGACCCAATTTATGAGAAGGAACCCTAAGCTTAAGATTAGTTGTTGACAGCCAAACCTTGTCACCAACATGATAAACCGGGGCCTCCATTCTATGCCTATCAGCAGCTCTCTTGTAACATTCCTGAGCCTTCGAAAGAGTCTCCTTCAACAGGTCTTGGGAATCTCGTAAGGTGGTTAGCCGATCAGTGACTGCAGGAAAGGAAGTAGTAATTGGGAGACTCACTAGAAAGGTTGGATGGTAACCATAGTTGGCAAAAAATGGGCTCAAAGAAGTGGAGCAGTGTTTGGCATTGTTATAGGCAAACTCCGCCGTGGGTAGAAAATCCAGCCAGTCATCCTGCAGGTAACTAATATAGCACCGCAAATATTGTTCCAAAGTCTGGTTGGTTCGCTCAGTCTGTCCATTACTTTGTGGATGAAAAGCTGATGACAGATTTACATTAATACCTAGATTAGAACAAAAATGTTTCCAAAAACGAGATGTAAACTGCACTCCCCTGTCAGAAACTACTTCATCAGGCACTCCATGCAAGCGAAATATTTCCTGAATAACCAGGTCAGCCGTCTGTTTAGCTAAAGGGAGACCACGAGCTGGTATGAAATGACCCATCTTAGTTAACCTGTCCACAACAACAAGAATGGTAGTATGTTCCTTAGAGGGAGGTAGTTCCACAATATGGATATAGATCCCCAGGGACAATGAGGAATCGGAAGAGGCTAAAGCAAGCCAACAGGGGAAGAGCGAGGAGTCTTATGTCTGGCACATACATCACAAGAGGACACATACTTCTTAACATCATCATAATACTTGGGCCACCAAAAGGATCGGGCAAGTAGCTCTTGTGTCTTTCGGATTCCTGGATGACCTGCTGGTTTTGAGTCATGGTAGAGACGTAAAAGATCCAGTCGCACTGACTCCGGAGCAAACAGATGTTGTTGAAATATCCAAAACCCATTAAGCATCATCATGTGGAGATCACGAGGAGGATCACGAAGAACTGGGTCTTCAGCGTAGCACTTTTTAATGCGAGACATCAGATCAGAAGGAAATGTAACTCCTATAAATATATCCTCCGGCAAGATGGTGGTCTTGGTTACGGTAGTATGGAGGGGGTCAGCTATTCTAGACAAGGCATCCGCCTTAACATTCTTGGAGCCAGGACGGTATGTAACCAAAAAATTGAACCTCGAGAAGAATAGGGACCAGCGTGCTTGTCTGGCTGACAGTCTCTTAGCTGATCAAATACATTCCAGATTTTTGTGATCTGTGAGCACAGTAATTGGATGGGTAGCTCCCTCCAAGAGATGTCTCCATTCGGTGAAGGCAGCTTTTATAGCCAATAGTTCTTTATTCCCTATGTCATAGTTTCTTTCTGCTGGCACCATCTGGCGGGAATAGAAGGCACACGGATGTAACAGCATCTTAGGTCCAGTCCTTTGAGACAGTATAGCACCAACAGCTGAATCAGAAGCATCAACTTCCACAATAAATGGTAATTCAGGCTGAGGATGTACCATTGCTAGCAGAGTCAAGGTTATCAGATCTCCAGGAATTTCACAAAGGCAGGCTGGTACAGTGGTAGGGAAGAGGATCAGCAGCCTGGGGACCAGGGTTCAAAACCCAGCAGAGTCAATTCCTCACACTAACCGTGTATCTCAGAGGGAAGCATCTGTGATCAAGAAGGAGTTGCTGCTACATACTCCACAAGGGCAGAGGGTGTGTGATCCCTCTGATACTGAGACACAAGGTACTGCAGTAAAGAACACAGGCTACTGCAGTTGCAGAAAGCTCATATGCATGGCATAATGAAGGAGTTAGTACATGAGAGAAGGGTGAAGAAAGTGTGGCGACGCAGTCAGAGATAATCAGGGAGGACCTGAAGAAAAAGAGATAGGAAATTCTTCAGTTCAATATACAGCAGTTCAGATTCAGTGTCAGCAGAGTGATCTGGATTTACAACAGGAGAAAATACAGCTGAAGGGAGCAAAGAAAGATGAAAAGCTGGACACCTTGGAGGCAAAACAAGTAGAAAAACAGAGAAAAGGTTAAAGAGAAACACGTAAAAGAGGAAGAAATATGAGTGAAAGCGGTTGCTAAAATCATAAGCCTTCTTCAGAAACAAAAAATTCAAAAGTCTACTAAGGTGTGTACTACCCTATGTGTTGTCTATAAGCCTGAAGTTGCTGAACAGCTGGAGACCAAACATCTGAGAGATCTTTCCTGGCAGAGATAGAGAGTTGCAGACTTTGCCGGATTGGAAACCCAGTGTGACCCATTGTGAGCATTGAGAAAGATGAGTTACATATCCAAGAGCAAGAAGCAGCCCTGAGAGAGGACTTGCCTGTGGAGTCTATGAAGAATACTGTATCAGAACCGAAGCAAGATGGCCATATGAATATGATACAGTTTGGTGAGAATTATCAGTCAGCCAATAGGAATACCTGGAACAGAGAGAGCCAGGTTATCTGTCCTTGCTAAACATGGGCTCCGGACAGTTTTCAGAATTACTAAGTAAATTGTGAGTGAAAAAAGGAAGAGAAACAGCCCAAGAGGTTGCTGTTACATATTGAAGGTGATGATAATGAAAATAATGTTGATAATGAGCCTAAAGAGGGAGAACCAGAGACCCTACAGAAAAGGATGAGAAAGGGAGCCCGACAAGCTCAAAGTGTCACAGTGTTTGACCAAGAGTTATACAGATTGGTAGAAAAGAGTCAGCTACTATCTGATCCAGAACATTACCCCCAGCTGGTTGTAACAAAAGAGCAACTGAGTGATGTGAAAGAGTTAAAAGGTAACAGAGAAAGAAGACAAACTTCATAAGAGGGAGAAGGCTCTCAACAGTGTGAGGCAGTGTGAGGCAGGAGATGGTAAACTTGAAAGTAGAAGTTGAGAGCAGAGATGTTGAAGTACAAGTCGAGGTACAGGAGCCTCATAGAGCGATAGTGAGTAAGGAGGCCACGATCACTAGTATAACACAGGAGTTGCAGAAGAAATCCTGTGATCATAATGCTTTAGCCCAAAGCTTCACGGAGAGTCTTACTGAGATGAAAATCTGGGAATGCCCTGAACTGATCAGGAACCAGAAGACTGAATTCCTTCCTAGATTCTGTAGAGTCCCAGACAAAATTACTTCTATGGAATATATTTGTGCATTTTTTTTAAAGTCACAGAGACATCATATGGATTGCTTTTGGCAGAGGGGCTATAAAAGGAACTATGTTGGTAATGACAAATGCAGAAGAAGCATTAGATAAGGCCAAATCAGCTATTAAAGACAGCCTACAATTAAAAGACAAGGATGTCGACTATGAGTTTCTCAAGAGTGATGTTGAGAAAGATGCTTCAGAGAAATAGTGGTGGAACGGCGAGAATCTTACCGTAAACTGAAAGGCAAAAAAGGTAAAAAATTCAAAGAGAAAGGAACAGGTAGAAAAAGAAAGGACTCTTCACCTGAAAGGCAATCCAATTCCAAGGAAAGAAGAAAACATTTGAAAGCAGTGATGAAGAAGGTGACCTGGTAAATGGGAAAAGTCCTATGAAGGTGTTTAAGACGACAGTTGAGACAAATGAGGGAGATGGTACTAAAAGTCCAAAGAAGCGAGTCTCAACTAAGAGGTGAGAGAGAGTGAGACATCTGCTACCTGAAGGACTGTGAAATGTATAATAAGATAGTCAGGGAACTATAGTCTAGTTATTCAGGGCTTCAAAGAGAAGCTAGGTTTTCTTGTTATTTCTGTTCTGTATATTATTGGTTGGCTAAAAGCAATAAAGCCTGTTAAACCTTTGAAAGGCATCCTAGTTCCTCTATAATACTGCTGGATACTAGGGCACGGATCCTGAGCATGAAAGTGGCTCTGTCACAGTTATAAGAGATTTAGGCCTCAATTCCATGGCTCCCATAAAAATCGAACCAAGTGAACATTTCCATTGAGCTATCTCACAGATTTCAGTCAGTAAATTCGAATATATATATATATATATATATATATATATATATTTATATGTATAGAGTCTGAGTAATCAAAATGCTTGATTTGGATTAGCTGAAATATTATTATTATTATTATCTTTATTTATATCTCGCCAACATATTCCGTAGCGCTGTACAGGGGTTTAGTACATGGCAAAAAACAAACTTAACACCTTAAAGAATGGAGGGCCCTGTTTTTGAGCATATAATCAAATGTACATAGTGCTTGTTTCCAAGACACAGACACACAATTGAAAACTCGCAAACTTACAATCTAACGGTTTAGGTGTGATACAAGATGGCAACGTGAATGCAATTTGTTTAGTCAATTGGAGGGACTGTGAGCTGTACTGTAGAATGTGGGTGGTAGTGTTATTAAGCTGTGGAGTGTGCAGTTGTAATTATAAAGGCTGAAGGTGATATGATTTTTTAAATAGGTGTGTTTTTAGTAATTTTTTAAAGGTTTTGAGGCAGGAAGTTAATCTAATTCAGCGAGACAAGGAGTTCCAAATAGTAGGGGCTGCACGAGAAAAGTCCTGAAGACGGGAGTGAGAAGAGGTGATGAGAGAGGAGGAAAGAAGCAGGTCGTTAGCAGAACGAAGGGGGTGGTTGGGAGAGTATTTTGAAACAAGAGCAGAGAGATAAGGGGGTGCACTGTTGTTGAGAGCTTTATGTGTTAGGGTCATGATTTTAAATGTGATTCGGGAAGCTATGGGAAGCCAGTGGAGTGATTGACAGAGAGGAGCTGCAGACACTGAGCGTTTGGTATTGAAGATGAGTCTAGCGGAGGCATTCATTATGGATTGGAGGGGAGACAGACGAGAGATGGGGAGGCCAACAAGATGGGAATTGCAGTAGTCAAGTCGAGATATGATGAGAGAGTGTATTAGAATTTTAGCTGTGTCTTGTGTAAGATAATGACAAATTTTGGAGATGTTTTTTAGGTGAAACTGACAAGATTTAGTTATTGATTAGATGTGAGGAATAAAAGAGAGATCCAGTAGAACCCCAAGACAACGGGCCTGGGAGGTGGGAGTGATGATGGAGTTGTCAACAGTGAGAGAATTTTGAGGAGTGGAAGCTGTAGTAGAGGGTGGAAAGATTAGGAGTTTAGTCTTAGACATGTTGAGTTTGAGTTAACGGGTAGACATCCAGGAGGATATGCTAGAGAGGCAGTTGGAAACTTGAGCTAAAAGAGAGGGGGATAGATTGGGTGCAGAGAGGTAGATTTGAGTATCATCTGAATAGAGATGATACTGAAATCCAAAGGATTTTATGAGGGTGCCAAGGGAGGAGGTGTAGATGGAGAAGAGGAGGGGGCCTAGGACAGAACCTTGGGGAACGTCAACAGACAGAGGGAGAGGTGAAGAAGAGGTGCCAGAGAAGGAGACGCTAAATGTATGATCTTTTAGATAGGATGTGAACCATAAAAGAGCTGTGCCCTGGATGCCAAATGAACGGAGAGTTTGGATTAGAAGAGGGTGGTCAACTGTGTCGAAGGCAGCAGAGAGGTCCAGGAGAATTAGAATGGAGAAGTTACCCTTTGATTTGGCAGTTAGCAAGTCATTGGTGACTTTTATGAGGGCTGTTTCTGTTGAGTGTTGGGCACGGAAACCAGATTGGAAGGGGTCAAGAAGGGAATTGGAAGAAATAAATTGAGTGAGGCGATTGTAAACAAGCCGCTCAAGCAGTTTAGAAGCCAGGGGAAGTAGTGAGATAGGGCGGTAGTTAGAGGCAGATGCTGGGTCAGATGAGGGCTTCTTGAGAATGGGTGTAATTACGGCATGTTTTAAGGAGGATGTGGTAAGGTGAGAGGTTGATAGTAAAATAGATACTTCATCCTCGGTATTTGGGTCAAAGGAATCCATAGTGGAGGAGGGATTGGGGAAGGGTAAGGGTTGGGTTTTGTCGGCTTGTGGAAAGGATGGCAGGATAGGGCCAAGCTGGGAGGAGAGCTCATTTCGGATAGTTTCAATTTTAGTTTTAAAGTGGCTGGCAAAGTCATCACCAGTTAGACAGGATGGGGCAGGAGGCAGGGGTGGGCAGAGGAGGGTGTTAAATGTAGCAAATAAACGTTTAGGGTTGGAGGACAGGTTTGATATTAGTGATGAGAAGTAGTGTTGTTTGGCAAGATTGAGGGCAGACAAGTAGGAGCGCAAGGTAAACTTGTAGTGGAGAAAGTCTGCTGAGGTGCGAGATTTCTTCCATAGTCGTTCTGCAGTGCATGAACATCTCTGTAGAAAGCGTGTTTGTGCAGTGTGCCATGGTTGTGGATGAGAGCGAGGGCGTTTGCTTGTGATTATGGGGGCAAGAGAGTCAAGGGTGGAAGTTAGAGTAGTGTTGTACTGTGAAGTGGCGATGTCAGGGCAGGCAAGGGTGGTGAGGGGGCTGAGAAGGGGTTTTAGTACATTTGACAATTGTTGTGGGTTGAGTGCTTGCAGGTTTCTGCGTGTTCTGATGACAGGATTTGAAGAAGGGTGGTGAGCGGAAGATGAGGTGAGGTTGCAAGTTAGCATGTGGTGGTCAGATAGGTAAGGAGATGTCAAGGTTGGAGATAGTTCAGTGATTAGTAAAAATAAGGTCAATGGAGTGTCCACCACTGTGAGTTGCTGAATCTGTCCATTGTGAGAGGCCAAGGGGGAGAGAAAGTGAGGGAGCCAGGCGGCAAAGTTGTCCAGAAATTGAGAGGGTGATCCAGGTGGGAGATAGATCACAGCTACTCGCAGAGGGATGGGAGAGAAGATGCGGATAGTGTGGACTTTAAAAGATGAGAATTGGAGGGAGGGAACAGGGGGTATGCAGTGAAAAGTGCAGCGAGAGGATAGTAGTATGCCCACACCTCCACCTTGTTTGTTCCCAGGTCTAGGAGTGTGGCTGAAGTGCAGACCACCATAAGAGAGTGCGGCAGGGGAGGCAGAGTCAGATGGAGTGAGCCAGGTTTCCGTGATAGCCAGTAAATTGAGGGAGTTGGAAATGAAGAGATCATGAATGAAGGTAAGTTTATTGCAAACAGACCTTGCATTCCAGAGGGCACAGGAGAAGGGCAAAGTAGATGGTTTGTGACAAGTGATGGGTATTAGATTACGGGTGTTTTTGGCATTTGCTGCCCTGGGGACTCTGCGTGGCTGACAGCAGGTGGGAATGAGTGAGGGGCCTGGGTTAGGGGGTATATCCCCACAAGCCATCAGATGAAGCAGAGAGAGTAAAAGGAGATGGGAATAGGACTTACATTTCTGCTTTCCAGCTTTAGGGGAGGGATGAGATAGTGACTGGAGGAAGGAGAGGAGCTCATGGGAGCAGAGAAGAGGAGAGGAGAGCAGGGAAGGTAAGATTGTTATATTATTGGAGACATGATGTGTAGAGACAGTATAAGAGAGTCTGAGAAAGAGGCAGGAGGTTATAATAAGGAAGGTGGTGTTAGGAAACATAATGGCACTGTGTAAGCAAATATTCTTGAACGGGGTGGTTAGAGGTGATAATCAGATGTCACTGATTGAACATGTGCAGGTAATTAGTATGCCTCAATATATTAAGTGTAAACAAGGGTGGGTGGGGACTGCTTTCAGGTGGACTTCTATGGGAGATGTTTCTCTGCAGTATGCTTTTAAAAGTGTCTATAAGACAGAACAAGGAGATATTTCAGGGGGGTGGATACATTGGAGCAGTAAAATGGATCAGTGAACAAAGAGCATTTCTGATTTACCGATAAGCAACAGTGTATTATGACAATAGTAGAACAATCTGACAGTAAAAAGTCTATCTCAGCAATTATCATAACACAGATATTAATTATAATAAATAGTCCTTTGTAAACGTAGATATGGATCTGGTGAGCATCTGTTCTGAAATTACCTTAGACTGCTTTCAGGGGGACTTCTATGGGAGATGTTTCTCTGCAGTATGCTTTTAAAAGTGTCTTAGACTGCTTTCAGGTGGACTTCTGTGGGAGATGTTTCTCTGCAGTATGCTTTTAAAAGTGTCTTAGACTGCTTTCAGGTGGACTTCTATGGGAGATGTTTCTCTGCAGTATGCTTTTAAAAGTGTCTTAGACTGCTTTCAGGTGGACTTCTATGGGAGATGTTTCTCTGCAGTATGCTTTTATAAGTGTCTTAGACTGCTTTCAGGTGGACTTCTATGGGAGATGTTTCTCTGCAGTATGCTTTTAAAAGTGTCTTAGACTGCTTTCAGGTGGACTTCTATGGGAGATGTGTCTCTGCAGTATGCTTTTAAAAGTGTCTTAGACTGCTTTCAGGTGGACTTCTATGGGAGATGTTTCTCTGCAGTATGCTTTTAAAAATGTCTTAGACTGCTTTCAGGTGGACTTCTATGGGAGATGTTTCTCTGCAGTATGCTTTTAAAAGTGTCTTAGACTGCTTTCAGGTGGACTTCTATGGGAGATGTTTCTCTGCAGTATGCTTTTAAAAATGTCTTAGACTGCTTTCAGGTGGACTTCTATGGGAGATGTTTCTCTGCAGTATGCTTTTAAAAGTGTCTTAGACTGCTTTCAGGTGGACTTCTATGGGAGATGTTTCTCTGCAGTATGCTTTTATAAGTGTCTTAGACTGCTTTCAGGTGGACTTCTATGGGAGATGTTTCTCTGCAGTATGCTTTTAAAAGTGTCTTAGACTGCTTTCAGGTGGACTTCTATGGGAGATGTGTCTCTGCAGTATGCTTTTAAAAGTGTCTTAGACTGCTTTCAGGTGGACTTCTATGGGAGATGTTTCTCTGCAGTATGCTTTTAAAAGTGTCTAGACTGCTTTCAGGTGGACTTCTATGGGAGATGTTTCTCTGCAGTATGCTTTTAAAAATGTCTTAGACTGCTTTCAGGTGGACTTCTATGGGAGATGTTTCTCTGCAGTATGCTTTTAAAAGTGTCTTAGACTGCTTTCAGGTGGACTTCTATGGGAGATGTTTCTCTGCAGTATGCTTTTATAAGTGTCTTAGACTGCTTTCAGGTGGACTTCTATGGGAGATGTTTCTCTGCAGTATGCTTTTAAAAGTGTCTTAGACTGCTTTCAGGTGGACTTCTATGGGAGATGTGTCTCTGCAGTATGCTTTTAAAAGTGTCTTAGAATGCTTTCAGGTGGACTTCTATGGGAGATGTTTCTCTGCAGTATGCTTTTAAAAGTGTCTTAGACTGCTTTCAGGTGGACTTCTATGGGAGATGTTTCTCTGCAGTATGCTTTTAAAAGTGTCTTAGACTGCTTTCAGGTGGACTTCTATGGGAGATGTTTCTCTGCAGTATGCTTTTAAAAATGTCTTAGACTGCTTTCAGGTGGACTTCTATGGGAGATGTTTCTCTGCAGTATGCTTTTAAAAGTGTCTATAAGACAGAACAAGGAGATATTTCAGGGGGGTGGATACATTTGGAGCAGTAAAATGGATCAGTGAACAAAGAGCATTTCTGATTTACCGATAAGCAACAGTGTATTATGACAATAGTAGAACAATCTGACAGTAAAAAGTCGATCTCAGCAATTATCATAACACAGATATTAATTATAATAAATAGTCCTTTGTAAACGTAGATATGGATCTGGTGAGCATCTGTTCTGAAATTACCTTAGACTGCTTTCAGGTGGACTTCTATGGGAGATGTTTCTCTGCAGTATGCTTTTAAAAGTGTCTTAGACTGCTTTCAGGTGGACTTCTATGGGAGATGTTTCTCTGCAGTATGCTTTTAAAAGTGTCTTAGACTGCTTTCAGGTGGACTTCTATGGGTGATGTTTCTCTGCAGTATGCTTTTAAAAGTGTCTTAGACTGCTTTCAGGTGGACTTCTATGGGAGATGTTTCTCTGCAGTATGCTTTTATAAGTGTCTTAGACTGCTTTCAGGTGGACTTCTATGGGAGATGTTTCTCTGCAGTATGCTTTTAAAAGTGTCTTAGACTGCTTTCAGGTGGAGTTCTATGGGAGATGTGTCTCTGCAGTATGCTTTTAAAAGTGTCTTAGACTGCTTTCAGGTGGACTTCTATGGGAGATGTTTCTCTGCAGTATGCTTTTAAAAGTGTCTTAGACTGCTTTCAGGTGGACTTCTATGGGAGATGTTTCTCTGCAGTATGCTTTTAAAAGTGTCTTAGACTGCTTTCAGGTGGACTTCTATGGGAGATGTTTCTCTGCAGTATGCTTTTAAAAATGTCTTAGACTGCTTTCAGGTGGACTTCTATGGGAGATGTTTCTCTGCAGTATGCTTTTAAAAGTGTCTTAGACTGCTTTCAGGTGGACTTCTATGGGAGATGTTTCTCTGCAGTATGCTTTTAAAAGTGTCTTAGACTGCTTTCAGGTGGACTTCTATGGGAGATGTTTCTCTGTAGTATGCTTTTAAAAGTGTCTTAGACTGCTTTCAGGTGGACTTCTATGGGAGATGTTTCTCTGCAGTATGCTTTTAAAAGTGTCTTAGACTGCTTTCAGGTGGACTTCTATGGGAGATGTTTCTCTGCAGTATGCTTTTAAAAATGTCTTAGACTGCTTTCAGGTGGACTTCTATGGGAGATGTTTCTCTGCAGTATGCTTTTAAAAGTGTCTTAGACTGCTTTCAGGTGGACTTCTATAGGAGATGTGTCTCTGCAGTATGCTTTTAAAAGTGTCTTAGACTGCTTTCAGGTGGACTTCTATGGGAGATGTTTCTCTGCAGTATGCTTTTAAAAGTGTCTTAGACTGCTTTCAGGTGGACTTCTATGGGAGATGTTTCTCTGCAGTATGCTTTTAAAAATGTCTTAGACTGCTTTCAGGTGGACTTCTATGGGAGATGTTTCTCTGCAGTATGCTTTTAAAAGTGTCTTAGACTGCTTTCAGGTGGACTTCTATGGGAGATTTTTCTCTGCAGTATGCTTTTAAAAGTGTCTTAGACTGCTTTCAGGTGGACTTCTATGGGAGATGTTTCTCTGAAGTATGCTTTAAAAGTGAATGATACACATTTCAGCAAATCAGAAATGTAGTATATAAGCCAAAGATGTGCTCCAAAAAATGTTAGTCAGAGTGGAAGCTCCAGGCCAAAGTTGAGGAACTAGGGATTCAATGAACAAAAAAGGAGACAGATTCTTTCAAAAAAACATGGAAGTAAGGACAAGAACTTTGATGATCATTGTTTGAGAGTGTCAAAAGGATAATTAAAGTATATCCCCCCACCCCCCCTTTCAGGTTTAATTTTTGTATTTTATGTTGTATTTTTAATTTTTTTAGGGGGTAGCTGGTATGACAAGTGAATTCTGGGGGATGTTCAGACTCATAGAAGCTATAGGGTAATGAAGTGGGATCACAAGGATCTCTCTGACACATACTGTAGGTGTTAGCGGGTATTGAGAGAGATTCTAGGGTTTCCATGGCTTAGAGAGGGCAGCGGGTATGAAGAGAAAATCTGGAGGAGAGAGAGTCATAGGAGGAGGGGCCATAAAGGCCCTACATTTGTTTTTATTATTATTTAACCCCTTCCCTACCAGTGGAAGAAGTTCATATAGATAGGTAGGGATAAGAGATGGCTAGTGTAGTTTATTCAAGTTCGTGGATACCAATCTGTAGCTCCACAATAGAAACTTCTGATACTCAGGCTCTGTGTCTCAGGCTGTGAGAACAGTAGAGCTAGAGAGCTCCCTGCAAACTCCATAGTTTGCAAGTCAGTACATTTTATTATGGATTCTTTTTTTTTGAGGGCCATAGAATAGTCCCAGTTGTTAGCTTTTCAAAACTCCCATAGTTGCAAATCAGACTTCTGAGAATTCTTAATGGAATCATGGAATAAAGTTCTCTTTCTGGAAATTCCTTTAGAGAAAATTGCGTAATTAATGATTGCACATAACATGTAAAAGAGAAGGCAGAGCAAAACGTATTTAAAGGGAAAAAGGTCTGAATATTTGGTAATATTATGGCACTGTCAACTGTTAGGACGATTTGATGGCTGTAGTGGAAGGAGGAATGTAGGAATTGCGTTTCTGAGGCATTACGCATTTGATGTCTTGAGCACATCAAAATTATTTGTTTGATAATCTGCTGGTAGTGTGCTCGAAGAAAGGTGAATACATATATTTAAAGGTCATGTGCATGTGTATGATATTAAAAATACAATCATTTAATAGGGTGCCAGGGGGAATATGTTTACAGGAAAGCAGTGATGGGCCTAGTGTTGAACCATGAGGTATGACAAAACTGGAAATGGGACAGAAATGCTACCAGAGAAGAAGACACTAAATGTTTGGTTTGTGAGACAGCATTTGAACCACAAGAGAGCGGAATGTGAAGAAGTTTTAATTTAGTACAACAGGTTTATAATGGATAAACTGACTTCACAGGACAAGACTAATATCAAGATTCAGTGGAAAACTGTTTATTTGTTTAATAGACCAAGGAAAGCTTGGCCTTTTATTTTAAAGTATGACAGGGTTTTTTGTTTTTAAGGCCAAGCTTCTAGCTAACTGTTTTGAATGTATAATTGGCCTTTTAACTAAACTAGTTCGGCTTTTCACATAAAATACTGTGATATACTTAATATTTCTTTATGTGGGGAATATATTGTAAAAAAATTGTTTTGCTTAAATCATGATCCTGTTATATATATATATATTTTTTTTTTTTAAATGTTTGTAGTTCCATGTTCCTTTAAATGGCAGTTCTAGAACAGATAATCATCAGGACTGTGGACTTTGCATGTATAACATTTGGACATGCACATAAGAAAAATTGTGATTCACAATTTGTATACCAGTTGAATAGAAAAAAACAAAATGGCATGACTGATTCCACACTTTGTTGATAACATATACGCCACCCATAGTGTGAGATTTATTGTAACAATGTTGCTAAGCCCACACTTAGTGAGGGACCTCTTATTATAATTATAGTAAGTTTGCTATGCAAGACTTGGAAAGTGAGTGAGCTTTTAACAGATAAGAATTGGATAAGCTTTAAAGGAAACGGAAGGCTATCTTCAACTTAAACAATAAAACTATATAATTTTGAAGGCAATAGTAAAGAAAAAAACATTAGTTTAAGAAGCTATTTCAATTACAAATGACAAATATTCCATGTACTTCTCCAAAAACAGCTATATTAGAAGTGCTAGATTTTATATAAATGCATTTGTTTTACTTGAGGCTTTTTTGAAATCTTAGTTTAATTCAATTTGTTCAGATTTGACTCGATTAAAGAGTATTGATTTTGGAACATAAAATTGGACCCATTCATCAATACTGGCTGGCTTGTAAAATCTCTTTGTTAATAAATCAACCATGGTAGTGTTCCCCATGCTGTTATTACAGTTAGAAAACAAAGACAAACTGCTTCCCCTCTGGCTCTCATTGACAGAATAATATCATTAAAAGTTGCAGACAACCATTATATAAATGCTTTACACATTAGAAGCTGAAGACAATGCATGAAGTTTAAATGAGAAATTGTTTCATACTGTCATTGCCACCCAATCAATAATACATAAAGGAAATTATATTTTTTTCTAATACATGTTCCCAGCTTGCTTCTATAATAAGACTATAGGTCAGAATTATGTTATAGTCATATACACATATTATTTTCATGCATCAAATCACAATCAATAATTATGCCTATCTATTAGAAATATTGTATAATAGGAAGAGCAATGTTATTTAATGTACTGCTGGCTTTGTAATACATTTTTACAATTCTAATTACATTTTTAAAATTCTAATTAAAATTTTAAAAGAACCTTAGCTAGTTCCTGTTATCTAAAAACAATATTCATCTCCACTAACTTGAACGGAAGAGAGATAAGCTTCTTACTTAACCCATTAAGATACTCAGAAATACAGGAAGTAGTGCTCAACCCATCTATATACTTCAGTGATTGGGTAACAATTTAAAGATTTTATCTTGCTTCCATTCTTTGCCACCCGTCCATTTAGTTTCATCCTTGAGGAATATTGTAACTATAAGTAAAACAGCTCTATATTATCATTTGGATTTGCATTATCTTATATTTTTATGTTAATTATAAAATATTGTATGTAATTGAGAGATTTTATTCTCATTCTGAGTCATAGAAAAGACAAACCTGAAATGCTGAAAAACTAAACTTTTTACAGTATTTAATTTTTACACAGAGCCTTAAAAACATTGCTCTGTTTTGTGTTCTTCACAGATTTAAATCCAGTTCAGGGGCAATGTGGTCCTTGACATTGGAAAAGCACAATGAGTACAATTATTGTACTGGAGTGGTACACCATTTCAGCCAGAATGATCACCCAAAACCTGTAAAATCTAAATACTCAGAGGAAATGTTTAAAATATCCAAGAGAGAAAAACCTTTGAAATAAAGGTGATCACATTCTTCAGCACTAAACATACAGGATTTAATATGGGTTTTCTAAAACATTATCTCAATTTCTTGTGATTTTTTCTTATATTACTATGACAGGCTTGTCACTATTAGTGACTTGTTTGTCCAACAAGAAGGATTTCACTGTGGACTACAGTGCTCTGGTTGTTCATGTATATATTGATGTACAGTATATGTGTTTATATTATGTGTATATATGTTTCCTATACACATATTCTTATTGCAGTATATTGTGATACCTTTTGTATTGGACAAATGCCTTATTTATATTGACGAGCTTTTGAGAGCTTCAACCTCTCTTTATCAAGTCTGAAGCAATACCAACATGAGATGGATCCCACAGTTTGAATAAAACACCCGATGCAGAGAGATTGCTTCAGACTTGATAAAGAGAGGTCAAACCTCTTGAAAGCTCATGGGTAAATATTATTAGAGCACAGTAGTGCTAGGTTCTCTTGAATACTCCATTATATACTCTCTTTTTTTTAATGAGCTTATAACTTTGCGTTGGTTTGATAATTTTTTCATTTTCATGAAATTCTGTTTAGCAAATAAATAAATACAATTCTGGGCTAATGTCAGCCCATAGAAAGTTTTGGAAATCTTTGCTCTTTACTCACTTGTATGAAAAAAATTGGCTCAAGGAGTTTGTTTGAATGTCGGCAATGTAATAGTGAACTAAAAAATCCTAACCCAAATTTTGTTTATATTTCTTTATATTCCAGTTAGAATTCCTTATGTCCCCTTAACGGAAATGCAGGGTATGATTACAGAAATTATTTGGCAAAAGAAATGTCAAAGAAAAAGCTTAAATACTTTACAGCTGCCTGCTGAAAATGGTGGATTAATAATACCTAATATAAATTTATACTATGAGGCCTCCATTATGTTTCATATACTGGGTAGGTTTAAAAATAGAGTGAAGTGGTTTGGCAGGGATGGGCAAATATATGATATTGAACAGGGGATATTATTGGAGAGACATGAATATTGTTCTTGTTTGGTGTAAGTGTCATGTGACTAAAATAATGTGTCAGAACATGTTTTAAGAAAGGAATCTCATTAGGAAAAGTAAGATTCCATATATTTAAGAAATAGATTTGTAGAGGTTAATCCCAGCTGTTAAATTCTTCACAGAAAACTGAGAACACTATTTATTGCCATTTTGATGATAATTAAGATTAAAGCAACCAAGTGTTGGGAATCTGAAGTATTACCTAGTTGGAGAATATGTACTTTCATAAACAATATTGCAAATAAAGACAAAGGAATATACTTATCTAACAAGTAGTTTATGACATATTAGCAGATGGAAAATATGGATTGATTATGCAATGTATCAAGTTTACGTGAGTTACTATTGTTAGAGCGTTACCATAAATTCTCCAGGAAGTCTGCAATATGTATTCGTTTGTACATATATTATGCTTTTCTTGATTAATGTTTGTAATTGAGGAAAAATTGTGATTTAAAAAGTCAGTGTCTTTTTTGGAATTTTTTAAATAGCTGACGCTGCTTTTATGCTGGAAATAGTTAAGAAATAATAAAATGATATCATAATATAATAATCGAATTTGCACACTCAGTAGAGGCTTCTGCATGTGAGCTACTGTTAGAATCCATGCATTTTGATTGATCAGTTATGGTCAATTAATGTGTTTAGTGGTTTTATAGAAATAGGCTCAGCTGTAATGAGCCAAAAGATGCAAGCAATTTCAAAATGTAAAATAATAATATTTGCTCTCCTGTGATGCCAAACGTTCGCCAGATGGGGTTAGAAAATAATAATGAATGAAGAATAAAATAGTTTAAAAGTATAGCTCGCTTCTTTACTGACCCTTGCTTGTAAGAGTAAGACATACAACTAACAATGTTTATCTACTAATATTAACTCATGTTCTCTGGTGAATGTTCACCATTAGAGAGAAGCAAACGTTGTAAGAACTTTATGTTTAAAATCTCAATTTAATTTATGTAAATGATCAAGCTAATGTTGCTTTAAACAATGTTTCAATTTAATTTTCATTACTAAAATTATATTCATTAGCCATTACAGGTAAAAAAAGGCAAACATTATTAAACCTTTATCTTCAATATATAAAAACATTTCTGAAGTTCTGGGAAATATTAGTTACAAAAAATGGTATATAATTTAACTTACCACCAGGAGGATGGGGGCGGTACCGGATGTGCCTACGTGAGCTGAGGCTCGCTTAGCCCGATGGAGAAGCCCACGCCGAAAACGGGATAGCTGCAGAGTCTAACCTCCACCAATTTGCCTGAATCCGCTGCAAATGCCTTCTCCCGAACCCTGCATCTAAATTTTGGGACCCTATCTGGAGTGTCTACTCTTTGCCAGATTCGTGGCAAAACAAAGTTTGCTGAGACGCTGAGACGCACAGACTCCCGCGACTCCCGCGATGGTTCAGGCAAGGGAGGCTGGCGGAAGCTGATGGAGCGGCGGAGTGGAAGCATCGCAAGACGCAAGAAGCCCGACCGACAACGCCGCTGTTCGGCGCGGTAAGCTCCCGAACACCCCTGGGCACTCCTGAATTACCCCTGAAACACTCCCTATCCCTCCTTCTATGCCTCCCTAAATTCCTTTTGCGCTTAGCGGCAGGAAAACCGACACAAGCCGAAGGGGGGTGAAGCATCTGCCAACGCAATATTGGCCTCAGAGAGGTCTAACAATTAATATCTCAACCCTGTATTAAATCCCCGCAGCAACCTTCACGCACTGCAGCTTCAGAGGGAACACAAGAGGGAATACAAGGGTCCAGAGGTAAAGATAAGTGCTGGCTGGTAAAGCGGAGCCAGAGAGGGGTAAAGGATAAGTTTTGGAGAGGATGCCCAGGATCCACGCTTAAGCACTTCCAATTTGTAAGCAGACCACAAAACCAAAAAAATAAAAACAAGAGAGAAAAGCTTAGAGATCTGAGATCCAAGATCTCCCCCCCCTTGCCAAACGCTGCTGTAGGGATGCTGCTTGGAGCAGACACCATCATCTGACGCCGGGTATGGCTCTGGTAGAGTACCCTTCTATATACTGTATACTGAAAGTGTAACATTTATGTGCTGTTTGGGAACAAACTATGCATAGCGGAGTATAGGTTCCACAGTGACTCTGTATATGCCTATTTGAGCAAACAACTGAGTTAGCCTGGACTACTACTTCTATGGCCTTAAGGTCCTTATAAACCATAACGGGGTTCATGACCTAAGGGGGAAGGGCAACATAAAGAAAAGAAGAAAAGGGGGATAAAAGAGGAGGAAAAAAGAAAAGGTGTCCTCCCTGATATAATTTGACTTGGTTATTTCCCCTGGCCTATACAATCTCATCTATTGTGTACCATATAAATTATTGAAATCTTGAAATAAAGAACAATATGCCTCCTAAGAACAAAAACAAAGATAAAGCTAGATCACCGCCGAAATCTAAATTATTTTTCTCGCCCAAAATGGCATCTAAAACTACGGAGGTGTCCTTATTGGCTACTCCAATAAGTGACAAATCAATAGAAGCTACTGGAGGAAATATGAGTGAGACTTCGCCGGATACAAACACGGCAAAATTAGAAGAGGAAATTTTGACTGTGGCCAAACTGGAAAAAATTCTAGAGACATTTCAAAATAAATTTCTTGACGAATTTAAAAATCAAATCCTACTAAACTTAAAGTTAACTCAAGAAAACACTGTAAAAATAACAGAATTAGAAAGTACGTGTGAACTAACCAAAAAAGAACTACTTATTTCCAAAGAAACGATTAAAATCATGGATGCTAAGATAAAAACTTTGGAAAACAAGATGGACTCATTTGAAGATCGATCTAGAATGAACAATTTGAAAATACGAGGCATTGATGAAAAAGTCTCCAAAGATCAATTGGATCAATATCTTACTAACTTTTTTGCCTACTTAGTACCGGACTTAGTGGACACTAAATTTACATTTGATGCGGTGCATAGGATTCCTAAACCCAAAAATATTGATGCAGATTCCCCTAGAGACATATTGGTAAGAATTCACCATCTGCCACTAAAAAATCAAATAATTAGAGCTAGTTATGGGAAAACATGCTACGACCCGCCATATTCGCACATCAAATTTTTTTCAGATATCTCTTCCTCTACAAGAAATAAAAGAAAATTGT